>CM042823.1:14583597-15783597 GCA_009982885.2 Hyles vespertilio
TAGAGGGGAAACAACTCTCCCTAACTTTATGGTTTGGTAGTTTAGTTAGAAAACATAGTTGTCTTATTTTCAGGAATATTCATAGGAGCTGTTGCGTGGTATGTTAAATAAAATTATGTTTTATCATATGTTTTGCATATCCGATGCTATATCCAACTGTAACGTTATCAGAACCTTACCTTACTAGCAATTGCTTTTGAACCTGAATACGAATCTGAGGATTTAGCCATTTTATAGCTGCAGGCTGGGTTATAATTACTCTTTTAGTTCTTTTCATAAAACGTACCGTCATTACTTCATCTTTAAAAATCTTTCAAAGTGTAACACCCATGGTGATCTGTCATAATTGAATATACCACAAAATTTCATCACTCCAGTTAACTCTACCCTTTTGAAATACTGTTTTATATTTGTTATTTGTACATGATCACCAATGAAACTTAGGTATGGGATATCTTACGTGGTTCTCTACTTATCTTATCTAAAATTATTCCAACAGCAATTATATTGTAGAATTTACAATCCAAGGACCATTTTAATCTTGACATGATAACTATGGTTAATAACATACATAAATCTGTAAAATATCAATGTATTTATAAGTATTTTATGAGTCAACTCGCCCCAATTTTGTTTGAGTGTCCCTTGACATCTTTCAACAACACGAGCGTTAATATCAAGGATTATTTAGATAATATTAAAATTGTTGGTTTAAATAATTTTAACTCTTTGGATCGAACTCAGTACCTTGTCAGATTGTATGTGATCGAGGTATTACACGATTCTCTGAATAAGCTTTCAAAACATTGTTTTAATGTAGATGAATTTTTGGAGTTTTATAGCTCTAACATATGCATACTTACAAAAACATCATAACACCAAATTAATTGTAACCAGCATTATCTTACTATGTTCGCATGTCACTCAAATCCATTTGCCAAAGTACTTTAATTTTGATAAAATATATTTTTTCGAGGAATTTCTTATATCAGCTTATGAAAGTGAACGTTTCTTGTATTGCAACCATTCTTTAACTTCCTTTTAAGTCATTTTACCTTTCATAGCTCCGGCAAGTTGTCAATACTACATAAACCAGCAGAGGTGTGATGGCATCATAATAAGGTTGTGAATTTCTAATAGGGGTCCATTTTTCACCATCTATTTTTTTCCTTACATTTTCTAAAGTACTTTTCAGTAGACATAGGAGTATAAACATGCCTCAACAAGATGCTCCTCAAGATCTTTAGTTGTAATTGATTAATATATTTTACTTCCTCATCGGATTACCACGGAAACTAAGAGGTACTTTAAGGTCTTTTAATACCTTCCTGCAAATTTTTCCCATCCAACTTCGATCATCGTCGTTTGTAGTGGTCTTAATGCATCATTTATTAAGTACATAATACTGCTTCCATTAACTCGTTGTTATCAAAAGAAACTGTACCTTCAACCATTCCAATGGATTTTGTTGTGTTTAATGACAAAATCTTAGTCAATAGCTCACCTTTTTTGGAATACTCTTTGGTATCAAACTTAAATTTGTTTACAGAGTAAACAGGTTCTGTCTGGACAGTGTTGCTCTCTTGGTGAGTATCTTCTTCGTTTGATATCTGATTAACAACTGATCCTTGAATATTTGTTTCAATATTTTAGTATCGTCACGTTCTTTTTAATAATTGGTTTCAGACGAATTAGTGAAGTTATTATTGGTAGTTCATAAGGTGGCGCGATCTTCCCCCGGTAAAGTGTAAATATCGCTGTAAAACTTGTAAGTACAAAATACACTTCTTTCTATCATCTTCTGTGCTTTTTAGAAATAGTTTGCATTTCGACATCTAGTCTCGATTTGTATTATCCAAAGAATCTCTTTGATTTAGTTTATCTATCAAACTCGGTCAACAAGTATCATTCTCTTAGCATGTTCCATTTTAAACAATACCGCTTATTAATCCACTCAGTATAGAACCCAATATAATAGGTAGAAAGCACCACCTTTTGGATTATTATATTTTTTCCTCACTTTATTTGTAGTTTTATGTACGAGTTTACGAAGCAAGTTCTATACTTTTCAGATTTTTTTTTTCCTTTTCATTTAATGGAACTTTACCTTGTAGAAATATTATGAATACACTCACAAATACAATTTATTTCATCTTCATCACATGATTTTAATAGGCTTTTTGATATTTTGGTTTTAAAGTATGTAATGCAGAGAGTAAATCTTTATGTGTCTTCAAGCTTCCCTGCATTATTGGTAAATGACAGACATTTTTTGATTCTTGTCGTATTTAAACCCCTTCTTCGGTAATGTAAATATAGACAAAATCCATCATTAGGAAATACCCTTGTTTTAATACGACACTGATCATTAGTATTTTGTTTAAGATCTACCATCAAATATCCATGAGCATCCTTAGTGGAATCTCTGTACGCTTCTTCGATGAATTTCGTATTTTCTGGTGAAACTTGACGTGCTAAATATCGAATTTGTGTTTTAAAATCCCGAGGATTTTTAAAATAATAATAGAACTCGAATTTAAAGAAATATCCCTCTGTCCTTTTCCTTGATGAAATAAATTTTGTGTTATGTAGAAACGCTTAAATTTCTATGATGACTACCGTTTGTAAATATGTCAACAATGCGTCCATCAGATTCCCTCATGAGATCATTATTATGATTAGATTGGGCTCTTACCATCAAACATGTTTAGATCTGGTAAACCTTGAAAGTAGTTTACATTATTTAAGTTATATAGGGTTGCATTTCATCAAAACACCAAGTTATTGAGCAAAATCTATGTTGCATACTTCACTCTTGTATTTAATGAAATTTGTTACAAACGAGATTTCCACATCCACTAGGTCCTGCAATTATTGCAGTAAAAGGGTGGATAAAATGATACATGTTGTCAACGTGTGACATATGCGACGTTCAACAATAAATAAACAACATTCATATAAACCACAACGTTATTTGTTTTTCTTCAGTCAGGACATATAATCCAAATATAACCTATTCTTAAATTTAACTTACAAAACGAAATAACACGAAATATGTATGTACAATTAGTATTTTTTAAATTTTGTATTAATAGTTCAGTGAATTATTATAAACTAATTGAATTATAGTAACCAACGGAAAATGAGATATTACAATTTAATTCTTAATTTAACTTACAAACTAAATAACACGATATGTATATACAATTTTATTTCTTAATTTAGGTTTTTATTTACAACACTACATTAATTATTGGAGATACTCTAAAAATAATAGTAAATAAAAAAAATATATACACATTACAATTGATATTTTATCTTAGTTTATAGTGACCCCACGCTAAAGTATCTACAAGATTGGTAAAATGTGACGCTTAGTATCATTATATGACAAAGAAGTTTTGTTAATTTGTTGAGTAAATATTGTATGTTTGATAGATTTCAATCTATACATACTATGATATTGAACATTTTTATTAAAAGACATGATTTATAATTTTCTAAATTTAATCGTTTCGTTACACTTTTATTACTCCCTTAGCTTTTGTTACTATTTGTTGCCTACCTTGAATGCATACATTTTTGATCGAAGACCAGACAAATTCCTTCTAAAATTTGTCCATTATTTTCATCTTTGAAAAATCCTAACTTTTTTTTATTTATTCTAGGAAAACTGAAATATTCTCAGGTGGGTAATCAGAAGTATCAAACCGTGGCACCTAAATCTGGTTTGATGTTTTCATAAAAATTATTTGTGAATATTTGATAGATGAAACTATCAGTATCAGTGTACAATAGTTTAGTTTTATCACTAAATTTTTTTAACATGTAATCATAATGAAATTCATACATTAAAGTCTTAGAAATATCTAAAATGCAAAATCCCAGATAGATAGGCTTATTGTATAATATTTTTGTTTTCCGTAATTGAACTGCAACTAAATTTTCAGAAAATATTGAAAGGCTATGAAATTCCGGTTTCGCGATCAAATCTTGTGCTCCCAGAGATTACCTCGATTTTCCCAATGCGTTCGCAGTTTTACATTAACCCTTTTTTCTATGTTTCCATGTTTTACCAAATACTGAATTATTCATCAGTTTATAGAAATCTTTTTCAAAATCTGATACCGCGTTTTGTTCTCATATTGTATTTAAATCTATATACTTTTGGAAGCCAGGGACTTTGTTTAAAGTTTAATATCCTATGTATCTTTATCAACTTCATACCTAGTTTGAGACATTATTTTAAATTTCTGTAATGAATTTTATACTTGTATTTATTATTAAGATTAGAAATTAATTTTGAATCTTTAACAATTATTGATACAAATGTTTTCTGGACAAAGAGGTAAATCTGAATGTATGTCATGAAGTTCATCAGGATACTCTAAATCCTAACTTCTAAGATAAAACCATTTTCTGATGTATCGATACATCAAAACTACTTGTAGGATCTATCCATTCAAATCCTCCTTCGGGAAGGTATTGGGACATAGCCCATCCGTATAATTATTAGCATCAAAATACACAAGATATGATTTAGCTGTGTTGACATCATAATTGTTTAAATATTCATTATTGGCTTTGGCATAACGATTACTACACTGAGATACACCACCACGAATACCAGCCCTTAGGAAAGCAATTTTATCAAAATCTGTCAATAATTCTAATTTTATTTTGGTGTACTTTAACATAGCATCCAACTTAAGCCGGGGGCAGTATATAGTGGGCGGGATCAAGATTATAAGTAGCAATGCAAAGATCTCTAAAATTTTCAAATATATCTGTTAATAGGAAGACATCGGTTTTTAAATATAAATTGGAATAATCAAGCATATTTGAACATTTAAAGTGATTCCAAACATCTTTTGCATGATTGTAATCGTCATCCGATACATTTGAATTTGTTAATGTGCTGTAAAATTGTTGTTGGTTGGGTAAAGATGTTACTTTTAAACTATCAAAAGAGGTCATAAACTCATAGGGAAAAACACCTTTTTTTCTGAGACGCATAAAGTCTTCATTGATAGGAAATTTGTTTTCAGAGTATGAAATTGATCATCTTTTAGATTTTTAGCTAATTGATCAGACTACATGGTAAAATTTTAATGAATCTATAAACCTTAAATTTATTCTTTGACTAGTTATATACAAAGTTTTGAAAATGAAATATACCTTTCTTTATTTTGAGGAATATATCTACTTGACCATCAACAAAATTGAGTGCATGAACAATAAATGGTGAATCATAATGACTTAAATTATGAAGAATTACTGGTATAAAATTGGTGCTCTAACTTTTTTGCACATATTTCATGTGCAACACCTCTAAAATTACCCGTGTACCAGTCAAAGTCTAAACATTTTTCTTCTTTCAAATCAGTCTCACAAATATGACAACATTACAATTGCTTACATTTGTTGATCTTCTACAGTCAATGGTTTGGGAGGGTTTTGAAAATTATTTTTGGCTACAAATAGATTTCAAGTCATTGTAAATTCTATTCATAAACACTTGTGCACATTTGGACCCACAATAAGACTCATACTTTGACAAATTGTCATTATATGAACACTTTATGTAATACCCAAAACTATACGGTTCGTGTTTTTGAACATTATTTGTATATGATTGAATGGATTATTGGAACATGAATTAACAGGGCTTAAAAATGCTTCAAAATCTGCATATATAACAAATGGTACTTTTAATTTTCGTTCAAAATGATCGAACATTACCTTATCATTAGATGTTGACTGACCAAACCAATTTTTAAATATTTTATCACTAGTTGGTAATTCAGTAGTAACATGAGAGCAGTCATATTGTTGGTGGTTTGACAATCTTTCAATAGTTGGAAAATACAATAGACATCCATCACAAATATGAACGGCATGATTATGGTTTGAGAGTTGTTTGCTAACTAAACGAGATAAATTTTTGATAAAGCAATAATGACTATTTGTACCATTACTCAAATGCAACAAGTTTATATGACTACTCCTACGGCTCTTAGTAAAATAAATAGGACCAATAACACTGTGCTTTTGAGTATTTTTATTAAATTCTAAACCAAAAACATTTATACTAATTTTGTTTAATTTTTCCACTTTTGGAATGTCAGTTAATTTAACAGGGAATGATACACCGTTGAAATTCAATTTATCGGAATGCATAGTGTATGAAGATACGCGACCAGCATTTTTACTAACTGGGTAAAGAGCAGAGAGTAAAGCCCATTTGAAACATAAATAATCTGTGTTTTGAACATTAATAACAGCTTTTTTTGCACTAATATCTCTAGGTAAATCAATATATGAGTACCACGAAGAGGATTAAATTTATTCACATTCAAATCTATGCTTTTTATGTGTTTTAGACTCCATCCACTATCTTTTTCTCAAAGCTACTTATTTTATTTACCAAAGTGTCACATAAGACGTAAAAAAAATATTTAAATCATCCCCACGACATATGATAAAATTGCTAGTTTGAAAATCAAATGAATTCACTGTATCATCTTTACTTTGTTGAACGAATTCAGCATGTAATATGAAATTAACTTTAAAAATACTATATTTTTCAATTGACTCTTCCACTAAAAATAATATGTCATCTTTAATTGAATTCAAAAATGATTCCGGAGTTTGAAATAATGGTTTAAAGTTTTGTTCGCTTTACTACAAATTTTATATGTTATAATTCTTTGTCCAAAAGCGGTTTCAATAAGCGATACGTTTTCAAAAGTTTTGTGTAATTTAAGAGCGTTATTTTTATGGATATTACTTTTTAAATGGTTGGTAAAATATCGTTTACTAACTGTAATTTTACAAGCGTCACAATTTACTTGGTTTAAATGATCACCTGCGTGGGGTCCTTCTGTCACACCAGATGAAGTTGACACCATTTCTTCAGTTCTTGGACGTTTCGCATTATGAATGAAAGGTTTTGGATCACCGCGAACTATTGTGCGTTTGAGTGATCCTCCTTGTATTGGTTGACTATAACAAAATAAAATATTATTGTAACTGTTAAAACTTTTTTTTTTTATTGAGCTTGATATAAAACTCGGTACTTACTTCGTGTGGTTTTCATTCGGCACACATGTAAATTCATCATCAAAACATGATTTCAGTGATTCACATATCTCCACTTCTTCACAAATCTTAACCATTTCATTTTCATCGAGAATCTCGTCAACTTCCGAACTAAAAAAGACGCTTTCAACTGTATTGCAGAAATCCATTTTGTAGTTTAATTTGGAAATTGAATTAAAGTTACACCACAAATTAATGTTGTGCCACCATCTTGAGTTCGAGACACAGAGCTTGATGTCTTTCTTCTTAATGTTCTGGGATATTTAAATTGATCATCACTTTCTTGTTTTTCACTTTTTTCTCTTTTGATTGTTTGTGGTGGTGGTGGCGGTGGCAAATTATATACTTAGTTCTTATTTGGAAAAGAAATATTTTTTACAAGTTTCACTTGTTGTAATTTCTTTTGCCAGATGATACATTAATTTTTGAATATTGTCATATTTTTTTGTTTTGTTTGTTGTATAAAACTTAACCCTCATTTCACTATTTTTCCAGTGCTCTTGCACGGGAATTTTTGATATTTTTTGCAAATCATACAATTCGATTTTAATAAGATGTGTTGCACATGCTGCATCATCTGAATTGCTTGTTATAAACGTTGTACCACCATCTTGAGTTCGAGACACAGAACTCGATGTCTTTTCTTTTATTCTTCGGGGATATTTGAAACAGATCATCAATTGCTTGATTTTCATTTGATTTTCTTTTGATGGGCTGTGGTGGTGGTGGTGGTGGTGATGTAATGATTTCTAACTCATTTTCAGAATCCGGGGGGGTGTTGTAATAATATCCTTTGTATGTATTGTCTTCCATCATAGAACCGAATGAGTTCTGTAACAATACAACACAATTTACACAATGAGTCTCTCTGAGTGAATCCAATAACAACTTAAGAGTAAATCTAGTACTACTAAAAAGTTTATAAATTGATAAAACAAAAAGTAACTTACCTCCATTTTCCGTTGGTCACTATAATTCACTTTAGTTAACAATACTTCACCGAACTACTACTGCTAGTTAAATTACCATAAAAATAATATTGTGGACTTATATATAAACGTAAAGCACTTAGCAATCTTGTTTCAACACATCATTAACTATCTAGTTTTAATAGATTATTACATTAACACAATCTTGTTTCAACAAATCGTTAAGTATCTTGTCTCATTCGTTTATAATTACGTTTGCGCATTCTTATATTAAGAAACCATTAACTATCAATTTTATATAGATTATTAGCTTTGTGTATAGTAATACTATTCCACAGCAACAGAAAATATAACTCGAGCTGAAGTTAAAGTTTTAACAATACCATCTGGAGTTCAAGGAAAAACGCTTGATAATATTTTTCTAGGACAAGTACCTAAAAGATGTATAGTTGGGTTTGTTAATAATGCAGCGTTCAATGGTAGTCTCACTAAAAATCCACTTAACTTTGAAAACTATGATATGAATTCATTTTGTTTGTACATAGATGGTCATCAAATACCCTCAAAAGCTTTGCAACCATCGTTTGAGAATAAAATGTTTACTACAACATATCATACCTTATTCTCAGGAACGGGAATACATTTTCTAAATGAAGGTAATGGGATATCTCGTGATAAATACTCCAATGGTTATTGTCTGTTAGCTTTTGATCTTACTCCTGATTTATCAGCCAATTCATCGAGTCATTGGAATCTTATAAAGCATGGTAGCGTAAGATTAGAAGTTCGTTTTGAATCCACACTTACTCAAACTATAAACTGTGTTGTATATGCTGAGTTTGATAACGTTATCGAAATAGATAAAAATCGTAATGTTACTGTTGACTACAGCAGCTAAGACTAGAAATAATGAATTCTGTATTACTTAGTACTAAGTTTATGATCAAAATAAAATTTACTGTAACAATATACTCACCGTTTTATTTGCACCTTATTTCACTCTTAAATATATGTATCATATCATGATCTTTTCACTCACCTGTTATCCTACGAAGTATTCAGTCATATGGAACTTAAATGCAACAATGAATACCAATGAAATTCAACAATGTTTAGGAAAAATTCATCCAAGTCTACAGTATAAATGTATACGCTGCAAACAGATTACCAATGAATGTTCAAGTTCCTATGTATGTTATAAGCAATTTGGACCCGGACACAAAGCCAGGATCTCACTGGATAGGTATACACATAGATAGTTGCGGTGTTGGAGAATATTTTGATTCTTATGGTCGTTCTCCTACTGGTTATCACAGAATGTTCTTGAATAGGAATTCAAAACAATGGAAATGTAGTAGTAGCAGAATACAAAATGATTGGACTTCAGTCTGTGGAGAGTACTGTATATTGTACATATTGTATAAGTTTAACGGGAAATCATTAAGTGATTTTTTAAATAATTTTAATATGGATACGTTTAAAAATGATATGATATTGCATATGATGTTCAAATCAATTTTTTGAATGAATAAAACATGAACTATTTAAACAAAGTGTTGTTATTGATGAGGAATAGGGTGATTAGCATCGAGTGATGATACATTAAGTGACCGTAATTAAGAGCGAAGTCGAGGAGATATTTAACGTAATCACCTTAAAAACATTAGCTAATTAATTAGGGGTAGTGGACCTGGTGAAATAAAATAGCTAAAAAGGTAACGGTTACAGTTAGAAGAAAATGGATAGCACAGATCGATCGGACGACCTCGAAAACCCCCAATTTGACACCAAACTTTTTTTTTTTTTTTTTTTTTTTTTTTAGTTTCGGGTCATACAGTTTTGACTGTTTAGCTGGTAAGTCTTGAGCTAGAACTGGCGAATCAATACTACTTACGGGAGATCCGTAACAAATACATCCTGAGTAAGTTGCTCCATAGATGATTTTAAGTGTATTGAAAGATAGCCCCCATGTTGATTTTGATATTCTTGTCAAAGCAAAAAAGTTCCTTTTCGACTTTTCCCCGACGTTTTTAAAATGTTCAAGAAATGAAAATTCCTTTCCAAAATTAAACTAAGATAACAAACCGATTCTTTTGTCTTAACAGTGATATTATTAAATTTAAATCGCGGCGGTGATTGTAAACTTCCTTTTAAAAGTAATTGGAACGTTTTATGTGGTGCAAACTTTAAGCGATTTCGATACACGCGTCTGCACTATTTTCTAGTCCCGACCTGTTTGATTCTATGAGCAAGAGGCCATCGTCCGCATATCCGGTCAAAGAACACCCTGACGGTAAGGGAATCGTAAGAAAATCGTCGAAGCCTAAATTCCACAAATAGGACCTAAGACTGAGCCTTGTGGACAACCCATCGTCAGTGGTTTCGACACGGCATAGTGTCCAAGTTTAAGTTTGGTTGTTCCGTGCGAGAAATACGAGTAAATAAGTGAATATATATTTTAAAGCAACCTCGTAATTTCAACTTAAGAAGCAGCATTGGCCACTAAGCGTTGTCGAAAGCACCGGAGATGTCCAGGAAAATACCAAGTACATATTTGCGCACCGATGTACTTACCGCTTTTCTAACCGAAACTGCCGCGTGGATGGTTGACTTACCCGTAGTAAATCCGAACTGATTTTCGTGAAATTTTGGTCCACCCGGTAGCAATCGAGGGACGATAAGACGTTCTAAAAGTTTCCCTAGCGACGGCAAGAGTGTAATAGGTCTATACGACTTTGGATCATGCCGAAACCGGTACGCCATACTCGCGGAAACATCCCTTCAGCAATACATCTATTATAAATACAGGACAAGAGGCCACGTGGACGTAGACCGATTCGTAGGACGGACCTCATTATCCAGAGATGCCGTTGCACAGGGCAATTAAATTAGCAGAAGACGGCGTTGCTTGGCGCAGGAAGATACTTGAAATTTCATAATATAGGGGCCACGATACTCAGCACTGAGTTAACGATTGGAGAGAGAGAGAGAGAGAGAGTTTCGACATGTAGATATGTGTGTAAGATACCATACATCCATCCATCAGCCAAAAGAAGTCCACTGCTGAACATAGGCCTCTCCCAAGGATCTCCACATCGACCTGTTGTCGTCGGCCTGCATCCAGCGACTTTCTGCAACTTTAGCCAGGTCGTCCGTCCACCTCATTGGCGGGCGTCCGACATTTCGCTTGCCTGTACGTGGCCTCCACATGTAAATACGTGTGAAATATCATATCATTAGTAGGTATATGTATATGTATGTGTCAGTCGGTGCGGCTCGTCGTTCGCGCGCGACTCCGGCGGCTCGTCGGGCCACTACACGCAGCGCAGCGCGCCGCCGCACGCGCACCCGCACCGCACCGACTCCGGCTCCTCCACGCAGCACGAACACGCCAGGTACGCGACACTACGCAACTCCTCCTACCTCTCAGACCAGAAATCCGATATTAAACATAGGCTCCCCTGAAGATATTCTGGTCAAAGTCGTCGCTTCACTTTGATCTCTTTGAGAATTTTTATATAGAGCGTAGGCCCTACGTGTTTGTGAAAGCGAACAGTTTCTCGTAGTTTCCGACTGCCGAGACTCAAAATGTACTGTCTAATGAGGAGTCGGGACTTGATATGTAAATGTGTGTTTATTTATAGAGTAATTCATAGACAATTTTAAAACCTATTTTAGCTCTCTATCATTTTGTCTTCTTCGCTCAAACTGAACTCAAAAGTCATTCGAAAGGGACAAAACATTCGATATGTAAAATTTCGAATTTCGAATTTTAAAATTGTCTACGAATAAAACCGTTTTTTTTTCTCCACAGCCGCTACAACTCATACTACATGGAATACGGCGGCGAAGTGGAATGCTACGTGTCAGCGCCGCCGCAGTTTCAAGATGGCGCCGACACAGAGCCGCTCGTCGTGATGCACGTGCCCCACGCCACGCACGCGCCACACGCCACGCACACGCCACACACCACACACTACCCGCCACAGCCACGTGTCGGCATTCACTTCCAGGTATCTATACATACTACCCTAAATGTAGGTACGTGAAAAAGTACCTCCAGAGCACAATCTAGAGTACCTCCCGTAGATGATTCGAGTACTTGGTTCAGAAACTTAAGTTCCCATTGCAACCTCGATTACATTCCACACACATTGGGTACCTCCCAAAAACAGACTAGTCGACGACATTGTCAAAGTCGCACTATGCGACTGACAAAAAACAAAGAAAACTGGTATAATATGAGAGATGCCTATCCCAGCAGTGGGACCCTACAGACTGTGGATGATGATGATGATGATGATGATGATGAATAAAAATGTATGAAACTAGCCTATTGCATAAATATATTTGTTTGCAGGCAAGCGCCCCACCGCCTCAGTTCCAAGACGAGCCTCCGATGTACGACTATGGCGACTACGACTGCTCCTACAAGGCGCCCATGAAGTGCCTTAACGTGGGTCGCAAGGAATACTCCAATACTAGGGAATATACCAGGTAAATATTCATTTATTGCTGTGAATGGCGAAATGAGCATGCCGTTCGCCCGATGGTAAGGGCATAGATTAGAATTATATGCAGAGATAGATGCGCAACTCTACTTTTATTAATTTTCCGACGTGATTTCGCCATAAGATGGCGCACTAGGCAATCGGGCGAAATTTTATATTTGTTATTGCAATATTCCAAAATGTTTTTTCTTCCGTAACCTCTTGTAATTTTCACCAATATCAAGTTGAAGCTGTTTTTAATATCAAGAAAGTTCATAATATCAACATATAAAACATATTTCTTGGTTTAGTGGTACACTTCCGCCAGTTAACGATCGGATTTAAACTAATTACAAGATAATTTCCCGTTCTCGCCAGAGCGTGGCGCTAAATCGAAATAATCGTTTTCAATATTTTTTATGTACGAAGTCGCACCCCTATGGGTAAGGGATACGACCGCTCATGGACACCAGCAAATCCAAATAACATAACAAAAAATCACAGCTGAAATTGACCGAAAAATATTCTTGATGAATGATGTCACATTCTTTCTGAGGAATGTAAACATTTTCGGAAAACCGAGCTCTGGGTCGGTCCATTCTCTTTCGTCCATAAAATAGTTCCAGTAGTAATAAAACTTTCTCAAAATTATAAAACCCTTAAGAGCGTTTATACCCTGCACGCGCTTTTTGGCTTAAAAACAGGACTTTTCAAATGAGTTAATAACCACCAATAAACAATTTAAAGGAAAAATAATTATTACTTATTTTAGAAAAGGTTGTCATCTAGGGATTTTGGTGGAAAACATTATAGATTGATGGATAATTTGTGAGTACTATACGGATTATTGAACACAAGTTTCGTTATTTAGGCTTTAAATGGCAATTTAGAAGCTTAAGATATCCGAAACCACTAAATATAAGATGAAATAAAAATATTATCAGACTAATAAGACCCTTATGGAGGGATTTTGCTGAGAAAAATAATCTTTTTGTGTTTAGTCCCTGAAAAATAAAAATTTAAACAATGCGAAATTATTCAGAAACTCTCGTCAAGAACATATTTGTTTTCACCAACTTATCGTACATAATTTTTTATAACAATTGCATATTATAATAGAAGAACATCTTATCAATAAATTTCCATTTTTATATTTCAACAAAATTAGTTTTCATGTTTTCTACAAATATTTTAAAACCACTATAAAACACGCTGTCCGACGTGGATCAAATCAGACCGCCGCAAGGCCTTCTAGAGGGAGGACGTATCGCTCGTCGCTCCGGCCTGGCTGCAGTCGATTATGCCGCGCGTAGTAAAAATAGCCACGCGCGGAATGCGATTACCACATCTTAGTACTTTGGTAGTAAAATATTTAATTATTTTTATTACCTACAATGATTTTGTAGTGAGTATATATTATGTTTCAGGTAATATAATGGGTCGTAATTCCGAGGCTAAATTATGTTATGTATTGTAATATAAAATTAAATATATTTCGTAATTGTAAGGGGTTGTAAGGCCCCTAACACTATTTATGTGTTCGAACAGGAAATGATTAATAAAACGTCCGTAGTGTCTACTGATTGAACACTGATTTGAATGCAACTTAACAATGTAATAATAACGAAAATATGATTAGTATCCAAAATTTGTATTATTCTTTGCTTGCACAGTAATATTTGTCTACTTATAATGCAAATAAAATATTTTTATGATATTATATTACAGTTACATTTCAATTGAATATTTGAAGCGCACGGATCAAAGTTGTTTGAGCCGATTGTATAGCGAGCCGACGCGGCAGCTCTACGCACACAGCTTTCGCTTATGTGTGCGTGAAATTAACGAAGAAATACCTATAGTTGACTTTGCGCGCAAGGTGTATACGCTCTTAAATAATATCAGTACATAACATAAATTATTAATAAAATTAAAATGAATGTACGTTACGATAAACCATGCCAAGTCAAAGGTTACACGGTTATAATTGTAGTGGTTAAACTGAATATTTTCGATGCAACAGATACCACGAGCCGAACACCGAACCGATCAACAAACAGCCGCAGTACCAAGAGATACGCATGCGGCCGCGCATCGACGACAAACAGGAATACGTTAATGCTTCACAGGTGAGAATTCACTACATGTAGTTTCATCATCATCATCATCATCATCATCATCATCATCATCATCATCATCGTCATCATCATCGTCATCATCATCATCGTCGTCATTATTATCATCATCATCATTATCATCATCATCTCAGTCACAGGAAATCCACTGCTGAACATAGGCCTCCTCCAAGGATCTCCACATTGACCTGTTGAAACCGGCCCGTATCCAGTTGTAGTTATCCATTACTTGTAGTATAGGCAGGCTATTTCACAGAAATCTGTACTAATATATAAAGCTGAATAGTTTGTTTGTAACCTCTAATCTCAGGAAATGCTGTTTCGAATTGAAAAAATATTTTGGGTTGGATAATACATTTATCGAAGAATGCTATACATCATTATGCTTTGAGGTATAGGAGGGAAGCAGTAGTGAAATATCTATCAAAATATGAGGACATTTTATATGTTTTTCGTAGTCAGATTGGTCGATATTCTAAATTGATAGTCGGAATTGAATATTTTGGCCGCCAATTTTGCACCCGGGTAGAGCCGGGCCGGACCGCTATTATGTAATATTTTAACTAAGATTGGTTTCAAATATTTAATTTCCAAAAAAAGAAGTCGCTAGATGCCACCCAACAGGTGAATGTGGAGATCCTTGGGAGACGCCTATGTTCAGCACTACACCTCCTGTGGCCGAAAAGAGAGAGATAGATATATTTATGTCACTAATTTTAAAACAATTGTCCACAATAATAAGGTTCAATATTTGATGTTATAACAGATATGTCAAACGGAAGAGGTAACATCGCCACTAGGCACGTTCAAGAGGCAGCGGTGTTTGCGCTACAAGCAACGCCGCCCGAGACCAATACTGCGCTCCAAATCAGACATCTCCGACAGGTATATATCACACAATTTTATAAAGGACAATGGCAGATTTCCATACATGATTTTAGTTGATGTAAATTTAGAGCGTTTATTGGTCAAAAAAATATAAATGAATTCCGCTGCCGTTCCTAAACAATAATGTGTTGAGAAATACTGGTGAAAAAGTCTACATTACTTACTAAACGTTTTTAATTTATAGATTTTGAGGTTATGTTCTATTTGTCATTTTCAATTGAAATATTATTGTTTTCTGAAAAATGTTATTTGGTGAACTAGGGCTATGATATAAATATTTACCGCACTTGTTTTACCAAATAAAGCTATTTTTATAACAGATTTTGCGAGATTCAATGAAAAATATTTTTTGTCGGCTTAAAAGACCTTACGCCATTGCTGAAAAAAAACTGACTCCCATACAAAATAGTCAATAAAGCACACAACTATAATTAGTATGCTGAAAAGTCACGAAAAATAATAATATTATTATTAGCAAGTATGACATTTCTAAACGCGTTGTTCATGCAAATACGATTTCGCCATTGTCCTTTATGTATTTATTTATTTAACAAAAAGATAAATACATATTATTGTGTCCTGCAAAACTGTACAGTTTGTCTGCAGAATCGGTGTTTACACATATAAATACATATTTATACTCGTAAATTAGGGCATATTGGCTAAATAATGCCTTTTGAGTATATATTTAAATATAGTTTATATCTTTTGAATCGTTAATTTTCTTCTACCACTGCTTGGGAACGTCTTATAGTTGTGGACAAGAAACCAAGCAACAGACTCCCTCAGCAACAAGATCTCTACATTTATTTCTTTTTTTTTATAAAGCCATATGAAAATTTTACTTTTAAGAAGAATTTACAACGCTTCAAAAATTATTAATTAAAATGACAATCGTTCATATCACAAGTAACAATCCTACCTATAACGTACACAGACGCTCAGAAGGTCGTAGCGCTACTATGTGCGGTTTTATTTATTTTAAGAAAAACTTACGACGGTTCTAGTTTAATTATTGAAATTAAAATAGTTCATATCATAAATGCAACCTGTAATGTATGACCCCAGACGCTCGGAAGGCCGCAGCGCGCCCGCGTGCGGCTCGGAGTGCGGCGCGGAGTGCGGCGCGGCGTGCGACTCGCTGCGCCTGCAACAGTTCTTCGAGCGGCTCGGCCTCGAGGCAAGACAGTACGACGCGCTGGTGCACGCGCCGCCGCCTGAGAGCCCCGTGTTCTTCTCCTCGGCCTCCACTGTCGACTCTAATCAGCTGGCCGCGGCGGCTGATTATACGGTTAGTGATTTGTAGGACTGGGATTCATTACAATGGCGGTTACTTGTATACAACGACGGGTGTTCAAACATCGTAAAACTAAAGGAAAAAATTATCGAATTCTGCATCGTGATTGAGATGGCAATCGGGGTATGACGCGTGGGGGAGGGGACTCCGCGCTCACCCGCATTTTGCTAGTATTAGTGTTGTCCCCATCATGTGCACATTGTTTTTGTGTATTATATTGGCGTGTAATTGACTGCGGTAGCTCCTAAATCCTAAATTTATTCTCATTCTTACGATTCATAGAGTCCCTCCATAATAGTCTTTTTCATAATTATATCTTCCATTGGCAAACACGAATTAGTTACACATTATAAATAAGACAATAAACTTGTTTTTATTATTTTTACTTTTATGTTATCGCGTAACAAAAATATCGATATAACCTACTTGGGGCGTACTACATCACTAGACAATTACCATGTCGACATGTGCATACCAAGTACACACATGAATAAAATACGTTGTATATTTGCAGGTGCAAGGCCCCGGGGTGCAGAAGCAGATCTACCGCAACACGGAGCCGCCCAGCGTGGTGGAACGCAACGCGCGCATCATCAAGTGGCTCTGCCAGTGCCGCAAGACGCAGCTGCAGCCGCAGTGACTGCACCCGTCGTGGTCGCCGAACTCGCCGCACTCACCGAGCCCGCCGAACTCGCCGGACCCGCCGAACACGGCCAATACTGGCGGGTAGTGAGGGCAGTAAGTCAAGGGGCATTTTTTACTGATTTGGAATTTACATAGTCGATAAATAGAATATTATATCCAAGTTTTTAACAACATTCAAAAATATTTTTGTTGTTTTTGAACGCTATATCAAAATGTATACCTTATGATTGCACCTAGATATGTAAATAAATAATTTGTGATTTTTCAAATGCTCTTCTAATTTACATTGATTTATGAAATTATAACGTACATTTCAAATCAGGAATAAAACAATGCATGCCTTCAACTTACTGCCCCCTCGATTGCCATGACAGTATAAGGGTAAGCTTTCCAGCTGCAGTCAAATGCACCCAGGCGAGGGTACTACACCCTGTATAACGCGGTCGGGTATAGGCGGTACCCGTGTAGGGTATTTTACTTTTTGTTCGCTAAAACGCAGGTATGATTACCATGCGTGGCATCGACGCGCGAATTTGATATGTTTTCGGTAATTTTGTACGCGTAACTATGTCGATAGTTTGTTCTTAAATTGACATGGCTATGATTTTAAATCTATTCTTGCTGTAATTTTATATTTATTTTCTTGCAAATTAACTTAGCTTCAGATAGACGGAAATTATCTTTTTATTTTTGCCAAAACAATAATCTGTTTTTAACTAAAAGTCATACTACTGAGGTTTCATTAACCGCGGTATCTCTATAACGACCGCGTTATAAGAGGGGTTTAACTTTAAACAATATACTTATTGATAATTCATATTTCGTTAGTTAAGGGTAGAAAGTTGACAGTTGAAGCGAGTGTAGCATTTGACAGACAATACGCTTGGTAGAAAATCAATCGGAAAATAAAAAAGATGGTTAGAGATGGGATTATTCATAATAATAAAAATTAAAACAAAATAAAAATATAACTCTTCCTTGGAAATCGGGTAGAAAGCCACGCTGAAGCCTTTTGAAAAATATACCATCAATCATCTTGATTCCATATTAAAGAAATTGTCCACAATGAAGCTAAAATTAAAATAATAATTTAAATTAATTGAAAATGATCTGAATTTCATTTGACAAAGTCTAATTTTATTCAGACATAGAAAGCGTTTTTATCACATTAAACTGTTCAGAATATCTGCAAAACTAAATAGATTTTAGATTGCTCATTAGTAATCTATCATCCATGAGAAGAAAAACAATAATTATTCCATCTCTAACAGGCTTACTGGAAGCTTAGAAAGACACAAAGGTCCACAATGCCGGACTACCTCGATTTCTTAATTCCTACTACTGCCAAAAACATCTGCGACATAATGTTACGGGTTAGAGGCTCTAAAACAGATTGTAGGAATTATATTTTCTATAAGCGGTCATTGAATTGTAAATGGTAAAGTATGTCGCGCAAAGCCTAGGGTTCGGCCTAAATAACTATGTAATAGTTTTATTTTTTATTATGCGAATAAAACGATGTAAAATACTGTCAATGAGAAACAAACATTTGAAAGTTTTTTTTCGAAAATGTGAATTTATTGATACTTGTATGTTTAGCTCTGCATATTAGAAAATAATGATATAGAAAATATAATTTGGCCCTAAAAATGCTTTTAACGTAAAAAAAACATTATTTTTATACACACATTTCATTTACAAATATTTTGATTAAATATAGGCTTATTTGAAGTGCTAAGCAGTGGCGAATATACGTTACCATTTACATCTCTAAAGGGACGAAGAGAGAACCAAAATTTTGCTCAGTAAATCTCTGTAGTTAATACTGTTAGGTCACTGTTTCTAAATTCTTATACTAAGCTAAGTAGGTAAGAATATAACAGGTGGCATGGCATATGTACTAAATAAATAATAACTTTAATGCAAAAAGACAAAGCCGACGTCATCGCCATTTATTTAGTGCTTTTTACAATAAAAAATGGTGTAAAATATTCTAAAGAAGTAAAGAACATGAAATTAATCGCTCATTATTTGTAACTAATGTAATATATTTTATACTGTGGTATGACTTTCTATTAATCAAGCCATTATAAGTCATAATGCTAAGGTCATCACTTCTTATGACCTTAGCATTATTAAAGGACAAGGTCAAATTTAATAAAATGAGACGATCATTCAGCCGTTGTATTTTGGTACATACTCGTGCCGGCTTAAGTGAATATATAAAAATAATAATATTCAAAAACTGAACGTCTTCGCGATGATAATAATATGGTAAACGGCGCGTCCTCGCCGACGACTGCTAGGTACCGTAAGAGACAGTTCATTAGTCTATACGATTCTATTGTTAAACGTAATCTAATAAAATCAAAATTAACTTTTAAAACTATTTAACGTGCTTACTCGGGTATTTACGGCCTATTTTTTTTTTTTTTTTGTTTTCGACTACTATTTTGAGGTTATCTTTTTGAGCAATCACAAAACCATTACATGATGACGTTTTTTACAGTTGACTATAAACTGTCACACTACCGACGTGTTTTATCGTCTTTATGAGAAAAGAACTGGCAATTGACGTGATTTACAATATAAAAATACTGCTTTGTTTAAATAAGGATTTCGCTCATTCAAATGTGAGATGTATTTTAGTTCTATAATATTAAAATATATTTTCGACCATAAAACATAAGACGCGAGTTTTTAAAATTTGAAATACTATAAGTGATAAGGTATTTTTGTCTCAAAAACAATGTACAATTCGCGAGCTTAGATTTAGAGCGAACAAAATTATTTTCGAATCAATATAACTATTATTATAGTGACACTTGGGATTTCTACTGGTTATTGAATTATGTAAAAAAAGATTTATTTACCAAAGTAATATCGATATTAATAGTTAAAATAGTACATTGTTGAGTTTCTATAATGATTTTAAATAAATTAAAAGTCATGTTAGTATTTAAACTGTTTGATCATTTATAAAATGTTTTTTGCGAATAATTTCGCTCTAAAAATCTTAAAAAAAAAACATTTATATAATTTATGTATTGTTGAATCTATGTCATTGTGGAGATCCTTGGGGGAGGCCTATGTTCAGCAGTGGACTTCCTGTGGCTGATATGATGATGATGATGAATCTATGTTTTGAACGATGATTATATTTGTAGATTCGCTTGTGCGAGACTTGTTTTAAAAATTTGGACGTATTAATACGTGTCAACTTTTTTGTTTGTTTTCGTCCTTTGCAACTTATTTGAAGCAATACACTGTTTTTTATTTATTTAAGTGCAACAAAACATATTTGGGCACATCTGGTGTGTCGCGGATATGGCATTATGGCCGTTTTACTTTTCTCAAATGAGAAGTAAATTTTAAAAGGCTCTTGCACTTTCTACCGGAAGGTTAAAAACTTACAACCGTTGAAAGATACCAGCACTAATTCTTTTTTTTTTTTTAATTTATTCTTGTCCATGTATACAGGTCCTTCAGAACTAATTCTTTATTAAAACATCAGTGTTACCAATCACCATTGGATTCATTAAAATATAGTTGATCGATCAAATTCGATACTAAACATATCTTTAAATAATAACCAGTAGAAACAGCCATGATAAAAGATATATAAAAAAATGTTCCTGTTACGGATTTGTCATTATTATTTATACCGCTAAAATATTTTCAAATGTGTATTTATCTAAAATTATTTATATTATAGTTAATTATAGTTTTTAAGGTCTAACATGTGTCATTGTGATTCGGGAGCACAAAATGGATCAATTTTAGGTGATATAGTTTATGTTGTGCCAAATATAATGTTGATGTGCAGATAATGGTTATTTGATATCACGTGGTTGTATTGACGGAATCAAAGAATGCAGAGTTATAAAATACTGAGTAACATGGAATTGAGCACTAAAATATGGGTTTTCCGAAGTCGATAAATGATTTTTAATTTATATTTGGGAATTATTTTCTATGAACTAACTGCGATGAACCGTAATTTCAGATATTTTTTTAAGTATCTAATTAATATATACAACGATATTTTGTTTATCGATTATGAAGACAGTCTGTATATATCCAGTCTTTTAAATACGTTTTTCTGAAATATATTTCACATCATCATTAAAAATAATTCTATAAAATATGTTCATTTATTTTTAATTACTTTATTCAATGGGTTTATATGATTTTTTGGGGTACAAGTAAAATACTACCTAGTATTTGTCGTCTTCGGAAAAATACAACGGTCAATAATATGGAATTAAAGGCGTGACTTCTAAAGTACATTGATACGAATACTTAAAGACAATATAAATAAAACGAAATAATATATTTTGTGTCATTATGCATAAAGTTTAACCATAATTCCGATACGCAACAATTTATTCATAAAATGTAAATAACAGTCAAGATTAATCTCAGTTATTGTTAGACTAGGAACAGTTGTTAGCATAGTTCTCATAATGATAGTTAATCGTTTCAGCTTTTCAAAGTGTTCATACATTTTATAAAGTTACACTGTTTTACTTTTAAAGTTATGCTATTAAAATAGGCAAAGGAAATTGTAAACTTAATGCCTTAAGTTTCGTAAAATGTTGAACTTCTTTTTAAAATTCTGTTTCTACGCATTTACCAATATTCTAACAATCATTCTGACTGATTAAAACATGCATTTATCATGTAAAATATAAATTGTTTTCTAATTCTTTTACAAAGAGTCTAAATGAACTTTTAGGTTGTGGAATAGGCCTACTAAATTCTTTACAATATCTCTTTCATATTTATTGATTCTTTTAATTGGTATACATATTTCTTGTTCTAAAAGACTGTCGTTTATTTCTCACTTTGATTAGAAATTCTGTGATATGGTAGAAAATGTATTTACTGAAATGGTTTTCTCTTTTGCATTTATTTTAATTGTGGTAAATATTGATGCTATGAAGTGATGAAAATGGTCTAAATGATTATATTTTTATGTAACTTAATGATTATTAAGTCGGAATGTGTTTCATTTTAAAATTATCTGTGTGTTTAATATGGATTGGGTTTTAAGCAGGAGTCAGTAACATCATAGCAAAAAATATCATGATGCAATATCCACATCACCAAATATTCGAAAATCTACTGAAAATTTCAACTGTTTCAAACATAAATTGAAATTGGTTAATGGTGTGGATGCGGCATTAGATTACCGATCTATCTATATGTAGAATTATCGACTTATAGATTATACAACATAGTCATTTCTTCGTTTTTTTTCTTACAGCCAAAATAAGTTACACTCCTGTTTTATTTATATTCTCCAATAGCTGAGTTACTGTACCTTGTAATAATGGAGCGTGTACCGTTTTTAAATTTTTAATGGATGTATCGTTTAATCTGACACACGTAGGGCGACGTAAGACGATTAGTGTAACAGTTTTAGAGTTTTTTAGCATTCGATGCTTTCATTTATTGTGTAAATAAGATTTACGTACATTGTTAGAAGTTTATCGTGACGGAGGAATTATATTGTGGTCTGATGATAATATTGTTTTATTTCTCCCTTACCCCTTTCCCGTGACTTGCATTATTGTTGTGGTACATAGACCAAGAAGTAAATTATGATACAATAAAGTACTATTGTGTTAAAGTCCCACGCTAGGAAGGAAAACTCCAAGTTTTGTGAGGTTACTGAAGTGTAAGTAAGTAGCGATAATATTTCGAGGCTTATTTAGTTTTCTTTTTTTTTTTAATCAAAAGTAATGTTACAAAGAGACTTAAGTTCGATTTTTTAAATGCTTGGGAAATTGATTTAAAACGAGAAAAATCAATTACATTCGGATTTTATTGGTGGTTATTACATATTTTTCATGAGTTTAAGAAAGTTTCATACATCTTTGATATGTGAGGATACTTTTACCGCCGGTACATACACCACAATTTTTAAGAAAATAGTGATCTATGTATTGATTGTTTGCCCATGTTGCCTTTACCGAAAATTCCGCCGCTTAAGAAATCCGAAATACGAAACTAAAGAACATTGCAATGAAACAAATGTAAGTGCATTAGTTTATATTTTACACTTACCGCCTTATTAATAAAAATTGCGTCTTCCACGGTTACGTCAAACCTTAAACTCGGTTAGTTATTCCCAATGGATAGCGAGGTAATAACGACTTTATTAATAAACACGGATGAGCTTTGGCTTAACATGACAATCCTGTTATGGCAACCCTCTTGATTTTAAAAGTAAAAAGAATGAACGAAATAACCGAGTCGATCTTAAAGACTGGACTTGAACGTAAACAAATGTATTTGACAAATAATAAGCGGATTTGTCAATCTTGTACGTATTTTCAAAGATTAGTGATTTTATAATTTCTTTCATTGGAAATAGAAAAAAACGTACTCGTTCCATTAACTGGAATTAAGAAGAAAACGTAAGCAAATCAACATGTTGCAATAATTTTGTATTTTATTTGTCAGTTCCTATATTAGTACTTAATGGCATGTTTATTATTCTTCCAGCTATTTTTTCGTTTGTTGCTTAAAACATATGTATGCGCCAATCATAGAAAATAAATCTTTGTACACTAACTCGCATAAACCAAAAACTAAAGCTTGGGAGGATTTGCATGAAAAGTAAAAGCTTGCTTGGTTTCTTTCAGCGTTTTCAATCACTTGCCGTGTAAGTAGTAAATAATAATTATTATGCAGGTTTAATCAATTAAATGCACGTCCACAAACTGTAAATCAATTAAAAACAAAATGGAAAATATTAAAAATGAATGCACGGAAGAATATGAGTGCATTTAGGAGAAAGTTCAACAAGACTGATGGCCGTGGAGAATCAATAATTTTCATGACTGTATTTTGTTCATATGTAAGAAACACGCACATTAAACACTTTTCTAGTATACATTTCTTTGCACATGTACATGGCTACTCCACCAACAAGTACAGTTGAAACTGTGAGTGAGATTTCCCCATTTCAATTACAGATGGATTGCTAATGATTTGAAATAATATAAATCTCTTGAGTTTCAAATGCATATTTATGACATATTATTATTATCTTCCTTCTCCATTTCAGGATACCAAAATAACAAAATATAATATTAACATACTATTAGATTTGGGAACTATGCAGGCAAGCGTAAGTTGCTTTCATATTTTTTTATCAGTAAAGCAAAAAAGCGTTACATGTGAAATATTGTTACCATAAGTTAATATAATTTTAAATTGCAGACTTCACAAATCAACATAGTAACATAAAATATGGGAGAAATGTTACCAAAAAAACGTATGCACAAATTTCACATCTTTTATTTAGGTACTTTTGCAAAGACTAAATACATATTATTCTCCTTTTATTTCAATTTTACAGATGAACATAAAAAAGACAAATAATCAAGGACTCATACTAAATCTCAGGGGCGTGCACTCCTTGTAGGCAGAAATGCAGTGCTTTACTTGCCATTCACAGATATTTTATTATAACGTTCGTACGTTTTAGATGACTTTAATTTATAGTAAATAAATGAATAAACAAAATATAATAACTTAAAAACGCCTAATATTTTATAAATAGCACCTATTTGCAATCACGCAAACATTATGGTTGCCACGCGAAAAGCAGGAGGCGCTTCAAAGCAAATTAATGTACCTAATCAACCAAGTCATGCCGCCGCGTGCCGCATTACATTTGTTTGCATGTGTGTAGTAATTTTGGTGTCCGTGCACAGTCGCAAACGCACACACCCATGAATATTGAAAGCCGCGACTCCTGCGGCAGGCCTCGGGAGTTCGGCAGTTGTCGGGAGTAATCGTAAATGTTCGTTGCCTATAATCCGAGTAAAATTAATAGGCTGGAATCTAATAAATCACCTATGCACATTATGCATTTTTGGTTAGTAAGGTTTTATTTGTTTAAATAGAAATGTTTTGTGTTTCGCGGGGGCCATTTTGCTTTTTTTATGAGTTTTTGCATTGTTTACTATTTTATACTAGTATGTTTGTAAAAAAAAATAGATTTCTTAACGGATTTTTCATTTTAACATTTGAAAGTGTGTACATTTAACAGTTTATTACGAAGTTTCGATATTAATTGTAGTCATTTGCTTTTACTAGTGTGTTTGTTTATTTTTTAAAATGTTATTTGATTGCGAGGTTTGTGTTAAAAATGTATATTTATCAAATGAATGAATGAGGTGGCCGAAATCTTGCGTTTATTTACATCGGGATAGGTATAGTAATCTCAACTAACCGGAACCTTGAATATGTGAAAATTGAAAGCTAGGTGAGTTTTTTTTATTTTACTTATTAGAATTTCTTCCGCCGCGACGATCGATCGCTGTTTTGTCTGCGTTGCCGTAGAACATGGACATGAATAGTACTTAGAGTATTTATATACAGAGGGAGCGCTGTCATACATTCGCGATTTGAAAAACGTAGATATTTTCTTGTTCGTAATGTTGGTAGCGCTCCTATATTCGTAAACTTTGAATTAATTATTTAGCAATAAATTGCTATAAATTCCTTTATTGGCCGAAATTATATTTAGCTATTATTCTTTTAAAACGAGTTTGAGTGGAATTAAATAGACCTACACTACTTATTTTTATAATTTTTTTTCAAATAATTTATGTGTGTTGCACAACCTGTTCCAATATTAGTCAATAAGAGGGCAGAAAAAGGTGGCCCGGCACCACCATTTTTATCTACGTTTTTGATGTACCAGCGCTCCCTCTATATATAAATACTCTAAGGAATAGTAGTACATCTAAGACTTGTTATGTTGGCATGGTTTCCGACTTAGAGATCTGTCGCGTGGCTGTGGCTATGCTAAAAAACTATAAAAGAAAAAGTTTTTGTGACCGAGTACTCCGCCGCATACCCAGTGTCATAATCCTGTGCACGCCGCTGCTAAATCTGGAAAAGTAATTTATTAATTTAATAATCATCAATTTATCATTTATGCAACACAATTTTAGAATGTGTCATATTTTCATGAATTTTTTTTTTTTTTTTTTTTTTTTTTTATTGCATTGAATGGCTAGACGAGCATGCCGTTCGCCTGATGGTAAGCGATACGACCGCTCATGAACAGTAACAAAACCAAACAACACCTTGAATTACAGAGCAATGCTTGGCATTCCACTGCGCTCGCCATCCTGAGACACAAGATGTTAAGTCTCAATATGTCCAGTAGTTACTCTGGCTACAATGTCCTTCAATCCGAAACACAACAGTGCATTTAAACTGCTATTTGACGGGAGAAATAGACATCGCGGTGGTACCCACCCAGGCAGCCTCTCACATATGAGAGACCTACCACCAGTGAAATATATAACAAGATGTTGAATTCTGTAATTTGAGAATGGATTCAATCTTTAATGATTCATTTGATTTAATGGAGACATATGTTTTCTTCGCTATTAAACTTCTTCAAAAATATATTAATAATCACAACGGAGAATGCTTTGTGAATGTAACTTACTAAAGACAGGCATTTGAAACGAAGGGTTAGAAATAACTGTTCCGCTGAATTTTGAATTATTACCTGATAAATCAACTATAAAAATAAATGATGACCATAATGGTGACACTATTAATACTTCCAGAGCAATGACTGTATAAACACCATGGCCAACTATAGCAAAAAATTATAAGACGAAGAAAATGAGAGACGGAGGGAGATCATGGATCAAGCGGAGTATAACATTTGTATGGCCATCCAAGAAAGAAAAGTGCAATATTTGATAGAAAAATAATGGAATTTAAAAAAAATCACGAGAGATGACTACCAAGTCATTCATTATACCGGGTATCTCAAGACTGCTACCGAAAACGAAGCCGGGTGGTAGTTTTAGTGGCTACAAACACAATGCAATTAAAAATTTCGCCTAGAAACGCGACAATTTTTTTTATGATTTTTAAATATCGTTATTTTTGGGTGGTAAATCCATAGTTTTTGCTTAAATAATAATTTAAACTCTTTTATACCTTAGAGTATTTATAAATAAAAGGGTATATACTATTATTTTAGGAAAAAATGTATTACCACCCAAATATGGCCGTAGAAAAAAAATAACAAAAAAAAATTGTCGCTTTTTTTTGCAACTTTTTCTGTTGCATTGTGTCTGAAGTCGCTTAAACTACCACCCGGCTTCGTTTTCGGTAGCAGTCTTGATATACCCTGTATCTTAATAACTTATCAATAGGCTATTTGACTAATTTCTGAAAACCATACCACATTATGAAGCGGGGTCTATAGACCTTACAAATGAAGGTTATTTTTAATTACTATATCTATATCATTTGAAAATAAATTTACAAAATACACTGAAAAATTACACTGTCAAAACGCTCTGTCTGACAATGTGGCGTTTAGTTCGTAAACATCCGTTCCACAGATTCGTTCGCATATATCACTCATTCTTAAATCATCCATAGATCAATCAATCAGTCAATCGTCCGAATGAGTTTATTACAACTGGAGCGGATTATATTATAGATCAAGTCGGCATTGCTGCAGATACGACACTTCATATATTTGTTACATTTGTTACCTAATGTTTCAGAATAAAGTAAAACGAAATATAAAAGCCCAATATAATCATGCATTTTTAATAACTTATAAAGCTACATTATTATATAGATTTTAAAAACAACAAAACCTATAATAGGCTATTTGACTGTATAAAAATATTGACTTATTTGTTTCCATCCGTGTAAATAATTTAATTTTAAACATATTTCATTATCATACATTAAAAATATTGTATATTTTGTCTAAAAACCACAATAATAATTTAATTTATTTTGAGTTCGCGCCACGTGATCGTAAACGATTTTGATTGGCTATGACGTCATGCATTAGTATGAACTACTCACGTACAGGAAATGAATGGGATTGATAACGGCATAGATGCAAATTAAATATTAAAAATACCTTTAAAACGCGTTATTTGTCATTTGTACCCGTGAATTAATAATATTATCATGTCCAATGTAATAAAATGTGGAGAAAGAAAAAAAAAACTATTTTTTTTTGACAAAACCTCGTTCGGACTATTGATTGATTGATTGATCTATGGTTGATTAGAGAATGGGTGACATGCGAACGAATCTCTGGAATGGATGTTTACGAACTGAACGCCACATTGCCAGATAGAGCGTTTTGACAATGTAATTATTCAGTGTATTTTGTAAATTTATTTTTAAATGATATAGATATAGTAATTAAAAATAACCTTCATTTGTAAGGTCTATAGACTCCACTTCATAATGTGGTATGGTTTTCAGAAAATAGTCAAATAGCGTATTGAGTTATCCTACTAAAAAATACTTTTGTGTCAAAAATATGGATAGTGAAAAAATATATTTACAATATCCAATGTATCTAATAATAAATATATTAAATAAAATAAATAAACGAATTTTTCAATATTTACCTATTTGTCCGTAACATTAATCTTATTCCATAATTTTGTTAAAATATGACATTTGTCAAAACGGCTTTGGTACATAATCTAACTCATTAATATTTTTGCTACTTTATTCAAATTATCGTTAATTTACGTATGGAATTAAATTCTATATTTTTTTCAAGTGAACTGGAATGGTTATTACATGTCTTCAGTTGGGAGTACGGTATTTTTAAAGCAATTAGAATAAATAGCATAAATGACAACTGTCATAGCCGACTGTCAGCGTAAGGGTACATGTACCCTTGCAAATGTTCCAAATTATTTGGTCTAGATCCCCTCCAGTTGTATACCTCAATGAGTTTTTGTCAAAAAAATAGAATTATATTTCTTTCTTCACATTTTATTACATTGGACATGATAATATTATTAATTCACGGGTATTAATGTCAAATAACTCGTTTTGAAGGTATTTTTAATATTCAATTTGCATCTATGCCGTTATCAATCCCATTCATTTCCTGTATGTGAGTAGTTCATACAAACGCATGACGTCATAGCCAATCAAAATCGTTTACGATCACGTGGCGCGAACTCAAAATAAATTAAATTATAATTGTGTTTTTTAGCCAAAATATACAATATTTTTAATGTATGATAATGAAATATGTTTTAAAATTAAATTATGTACACGGATGGAAACAAATAAGTTAATATTTTTTATACAGTCAAATAGCCTATTTTCTCCAAATTTTCAGTTTTTTTATTGCTATGAATGGCGAGATCGGCATGCCGTTGACCTGATGGTAAGCGATACGACCGCTCATGACCAGCGGTAAAATCAAACAACACCTTGAATTACAAAGCAGTGCTTGGCATTCCGCAGCGCTCGCCATCCAGAGACAAGATGTTAGGTTTCAATATGTCCAGTAGTTACTCTGGCTACAATGTCCCACCGAAACACAATAGTGCATTTACACTCCTGTTTGGCGGAAGAAATAGATATTGTGGTGGTACCTACCCAGACGACCTTTCACATATGAGAGACCTACTACCAGTAAAGTAAATACACTTGTACTACTTTCCTTTTTTCCTTTTTTGTTTTTAATTCTATTCTAGTTCACTTGAACAAATCTGCATATTATGCATTAAGATTATTGATAAAAAGTAATAATTGTTAGTTTGTTTCTAGAATTCACATATTATTGTTTTTTTGATCATTTAATTATATTTTTTTTATCTTAATATGATATGTTTATTTGGAAGGTCCATTAAATAAAATTTCTTGTAATTTATGCATGTTTTATTTACACACTTATCATCATATGATATTTATTATATTATAACAGTATATGCAAGGTGACGAATAATGAAAAATGCAGTATATGAATATGCAAATAGACACAATAGTCACGTATGGAAGATTATTATAAAATAGAAAAACAAATATAAAATAGAAAAAAATGTGTGTAGTGGCCTGTTGGTAAACGGACTAGATGTGACTGCCAACATATTCGCGGTGGTCGCGGGTCCGAATCCCAGGGCTCACTTCTGACTTTTCGGAGTCATGTGTGTAATGATGGTCAATCACCAAGCAATAAAACGGTGAAGGAAAATATCGTAAGGAAACCTGCATAGCATAGCGATTTCTATGGTATGTAAAGTCCGCCAACCCGCACTAGGCCAGCGTGGTGGACTATATGGCCTAACTACTCTCAATCGTACTCTCGATTGTAGAAGGCCCGTGTCCTGCAGTGGACGTACATGGGCTGATAACAGAATACTAAATAGATTATGTACACACGCTTCATGTCTTTACATATTTTTCGCGGGTCCTCGCCTTGTTCTCCGATTTGTGTCGGATTTTTGGCTCGAGACAAAGAAACTAAGAACGCGAGAACTTGCATTAACTCCACACTCGCATGTTTCTCAGTAGCAAGCAAGTCGTCGAGAACAGTTGTGCGTAGTAGGCATATAATGAGCGAATATATGAGCTAGATCCTTAACTGATTTTTTATCTATAATGAGTAAAAATACATATTAAAATGAAGCCTACATTTTAATAGATTTCGGTAATTTTATAACTTTTGTAAAATTTTTGAATCAAAAACGTTTTTTTTGCCGTTTTAGCTTTCTTTACTGTATTTCGCATGTCAAAAATGCCTATTCCACTCTTACTTCAAACAAGACTTGGAATAGTTAAGCCGAGGAAGTAGGAGGTAAGAAGACGTTATTAATAGAGGAGTTTTACCTACCATTAAAACTCATATTATGTCCAGAGCCTTATTCGAGGCCTTTAAACAATATTTGAGATGGCGTTCTTCCGTTTCCTGCCGAATTCCATAGTAATGGGCGGTAATTCCGTTAGATGGCGCTACGTTTGCAGTGTTTACCAGGTTTTGCGCTCGCCCATATTCTTCATTGTGTCTCAAATTAATATATTGATCATAAAATATACATGAATACGCATATGTAATATATAGTACAGTAATACCAGGCAGAACTTACTGTAAGGCCTCGAATAAGGCTCTGGACATAATATGAGTTTTAATGGTAGGTAAAACTCCTCTATTATGTCCTTCCGCCGTTATTCGAGGCCTTTAAACAATATTTGAGACATTGTTTGTTTTCGCCTGGTAAACAAGACGCCAATGTGATAAGGAGTAAATATAACTATATAATAAATTGTAACACAAATTAAATTTTTTATTATATTTTACAACAAAGGTGTAAAAAAAAATAATATGATGAAATTATAATTAAGCAATTAATATACATATTATACAAAAATAAACATATCGATTACACAGCTTTTACAGTAAATAATATGAGTATAAAAAATTATATATCTATCGTAACGGTTCAAAATGCTTCGTCAAAGAAAAATTTTGTGACTTATTTGAATTTGATATAATTTCTTTTCTATAGAATTTTTTAAATGTATTTTCAGACCTCCAATTAGCTCTAGCTAATATTTTATCTATAGGTTCCCTATCTAACCACTCTCTGGAGGCAACAGCAGATCTGATGCTTCCAGATGTGCTTCTACGCCGGCTTCTTTTAATAGTGATTTTACCCACCCCGCAATTACGGTTCTAGATGCAGCCATAGCTGTACCTCGCGCTGTGATAAATAAATTATCTAACTTTGTCTGAGATCTTCTAACATTACTAACTTCTACTAATTTTCTGACCCAGAACACGGGATCAATATTTTGACATTCTAAATTTGGAAACAATTTCCATCCTGACTGGACATAAGATTCAGAGTCGGTTTTGGAGCCATATTTGGGCCAAAAAATCAAACAATTATCTTTTTGGTTGTTAATAAAGGAATCCTCTGAAACAGATAAAAGGGTTAAATCATGAACTCGTCTACCTGAACATAGCAACAACAGTACAGCACAACGACATGATACATCCCATAAATTGTGCTCATTAATTTTGGTCTTTATTAAATAATCAATCAATATTTTAGTATCCCAAATGAGTTTCGGATATATTTGTGGTTTAAAATTAGCTATCGATTTTAGAATTTGCCTAACTAGAATATGTGAACTCAGTTTTACTTCACCTGCGCTGCAAAGAGTCGAAACAACAGATTTATGTACTAGGATGGTTCTATAAGATAGTTTTTCGACTAGATGAAGGTCAGCCAAAAATTTTGCCAATTCTGAACCCGAGGGATTCGTAACTTGAACGTTGAACTTTTCACACCACTTAATCCATCGTCCCCAAGCGGGTTTATAAGTGTTCAAGGTAGATTTTCTCCACCCTGACCGCAACAGGGTTTTTTGTTGTTCTGACCATGATTCTACTGCTTCCGACCACCCCCACATTTCCAAATTTCCAGAGTTAAGTCTTTGACTTTCGGCGGTGGAAGCAGAGTTGATAGGTCCATCAATCTGGATTCCAGATTGTAAATCGTGAACGGTGGTGCTATCGCCCGACTCTTTAGATCCGCCCTCCAAAAGGCTTGCGGCCATTTGGGTGCTACGATCAGAAAAGTACCTTTGGCCCGATTGAGGTGCATCAGCACTCGTGGCATCAGCGTTGGGGGAGGAAAGACCCAAGCTAGATCGAAGTCCCAATTCCAAGCGAACGCGTTGTGTCTCCATGCTGCTTGGTCTTTTTGATCCAAGCTCACATACTTGTTCACTACATGGGCTCTGGCCGATGCGAACAGATCTACTTCCGGGACACCCCATTTTATAAATATTCTGTGGGTCAACTCTGGCAATAAGTGCCATTCTGGAAGCTTCGACTTCCGTGATAATCGATCGGCTACAATGTTGTATCTGCCCGGAATGTGATGAGCTACTAGGTGAATGTCGAATTTGTCCAGAATCTGAAAAATCTCGTAAGTAAGATTCATTAGATCTGGAGATCGACATCCTCCTTCGTTTCTTAAGTATGCTACCACGGATTTGTTGTCGCATTGCAGAAGAATCGATGATCGTTTCAGAGACGGACCGAATTCGTATAGGCATTTCAGAACTGTGAGCATCTCTTTGTGGTTCGAGTGAAGATGCTCTTCCTCTTTTAACCAATGGCCTCTCAGTTGGACCCCATTCAACTCCGCTCCCCAGCCCGTATCGGCTGCATCTGTTGTAAGGAAGTGTGTTGTTAATGGGTGGTGAAGCCGAGAGTGTTTGGTGCAGTTCACCATCCACCATCTGAGTTCCTCTATTACCTGTAATGGTATTGGAAACTTTTGGAAGGGTGTGCGAAGCAGACTCTTGCAAAATATTAACAGGCAACGAAAGTTGATGCGGCCTTGAGGAACAACTAGCCGAGCGAAATTCAAAGTTCCAACAAGGCTCTGAATTTCTTGAAGGGCCGCCGATTGACACTTTAATAGATTTGCTATCATTACTTGAATGCCCTGCACTTTATTTATTTATTTATACACTTTATTGCACACCAAAAAAAAAATACAAATAAAACGAAAATCACAATCATAAAAGTACAATTGGCGGTCTTATCGCTCAAAGGCAATGTCTTCCAGACAACCATGGGATGGATTTTATAAACGGATAAATAGAGGGCAGTCTTAAAGTGTAAAGAATAGGAGTTAAGAAGGAAAAATATAAGAAATACAAATAATTACTAATTAATAATAAAAATATACATACATCAATACATCTATATAACAAATATACATACATAAATATATATATATATATAACATATAAGAGCATCAGTACATATATACACATAGGAAAGTTATCTACGTCAATTTGTAAATGTATGAGAAAGGTAGTGATCCTTAACCATTTTTTTGAACGACGGCAGTGATTGTGCCCGTCTTACCACAACCGGTAGGGCGTTCCACAATTGGACTGCTCTGACGGTGAACGACCCATCCATAAAAGTTGTGGAGTGCACAGGCATTCTCAACTCCAGTCTCTCTGACGACCTTAGGGATCTTGTATGGAGTCATCGAGAAATACAAAACGATCTTTAAGATAAGATGGGGTGACAGGATTAAACTATATATTATACAGAAGAGAAAGAATGTGAGCATTCCGACGAAGCCGTATGGGCAACCACTTGAGCTTAGTACGAAACTCAGAAACATGGTCATATTTGCGTAATCCAAATATGAATCTAATAATAAAGTTTTGAAGGCGCTCAAGTTTATTTAGTTGGTCCTCGGAGAGATCAGGATAGCTGACATCGGCATAATCAAGGATAGGGAGAAGGAGGGTTTGCGCTAGTGAAATCTTCGTAGCAACAGGTAAAAGATTGTGTAATCTTCGCAAGGACCTAGCTGAGGCTTTTTTTACTGGTAGGTATTTTCGGTTTTGCCATGTGTCCCAAACTAAACCGAGATATTGCAGTGATATTTGGGGAACCAGAATGGATTTCTCCAGATTTAATTTCCATCCCAACTCGCGCAGCGTTTGGAGTACAATTTGTACTTGGGATAGCAATTTTGACCTGTCTTGGCAAGCAATCAAATAATCGTCCAGGAATGCTACTATACGGATACCCTGCTCGCGTAGTATTTCCGCGGTCCAATTGGAAAGGGACGCAAAAACTTTGGGTGCTGTGGCAAGCCCAAATGGCAAACAGGTCATTTGTAATAGTTGATTTCTGTAAATCAACCTGAGGAAACACCGATGAGTTGATGTGACAGGAACGTGGTAGTACGCCTGTGTCAGGTCGATTTTTACCATCCAATCGTTTGGTTGTAAGAATTCCGGAATGCGATGGACCGGAATTAGTCGAAACTTCGTTATTTTTACGAATTGATTCAATCTTTTTAAATTGAATACTGGGCGCATGGAACCATCGCTTTTGGGTGTTAAGAAAAGAGTTGAAAGAAAACTCGGTGTTTCGGGGGCATATTCTAAAGTGTTCTCCAATAACATTGTTTTTATAATTTGGTCCATTTGGATAGAAGGAAAAGTTACGTAGTGACCTTTGACTAGACGAGGCAGAACTAAGGGCGGTTTCTTTTGGAAGGGGATTTTGTAACCTTTCAATATTTGCAATAAAACACTTGGTGCACCTTTGCTTGACCAAACGTTTACGTACTTCGTTAACCTCCCCCCTCGAAATGGCTCCGAGTCAAAATTTCCTTTCTCCTCTGCCACTGCCACGAGATGTGGAAGGCTGATTAAATTGCCCTGATCTATAGAATTTTCTACTGGAAAACGTTGAGGCTTGTTGTGACAAAGGGCCAGGTGCGCCTTTATTTGTGGGCAATCGTGGTTTAAATTGAGATCGAAAAAACTGTTTCCCTATTTTTGTGGGCCATATAGTCATAACTTGGACCTGTGTGTCTAAAATCATTGGTATCAAACGGTGCCATGGAGCGACCGGTTTGAACATAATGGTTATAACCACTACTACTTCTGAGTCCAGGTTGCGCAGCCCGAGACCCAGGTACTCTCTTCTCTTGCGCAGAGAAGGAGGTCTTACTAAAAGAAAATATTTTATTTACTCCCCCGTTAGTTTTCAGAAATTCAGAAAATTTTTCTTTTTCAAATAATAATTCACAAGATGGAGGTACTTTCTTTAAACTATTTTTCATAAACTTATCTTTTACTAGATTTAAAAAGTAATCTCTCCTTTGTTCAATTACAGCCGCCCTACGACCACAGATCAATTGCAAACAATCAAGAGAGATTTTCTGAAAATCTCCCGAAAAAATATCTTTGATTTTTGTTAACAATACATCCTTGTTAATGGTGTCACTATCTTGACAAAATTGTAACAAATCGTTTACGCCTTTTTTCATAGCATCACTTTGCATTATAATAGCACGTGTTATTGCACCTAGCGATTTATCGTTTGCCACTAAACTACTGTGTTTTTCCAAATGTTTTATTTCGTCGTTAATCTCCAAATCGATAAAACCTGGTCGAGCGTTGTACAATTTTTGAATTTCAGCATATCGAACGTTTGTCCAGTTTTCGGAATTAAAATATTGTAGGGTATTTAATAGTTTCAAATGTTCTGGCGAAGCATTTGAAAACGTAGGCTCCTTGACGTGGGTAGCCAAATTGAAATCAAAGGACGAAGCCGTCTCGGCGGGCACCTCCTTATTAAAACCGTCATCGCAATGATAATTGTCAGGAGTTAGACTAGGAGCACTTTCTTCAGGCGGATACCACCCTGGTGGTGGGTACACGTTAGCCAAAAAGTTTTGGATTTCACTGACCTGTTCGAAAAGGTATTTCAAACCTTTTTTGTCCTTACGTGACCGCTTGCGATGCACAGCCTTGTTTGAAGCACGTGTATGTTTTCGTTTCTTGGTGGTTCCCTCGCATGCCGCAGGGTCCGCAGGCACATCCTCGCAGCTCGATGTCGATGAAGACGAACCAGAATATTCCGAACTACTATCGTCACTCATTTTCTAATCGAGAATTACTTTTAATATATTCGACAAGTAGGTATTTTTTAATTAATACTTTTTAAATTTATATTTAATTACAAAAATTAAATACTTTCGAACGCTAACAGCGTTAGATGATTTCGGTACGAAACTTAAGACGCCAATGAAGAATATGGGCGGGCGCAAAACCTGGTAAACACTGCAAACGTAGCGCCATCTAACGGAATTACCGCCCATTACTATGGAATTCGGCAGGAAACGGAAGAACGCCATCTCAAATATTGTTTAAAGGCCTCGAATAACGGCGGAAGGACATAATAAACGCGTTATTACTTCAGCCTTAAGACACCAACCTTATGCCGAGGTTATAGTGTGTGTTATGGCAACTCACTGATCTTAAAAGTAAAAAGAATGAACTAAATGACCGGTCGATTTTAAAGATTGGTATAGATCGTCACGGAGCACTGTCTCCCGAGAGCGCTGTTGTGGAAAGTAATAACTAATAATAGTTTTTCTCTTTTGACATTATATAACATGGGACATATTATCATAGATCACGAGTTTTTTTTATGTTCATTGTTATATCACGAAACCATAAGGCAAACAATAACTTAACAGATATTTTTATCTTTTCACTTGTAGTTCCTAATGTCTCCACACGCTAACTTATACTACATCAAATGTGACATTTGTCATATATTAATTATAAATTTGACGTCCATCAAGATTGGGTTTCAAAACATTTTCAAACACGATTTTACAAGTAGAAAAGTTTTTCGTAACTTTGTGTGGTATTTTATTAGTTACACCACATGTTACTACCCACAGGCCACATGTTCGGCTCTTATTATCTTGAATCTTCTTATGAATATATTTTTGATTTGTTAGGTAGTTAATTCTATAAGCAAATTAATCAATGTGTACAAGTACAATTAAATAGATATTATTTGTGACTTCGTTTACATTTTTACTGAAAATATTGTTACTTTCCTTTTTATTTATTCGTCAGTTGCTATAAAGTAAATTTGAGTATTTCTTAATTAATTATTTCCAAAATTATTTCTCACGGTGCTGAAGGAGTATGCACCGAGCAAGTAGCTGAACACAATTTTTCTGCGACCATCCAAGACTACTAATTTGAAAGTGCAATCTTAAAACAACATCAATTTTATGTAAGGAATGCGAGACAGGTCCATGTAAATTAAATAAATAACACCCAACAGTCACATATATAGTCCTGAGACCCCACACTAAGATCGAGTCTTATGTCGTGGGTATCAGGAACTACGAGAGACTTTCGGTCTCACAAACACCCAGACCCGGAAGAAATATTTGTGGGCCGCACAAACATTTCTCTCGGTGCGGGGATCGAACCCGTTGCCTCTCGTTTTACAGGCGGCGTATAACCAACTGCGCCACGGAGGCTGTCAATAAAGTAATAAAATTCTGTAATATTCACAAGTTTTATTCTCAAAATAATATGACATAGGAACTCGTCGACTGCATATGAATCCAGTGACCACTATTGAATGAATGTATGCGATCGACAGAAAACATAAAGTACAATGGCCCCGCATAGAAAAAGTTTATACACCGTTAAACGGGGCGAGTAGAGATCACGGGGCTAATTGATATATTTTACGAATAATTGCACAAGCAAATATTCTACTGAAAATTGCATTAATTTTTAATTGCTTTATTAAACGATTTTTAAATATAACGACATATTAATAAGTATATATCCATTAAATAAGTGGAAGTGGTAGTAGGCCGCATATGGCGCGTAGAACCAATGGCCGTTGGGGCCGAAAGGTTCTAGAGTGGAGCCCACGTACAGGCAACCGAAATGTCAGACGCCCGCCAACAAGGTGGACGGACGACCTGGCTAAAGTTGCAGGAAGTCGCTGGATGTAGGCCGCTTCCAACAGGTAATTGTGGAGGTCCTTGGCCTATGTACAGCAGTGGACTTCCTGTGGCTGATATGATGATGATAATGATATATCCATTTGCCTCAATATAAAGAATTTGTATATTTTTCGTGTTTTTTTACAAAGAAGAGTAAAAATTTGTTAAAGTAAAATAATGAACTCGTAAAACAACATGCTATGTATCAAATTAATCCTTAATCTGTACAGACAAACATTTATATGCTAATTAAGTTAAAAATGACTATTCTTCTAAAAATGTAAATTCATTTCATTCCTTAAACCATGTGTCTCGGTAGTATAACTTTAAGTCAAAAATTAGGCTTATATTGGTTTAGCCCCTCCTTATTTCGTGTTTATTAATACAGTTTTGCACATTCCACGCGTAAGCCTTGGGTTAAAGTCAATTTGACACAAATTTTGCTTCGATATTGAGACGTGACAGCTCGTCGGAATAAACTTTAGACAGAAAGATTAGGTTACGTCATGTTTATTAATACAAAATTTGTTTAAAGCCTTGGCTTATCGTTAAATCCTCGCTATTCCGAGTTTATTAATAAGAGGGTTAGAGTATTTATATATAGAGGGAGCGCTGGCATACATTCGCGTTTTGAAAAACGTAGATATTTTCTTGTTCGTAATGTTGGTAGCGCTCCTATATTAGTGAAAATTGAATAAATTATTTAGCAATAAATTGTTATAAATTACTTTGAAAACCGAAATTATATTTAGCTATTATCCTTTTAAAACGAGTTTGACTGAAATTAAATAGCCCTAAACTGTTTATTTTTAATTATTTTTTTTCAATTAATTTATGTATGTTGCACAACCTATTCAAATATTAGTCAATAGGAGGGCAGAAAAAGGTGGCCCGGCACCACCATTTTTATCTACGTTTTTGAAGTACCAGCGCTCCCTCTATATATATTATATACTCTAAGATTTTACACGAAGATGATTTTGAAACGCGATGCTTTTTTATCGAACGCTGTCGGATTTTCGACGTTGAGCGATAGGCGTTAAATGTTCATTTCATATGAACAAATATTGGAAACGGTAAAAAAAACCGTCAAAGTCGACGCTTATTAAGCGCCCGTGCGAATGGGGCCTTAGGGTCCGCATCGCTCAGAAGATACCTACTACCCTACCACAGACCAGTAAATAAGAGTACTTATAGGCTACAAGTCTATACAAAAGAAAAAAGTGCGTTAGCACTTCAATTACTAACCACCCTGCGCCAGCGCCTAAAATAAAGTGTCTAGATATATACCAGGACATTTGAAGCGAAGAAAGTGTATTTAACACAATGAATATATTCACATGGTAGATATGAACGTGAATGCTGTTTCGTAGCTTTTCTACATTACGGCGCGTCATAGGTGACGATGTGTGTGTGTGTGTGTGTGTGTGTGTGTGTGTGTGTATCAGCCCATATACGTCCCACTGCAGGGCACGGGCCTACTCTACAATCGAGAATACGATTGAGAGTGGTTAGGCCATATAGTCCACCACGCTGGCCTAGTGCGGGTTGGCGGACTTATATACCATAGGAATTCTTATAAATCGCTATGGTATGCAGGTTTCCTCACGATGTTTTCCTTCACCGTTTTAGTGCGTGGTGATTGATTATCAATACACACATGACTCCGAAAAGTCAGAGGTGTGCCCTGGGATTCGAACCCGCGACCACCGTGAACATGTGGGCAGCCGCGATAGGTGACGATAACATTGTTTTATTAAAATTGCTCACTTAAGCCCGCTGCCCACGACTGTTGTTTTGCTGTTGGATTGCTTGCAGGGTTCGCCGATGGCTGCTCTACTGACAGCGCTGCGAGAAATTGACGTCACTTCTGTCTCTCAAGCGTGATCGCGTGCTATTTTTCGTGATAGATTGCTTGCGTGTTTGGGGTTTTTTATGTTTTTTTTTGTTTTTTCGTATAATTAGTGAGACTGGAAGGGTCTTCAGGGCTTAAACAAAAATGTAATATAAACAAGGGCGTCGCCCCCACCTCTTTGAGATTAAAAAAAATTGCCAAATGGGGCATTCCACGCGAAGCGGACAGGTAAAAAATCTCGATGTTTTATGTTTGTTTCGATTTTAATAAAAAATATAAAAATAATCGAAATGGTTTAAGTTTGTGAAAATCGAAGATGAAAAAAATAAAATAAAAAATATATGGAAAAAAACAATTTATTTTCATATCCAAAAATGCAATTAAAAAGCTCATTAAATGAAGTTTTAAATCCAATAGTTTAATTATTTTAATCAATAATTTCTGACTGGATAATCGGCTTTGAAGTACTGTATGCCCACCGGTTGGCCAAAATTTCAAAGTTCCTTAATTCTTTAACCAGTCACTATATCCCAAAAATATTTGATACACGAATCAAGGACATATATGTATAGGTAGAATATACTCAAATATTTCTGAAATCAGAAACATCGAGATTTTTTACCTATCCGCTTCGCGTGGAAAGCCCCAAATGTAAAGCAACTAAAATCTTTGACTTGGCTTGCCTACTACACGGTATTTTTTGCATATACCATACTATTGTCAAATAATATGACCGTCTGGGGGCCGCCGTCAAAATTGTGTAAAGCCCACTGCACACGACGCTTGTTTTGCTGCTGGATTGCTTGCTATAATTTGCTGCTGGGTTCAAATATGGCTGTGGCGCTGGGTGCAATGATGGCTCCCTCGATATGTTGGCTTCACACGATGCTTGCCACTACACGCCGCTAGACGTGCATGTGAAGCGACGTTACTATCAAAGACACAACGTACAGTACAAAAACTAATGCTGCTGAGATAATTAGACGTAGAAAAACTATTGTTGTGGCAGCTGCAGTTATTGCTTTTAAACAGAAACGAGAGCTTGAACAACGAAAGCGTCGATTGTAGAGTTGCGAGTGGCTGTTACGGCGTGATACAGCACAGAATGTTCTACTAAACATAGTATTTAGTGAGCTCGGGTATGTATCTATAACATTTCAACTTTATTTGCTACTATATTTTTTGAATTTTTAATTTCGTACTTCAGTTTTTAATATATTTTTATTTAAGCCCTCAAGATCGTTCCAATTTCACTAATTATCCGAAAAAACAAAAAATAATTATAAAAAACCCCAAACACGCAAGCAATCTATCACGAAAAATAGCACGCGTTAGATCACCGAAATCCAGCACGCGACCACGCTTGAGAGCAGCAGCCATCGGCGAACCCAGCAAGCAATCCAGCAGCAAAACAAGCGTCGTGTGCAGCGGGCATAAGTTCCAATCACATTTTTCTCATTCTCGATAATATTTGCCCCTCCCTAGGCCATCGGCTGGCGACGGCCCTGAATATAAATAGATTAAAAATTGAAGTATGAAATTTAAAAAATGTAGTAACAAATAAAGTTGAAATGTTATAGATACCCGAGCTCACTAAATACCATGTTTAGTAGAACACTCTGTCCTTTATCATGTCGTAACAGCCACTCGCAACTCCACTATCGAAGTTTTCGTTGTTCAAGCTCTCGTTTCCGTTTAAAAGCAATAACTGCAGCTGCCACAGTAATAGTTTTTCTACATCGAATTATCTCAGCTGCAATAAGTTTTGTACTCGGGCGTTGATTTCGTTTAATGGGGACGTCGCGTCGTGTCGCTTCGCATGCTCGCCTAGCGGCGTATAGTGGCAAGCACCGTGTGAAGCCAACATATCGAGAGATGGCTCTCTCGTTATGATGGCTCATTGCACCCAGCGCCACAGCCAACTTTAAACCCAGCAGCAATTTATAGCAAGCTATTCAGCAGCAAAACAAGCGTCGTGGGCAGCGGGCTTTAAACATAAAGCATTAATAAACAATTTATATAGTTCCCGTTCAATAATTCCGAACGCAACACTCATGCCACACTGACGTCAATGAGATTGTCAATGCTGTGTCAATGTCAAAGTTGTTTTGATAAAAAGTAGCCCTGTTTTATTTTGTGTTTATTTTTATAAACTAAACTAATAAAAGTGATTAAATTCCAAATATCTATTTTGTACTGAGAAAGATATTTTCAGTTTTGGTAAGTGTCCTATAAAGTTATTACACAATTATATGACGGGGTGGAAATAAAAATTGCGTCATAATTTCGTTGTTATGAATAAATATCACAATACTTGGTTGTCGTTGCGTGGTCTTGTAGCGAGTGGGCTCAGAAGTGACTTTCCCGCTTAGTTTATCGCGATCAGTCATCTCGTGAAGTCTAAATAATCTAGTTCTTTAATCACAATCATTCTTAATTATAGATTCGTGCTTTACCTACATACATTTTAACGAGTTTTTTGGTGTCTCTTTATAATTCAGTTAATTGTTTACAAACACAATATAGGGGAATAAAAAGTGTTTTGTTGTTCTCATTCTGTTGGTAAGTACTTAAATATAGATTGTAAATTTCTTCAAAACTATGCTTTTATTATGAACTGTACTTGAACTAATAAACAAAGTGACAAAAAATTGATGCAAGTTCAATGCCCTTTTGACACTAACAAAATCTTGCGAAATAAATATCAGTATTTCAATAATAAAAATACAATATTATGCAAGATGGGTGAAATAAACCATTTATTTGTGCAAAACTTTGCAATAATTGTGAAAATGTTTAATGATCTTTGTTTATCTGACATAGTATAATTTTCCTTTCAAATATGTGTATTAAAGAACTCTTAAATTAACTATGACCTAATTAACAATATCAGTTGATTGCTGATATGTTGATATTATGTTTATTATGATATGAAATAGTGTATTATGTAATATATTCTGTATCTGTATCAGCCCATATACGTCCCACTGCAGGGCACGGGCCTACTCTACAATCGTAATCGATTGAGAGTGGTTAGGCCATATAGTCCACCACGCTGGCCTAGTGCGGGTTGGCGGACTTACATACCATAGAAATTTTTTTATAAATCGCTATGGTATGTAATATATTAGTTTTTTATAATAGTTTAGCAATTATTATCACTGAAAAGTGTTGTAAATAGGAATCTAAGTGGTCAATCCCGCGATGTAGTTGCATGTGGGAGCTGTGAAGTTCATGATTTTTAACCATTAAAACATAATCCGTATAATACAATTATTGTAGTTTAACCACTTTAAACATGTTTGGTAAACTCATCATAGCAATACCTTCTGCTTGCCTGTTTAGAAATATGCATAAGTTTATGTATGTATGTAGATTTAAACATTTCTATAGAAATTACAACACACAATATTGTTGAGAAGGTTATTTCTGGACCAGTTTTGTTTCTGTTATATTTTCCTTGTAAAACTGGTGTACAACAAATCATAGTTAAGGAAAAGAGCACTTGAGCTGGTTGAGGAAAACATGATTATATTTTATCAACTCTCCATAGATATAATTTATGTAATATGTTTACAAATATTTATTTTTATTTAAACATCAATTCAAATACTTTATGATAAATATATTTGTCACCTTTTCCTGTGGGGTAGGGCACCCGCAGATAAGGTTAGAAATAATAGTATGCAGGGTTATTATGTGGTTCAGGGTTTAAATTTAAACAAATCTTATGTTTATATTTTATTATTGAGGTATGTTATGTTCAATAAAATAATTTATATGTAAATAAATAAAAATAAATGGCCTAATCACTCTCTATCAAATTCTTGATTGTAGAGGAGACCCGTACCGTGTAGTGAGACATTTATGGGCTGATTCAGATATTGATTATTTTAAACTTCTGACATACACAGATTAAGTAGTTTATTCAAAGGAGAGAAGTGTACTTGCAATAAAACATTTAATTCTGCCTTTGCTTTTGTATGATAGGAATAATATTTACTCAAATCTCACAAATGCGACTCTCAAGAAAATAATCTATGTTAATACCTATGTATATTTTTTGACAAACATATTTTTGTTTCTGTATTTACTTTGCATCAATGTATTTATTTAGTTCTTTATTGTACACAGTAAAGAATAATAACAGTTTATTGGGAGTTTACATACTCATGCCTTTCTCCCAGAAGGTGTAAGCAGAAGTGCTATCAGGACACCCACATTGTGTTTGTGTGTTTTGCCCATAATGTGATAGGGAGCTTTTCGCCATATTGAGCATAAATCCCTCATTCCAGGCTGATAATTATTAGAAAGGGCAATATCACATTACCTTTGAAATCATACCATTGTTAATCATATATTTTTTGTTCCAGAACCGCCTATAATTGTAATTGGGACTTGCTCGTGCATGTCTGTTTGTTAAAACATTTTGATGATATTGGAAGAGAGCTTGTACGACATGCCTCCTGTTAAACGCGGGAGACGTGGGGTGAGCGACGCTGATGACGAGGACGACGACTACAGGCGGAGGAGGGACAGAAATAATGAGGTATATAAATACTTTAAAATATCTGTAATAAAATAAATTTAACAATATGCAATTGTCTTGTGTGCCAGCCACAAGGAGTAAGGCCTAATCTCAGTATTGCCTATGCCCTGTAATATAGTTTATATAAGCTAACATAATATGTTTTTTTGAAGAAAGTGTGAAGAGGCATCTTAGCAGGCCGGCATAATTGTATCTAATGGCTTGGGACTGTCGTCTGATGCCATTCGACATTCTGCCTGGACAGCATTTGCGCTTACCATCAGGCGCAGTGTTGTCAATATGCCGGGCCAGAGAAAAAAAAGTTAGAAAAACAGATGTAGTGCATAAAGTAAACAGATTTAAAACATAGTGGCTTTAATATAATAACTAAGTTTGTAAATACTGCTTTGGTCCATAATGAATATGAAATAAAAAGTAAATATATTTGAAAAGTTTTTAGTAGGTTTGCCTACCTACCCAACAAAGAAATGTGTGGAACAATACTTACACTAAAGTTTGCAATGCTAGGCAAAATAATCTAAACTCGATATTAGTATTAGTAATTGATTACTAAAAGTATACTTTTAACTTCACAGGCAGTGAAAAAAAGTAGATTCAAGTCAAAGCAGCGAACACAAGAGACATTCACTCGTGTCAGCAAACTGAAGGCAGAGAACCAGATGCTTGAAGAAAAAGTGAAAACGTTGACTAAAGAGTTGCAATTCCTCAAAGAACTGTTCTTGGCGCACGCTTCTAACGCGCAGAACCCCAAGTTCGACGGCATAGACCTCAACAAACTACTGGAGGATATCCCGGATGACAAGGAAACCAAAGGGAGCAAATAAACATAGACAATTATAGTTAAGGTTTCATGGTGTGTGCAATGTGGACAATAGGATAAGATTAAGCAGTGTCGGTTTCCGTTTTGCGAGAGTATGTGTTTGTGAATGAAGAATTGTAGTGTTACGCCGCTTCATATTCCACACCTTTACGCCCAAATACTGGAACGCTACTTAAATATAACTTGTGCTTAACTACGTTAATCCCGATTAAATGTACTGCCTAAGTGGGCCGTGCGCTGTTAAGAGCAACTTATTATTTGAATGGCGTTCCAGTATTCGGGCGTTAGAGTTATAGAGATCTAACTATAAAATATTTTTTGAGAAACATTCATCAAAGATTGTAACATAAGAAATTTTGTTCTTATGGAAGATACATCGAGAAGACCAATGTATACATTATTCTGCCTTTCACGCGTCAATAGGTCCTTCTTTAATAACGGGTCGATGGAGATAGTCATTTTGAGCCATCCATCCATCCATCAGCCAAAGGAAGTCCACTGCTGAACATAGGCCTCCCCCAATGATTTCCACAGAGACCTGTTGGAGGCAGCCTACATCCAGCGACGTCCCGCGACCTTTACCAGGTCGTCAAACCATCGTGTGGGTAGACGTCCTACGCTGCGCTTTCCGCTACGCGGCCTCCATTCGAGCACTTTCCGACCCCATCGGTCATCAGATCTCCGCGCTATGTGCCCTGCCCATTGCCACTTCAACTTGCTAATCCGGTGGGCTATGTCGGTTATTTTAGTTCTCCTACGGATCTCCTCATTTCTGATTCGATCTCGTAGGGAAACCCCGAGCATAGCCCTCTCCATAGCTCGTTGAGTGACTTTGAGCTTCCTAATAAGGCCCATAGTGAGAGGCCACGTCTCGGTGCCGTAAGTCATCACTGGCAACACACAACTATCGAAGACTTTCGATTTAAGGCACTGAGGTATTTTGGACGAGAAGACGTCGCGTAGTTTCCCGAACGCTGAAGACCTCTCTCTCGAAGTTGGACCTGCCTAACCAGACCACTTGTCCTAAATAGACATATTCGTCAACAACTTCAAGAGTCGAGCCCCCAACACCGATGGTGGTGGGCACAACATGGACATTCGACATGATCTTCGTTTTGTCCATGTTCATTTTAAGACCCACCTGTTGAGAGACTCGATTGAGGTCTTCGAGCATAGTGCTAAGGTCTTCCAGCGATTCTGCCAAGACTACAATATCGTCGGCAAACCGAAGGTGAGTGATATACTCGCCGTTGATGTTGATGCCGAATCCTTTCCATCGCAAGAGCTTGAAGGCGTTTTCCAGCGCGGCAGTGAACAGTTTCGGAGATATGACATCTCCCTGTCTCACGCCTCTCTGTAGTGGAATAGCCTTCGTACTCTGATCTTGTACTCGGACCGACATGGTGGCGTTGTTGTATATACACTTCAACACTTCGATGTACCGATAGTCTATATGGCACCGCTGGAGAGACTGTAGCACAGCCCAAGTCTCGATCGAATCAAAGGCTTTCTCATAGTCCACAAACGCTAAACAAAGCGGCAAGTTATATTCCTCGGTTTTTTGTATAACTTGCCGAAGCGTATGGATGTGGTCTATGGTACTAAAGCCTTTTCGGTAACCGGCTTGTTCGGGAGGCTGGAAGTCATCAAACCTGCGTTCGAGACGATTTGTGATGACCCTCGAAAACAACTTATAGACATGGCTCAGGAGCGAGATGGGCCTGTAATTCTTCAGCAAAGTGTTATCACCTTTTTTGAAGAACAGTACCACCACGCTCCTGCTCCATGCCTCTGGCGTTGAGCCCTCGAGGAGAACGAAATTGAAGAGCCTCTGAAGGACTTTCAGTATCGGCGTTCCGCCCGCTTTCAGAAGCTCTGAAGTTATTCCGTCCTCGCCCGGCGCCTTGTTGTTTTTAAGTTGCTTCAGGGCCATCTCAATCTCACACAGGCTGATGTCCGGGATATCATCGCTAAAGTGTCGGATCAACTCGGCTCTCGGGTCTTCGGCCGAGCTAACAGCAGGTTTGGCAACCGAGGTGTAAAGCTGTCCGTAGAACCTCTCGATCTCCCTTAATACCTCTGCCCTCGTCGATACTACGCGGCCGTCTTCCGTCTTCAGCCTAGTACCTGGCTTTGCCCAATAGACAAGTCTCTTGCAAACACTTTGGAGCCTCCGTTCCGCTCGATTGTCTCCTTAATGCTCACAGTATTGTGAGCACGGACATCGTGTCGCAAGGACTTCCAGATCTGTATATTGAGCCGCCGATATGCTTCGGCGTCAACGGAAGACTGCAGCGCTAAAGATCGACGTTCGGCCATGAGGTCAAGAGTGTGGATCGAGAGTTTTTGTGGTCTATCTCTACGGCGAGGTCTAAAATACTTAGATCCCACCGTATGGACAGCTTCTACCAAACCGCTGTTTAGCTCATCCACTGCAAGGTTTTCTCCTAGACAATCAAAGCGATTTGTCAGCTCGAGTTGAAAGCTCTCGGGGTTTTGGATATGGGCGCGAGAAGGTCGGAGCGTAGATTTCATCAAGCCAAGTAGATTTTGAGCCAATAATACAATAATTAAAAGCCACAATTATTTTTTTTGGATTAAGTCGCTTTAATTCTAAAGGTGCGATTTGTCCGGTGTAGGGCTCGATATACCTCATATGAAGTTGTTCGCACTTATCTGACTCCGATTTGATGGACTTCAAAGTATATTCGGATGTTTTTAATGAAATAATGACATTAGTTTTCTAACGATTACTACACATGACATCACGAATCGGTTTCTTAAATAGTAACTCCACTACGGAACTTTAGCGTCAATCAAGGATTTACAGAGATCTGTTAAATAGTTTAATTTTGTAGTTATTTGTACTAGGTTTGAGAGAAATATGTAAACACTATTAAGTGATACATCGTATGCGTGAGGACATGTGGACAGCTCACATATTACTTCGCGAGTTGAAGAGTGTGGTACAGAATCAACCAGAACTTAGTAAAAATAGCCATACAGCAGTGTAAAAGCATTGTTGTGTTACGGTTTGAAGGACATTGTAGCCAGAGTAACTACTGGACTTATGAGACTTAACATCTTATGTCTCAGGTTGGCGAGCGCAGTAGAATGCCAAGCATTGTTTTGTAATTCATAGTTTTGTTTGGTTTTGCTACTGTCCATGAGCGGTCGTATCGCTTAACTCCAGGTGAACGGCAGGCTTGTCATGCCATTCATGGTAATCAAAAAAACCTGACTGGTGTTGCTCTTGTATGTGCGCAGGCGCTGCGCATACCATTAGGCATTCAATCTTGTTATTCTTGCCAATAAATAATGGAAAGTGGTTTCTTGTTTCCATAGGATTGTAAGGAAATTGAAGTATAATACTTAATTTGGTGAAGACTTACAAAGTTGTAGCAGTAATCTTCGTTCACAAAATTGTATTCGAGCGAAGTTGTACAGATCATTCTTATGACAGAATGCAATTGAACTATTTAGATACTGTTTTACGGTATTGTGAAAATCTAAGCTCAAATTACGAACACATATTGTAATGAAAGGAATTTATAAATAAATATTATGATTTTTATTCCTGTTTTATTATTTTTGGGGTTATAAAAATACTACAAAAACAAAAAGCTCAGTAATTGACAGGTAATATTTTCGGTTGTTTACTAAAATGTGTGTGTATAGATATTTGTTTACATTTATTTACTGTTACTTATTTCACAACATAAGAAATATTTTCATCTACCGTCACACCAGAATTATTTTGTTAGGAGATCTCTTTCATATTCATGATCTCCTGGTACTTTTGCGGTGCAAATACCATGTTGACTAATATTTATTTAAACTTTTATGTTAATTTGTTGCAGTTTTGTGTCGAAATGGTGTTGCCTAAGAGAAACAGTACTAGGGCGACAGAAAAACGAGGAGATCTCCTGGTAAATTATTGTAATGTAAATATTTTTCTGATTTTGACAGCGAGAGGTTAAACACGCGTTTTGTTTGTTCTCTTTAAAAAATATATATTTTTTCTATTACTTTGTACCATTTAATTAATTATTTTTATATGTAGTGTTATTACTTAATTGTGTGTAATATAAGTAGTAAATTTGTTTAGTTTTTATTTCTTTAGTTAAGAGTGTTGTGTTTGTGAGTGTATTTGTTTCTACCCTCAAATGGATCTGGACGACGATATTCCCCCAGATGGGGGAGGCGGTAACTCTAATATAGTTGAAAGCTCTTCTCTTTTGGGTTTACATAAAAAGGCCATAAAACGACCATTGGAGTCGCCCATAGATAATCCTAAAAAAAAATCTCCGGCAGAATCTATTCAGGACATCTATACTTGCCCGGACTTTGACAAAAAAAACATTTATTCCTCTTCTGATAAGGGACCATTCGTGGTTCATTTATCATCAGAGAACGGTAACCCCATTCAGGCGCTCAAAATTGCGAAAATTTTGTTTAAACTGGAAGTGCCCAACATTGTTCCTGGTAGCATAAAACCACTTGGTCGCAATAAAATTACAATTGAATTCAATACTGCGGATTCGGCAAATAACTTTATAAACTCCAATGTAATTACTGAAAACAAACTTATTGCCTCTATACCACGATACCAACTTTGCAGAATGGGTGTGGTCAGGCATGTCCCCACTGACTGGTCCCTTGAAGAATTCGTCTCAGGCATCCAGTCCCATCAGACCTATGGTGAGATACTAAAAGCCAGACGCCTCAATAGAAAATCAATTATAAATGGTGTTACGGAGTGGACTCCATCCACCACAGTGGTTCTAACCTTTCGGGGCAATCTCCTTCCTGAGAGAATTTACTGCTTTAACACGTCTATGCCTGTCTCTTTGTACAAACTTCCCACCATACAATGTCGTCAATGCTGCTGCTTTGGTCACGTAGCATCCCAATGCAGGTCACAACCTCGTTGCTACCGCTGCGCCCAACCCCACCCAGGATCTACCTGCCAGGCCTCTATTAATAATTCCACATGTTTATTATGCTCTGGGGCTCATATGGCCACTTACCCCAACTGCCCAGAACATTCCCGCCAAAAGGCTATAAAGTCTGTGATGTCAGAAGAGAATATTTCTTTCTCGGAAGCATCTCGTAGATTCCGCCCTGTTAAAAAATCTTTTGCCGACATTGCCAAATCCTCTAATATACTCCCTCCCAAATCTAATGCATCTCTATCTCTGCCTTCTCCACCTCCCAACATTCAAAGGAAAAAAACCTTTTTTATCGAACGTCGCGCTAACACAAGCCAACCTAAAGGCTATGACATGAAAGCGCATAGTAATATCACATCTACCCCTTCGTCTTCTACACCCAACGGTTGTGCCATCCCCCCCAAAGTCCCATCCAATACAACCCAACCTGAAACCTCTTGCTCTTCCCCTTCTCCAAATGAGAACCTAATCGAATTACTCCTGTCTGCTCTCCTAAACATCGCGTTTAAGTTCAGTGATGCCCTTCCCCCTAATATTTTCTATCTTTTGGAACAGCTTTTTACTCACTTTAAAATACAATATGGCTCTCAACCTTCTCCAATGGAACTGTAGGAGTATCCGCTCCAAAAAACATGACATTATTCATCTCATTAATCAGTACAACCCCCTCGTTTTTGCTGTCTCTGAGACGTGGTTGAAACCGGGTTTACCTTTTAGGTTATCCGGCTATTCCTGTCTGAGGGATGACAGAGACGATGGACGGGCTGGATGTGCTATCCTCATCAAAAGATCTGTGAACTTCTCCCAAATTTCCCTCCTACCTCATAATTCCTCATTCCAAATGGTCGCTGTAAGAGCCCTTAATGTAACCTTTGTCTCGATCTATATCCCCCATCCAGACATCCATATAATTAATGAGATCCATAGACATCTAAATTATATTCCTTCCCCCCTAATTATTATGGGTGACCTTAATCTTCACCACTCTCTGTGGGGATCTCCCTTCAATGATTCCCTATCATCATCCTTCCTTAACCTAATTGACGACCTAAATATTTGTGTTTTAAACGATGGCTCAGCCACAAGAAGAGTTTCTCCTACCCACAGTCCTAGCGCAGTTGACCTCACCCTTGTATCTTCCGGATTGTCTTCGTCCTTATCTTGGTCAATCGTTTCTCTCTCTTATGGCAGCGACCACTACCCTATAGTATCCACATGGCATACTTCTATTCCCCCAACCCCAAAACCTGCTCCCCTTCTAAAATACAGGCTTTCCAAAGCAGACTGGGATAGCTTCAGACATAAACTTGATAGTTTACTTTCTGCTATTGAACCTGTATCATGCACCAATTTCCTTTCAATATGCAATTCCTTTTCTAGTGCTTTACTGTCGGCTGCAGATTCTTGTATCCCCCTCAAAAACTCTTCGTCTGGTAAGATATCGTCGCCCCCATGGTGGGACTCTGAATGTTCAGAGATTATATGACTCCGCAACCCTGCTGAGTTATGTTTTGCGTCAGACATGTCTCTCCAGAACTTTATATCCCTTAAAAAGATTACTGCGAAATCTAAAAGATTTTTGGCCAAAAAGAAAGCTGAAGGCTGGTCTAGATTTTGTGAATCCCTTTCCCCTCGTTCTCCGTCTTCTTTGGTTTGGAAAAAAATTAAAAATTTTCGTGGTTCCGTAGGCGATGCCTTGAGTGCATCATCAAATAATACCGATCTCTGGCTTCATGATTTCATTAACAATATAGCTCCTCCTTTTGCCCCTTCTGCGGACTGCTTTCCTACTCTTCTGTCCTCTGTTTCTTCCGATCCTTTTAATGATCAATTATCTTTTGATGAACTCTGTTTCACCCAAGAGAAGCTTCAGGACTCAGCGCCTGGCATTGATGGCATCCCTTACTCTTTCATTACTAGATCTTCTAAATCTTCTAAAATTTTCTTCCTTAGTATAATCAACCATATTTATCTTTATAGTTCATTGCCAGATTGTTGGAAAACACAAATTATTTTACCAATTTTCAAACACGGTAAAAATCCTAATCTCGCGTCTTCCTACAGACCCATTGCCCTTTCTACAACCTTATGTAAAATTTTAGAACATCTAGTTAAAAATAGATTGGAGTGGATCCTTGAGAGCAGAGGGCTTTTAGCCGATTCTCAATATGGTTTTAGACGAGGCAAGAGCACTATGGATAACTTGAGCATTCTTACTACGGATATCCGCTTAGCATTTTCTTGCGAAGAAAGCGCTATTGGAGTATTTCTTGACATAAGCTCTGCTTATGATAATGTTCATCTCCCCCTGCTCAGGCAGAAACTACTGCAGCTGAGTATCCCGCCGAGGATGATAAACATTGTATTTAACCTTTTCGTAGGGCGCTCGGTCATTTTTAGTGTCAATGGTTCCATTAAAAATTCAAGAATTGTATGGAAGGGCCTTCCTCAAGGCTCTGTTTTAAGTCCAATCCTTTACAATGTGTACACTGCTGACCTAGATAAATCAGTGATCCCTTTAGTGAATATTTTACAATTTGCCGATGATATAATTTTGTTTACCTCTTCCAAATCGCTTATGGATTGCGCAAATAGACTAAATACTGCGCTACTTCACCTTAACCAGTGGCTTCAAGATCATTGGCTTTCTCTCTCCATACCAAAATGTAAAGCTGTGGTCTTTTCCCGCAAAAGATCCATACCCCCTTTATCACTTTCAGTTAATTACCAACCTATTGGCTTTCATAATGAAGTTAAATTTCTAGGAGTGATTTTAGATTCCAAACTGACTGGCGTCCCACATTTAAGATCCGTAACTGAGAAGTGTGAGAAGGGTATTAATGTTTTGAGAGCCGTTGCTGGAGTTCGTTGGGGATCTCACACCTACAACCAAAAACTATTATATAACGCTATTATACATAGCCATTTTGACTACGGCTCATTCTTACTAGAGCCATGTAATAAACTGGCTCTTCGTACAATAGATCAACTACAAGCCAGATCCCTGCGTATAATATGTGGCGCGATGAAATCTTCTCCCATAAATGCCCTCCAGGTAGAATGTTTGGAACCCCCTCTTTATCTTCGTCGGCAATTTCTCTGCGATCGCTATCTTTGTAAAACCCTTCAGTTATCATCCCATCCTTTACATGACAAATTAAATTCACTTTCTCAATTGATCCATAATTCCAGGTACTGGTTTAACAAGACTGCTCCTCTCCTTATTAACAGCTATCAAAAATTCTCATCCTTCAGGCTTTTCCGCACACCTTGCCATTTCCCCTACACCTTCCCATTCGAAACATTGCTCTTTAAGCCCCAAATAATTCTCAACTTTGGCGTACAAAAAAATGACACAAATGCTAATACCCAATTTAATAGAATTCTTGCTGAAAATTGGGAAGGCTGGCTTCCTTTATTTACGGATGCTTCTAAATTTTCTGCAGACGAATTCGTAGGTGCTGCTGCATGGATTCCGAAATTAAGGGTTATTCTTAACTATAAATGCCCTCCTGCTACCTCTATTTTTACCGGTGAGGCAATAGCTGTCTTAGAAGCAATTATGTTTGTTCTCTCTCACCGCATAAATAAATCCATAATTTTTTCAGACTCCTCCAGTCTCCTCCATGATATTCTTAAGTCCCCCTTTAACAAAACATCTTTTTACCTCACATTAAAAATAAAAGACGCTCTACGACTATGCCATACTTCTGGTATTCAAACGGTGCTAGCATGGATTCCTAGTCATTCTGGCATATCCCATAATGAGTTTGTAGACCAATGTGCGCGTAATGCCATCTCTTCGGGAAGGTTAACTTACAAAGAGTGTTATCCCCGAGACCTTCTATATTACACCAAATTAAATCTCATGACGGCTTGGGACGAAAGTTGGCAGTCTACTAGATATGTTAAAGGTATTCGTTATGGTTCAATTCAACCCTACATACCAAAGAAGCCCTGGTTTTTCATTTTCAAGAAGATTAATAAAAAAGTTACATCGACAATCATTCGTATGCGATTAGGCCATGTGTGTACCCCAGTATTTCTAGCCAAGTTACGTATTCGCGACCATTCTCTGTGTGAATGTGGTGTTGAAGATGGTACCTTGGAACACATGTTACTGGAATGCCCCAGAGTACTATTTCCTTTGTACGAAATTCTCCCACCTGGTATCCCCCGCCCGGTTAACTTAACTTTTATGTTAACATGTGTTTTTCTCATTTCATATATAGTTTGTGCAAATTTATAAAACTCAATAACATGTATTTATAAATCCTTTTCCTTCTTTTCCTAGATTTCATAATATATAATATAGGTGTGGTCCGCTATATGTTTACATGATTCTATGGTCAACTTCTTAACTTGTTAACACTTCTTCTCCCACACTGCTTATGGCAGTCTTATAATACTAGCACTAACCTAACTAATATCATAATTATATGGTCAGAGCCTTTTTTTTAAATTTTGTACCTGTTATGCTACCCGTCATCAATTATGAATTTAAATTCTCTACCTGTATCAAAAATAATCGTCTTTACTACAAAACAAACAAACAACTTGACATTGGCAAAATCTCCGATTCCATGGGGGAGCCATTTATCATTTAAAGAAGAAGAAGAAGATGTAAATATTTGGAAAAAATACTACCCACACTCACACTAATATAGCAGAATCGTGTAAATATGAATCTACTCCGAGTTTGTGAAGAAAGTGTTTCGTTTCCGGATTTGCAAAATTATGTCGACAAATAAATCATGATGGATACTTTATTTAAATTGCTCTGAAAACACCACCAGAAGTGTTTTAGTTGTTTTTTCATGGATAGAATCAACAGAAGGATGATTATGGATGTTTTTAGATAAAATAAGATTGTCAATGTTATCCAAAGCTGTGCCAGTAATATGCCCATCGATCGGGCTTGGGACGCCATTATAATTCAGTTTTATAAAAGGTTTTAGGCCTTAGGATAACTGAATATGTTTTAGTCTTTAGGGCCTCTTCAGTGCGACGCGGACGACCTACGCGGATGTCCGCGACGGACGGTAAAATGTATCAATCCTATACAACGTGTTCAGAGCGACGCGGATCGCCCGCGCCGCGGAGAGCTGTCCGGGCCTCTTCAGTGCGACGCGGACGACCTACGCGGATGTCCGCGACGGACGGTAAAATGTATCAATCCCATACAACGCGTTCAGAGCGACGCGGAGCGCCCGCGCCGCGGAGAGCTGTCCGCGCGCGGATCGAAATCACTCCGCGTCGCTCGTCCGCGGCGCGGGCGTCCGCGCGCGGACGGTAATGCACTTGTACCACAGATCACTCCCAATAGATACCAAATGCAAGGCAGCGGTTGCGCCCAACACATATAAGCTATCAGATAGATATAAACCGATGCCAAATGTCGCGTCATCAGTGTCGTCCAAGTAGTGGACCCGCACATATCGTCGCACGTTAGAGAAAATTACATTTTGGAAACATAATATTACAGTTAATAATGATTTGTTCGATCATCGATAACTAATATTCTTTAAATTAATTTGGTCCCGAGCGAGCTCAATTTATACTGGTTAATGTATCAATGTCAAACAGTCGAGTTCGGATGGAGAATCAGCCCTCTCTTTTTCGCATAGCAATAACCGTAATAAGCCATCTTTTTTTGGCGAAATCACACGTTCTTCTAGTGTTTGACTCATGTTTATAATATAATTCCCAGAAATATCGATATTGTAAAACAATAATGTAAATTAATTTTATTAAATAAAAATGTCACAAAATATATATATTGATTTAAATAAAAATTGCAAATTACCACAATTACGTTATTTTATGTAATTTGAAATAGTTAAATTTGTTAACAAGGTACCTTTACAATATTTTTTTAATTATCTTTGGCGTAATTAAATTTCCTTTTTTCCCTCTGGTTGTATACGTTTTCAAATATAATGGGAGGGTATTTACCATAAGTTTTAGTATACTAAGTTTATTGAGAATCAGTAGCACAAGCTATTGCACTAATTTTAACATACGTTGTATATATCGTCTCAAAAACATTCATAGTTCGTCAAGTGGGTTTCATCGTCACTTGTCGATATTACATTTACTACAGCCGTCGTCAGAATTCAAGAAACGGAAGTTATTGTAGCCCTTTAGGGCATAAGGTTTAGTTATTTACTATTTCATATTTTGACGTGACAACGTCTTAAATTAGGTTGCGGCTGGGAGTCACTTATGAAAAAGTGTAACGCCCGGTAACGTAACGGTGCGCGCGCAGCACTAGAGAATTATTTTTCAGTTTCACCCACTTTTTCCAAAATTGTCCCATAGCCCCCCCCCTGCCTTCCCCCACCCTTATTCCGAAATAGTGCCTATTAGCCTCCCCACGAAACCTACCCCCCCCCCTCCCCTACCCCCACCCCGAAAATTTACCTCACCCCCCCCAATCCTATCTCGGCCAACATAGGTCGTAGACCCACCGAGTTTGGTATCCTCGGAACCGTCTTGGTGAGGGCTACAAATTGACCCCGCCAGAAATCCCAAATTACGCAAAAAATTACCCCCCCAAAAAAAAAATATTTTACCTCCAAAAAATTAATTTAAGTTAGCCTCCCCACGAAACCTTCCTCCCCCCCCCTCCTCCCTTACCCCCACCCCGAAAATTTACCTCACCCCCCCCCCCCCCAATCCTATCTCGGCCAATATAGATCGTAGACCCACCGAGTTTGGTATCTTTGGAACCGGCTCGGTGAGCTCTACAGATTGGCCCCAACCAAATCCCCAAATTCCTCCCTCTCTCCCCTAAAATATTTGTCCAGGCATAACTCCGTCATTTCTTAAAGTAAACCCCCCGTGTTTGGAGTCAGAGGAATCGTCTTGACGAGCTCGACAATCGAGAGCAGGCAAAATACGATTTTTCTTATTGACGTGACAACGTCTTAAATTAGGTTGCGGCTGGGAGTCACTTATGAAAAAGTGTAACGCCCGGTAACGTAACGGTGCGCGCGCAGCACTAGAGAATTAGGCGCATTGAATCGGCGCATGCTTGTGTCTCTGTCTTTGTCTTTCTCGAACGTTCTTGGCGTTGGAAAAACAAGAAAGCGTCACAATACAAGTTCACACGTGTGGTTAAAGTATCGTCAGCTGTGTCTGTAGTGAAAATATGGAGTGCTTAGATTCGTCATTACATGTACAATGTTTTAGTAAACAAAATATATTTCTATAGTTAAAATTTGTGCAATTCTTATTTTCATTCAATTCCTTGTTCCTATTGTGCAATTTAATTATATTCATATCAATAAATATTCTACCGAGAAAAAGACGTTGTCACGTAAAATCTTCGCCCGTAAAACCGACTTTACAGGCAACCATTTTTTTATCTGATCTTTTATATCAACACTTAATTTGGGTATTTCGCCATTATGGCATACAAAAATACACAGTGAATAATAGAAATAAAACCGTTACATACTAAAGTATAAATCTTAATCCTATCTTATTCGTAGTTAGCTGTTGCCGGTTGGTATAATTTATCAGATATGTAGTGCGATTCACGTAACTTTTTGACGCGCCGATCAAGTTGCGGTGCGGTTACAATTAAGTATACGAGATGTATATAGACTTATACGCGCAGCAGTAGAATACGCTAAAACATTTGCGTGACGCGAACTTGACGCGAGCGTATTTGACAGCGGTTGTCAAAATTACGAGAATACGATAAGGGCTGTTTTGATCGAAACTTAACCGCAACTGCACTGCAACTGAACTTATAATACGTGAATCGCCCTACAGGCCGGTGAAAAAATATTATCAAACATTTAACAAGTTGGTAATTAAGTTATAAAAGCGATCATAACACATGAACTTACTGGCAAATCGAACTATCGATACATTTTTTTATTTATCGACTTATGCTTCATCTCTCCAGTGAAGTCCACGTGACCGCGCTGCAACCCGCCCACCCCCCGCGCAGTTCCCTTCGTTGGCGTTTTCGGTTCGAAACAAAACTATCGTAATGCGGTATCTATTGGAAGTGATCTGTGACTTGTACAGACTTGTTCAGTGCGCGTCGCGCGACGGACGGTCGTGCGACGCGGACGAAAAGTACTGTCGTCGTCATGGCTGCAACCGTGCAAACTGAGAGGGTTATACAAGAAGTACGATTACAACCATGTCTTTGGAATCTCCGCGACTCCTTGTATAAAAATAAGGATGCTAAACTAAAGGCGTGGCTGGATGTTTGCAAAGCTGTGTATCCAAAATTTGAAGAAAGTTCAGGCGAAGAAAAAAAAAACAAATTGGTTTAAAAAAACAAACTGCTATTTAATAAATAGGCAGCAACCACCAACTTCAATTTTTTATCATTAGGCTTACTGTTGTAACTGTACCACTCTCAACCGCGTTCCGCGGCGAACTGAACGATGATTTGATCCGCGACGGACGCAAGCACTAATCCGCGCGCGGACCGTCCGCGTTGCACTGAATAGGGCCTTAGACCATAAATTATTTTTGCTGGTAAATCTTCATGGTGGCTAGATTATTTGATTACGGAGTAATAAAATATCGTTTTACATTGATGATTTATTTTACATACAAGTATTCGAAAAAGTACACCTTCCAAAAATAAATACACTTTTCCTATTATAACTAAATTAAATAATAGTTAAAAAAAACTAAAATACACGCTTTAATAAGATATACAACTAAAAAAGTAAAAATAATTGATACTGAATTTAAGATAAGAAAATGGAGTAAAATACATATATTTTATTGTTACAAAGCGTGGGGTGCAGGAGGATAAGTAATTGTTGTAAACACCCCACGCTTTGTAACAATAAAATATATGTATTTTACTCCATTTTCTTATCTTAAATTCAGTATCAATTATTTTTACTTTTTTAGTTGTATATCTTATTAAAGCGTGTATTTTAGTTTTTTTTAACTATTATTTAATTGTTTTGACTAAAAACAACCATCTACGCTTAGATTATATACTCGTCTAGATGACACATCACACCTCACCGCGCGGCTCAAATAAAGTCTACCAAATTTGGTAGACTCGCTTCTCACGTACGTCAGTGTCATTTGAACTCATCGATATCAATAGTCAATGTTTGAACTACATATGGATAACGTGCTCCCGAAAAATAATTAATTATGCCGGTTTGTGCTGTCGAATTGTATCGCAATTGTGTGGGAAAACTGTATAATAATACCAATATCACTTTCTATCGGTAACATTATTGTTAAACCACTATTATTTGAAGAAAACATGAACTTTTAATTCATTATTTTGAAGATGAGTTTCATTGGCCAGTGTTGTCAATTTATTACTAGGAAGATTTGTTGAAACTATGGGAGAAACTATAAAACACAAATATCATTACATAATATTTCGATCAGAATAACAACAAGAAGAATGGCATTATTTATTTAATGAGTAAATAATACTTACCTACACGATATTAATGAAACCCACGACGACTTGCACTTCATAGTAATTTTATTAATTCTTTGCCTTGCATGTGTATTACCATTCAAAATTTCACAAACTGGGTACTGCTAATGTCATCTTTGAAGAAACAGCGAGAACTTATTCAAGGTCCTAATAATATTTTTAGACTTCCTACGGATTCTGTACTAGCAAATTGCTGGAGAGACATTACACAGCGGAAACGAAAAGAAGACCATTCGTAGCCTCACATGACTTCAGTTGTGTGTTCCGAACATTTTACTTATGATGATTTATATTTTACATAAATAAAGAAATCAGATAACAGCCCAGGCAATAAATCCAAAGAGTTAATTCTATTCGGAAACAAACACTACGAGATGGGTTTAGATCTTTATTGTTTTTACTAAAATGCGTTATAAATATAATTAATGGTACAATTATTTTAAATAAAGAAAAAATATTTTATTTAACCTATTTTGTATATCAAATAATGGGGAAAAGTTAAGTTAATAATCTGGAGTAGGCATCCCTAAACACACACACCTTGACAGTTGGATTACAATAATTACACGACCGGTACTCACACATATCAACGAAAGTGAGGACACTTTTAGCGCATCGTTTGTTGACGTTGCTCAATCTAGACGAGTATATAATCTAAGCATCTACGGCTGTATTTCCAATCAATAACGCCATCTGTTGGTCAGTAGTAACATTTGACACTTGAAGAATACAATGTTAACGCCATCTACCGATGAATAGTGGAAATATGCATTATTGACGTGATCACGCCATCTATTAGTCAGTAGCAAATTATGTTCATCTATACGCCACCTAGTGGTCAGTAGCAATGGTCATCAATTATAAGAATAATTAATCCTGGCGAATCTAATCAGGATAATTATATATTTTAATCGAATTATTGTATTGTCATCGGTCTTTGACAGGTGTGCAAAATTTGAATGAAATCTGGCCGTTTAAAGTGGGTCAAAATCGCGCCCAAAGAAGTCGGTTACAAACAAACATACAAGTGAAGCTAATATAAAGCGTGTAAAATGTAGAAGTCTATTATATCCTTAAAAATATTTATATTTATAATTTATATCATTTATAGTACTATAATTTATTGTTTGTTTATGAAACACGGCCTGCGCTCTTGACACAATTTCTAATTTATTTTACAAAAATTTAAATCTTAAAAAAACATTTTCTTTCAATGCCATGTTATCACCACAAGGCGACATGCGATTGATTTTTTATACATTTTATGCTAAACAAAAGTCTGCTGTAACTAGGAAATCACATTCAAGGCCAAATAGTTTTACTGTTTAAATATATGATTATAGACAAGTAACAGGTACTTTTTATTTTATTAAAATGACCAGTTTGTCTACTATTAGAATTTAGTGATTAAAATTATTTTTATATCTATAATGACTGAGAAGCTAAGACATTACTCGTCGAGTATACAGGTGCGCATGAGCGCGTCGGTGACTGCGTAGGGGTCGCAGTTCGATGCCGGGCGGCGGTCCTCCAGGTATCCGCACTTCTGCTCCGACACTATCCGCGGTATCCGAATACTGCTGCCGCGGCTGGCCACACCTGGAATTATCAAAAGTATCCAAATGGTTATTAAATAAATACACCAAACAGTCACATACATAGTCCTGACCCCACACTAAGATCGAGTCTTGTGTCATGACTTTTCGGTCTAACAAACAACAAGATCTGAAACAATTACCTGTGGTTCACACAAATATTTGTTTCGGTGCGGGGATCGAACCCGCTGTCTCTCGTTTCACAGCCGCCGTCTAACCAACTGCGCTATGAAGGCTTATACTAAAATAATATTATGGTGGGAGATTCAATGGTTACTCTGCTAGTTACAATTAGTGCAGCCTGGTATCAATATGCTCTCAATCCCAATATTGGTATATATGTAGTCTTAGATTATACCGGGTATCTCAAGACTGCTACCGAAAACGAAGCCGGGTGGTAGTTTTAGTGGCTACAAACACAATGCAATTAAAAATTTCGCATAGAAACGCGACAATTATTTTTTATGATTTTTTAAATATCGTCATTTTTGGGTGGTAAATCCATAGTTTTTGCTAAAATAATAATTTAAACTCTTTTATACCTTAGAGTATTTATAAATAAAAGGGCATACACTATTATTTTAGGAAAAAATGTATTTACCACCCAAATATGCCCACAGGAAAAAAATAAAAAAAAAATTGTCGCTTTTTTTTGCAACTTTTTCTGTTGCATTATGTCTGAAGTCGCTTAAACTACCACCCGGCTTCGTTTTCGGTAGCAGTCTTGATATACCCTGTATACTCGTCTAGATGACACATCACACCTCACCGCACGACTCAAATAAACTCTACCAAATTTGGTAGACTCGCTACTCACGTACGTCAGTGTCATTTGAACTACATATGGATAACGTGCTCCCGAAAAATAATTAATTATGCCGGTTTGTGCTGTCGAATTGTATCGCAATTATGTGGGAAAACTGTATAATAATACCAATATCACTTTTTATCGGTAACGTTATTGAAACCACTATTATTTGAAGAAAACATGAACTTTTAATTCGCCAATTTGAAGATGACTTTCATTGGCCAGTGTTGTCAATTTATTACTAGGAACACTTGTTGAAACCATGGGAGATAAAACACAAATATCAATACATCATATTTCGATCAGAAGAACAACAAGAAGAATGGCATTATTTATTTACACAATATGCAATATTACACAGCGGAAACGAAAAGAAGACCATTCGTAGCCTCACAAGACTTCAGTCATGTGTTTCGAACATTTTACTTATGATGATTTATATTTTACATAAATACAGAAATCAGATAACAGCCCAGGCAATAAACCCAAAGAGTTAATTCTATTCGGAAACAAACACTAGGAGATGGGTTTAGATCTTTATTGTTTTTACTAAAATGCGTTATAAATATATTTAATAGTATGATTACTTTAAATAAAGAAAAAAATTTTTTTAACCTATTTTGTTTTTTTTAGAGACTTTCCCGCCCTCACACCCGCCACTGCAACTCCTGTCAGCCAGGATCAACAGTGGCACACAAAGATATGACACCGAGCTCCGGAGCTCGGCGAGTCTCTCAGGGACACTAGTTTGTCTTTAACCCGCATCGAAATTAATCAGAAAGAAAAAACAAAAGGAGGAGTTGGAAACAAATAGTTGTTCACTTCCCTCCGCAGCAAAGCGGGTGACAAAAAATATTGAGTCGAGAGGTATGTATCCTCTTATATAAAGATATACAACTGGAGAAGCCAGATGTATTAAGCACCACGGGATAAACAAATTACATGGGTCCTATAGTTTGAGCTGCTAAATTTGGGTCCAATAATAGGTATGGCAAAAGCGCCGGAAAGCACGAAAGTTCCTCCTAGATTCCACGAGGTCCGTATAGTATGCAACACCAAAAGTTATTTGCATATTGTTCAACATTATGCCGCGTTCATCGGACCAGCGATCACACTCCCAAAGTATATGATGTGCAGTTTGTTCGTACTCACAGTCAGGTGTAGAGCATTGACACGCAGGCGATTCAACCAGCTTAAAAGTGAATAGTTTGCTCTTAAAGTTGCCATGTCCAGTTAGGAACTGTGATACACAGTGATCAATTTCTAGCCACGATTTTCTTAAGCGATCGCGAACGGACGGAAAGTATTGATATAAGTGACGCCCCTTTGAGGATATATCCCACCGGTTCTGCCATTCGTCAATTAATTCAGTGTACGCAGCAGAATACTAACCTATTTTGTTTATCAAATAATGGGGAAAAGTTAATAATCTGGAGTAGGCATCCCTAAACACACACACCTTGACAGTTGGATTACAATAATTACACGACCGGAACTCACACATATCAAAGAAGTGAGGACAGTTTTAGCGCATCGTTTGTTGGCATTGCTCAATCTAGACGAGTATATACAGGGTATATCAAGACTGCTACCGAAAACGAAGCCGGGTAGTAGTCTAAGCGACTTCAGACACAATGCAACAGAAAAAGTTGCAAAAAAAAAGCGACAATTTTTTTTTGTTATTTTTTTCCTATGGCCATATTTGTGTGGTAAATACATTTTTTCCTAAAATAATAGTGTATACCCTTTTATTTATAAATATTCGGGTATAAAAGAGTTTAAATTATTATTTTAGCAAAAACTATGGATTTACCACCCAAAAATGACGATATTTTCCCCCTTCCCTCCGGACCTCTAAGGAGAATAGACGTGTGTGTTGTACAAGCTGATATATCCACATAGTTCAATTTCTACTAAAATTAAACAAATTTCGGAAGTAAATATTTGTAGCAGAAAATAGGAGTGCATAAATGTAAGGAGCTGTGTTTAAACGCAACTGGACAAACCACTAAACTGTGACATCACGTGAGTGCCTCTCTTTCATACTCCATTCATTAGTCGGAGACTTACTTACGTTTGACGGATAGACGTTTATTATTGGCGCGCTGCAGACCGCCCACATTGTGAGACCCCTCGCTCTGTCTCAGCTAACTCGGGGATCTACTTACGTTTGACGGAAAGGCTTTTTGTACCAGAGTGTCGCGAGGCGCCCATATTACTTGACCTATAGAACTGTATGACACTGGTCGGAGCTCCACTTATACTAGACGACAAGGCTGCTTGTATAGAAGGCGCCGCTGGCTGCCCACACTGCACGACCTCTCGAAGGATATCACTTTATTATCGCCTGGTACTTTTTGTTTATAATAACAAATATAACATTAGTTATGCCTTTGAAAAGAACGCCACCTCGTCAATCGACATCCATTTCTGACCTACCCACACCAATACCGAAAATGCAACGCTCGTTTAACCGCAGTGATTCGGACAGCAGTGAGAGCGAATTAGAGATAGTGTCAAACACAAACAATGTGACACAGCGATCCAAACAGAATCCCGCAATGAATATCGACGATAAATTATTATGTTTTATGTCTGATATAAAGGAAATGTTTAGAAACTTTCAAGAACAACAAAACAAAACTATAGAGGACTTCTTTAAAGATTTAAAATCGCAAATAATAGAGCTCCAAACGTCGTATGAATTCATCTCAAATAAGCAGGATTTGGTGGATGCCGATATTAAATTAATGCAAAAAGAGCAGCAATCTATTCATAAAGAAATTCAGACAATAAATGAGAAGTTAGAAAAGCTGGAGAGAGGAAATAGGGCTACTTGTCTGGAAATCAGAAACATCCCAGCTTTGCCATCCGAAAATAAGGATCGTCTTATTGAGGTTGTCATGAATATTACAAAATCAATAAACATGCCTCTTCAAATGCACCATATAAAGGACATATATCGTATTAAATCACAACGTTCCACCTCGTCCAAAACCATTATTCTGGATCTTACCACAATACAGATTAAAGAAAAAATTATAAGTTCTTATAGAAAATACAATAAAGACAATTCCCATAGCATGCTCTCAACAAACATATTAAAAATTAATGGCCCGGATATGCCAGTTTTCATCGCAGAAAACCTCACGTCCAAAATGAAGAGGATTTTCTATCTTGCAAGAGATTTTGCCAAGTCAAATGAATACTCATTTTGTTGGGTGACAAATGGGAAAGTCTTTCTACGGAAAAAGGAAGGTATGCCCCTGGTCCATGTTACATCCGAAGCTCAACTACATAGTCTGGAACAAGTAAAATGACTAGCAGGCTTACAACATACTTATCTAATCCTAAATTTATATGTCCTCAACATAAATCAGATTATTGGACCTGTTATATTTACTATATCCGATCACACATTTAAACACACACAAAACCCAACACATATAACACGAATTTACATCCACACAAAATATACAATTTCCACACCTCTAAAAACCGAGTCAAAAATATCAGAACAAAGGTCTGACACCAATCACAGTAATTTTGCCGTATTCTATCATTATAATATATTTTCTATTAAGGTATCACTCTATATATTGAAAATCGATGTTATTATTCTTTTCTTAATCTATAATGGATAATACCCAAAAAATTGCCGATGATATTGAAAAAATCACTAATTGTGAAGCATACGTGTCTACTCCTGAGGATTGCCATTTATATTTAAATTCCGATAAAAATAGTTTAAAAATACTTCATATTAATATACGTAGTATAGGCAGTAACTTTAATCATTTACTAGTTTTGCTCCAAAGATGTACCATTAAATTTCAGGTGATTATATTATCTGAGTGTTGGCTGAGTAAATGTCCTAATGTCCCAATTCTTGATGGCTACTGTTCACATACATCAAATAATAGAAATCAAAATGATGGTGTGGTCATATATGTACAAAATTATTTAAATTATTCAGTTTATACTCCTGACTACGATTCCTGTAATAGTATTGTTGTGACTTTTTCCAATGGTACTGCTATACTAGGTATATATCGCTCGCCTGCCGATAGAAACTTAAACTGCTTTTTTGGCGATATTGAAAAAATGTTGATTTCTCTTCAAGCACATAAGACAATTGCAGTTATTGGCGATATAAATATAAACATTTGCAAGAACTCAAATGGAACTGATTCTGATTCATATCTTAACTTAATGGCATCCCATGCTCTCCTGCCTGCACATACATTTCCAACCAGACTTGAAAATTGTCTCGACCATATTATGTTAAAAACGAATGCTTGTGCTTGTGCAGTTGTCCTTGATAGTTTAATTACGGACCATGCACCTATAGCCCTCAGTTGTAACTTTAACTTCAAGTCTCATTCTTCTCAACGTATATCTATATCAATAGACATTCCTGAAGCTGTAAAAAAATTGGCTACAGCAGATTTTGGGCCGGTTTTAAATAGCTCCTGTGCTAATGACGCGGCTGAGAAATTTGTTAAAACTATTACAACCATAGTAAATGAATTTAAGCAGATGAAAAAAGTAAGTTCCAAACATAGAATAAAAAAGCAATGGATTACACCCGGGCTCCTAAGATGCATTCGTCATAGGGATAGATTACAGCTAAAGTACAAGAAAAACCAGGGGAATGATACATTAAAAAATATATATTATCGGTACAGAAATTTTTGTAATAAATTATTAAAAAAGGTTAAACGAAAATATGAACAAAGTGAAATTAGTAAAGCTAAAGGAGACCCTAAAGCCACCTGGGATGCAATTAAAAAACTAACTTACTTAAAAAAAACCAAGGATTCATCCACGCAACTACTTTCTAACTCATATAACCGTCTAGTCTCTGTAAATTCAGTAAACCACTTCTTTGCCAATGTTGGTAAAAAATTAGCATCCAAAATAAATCCAATAAACCCTAACATAGAGATACCACCCAAATCGTTGTCCCCTCAGTCAAACTCAATAGTTATGTTAAGCACTGATAGTGCTGAAATTCACAACATTATTATGAATTTAAGGAATGGTGGTACTGCAGGTTGGGATGGTATCTCTACTACACTGGTAAAAATGTCAAAGCATGTGCTTGTTCCCATATTAGAATATATTTACAATCTTTGCCTACACACTGGTGTTTTTCCCAGAGTATTTAAGCAGGCTATAGTTCATCCTATTTTTAAGAGTGGAGATAGGGCTAGCGTCAATAATTATAGACCTATATCTGTACTCACAATCTTTTCAAAAATCCTTGAAAAAATAATAAACATCAGATTAATCAACTTTATTGAAAAATTTAATATTCTATCTAATAATCAATATGGTTTTAGAAGAAATCTATCTACAGAAGACGCTGTAATGAAATTAACGGAAATCATAGCAAAAAATTCTGAAAATTCATATAAAACATTAGGCATATTTCTCGACCTGAGCAAGGCTTTTGACACTGTCTCTATCCCACTTCTCCTCAATAAACTAAATGTCATTGGTGTACGTGGTGTATGCTTTGACATTCTAAAGGACTACCTAAGTGAGCGCTCACAGCGTGTCTATATCGAAGACTGTTTGAGTGAAGAGGAATTTTTAACATTTGGTGTTCCACAAGGCAGCGTCCTTGGACCTACCTTGTTTTTAATATATGTTAACGAGCTATGTGATTATCCGCTCCCCAACTGCAATATAATTTCATATGCAGATGACACGGTTATTTTGATACATGGCAAGTGTTGGAATGAAGTAAAGGTTATGGCTGAGTCAGCCTTAAGAATAGTAATGATATGGTTATCACGTAATCTTCTCACTCTCAACTTGGAAAAGACTGCTTTCGTTACTTTCGGTCCCAAAAGATCATCCCTACCGGCTACTAACTTTACAATCGTTGGCCATAAATGCTGTAACCCCTACAATATAATTTGTGATTGCAATAAAATAAACCGAGTAGATTTTATAAAATATTTGGGAGTCATGGTGGACGGTTGTTTAACCTGGAATGAACACATTGATGTTGTAGTTACGCGCGTTAGGAAGCTTATGTTTGTGTTTAAAATCCTGAGAAATATTGTAGATCAATCTTTGTTAAAGCAAGTATATTATGCTCTTGTTCAATCAATTTGTACTTATTGTATTACAGTCTGGGGAAATTGCTCGAAAACTGTCATGATTCGACTTGAAAGAGCTCAAAGGGCTGTTTTGAAGGTAATGACTAATCGATCCATCTTATTCTCAACCTGCGAACTTTATCGAGATTGCAAAGTGTTGACTATTCGTCAATTGTTTATTTATCGTGCTGTCCTTCGTAAACATCTGCAGACTTCGTTTGATTCTGAACACTGCAAAAACAAACGTAGGTCAGATAAGGTCTTCCGGTCTGAGCGCACTAAAACAAAGTTCGCTGGTCGTAATTTTTATTATATGAGCTCCAGATTGTACAACAACATCAATAAAGCCCTTAATATATATCCTATGACACATAAAAAATGTAAAATGACCCTCAGTATTTGGCTCATGACCTTTTCATATGACGACACGGAAAATCTTCTGTGACAGACACTCACACACACACACACACTCACGCACACACATTCACACACACACACACGCACACACATTCACACACACACACGCACACACATTCACACAAATGCAGGTTCAAATAGTATTAATGATGGGGAGGGAAGGAGAGGTTGAATGTTGTGAGATGTATATAAATCTACATACATATTATTCTCTCTCTCCCCACCCCTCTCCTGTTCTCTTTTTGTTGTTTTATTATTATTATTTTATTTTAGCTTTAATTTTTATCATACATTTATTTTTAATTGTTTCTTATTCTATGTTTTTTTTTTTTTTTTTTTTTTCTTTTTAACATAAATTTTGCTTTTGTTTAAAGTAATTATATATGTCTGGAGGTGGGCGTTGCTAGCTGCGACACAGTTATGTCTTTAACTACTGCAGCTAGCAACATACTATTGTACTCAGGGCTTGTAAAGTTATTTTGTTTTGAATAAATCATTATTATTATTATTATTTAAAAAATCATAAAAAATAATTGTCGCGTTTCTATGCGAAATTTTTAATTGCATTGTGTTTGTAGCCACTAAAACTACCACCCGGCTTCGTTTTCGGTAGCAGTCTTGAGATACCCGGTATATAATCTAAGATATGTAGTATCCCAATGTCGACAACCATACATGATGGTGAGACTCGCCGTGAAATGCGTGAAAAATTCTGTCATTTAGGTTGAACCTTTGTACAACTGACTTGGTTTCACATGTTTAATCCTACTTCCGACTAATATTATAAGAGCGAAAGTTTGTATCGTTTTTACATCTTCTCGCAAAATACGGCTGGACTAATTTAGATGAAATACGGTATTCAGGTAGCTGATGCTTTGCATGTGTCTTTTTATCTTAAAAACTGTGGTTTTTCGAGTCATGACCTTAAAAATTATCTGAACCCAGACCTGCTGGGAAGCTAATAGTTGCTAGAAGCAAGGGTGGATCCAGCCTTCAAAAAAGGTTGTGGGCATGGCAATCCGAAAATCAATGAATTGGGAGTCTGCGCATGAACCTGCTCATGATCGTTATATTGCAATAAAGATTTAAATCTGCGATTTATTATATTGATGATATTATGGCATATATGGGATAATATTATCAGTCTATCGGTCTCAATATAGAGTGGAATTGTGACGTCATAAGTTCGTTAGGGTTGTGGGCAAATCAATCACCATGTATATCACTGATCTAGGTCAGTGATGTGATGGTCAATACATTTTATTTATCTCAAACGATAAACAAATAATTCAATTAAAATAATTTGTCTTAGTTTTTGGTATTTTTAAGGTAGGGTTTTGGGATTTCAAGGCAGGGCATTGCCCCACAATGCCCCTCCTAGCTATGGCCGTGGACGAGTCCCTGTAAACGTGTACCTGCGCTGAAGTCGTTGATGCTGGCCGTCTCGTGCAAGCCGGTGAGGCGGCGCTCGTTGTCCTTGCCGCCGCGCGGGTCGTACACCTTGATGTGGCGCATGTGCACGCGGGACAACTTCTCGATCGCGCGCTCTATCTCACTGTACGACAAACTTGCTGTATTACTACTTGATTCTCTCTACAACATCAAGACCCCTCATATGTGAGAGTCCGCCTGGGTAGGTACTATCGCAACTGTATATTTCTCCTGAAAAACAGCAGTGTAAAGCACAAGCGAATTAAAGAACATTGTAGCCAGAGTAACTACTGGACATTTTGAGACTTAACATCTTATATTTCAGGATGGCGAGCGCAGTGGAATGCTAAGCATTGCTTTGTAATTCAAGGTGTTGTTTGGTTTTGCTACTGTTCATAGGCGGTAGTATCGCTTACCGTCAGGTGAAAGGCATGCAAGGGCGGATCCAGGGGGGAGGTCATGTGGGTCATGACCCCCTGGGCTGGCTCCAGATTGACCGAATGTATTTGTTATTTTGATAATCACAATTAATTCTTTCTATGCCGATGAATAAAATAAAAAAGTGTGTGTGTGTTCACAAATCACAGCTGTATCAAACTTTAAAAATCATTATTACGAATTTGAGATATTATGATATTGAAATCGGACCTAGTGTTCTGACAAGAACTATATGAACCCCCCTCTCGTAAAAGCTGGATCCGCTCTTGAAGACATGCTCGTTTCGCCATTCGTAAAGTAAAAGGAAGTCTGCTAAACATAGGTGTCATCCAAATGATATCTCGATACAGGGATAGAATCCGCGGAAATTCAGTTTTATTGTTAAATTTAGTGTACAATAAAGGATATAAATAAATAAAAAAACTACTTACGTAATACCATTAGGTTCCCTCATCTTCTTGGTGGAGAAGTTATGATGGGCGCCCGAGCCGTTCCAGTCCTTCACAGGTTTAGGGTCGAAGGTGACAATGACTCCGAACTCTTCAGCTAAGCGGTGGAGGATGAACCTGGCGACCCAGAGGTCATCCCCTGCCGCCACCCCCACGGAGGGACCCACTTGGAACTCCCATTGCGAAGGCATGGCTTCTGCGTTGGTTCCCGTAATGGGTACGCCAGCGTATAGACAACATCTGGAAGAGAAAAAGCGGGGAATATAAAAATGGTGTCAAGAGAGGCAAACGGCGTACCAATGAATACAAAAAATACAAGTCACATGAATGTGATCCACATTCTATAATCGTCAAAATTAATCTAAAGTCAGTTTAAAACTAGATAGGAAAATAGCGTTAAGAAACCTTGCATACTAAAGCAATTTGTAAGAATTTCAATAGCATGTAGAATCCGCCCGCACTAGGCCAGCGTGGTGCACTATATGGCCTAACCATTCTCAATAGTACTTTAGATTGTAGAGGCCCGTGTCCTGTAATGGGTTAAGGAACGTACATGGACATTGGACTGATACAAATACAATCCCCATACTAACATAATATTAATCTTATGCCATATGTCCTAGAAACTACGAGAACTTGTCGGTCCCTCAAATTGCCGACCACACATTAATTTAAAAACTAAATTCAACGCGATCATATAACAATCATCATTATATGCAGCTAATCTAAAATAATTTATGACGCGTTATCTTTACCGATTTCTAACATCAAGTCACATAAGAACAGTTTTATCGCTCAAGGCAATTTTACAATATAGAAAACCTTGACATTTATTGTTTGATCACAAAAAATAACAAACATTCAAAAACATTGTTTACGGAAGCAATAAATGAACGTACATTTGTAAATAGAGAAGTTTAATCAACGTAATTTGGTATGCTAATGAGCTGTTAACATAATTTCCACGAGTCCTGCGTCATTTGTTTGATTCGCAGTAATCGTTTGTTTATGTCGCGATCTTGTTTTGTTTTTCGCTTTATGGTTGATTGTTGTTATGCGTAGTAGACTTTCTAGCCTACTTTTTAAAGGGCTTTTGTCTTGCTATTTTGTTAGGCAGCTAGTAAAATTATGATTTATGAACCATATCATTCTGCAAAATACCTGAGAAGTTAATGTTTTTCACATTGACTTTATAGTTTTAAATCAGAGGGTGGGATGTGGTCAGTGTAGATCATGATCAACGCGTGAAAGAATTGAAGAATTGGTACTCCGTTTCAAATTGAAGAGTAAGTAAGAATAATAGAGGTTCTTACACAGATCACTTCCAATAGATACCGCATTACGATAGTTTTGTTTTGAACCGAAAACGCCAACGAAGGGAACTGCGCGGGGGGTGGGCGGGTTGCAGCGCGGTCACGTGGACTTCACTGGAGAGATGAGGCATAAGTCGATAAATAAAAAAAATTATCGATAGTTCGATTTGCCAGTAAGTTCATGTGTTATGATCGCTTCTTTAACTTAATTACCAACTTGTTAAATGTTTGATAATATTTTTTCACCGGACTGATCTGATAAATTATACCAACCGGCAACCGCTAACTACGAATAAAATAGGATTAAGATTTATACTTTAGTATGTAACGGTTTTATTTCTATATTCTGTCTAATGAAAGCTGAGAGTGCAAAATAGCGGGAAATTTAAAAAATCTAGCGCTTACAACCCCGAGTATACTAGGAAATATCTGATCGATACTTGATGATTAATTTTTATTAATGGACTTTTTTTTTCTTTCTTAAGTATCGATTTTTAGTTTGGTTAAGGAACTCTAGAAATAAAACTTGAATTGTTCAATATTATCTAGATAGAATTTATACTTGAAACTATAATTCACTAAATATTGACAAAAAGACCGGTAGGTATTATTATCGCCATCATTTGGGTTTTCGGATTTTTATGTAAACATGTACTATGACACCACCTATGATGCTAGTTTAACAGAAAATACATTACAGGATGTCTTGACAGACCGATCTTGGACAACGGAGTAGTCAGGTATTAGGGTACAGTTTTTCCATTTTTGGTACGGAATCCTAATAATTGATACTTAAACTGCTTATAAATAATAAATGCATTTATTCTAAATAAATCATAAATAAAATTGAAATACACGACGCCAACTTAAGTCTCCAAATAAGTCACTGCAGTCTTCATTATAAAAATAATTACTTTATCATGATAACTAGCATTGTCCATTTTACACGCAACTTCTCTCGACTGTCGCAAAATATAGCACCTAAAATATTATCGTAATAAATTATTTTTATTCAAATAATGCAGTAAAAGTATCAACATTACTACAAGCACCTACATGTAATTTCGGAAATAGTTGACGAAAATTACGATTTTTCTTTAAAAACAGAAGCTCTTTCACGTTTCACTTCTTCGTAATCGTTAGTCATGTCATAAAGCACCTTTTTCACATCCTTTTTAATTCTTTTATGCATTGTTTAATACTGGAAACTACAAAACTATTCACAAATTGCTATTGAAGAGGTTATGTAAACAATAACTAACAATATTTGTTGCCAGTATAAGAAAAAAAATAATCACTCTCAGCTTTCATTAGACAGAATCTATTATTCACCGTGTATTTTTGTTTACCATAATGGCGAAATACCCAAATTAAGTGTTGATATAAGATATCAGATAAAAATATGAAATATTAAATAACTAAACCTCACGCCCTAAAGGGCTACAATAACTTATTCAGTTTCTTGAATTCTGACGGCGGCTGTAGTAAATATAATATCGACAAGTGACGATGAAACCCACTTGACGACCTATGAATGTTTTTGAGACGATATATACAACGTATGTTAAAATTAGTGCAATAGCTTGTGGTACTGATTCTCAATAAACTTAGTATACTCATGATAAATACCCTCCCATTATATTTGAAAACGTATACAACTAGAGGGAAGAAAGGAAATTTAATTACGCCAAAGATAAAAATAAGTAAAAAAATATTTTATTTTATTTTATTTTTATTTTATTTTACAGTTTTCGGAAAACTAACAGCTAATGTGTACATAAAATTAGAATAATAGGTAATTAAAGGCTAATTATGTTTCCACAGATAACACATGCATTACAAAGTACGATTCACCCATTAGTAACTTAAGATTATTTACACAACTAATAATAATTAACAACGGATAGTAAAAAATAATTTGATTACAAAGAGAAAAAACGTTTGCTCATGAGTCGCTTACAACTTTTTGTACTAGTATTAAATAAATCTAAATCCACATCATTACTGTCCCCACCCGTACACATCATTACGTCATTGAAATGTCTGCTAGCTCTCAATATAAAAGAATTTTGCCTGTAGTTCGTCCTCACTAGTGGAACGTACAATAACCGTGGATTGCGAAATGAGGCTGTATTTGTTCGTAACCCTAACATTTCCAACAGTTCTGGACAGTCGACCTTCCCATTCGCCACCTTCATAAGGTAGCATAAATCAGCAATATCTCGACGTTGCTTGAGAGGTAGAAAATGGAATTTTTGACACCTTTTAATATAATCTGGGAGGTATATATTTGCTTTAAACTGTATAAATCGCAAAAACCGTTTCTGAATACCTTCAATCCGGTTAATGTATGTGTCATATCGTGGATTCCATACCTGGGAGGCATACTCCAAGTGACTGCGAACGTATGAGCAGTATAGTATTTTGATAGTCTTAATGTTGCTAAATTCAGATGATAACCTGAGGACAAATCCTAGTGCTCGAGAAGCCTTTTTAACAATGTTATCCACGTGTTGGTCAAATAAGAGTTTATTGTCGAAAGTGACGCCTAAATCGCAAATAGAGTTAATTCTAGACAAAATTTTGTTATTAATAGTATAATCAAAATTAATTACATTGGTTTTACGTGTGTAGGAATTTACATAGCACTTTGATACGTTCAGATCCAATTTATTAATGGAGCAGTATGCTTGAAATCTGTTAAGAGCGTTTATACCCTGCACGCGCTTTTTGGCTTAAAAACAGGACTTTTCAAATGAGTTAATAGCCACCAATAAACAATTTAAAGGAAAAATAATTATTACTAATTTTAGAAAAGGTTGTCATCTAGGGATTTTGGTGGAAAACATTATAGATTGATGGATAATTTGTGAGTACTATACGGATTACTGAACACAAGTTTCGTTATTTAGGCTTTAAATGGCAATTTAGAAGCTTAAGATATCCGAAACCACTAAATATAAGATGAAAATAAAAATATTATCAGACTAATAAGACCCTTATGGAGGGATTTTGCTGAGAAAAATAATCTTTTTGTGTTTAATTCCTGAAAAATAAAAATTTAAACAATGCGAAATTATTCAGAAACTCTCGTCAAGAACATATTTTTTTTCACCAACTTATCGTACATAATTTTTTATAGCAATTGCATATTACAATAGAAGAACATCTTATCAATAAATTACCATTTTTATATTTCAACAAAATTGGTTTTCATGTTTTCTACAAATATTTTAAAAACCACTATAAAACACGCTGTCCGACGTGGATCAAATCAGACCGCCGCAAGGCCTTCTAGAGGGAGGACGTATCGCTCGTCGCTCCGGCCTGGCTGCAGTCGATTATAATAAAAATATATTGTAGTAAAAATAGCCACGCGCGGAATGCGATTACCACATCTTAGTACTTTGGTAGTAAAATATTTAATTATTTTTATTGCCTACAATGATTTTGTAGTGAGTATAAATTATGTTTCAGGTAATATAATGGGATGTAATTCCGAGGCTAAATTATGTTATGTATTGTAATATAAAATTAAATATATTTCGTAATTGTGAGGGGTTGTAAGGCCCCTAACACTATTTATGTGTTCGAACACGTAATGATTAATAAAACGTCCGTAGTGTATACTGATTGAACACTGATTTTAATGCAACTTAACAATGTAATAATAACGAAATATGATTAGTATCCAAAATTTGTATTATTCTTTGCTTGCACAGTAATATTTGTCTACTTATAATGCAAATAAAATATTTTTATGATATTATATTACAGTTACATTTCAATTGAATATTTGAAGCGCACGGATCAAAGTTGTTTGAGCCGATTGTATAGCGAGCCGACGCGGCAGCTCTACGCACACAGCTTTGGTCGCTTATGTGTGCGTGAAATTAACGAAGAAATACCTATAGTTGACTTTGCGCGCAAGGTGTATACGCTCTTAAGGTCATTTTGTAAACGTAACGTATCTTCCGTAGTACGTATGACACTGAGAATTTTCATATCGTCCGCGTAAAGAAGAATTTTTGAGTGATAGAAGTATAAATGGACGTCATTAATAAATATGAGAAATAAAAGAGGGCCCAATAGTGATCCCTGAGGCACTCCCGAGGGAATACACATAGGAGAAGACGTATACCATTAAGTACTACTGTTTGGCATCTATTATGAACGTATGATGAAAACCAACGGTATAGATTACCTCTAATTCCAATTACTTGTAGCTTTTTTAATAGTGTCTTATGATCAATTCTGTCGAAGCACTTCGTGAAATCAGTAAAGATTACATCAACTTGACATAGTTCAGACATGTGTTGTGATATGAATTCATTACAAAGGAGCAGGTTTGAAGTAGTGGACTTGCCCGTGACGAAGCCATGTTGATAAGGATTGAGGTCTTGCTTGATAGCCGCGTATAGTTGTAGGTGGATAATTTTCTCAAGAACTTTTGCAAAAAGGCACAGTTTAGAGATTGGTCTATAATTTTCAATTTTAGTCTTTAGAACCTTTTTGTGAATTGGCGTAATGTAAGCATGCTTCCAGATGTCAGGTACTATCCCTTCATTAAGCGAGCGGCGATAAAGAATGGAAAGAGGTAAGGTTAGACTCTTAGCACATGTCACAATCAGAAACGGAGGTATGCCGTCAGGCCCAGCAGACTTATTGAGGTCGAGGTTTTTAAAGAGTTTGTGAACTTCATCAATTGCTACTTCCACATTACTTATGTCTACTGTTGAGGTAGAATGTACGAACGTGTCACTTGGAGTACATGACTCAGTATTACTTTCCTTTAAGAAAGTGGAGTGAAAATATTCTCCAAACATGTTCGCGATCTCATCGCCTTGGTCTGATGAACGATTCTGGTAGTGAAGTAGTGAGGGATAAGCATGCGAATGTTTTTTTGTCTTAACGTAAGACCAGAAAGCGCGCGGATCGCTTTGAATACGATTTTCAATGATATTTATATATGACTGATAGCACTCATTTTCTAGACTTTTAGCACGTTCTTTTAAAATTAAGTATGATGTATAGTCGCTCATGTTCTTATATGTTTTATATTTACGGTGGTATTTGTGTTTTTCTTTCAACATTTTTATTAAAGCTTTATTATACCAAGCAGGATATTTAGTGGCCGGTGTAATTATTTTGGATGATATATATTGATCACGTAATTTATATAGGCTGTGGTACATAAAAGAAACGGCATTGTTTAGCGGTTTATTGTTTAGATTCGCAATCCAGTCTATAGCATCGAGATCCGCGCAAAATGAATCGTAATCACCGTCGTGATAAAAGAATTTTGTGTATGGTAATGGTTTGATAGTGTGGTATTGTACAAAATCGGCCTCACAAATAATAGACTTGTGTTGAGGGTCTTCTATTACTAAAGGAAAATCACATGATCTAATAGATATATCATGATTAGCAAAAATCAAGTCTAACACACGATCATTCACATTCGGGAATGAGTTATATTGCAGCAAATTACAAGTGTTTAATTCGTCAAAAATATCTAACTGATGCGCACCTAGTATATTACTAGGGGAAAAGGATAATCCGTCACTACTAGGTGACCATAAAATATTAGGTAAATTAAAGTCACCCAGTATTATGAATTTATCTAAGGGATTTAATAATATTACATTTGACAAGTTTTTAACAAAATTTTCTCGTTGAGCATTAATAGAATTACCCTCAGACTAAATACTATCTAGACGTAGCCATAACTGGAACGTGAGAAATAAGAGTGAGACCGCAAGTTAAAAATTAGTGTGCGTAAAAGAGACAGAGTTTTTTTCTTTGTCCTTGTCACCGTGGCCGGTTTTTTTATTTGTCAATAAGCGCAGTTTGTCAAACAAATATACGTCAATTAGTTTTTCCGATATTTTAATAGTTTTGGATAGTGTAAAGCAGCAATTTATACAAATATTAGTGACTATAGTGTATATGCAATGGTGGGTTGTAGTATTTTAGGCTGCAAAAGCCGCAGTGAACGAAAAATTTGTGGAATAACATTTCACTCGTAAGTTACTCATTTATGTTACATTATAATTATTTTGTCGTTTATTGGTAAATAATGTTGTATTTTAATATCAATACAAATTGTTTTACTTAGAGAAATATCGATTACATTTAGAAATTCTACAAATAATATTAAATAACCTTAATTTCTTAAAAGTTTAGTGCTACCTTGTTATGAAAATTGGTTTACCCTAGATAATACTTGCATATTATTCCTTGCATACATAGCGTTATTCATACGTAAAAAATAAAATTACTTCTTATTTTAGGTTTCCTACTAACAGTAATTAGAATTAAATGGGTGGAAGCTAATGGACACCAAAATTGGCAACCAACAAATAATTTTAAAATTTGCTCAATACATTTCGAGATAGATTCCTTTTATTATATTTTTATCTTTTATTGATTATAAAAAGAAGAATGTTTTAGTAAAACCAAAAGCAGTCCCAATAAAATGTGTTCATGTAAGTAGTTGATCATTAATTATTTTTAACACCGTTTTATTAACTTCCCCTATATGTATGTAACAGAATCTGTGAAGTCGATTTTCGAGCACTTCAAAACGTCGGATTGACTTGAAATTTTGCATACGTATCCAGGACTGATGACGACGCAATAATTTAAAAAGTATATGATATTATTTTATATTTTATCCAGAATAATAAACAAAATATTATTGTTGAAAAAATATTACCTATATAATTGGTAATTTGCGCGCAGTTGTCTTTCTTTGATAAGACAGCCGAAGATAGATGTTTTAGTGCAAGCAATTAAATTATAGTTTAAAAACTAAAAAAACAACCTTTCATATAAGATCGAACTAAAAAGTAAAAAATAATCATAAACTCATTATCATTTAATAATAAATATGATATACGAATAAATACGATTTAAATCGTACGGTTGGCAACGCTTATGTTGGCCTGTGTTAGTACCCACCAAAAGTAGGAATTTTTCCCAACATGGCCACACTGAAGAATTATATATCTGTCTCTTGTGCGGCCACGGCATGGCTACGTCTAGAGAGTATTTAGTCTGAGGAATTACCCATGTTCTCGTTACATATGTATACTGTGCATATGTGTATCGTATGAGAAAGTGTACCTACCTGGCTCCTTTTGTGCAACCTAATTGTAACCCACAAGTCCTCAGCCGACGAAGACCACTCACTTGAACTCTCAGCCGTAAGTTCACGGCGAACCGCGATTAAAACACCACCTCCTTTGTTCTGTCTTGTAATCATATAATTTCTGTCAGATCTCCACACCAAATACCGATCGTCAAATAATTCACTGTCTAATATTGAATCGTTTAGCCATGTCTCCGTAAGACATACCACATCATAAGCACACAAACACACATTTCTATAAAATACTACACTTTTAGTTCGCAAGCCACGGACGTTCTGATAATAAATACTAATCATTTTCAAAGGATAAATTAATAGCTAAATGTATACACGTAGAATGTGGCAGTAAGAATAAGTAAAGTAAAGTATAGCACAAATATGTAGGTATTGTAAAAACTATGGATAGTAAACAGGAGATAACATTCTTAATAAAAACAAGCAAACATTTAAGAACAAGCAAACATTTACGGTAGCGAATAAATGCACAATTATACGATGTGGGTAAAAGCGATAAGAGAACAAAGCGACGCACAAGCAAGGCAGCGGTTGCAAACAATTGAAAGCGAATATATGAAAAAGATAATTTGATATTTTTAATTAGAACATAATAGCACTCTAGAAAGGTTATAACTTTTTTAAATCCGATTCCGACTGAATTACGATGACAGGAGAGGTCGTATTTTTCCGGACGCGTATTTTGCAGCCTGTAACCCATGTGTACATAAACCCCCAAGCCTTAGCCAAGGTTCTTCTTTAGCTAAGGTTTTGGTCTTACTTAGAAGCATCTTATTCTCCACCGTCAAATGATCATTTACAAATATTTTGACATCTCCCTTTAAGCCCAAGTCACCAGAAGTAATATTACACTTTCTCGCCGCACTCACGAATTCATCCTTGATGTATCTGCTATGAATTGCCACAACTATTGTTTTATTCTTTTTATCATTTCTCATTGGAACTCTGGCCACGTAATTTATTTGTTCCTTTGGTATTGGGTGTTTTATATGCGCTCCGATCTTAGCCATGACATCGAAAAGATTTTCAGATGTTGATAACGGAACTCCTCTTATTTCAATATTGTTAAGCCTCGATCTCTGATCATTCTCACGAAGTTGACTCTCCAGGGTTAGAACACGCGACTGAAGATGTTCTACGTCTGTCTTCGTCTTTTGAAGGGTTTGTATATCCTTTTCCATTTCCACTATTCTGTCAGAAAGCGATGCTATTCTGTGATCAACGAAATCAATTGAGGACTTTATGTCCGCCAATTCAGGTTTAATCGTCTTGAGGTCAGCTAATTGGGATTTAATACTTTTAACGCTTTCCTCCAGGGCTGGGAGGATGGAAATTTGCTGAGAGAGTAGTTTAAGTTCAACAAGGACAGCATCAATGTCAGTAGTGGAAGAAGATTTAGTACCCACTGTAGCAGGCAATTGGACCGATGCTTTCTTGCACGCAGGACACTTCCATGTCGCCTTCCTGTTGTCACCCAACCGACGATATCCAGTTTCTGTTATACCAGCGCAGTTGTAATCAAAGTTACCCATACATGTAGAACACTGCACTCCATCCACAGCCTCGACATCGCAGCCTTTGCATCTGAACATCGCGTTAATGTGCAAAAATACCAAAGTAGTAAAGTTGAGAAAATGTTTAGAACCACTGGTTGTATTGTAACGTAGTTAGAGGTGTAGTAAAGCGTGCGCGCTGTCCGCGGTTGACGGACTGACTGACTAAAACAGTCACTAAAGTCACTAAAACTACCACCCGGCTTCGTTTTCGGTAGCAGTCTTGAGATACCCGGTATATTTTGTGACATTGTCATTTAATAAAGTTAATTTACATCATTGTTTTAAAGTATCGATATTTCTGGGAATTATATTATAAACATGCGTCAAACACTAGAAGAACGCGTGATTTCGCCAAAAAAATATGGCTTATTACGGTTATTGCTAAGTGAAAAAGAGACTCCATCCGAACTCGTCTGTTTGACATTGATACAATAACCAGTATAAATTGAGCTCGCTCGGGACCAAATTAATTTTAAGAATATTGGTTATCGATGAAAACTTATGGCGTTTTTTTAGATACTTTATTTTTTTAGTTTTTTGCACACCATTTTATTGAACAAATCATTTTTAACTGTAATATTATGTTCCCAAAATGTAATTTTCCCTAACGTGCGACGACATGTGCGGGTCCACTACTTGGACGACACTGATGAGGCGACATTTGGCATCGGTTTATATCTATCTGATAACTTATATGTGTTGGGCGCAACCGCTGCCTTGCATTAGGTATCTATTGGGAGTGATCTGTGGGTTCTTAGTATCGGAAGGAAATGACATGACAATGTACGCAATATTTTTGTGAGATATTGGCACTTGTGTTTCATACGTAGGGTAGTTACTCGAAATGGATGGAATCTAACCTAACCTTCAATCAGTTTAGAATCAATTATAAATTCATTTCAAAATATTTACTCCAGGTTATAACAGCATTACACTACCTCTGTGGCGTAATTTGGTAATCGCGGCTGTAAAATGAGATGCCGCGGGTTCGATCTTCGCACAAAAACAAGACAAATATTTGTGTGAACCACAGGTATTTGTGTCAGGTCTGGGTGTTTGTGAGACCGAAAAGTCTCTCGTAGTTCCTGATACCCACGACACAACACTCGATCTTAGTGTGGGACTATGTATGTGACTGTTGAGTGTACTATATTATTTATTTATTACATTAATGATGAAAGACTTCACAACTTCTATAAACTGCGACATCAAGGCGATTCTGCACTAGATCTACACAAATTCTGAAAGACCCAGGGGCGTGCACTCCTTGTAGGCAGAAATGCAGTGCTTTACTTGCCATTCACAGATATTTTATTATAACGTTCGTACGTTACAGATGACTTTAATTTATAGTAAATAAATGAATAAACAAAATATAATAACTTAAAAACGCCTAATATTTTATAAATAGCACCTATTTGCAATTACGCAAACATTATGGTTGCCACGCGAAAAGCAAGAGGCGCTGCAAAGCAAATTAATGTACCTAATCAACCAAGTCATGCCGCCGCGTCCCGCATTACATTTGTTTGCATGTGTGTAGTAATTTTGGTGTCCGTGCACAGTCGCAAACGCACACACCCATGAATATTGAAAGCCGCGACTCCTGCGGCAGGCCTCGGGAGTTCGGCAGTTGTCGGAAGTAATCGTAAATGTTCGTTGCCTATAGTCCGAGTAAAATTAATAGGCTGGAATCCATAGATTTAGTATAAAACATAGATCGGCAATGTGAAAGAGATAGAATAATTTAACTCATATGTTAAAGCGAGATGCATGATGCGACCATACGTTTACACAGGAGTAGCCTGCAGTGACCCAGAGTCAAAATATGTCAAACTAAGCGAGCAACAAAATTCGCTTATTTTCATAATTTATTTAATTTTACAGTACTTGGTTATATTTATTAAACGTAGTTTATTATAGTGAATTGTACAGTGCCAAGGTGTGGTTAAGAGCGTTTATACCCTGCACGCGCTTTTTGGCTTAAAAACAGGACTTTTCAAATGAGTTAATAGCCACCAATAAACAATTTAAAGGAAAAATAATTATTACTAATTTTAGAAAAGGTTGTCATCTAGGGATTTGGTGGAAAACATTATAGATTGATGGATAATTTGTGAGTACTATACGGATTACTGAACACAAGTTTCGTTATTTAGGCTTTAAATGGCAATTTAGAAGCTTAAGATATCCGAAACCACTAAATATAAGATGAAAATAAAAATATTATCAGACTAATAAGACCCTTATGGAGGGATTTTGCTGAGAAAAATAATCTTTTTGTGTTTAGTTCCTGAAAAATAAAAATTTAAACAATGCGAAATTATTCAGAAACTCTCGTCAAGAACATATTTTTTTTCACCAACTTATCGTACATAATTTTTTATAGCAATTGCATATTACAATAGAAGAACATCTTATCAATAAATTACCATTTTTGTATTTCAACAAAATTGGTTTTCATGTTTTCTACAAATATTTTAAAAACCACTATAAAACACGCTGTCCGACGTGGATCAAATCAGACCGCCGCAAGGCCTTCTAGAGGGAGGACGTATCGCTCGTCGCTCCGGCCTGGCTGCAGTCGATTATGCCGCGCGTAGTAAAAATAGCCACGCGCGGAATGCGATTACCACATCTTAGTACTTTGGTAGTAAAATATTTAATTATTTTTATTACCTACAATGATTTTGTAGTGAGCATAAATTATGTTTCAGGTAATATAATGGGATGTAATTCCGAGGCTAAATTATGTTATGTATTGTAATATAAAATTAAATATATTTCGTAATTGTGAGGGGTTGTAAGGCCCCTAACACTATTTATGTGTTCGAACACGTAATGATTAATAAAACGTCCGTAGTGTATACTGATTGAACACTGATTTTAATGCAACTTAACAATGTAATAATAACGAAAATATGATTAGTATCCAAAATTTGTATTATTCTTTGCTTGCACAGTAATATTTGTCTACTTATAATGCAAATAAAATATTTTTATGATATTATATTACAGTTACATTTCAATTGAATATTTGAAGCGCACGGATCAAAGTTGTTTGAGCCGATTGTATAGCGAGCCGACGCGGCAGCTCTACGCACACAGCTTTGGTCGCTTATGTGTGCGTGAAATTAACGAAGAAATACCTATAGTTGACTTTGCGCGCAAGGTGTATACGCTCTTAATGCAGGCATAAAAATTCGAAATAATCACAGTTTTTACAGGTACCGGTCACTTTTGCACAATACTATTTTGTGACGATATTATAGAATTAAATGGAAATCCGTGTATACATATCGATAGAAAAGAATATAGTATTTCATTATATAAATGTGCTGAACGCATCCATTGCGTATAAAAAATAATATCAAATACGTGAATTTACAATAATTTCAACCAAAAGTTGCTAGGGATTGACTGACAGGTTCGATCAATAAAAGGTTGTCGATAAAATAGTCGATGACAACACATGTTTCCTTACATTTTTATAGAACTATAGTATGTTGTGATAGTGTGCATTCTACTTCTACCTGGCGTTATCCCGGCCATATTTATTATAGTATTCATTCTACAATATTAGTTATTACTTTACTTTTTCTCATTTTTTATATTTGTAGAATAATTATTATGACACTTCATGTGGGTGATTTTTGAATTTACAGCCTGTTTCAATGTCTGCCAAGAGGCTGTCAATCTATAATAGTAAAACAAGAACATATTAGATATTATTATAAAGTATGCGATACTTCTATGCACAATATAATTGTCCAAACCTTAAAGCAAAATTATTCATTTATTATAACATTAGGTATAGGTTTAAAATTTTAAATTCTCACAGGAAAAACATTAGTTTAGGTGACGTGATTGAGAAAAGCTTCATAGTTTATTGAACTTTCTCTTTCTTCAGTCTCGGTTCTCTGCATCCAACGACTTCCTACAAGCTTAACCAGGTCCTCCGTCCACCTTCAACGCGGCCTAGCAGGCGTCCAACACTTCCTAATGCGTTAAATTAAATTGACTTAAATAAGCATATTTTTTTAACTCTAGTATACATATAGTAAAAATGTGTTTCTTAGATTTACGCGAATGTTACTCATTGAAAAAAACTAATAATCGCGGATTTTGTTGCAGACTGAGTCCACCCTGTGACTACGAAAGCTGTAAAGTAATCGAAACTTCACGACGGGAAGTTAAAAATGAAAAAAATAAACCGAAAACGAAATCTTTGTAAATAATAGTTTTATTTCATAAATGTGTTTTTTGTTCTCAGTTTAATTAGGTGTATGTACTATGTTTACATCACAACGAAAAAATAATTTTGATCAGGGGAACGTAAAGACCCATACAAAACAACTCAAACAAAATGTTTTATAATAATATGACAATTTATCTTTATTTATTTGTGTGTTTATGTATCTGTATTGAAATAAACACACCAATAAGTTTCTGTTAATATATAATAAAATGTCGCATATAAAATATTATTTCACTACTACAGGCCAACAGCTATATCGATATCGATACGACGGTATCGAAAGTGCATGGTACACCATTAAATGTCAAGCACACATGTAAACTTCACGCACACCATCGTAAATCAGTTTTGGTCGCGCTCAAAATGACACATTGCCGATCTATGTTCTATACTACATCTATGCTGAAATCTAATAAATCACCTATGCACATTATGCATTTTTGGTTAGTAAGGTTTTATTTGTTTAAATAGAAATGTTTTGTGTTTCGCGGGGGCCATTTTGCTTTTTTTATGAGTTTTTGCATTGTTTACTATTTTATACTAGTATTTTTATAAAAAAAAAATAGATTTCTTAACGGATTTTTCATTTTAACATTTGAAAGTGTGTACATTTAACAGTTTATTACTAAGTTTCGATATTAATTGTAGTCATTTGCTTTTACTAGTGTGTTTGTTTATTTTATTAAATGTTATTTGATTGCGAGGTTTGTGTTAAAAATGTATGTTTATCAAATGAATGAATGAGGTGGCCGAAATCTTGCGTTTATTTATATCGGGATAGGTATAGTAATCTCAATTAACCGGAACCTTGAATATGTGAAAATTGAAAGCTGACTAGGTGAGTTTTTTTTATTTTACTTATTAGAATTTCTTCCGCCGCGACGATCGATCGCTGTTTTGTCTGCGTTGCCGTAGAAGATGGACATGAATAGTAGTACATCTAAGACTTGTTATGTTGGCATGGTTTCCGACTTAGAGATCCGTCGCGTGGCTGTGGCTATGCTAAAAAACTATAAAAGAAAAAGTTTTTGTGACCGAGTACTCCGCCGCATACCCAGTGTCATAATCCTGTGCACGCCGCTGGAAAGACCATACGAAAACCGACTTACTTATAATGAGCTTCAACAAGATCCCTGGCGAAGACCTTGTTAGCCCCCACCCCGCAGTAGTAGGGTCCCTGCGGAGGGGGGGAGCCGCCCGGGGGCCAGCCGAACGGCCGCAGGTCCGAGTCCAATAGAATGTACTCCTGCTCTATCCCGAACCATGGCTCATGGTCTTTGCACTTCTCGTGAGCTTCCATGCAGCGGATGCGGTGGTTTGTGTCTGTGGAAATATGGAACTGTTGATAGTCTTGAATGGGTGTAATGGTGGATATGAAGTTATTTTTAAGAAGCCTAATAGCTTCTAGGACGTGGATATTAATACTGAATCTATCATGTCTTATCGCTGTCGGCGATTTCTTCTATAATAATGGGAATTATTGCTATTTCAAATTAATATCACCATCTTGTTATTTTTGAAGCCTTAGTTCGCTCTATATTCTGCTATTGCTAATTGCCACCACAGAATTTGTAAACTTAAAAACTGATCATATATTATAACCATTTATCACATCTAAAATTACACACACAAAATTTACTGTACAGTTTCCTTTTTTCAATGGGTTTGTAAAAAAAACTCACTTCGTCATCGATTTTACGAGATTGTATAAAATAATATTAGCCCATCGGCTTTAGTAGATCACAATCGCAAATCGTATGTAGCTTATTGATATAACTTGTCAAATGCTATTATCAAAGTCGATAATAGCTTTGACAAGTTGCTATTTGTGATTGCTATTACTATCTATTCCAACACTAATTCCAGACTACCTTAAGATGGACTGGAATGAACGGAAGCACGAAAGAAATGGGTGGTCACAGTATAAAGGTAGTTTAAGAATACTTGATTATTAGTAGAATCCCACCAACCTGTAGGTTCCATGTTGGATTTGTAAGTGTCGCACATGACGAGTATGTGGTTGCCGCGCCTGAACGGATCCTTGTATATGGCCTGCGGTTTCAGGTACACGTCGGAATTTGTCCTGTCAGCTTGCCCTGTTGAACTGCCGTCGAAATTCCAGATAGGTAGGTCTGGAAAGGAGGGAGATATTTTCAGAAAAAGTTTTTTAGTGTAAATATTATCACGAGCGGAAAAAAACTGTAGAGATCTACATATATCAAGGAGTACCTACTATCTACATGCATTTCTGAGTTATTGAACTTATGCGTGTTGTAATAGTTTCAATGGCAAAAGTAAATGCATATAACAGTCACATACATAGTCTTGACTACAGACTAAGATTGGACTCTTCCGACGTGAAACTACGAGAGACTTTTCTGTCTCTGAAACACCAAGACCCGAAACAAATACCTGTGGATGACACAAACATTTGTTTCAGTGCGGTGATCGAACCTGCAGCCTCACGACCCTAAGCCGGTGTCTAACAAGCTGCGCCACGGAGGCTGTCAAAATATAATCTAACGACTGTTATATTTAACACACATGCCAGCTTGGTATTCAAACCCCTTTTTACTGCACTGTAATGGCACCTAAAGCTACGTAGAATATACTGTTACAAACGAAATCAATTCCTTATACGTATAAATAAAATAATATTGCGGCATGCATTACAAAGATAAGAAGGTAGAACAGAAACCTTGGTTTTGAATCCATAGAAATAGAAAATATATATTTTAGCGCGATCTTCACGGTCATCATTTTGAAACTCAAAATGCACCAGAGGGCCTATCCTTAGTTTTTAAATCGATGTTTTATCAGTTCTCAAACATATCAGAACGTATACATATAATAGAGCAATTTAACTAAAGGTATAAACACAAACCAATCAGCAAAGTATCAGATGGTGGGGTATTAATTGTAATTACGAGCTGGGTGCAACAATTTAGTCGCGAAGCAGTATAAATTCCCCTCCACGCTATTAATAGAAATTGGAGGGCGATATACGTCTGCATAGCTAGGCGATGCATTTTATTAGTTCCGTCGTGTAACGTGTTATAGTTTGGGTTGTAGTTTTGAAGCGAAAACTGCATGTTGTAGGCATAAATTAATAATTTAAAAAAGTCATGATTATTATTTCTAAAATTTACAAACAAATACAAATATAAAAGTACCACAATGTTGTGAGAAAAATCAATCATATAAAATAGAAAACAAAACTAAAAAATATGTAATTATGTTTTGAGAAACTTAAATAAAGATTGATTACCTATGCAAAAAGTAATAATAGAGATGCTCATACAAGACGCCGAGTAACCGGCACATTAAAAACAAATAAAGCGACTACGGCACCTTAAACTTGTACCCAATCAAAGTTCAGTTCTAAACAACATTTTGCTGGGGTAATTTACCTACTGTTGTTTACAAGCAGGTAATAATTGAAAAAACCTGTGTTTTAGGATTTGGTAAAGTCGTTAATTCCATATACATATAAATACACCGAACAGTCACACTCATAGTTCTGACCCCACACTAAGATCGAGTCTTGTGTAGTGGGTATTACCTGTGGGAATTACCAACACCCAGACACGAAACAAATACCTGTGGATCATACAAATATTTGTCTCGGTACGGGAATCGAACCTATTGCCTCTTGTTTTACAGTGCAAAAACTGCGTCGCGGAGGCTGTCAATAAGGAAATTATTATAATACTATAGAATTGTCATTGAGAAAATGTTCTGGAAAGCTAGGTACAATAATATCCAACGAAAGAGTTTTAGTTTTTTTTTTGTCCCGCCCTCACACCCGCCACTGCAACTCCTGTAAGCCAGGATCATCAGTGGCACGCAATGTAATGACACCGAGCATTGAAGCTCGGCGAGTCTCCGGGAATGTCTAACTTGTCTTTAACCCGCAACGTAATAATTTATAATTTGACTAACGTAAATAATGTATTTCTTTGACAAATAAATTACTATAAAGTAAAAACTAATACTTTAAATAAAATATGAATAAAAACTAAATAAATTAAAAAAACTAATCATAAATTATAAATAAAAATAAAATTAATTTAAAAATAAATAAAATTAATAAATAAATTGATAAAAGCAAGAAATTAAAATAAGTAATAATAAGCATAGGAAATATATTGTAAATAGAGATTAAGTTCTATGTGTATTGACTTGTCATAAGAGCTCCTTAATTGCCTACGTGATCAATAAATACATTTCATTTCATTTCATTTCATTTCATTTCATTTCAACGAAATTTTAAAGAGTTTTAGTTTATAGCCCACAAAAGGTGACAATAGGGGTGTCCGTTAAACTGTCAATTTGACACCAGGAAGTATATGGCGGGAAAATTGCAAATATCCGCTGCAGACGTTGCCATCACGTGGTTCATTCGATTCGCAACACTTTTTCAATTAGACGCATCCTTTGCAGACCTGTTGTTAGAAGCTATTACATGAACCTATGTTACATGCATTGACGTGAATGGTACATGATCGTTTTGTTGTAATAATCTTGAGTCACGATGGGACGTTATTGTACAATGTTAGCTGCAGTTTGAGCTCTTGTAGACTGAGATATAATAGGTACTATATCTGTAGCCTGCGGGGACTTTGAGCCGCGTTTTTTGTTACCTGACATTAGAACTTAGGGTTAATTGGGAAATTATTTGTAGTCTTAAATTCTCGTGATGATGTAACTTAAGACTTTGCAAGGTTATTATTGGTCTCAAGGTCTAATTCCTTTTTTCAAAAAAAGTAATTTAATTCTAGATATCAGTCAAATCTATACATATAAATAAAATTGAAGTGTCTGTTTTAAAAGTGAAAATAAAAAAAATGACCAACTACATATCGTTATGTACACGATACCTGTGCCGAAAACGATATTTAATTTTTTTTGTCTGTCTGTCTGTCTGTTTGGTTCGGCTAATCTCTGAAATGGCTGGACCGATTTTGACGGGACTTTTTTTGTCAGGTAGCTGATATAACAAGGAGTAACTTAGGCTACATTTATTTTAGAAAAGTAAAGTAATGTTGCAATGCCCGCGCGCAGCTCACGCGCATGCCACCATTGAGCCGTTACGTCGCGTCGGGCGCCTCCCACCACTTCTCCCACCAACGAATCAATATCACATTTACAAAATATTGTATACAAAGAAATTTTTCAATAAGGTAATACAAAAAACTGAATATAAATGTGTAACGGGAGTTTACCGCCGCTCGCTAAGAGATGGTGCCACCGTAGAATTAGATCTCGGTATGGTTTCGTTACAAAGGTTGATAATTAAGATAAAAATGCAAAAACCAAAAAAAAACTAAATAAACTAATTCACTTTTTTTGTTAAATTCCACGCGGACGAAGTCGCGGGCACAGCTAGTACATAAATAAAATCTATATACTAAGGGCCTCGTTCACCACCCTCAATTAAAGCGTTAAGTGGGTTATTGATCAATTAGGCCGGAAACATATAACTGAAACGCCACGCCATCCGACCCGACACGCGACACGTGTTGAATAAAATTAAATCTTAGTATTTTCTATGACCACACACTACAAACACGCGATGCTATGCTATGCTTCGAGCCCCCGCAATATTACATGCCAACTTCACCAAGTAACACTAATCATATAATTACACTAATCAGTACCTTACTGGCTGCATCGTCTGCCAATTACTTTACTAAAATCGTCAGGGTAGAGATTACATACCATTAAATTAATATTTGATATTTAGGTGAAGTGTCCGATGTCAAGTCATGGCATATATAGGTCGATCAATATTACCTAATGCACATACACATGGAATTCATAAGTACCTTCTATCAAATATACACTAGATTATAAGTAAATTATCAATATACTCAGGTGGGTCAGCGACTTAAGGGTGTAGTGGAATTTACAAAACCAAAAGATCACATCAATCTTATAATTTCTCTTACCTTTAGGCGACTTGGGTATATAATTCAGCGTTCTGTCCTTACACCGCACGTGTTCCCCAGTCCCATCGACCCAGATGTATGTGACCAGGATCTTGTCATCAGGGATCGGCAAATCATTGTACCGGTTGTACAGGGTCTTCGATAGCACCGCATTCGGAGAGTTGGTTAGAACCGGCCCTGATAGGATTTTAGGGTTATCTGCGAAAAAAATGTTGTGTTAAACTTTGGTTAAACTAGATTTGTTTTTTGTTTTGTTTTTATCTTTACACAGTTTATTGGAGCCTCCTTTTAAGTATCAGTGCCTGTATTAGGAGACTCCACTCTTCCATAACTAAAATTAGATACTTATACATAATTTTGTGTTGGTAATTTTGAGGGTGATAGAAAACATTGTGAGGGCTTTTTAACTGAGAAGTAAGATGTCTCATTAAGAATTTCAAAGGTATGTTAATCTTTTCCCACTAGGCTGTGGCGGGCTTAAGTAACCAAAACTCCTCTAAAGTTAGCCAACGCGCCATTAGAAGTATGGATATTTCTAATGACACTTCTGGCAACCAGTTCAGCAATTTTATTTTCGAGAAAAGATGTGATAGGATGCGAGACTATGACAGATCTTTCAAACCGTAAAACTCATACACAATTACTTGCCCGACGCGGGAATCGAACCTAAGACTGTGCCTAAGAACTCACGGTTCACTACTATATCTACACGATGCCAGTAAATGAATTAACTAAAAATAACAAACAAATAATAGATTATTTTTGTTTGCTTTTTCCTGTTCTAGATTAAGTTCGTTTATCTATTCGATTTCGTAATAGCCCTCGACCTATTTAGAAATTATTTGAAGCAACAGAAAAGATAAAATTGATGTAAACCCAAACATCTTATTCTTTGAATCAATGGTCGTAAATATTAATATTTAAATTAACTATTCATATTAGTATATCGTTCATTTTCTATTTGTATTCTTGAACTGTTTGTGTGCTGACTACTGTATTATTATTTTATGGATTTTATCTGAAATAAATGTTTTATTATTATATTATTATTAACTCAATCATAGTATAATTCAAATACGGGCCGCCCCATTTTAAAACCTCTTTAATTTAAGCTAATTTGCACACAAACAAACACACGTATCTATTAATCGGCACATTTTGTAAATAAAAAATACTTAATTCACGCCAGGCATATTTTTTGTCCCCTAATAAACAAAACTAGTTTCGTCCAATGGGGTGGCCGATATATAACTTGGTACCTAATAAAACCCGTTTCACAAGCTATGGAAAACCTTATTTAGAAAAACAAAACTCACCTTGAACTTTATTCTGCGCTTCCGGCATCCTGGTGATTGTATATTATCTGTGAAATGCACGGGATAATTAGAATGCATCATGCAACTCATTTGCAACTATTTACTAAGTATATATACATAGTATGGTATATGCACATAGTAATATGAATATTTATATATTCTTGGTTTTGTTGCGTAGTTATGTTATTATGTCTTCCTAGTAACTACGTGTTAAATAAATTATTTGCATAATTAAAAAGTTCATGGTTGCAGTTATTGGCTTTATATAGCTGTTTGTAAATAATTTTCAAATTAAGACATATTAAAACAGTTTTTAGACGTATTTGGACTTGGCATTTTAAAAATAAAAATATCATGTATTAGCGCATTATTAGCGTAAGTAAAATCAATCGTACAGTTATGGGATTATATAATATAATAAACTCCAATAAAATAATAAAATCTTTGATTAAAGCATTACAATTTATTATGTCACATTTGGATATGATAATAAATTACATTTTAGCATTTGTCAATTATAAAAACATAACAAAACCCTACAAATGTTAAAAACAACTTACGATCGCATGTACACAGTTAAAAATTTCGACAAGGCACGAAAAAAACATCTACCTTAAAATTCAGAATAAAACGTAGAACTTATTTTTAAATATCACAATGAGACTAAGGAATTAAATTGTAAAACTTTGTTGATATTATTTTGCAGGGCGAGCAAAAAGTTCGTATATGCGTTAGTAAATACAGCCCTTGACACACTGAGGCTTGGTCGAGCCGCTCGCCCGCTTTATTTTAGTACGCGTGCCAGTGATGGGAATGTATAATATAGGCGGATATATAGTATCCGATTGGCAGTACGGCTTGTATTTGTTTTTAGCAATTCCATAGTTAGTACTAGATTATACAATGGGGTATATTGTAGTAACATCACTTACAGGTAGCAGCGAGAAAAAGCGAAGAAAAAAGTTACCTTATAAAGTTTAAACAATGTGTGTCCATTTTGCAACGCTATATTCATAGCGATAAATTCGCATATATAATTTTACATTATGACGTTTTTACCTCCAATAAAAAATGTTAATTTAAAATTGTTACATATTGTTACACATGTTATTAAATTAATGTTGTCATTAATAGGAAGTATGATTAGGTTTCTGAGTAATTCTATAAAAACCGGGATTATTGTGAAATATCTAAAACGCACGAGTGACTTTTCGGCTCAATAAAAATCATTATATCAATAAGCGGTCCATACCGTTTTTCAAAGCGAGAAGTGTGCGATGATATCGTTTGGCGACACAATTATACGGGCCTGCTCAGAACAAGATACAGGGTATATCAAGACTGCTACCGAAAACGAAGCCGGGTGGTAGTTTAAGCGACTTCAGACACAATGCAACAGAAAAAGTTGCAAAAAAAAGCGACAATTTTTTTGGGCATAATGGGCATATTTGGGTGGTAAATACATTTTTTCCTAAAATAATAGTGTATGCCCTTTTATTTATAAATACTCTAAGGTATAAAAGAGTTTAAATTGTTATTTTAGCAAAAACTATGGATTTACCACCCAAAAACGACGATATTTAAAAAATCATAAAAAATAATTGTCGCGTTTCTATGCGAAATTTTTAATTGCATTGTGTTTGTAGCCACTAAAACTACCACCCGGCTCCGTTTTCGGTAGCAGTCTTGATATACCCGGTATGTATAAAGAAGGCGAACTTAAATCGATATGGATGATCGCTATTTGAGTGGATACGTATATTTAAACACCTACTATATCTGTATCAGCCCATTTATGGAAGGCACGGGCCTCCTCTACAATCGAGAGTATGATGGAAACTTCGCGGACTTTACACACCATAGAAATTCTTTAAATTTGCTATGGTTTGCAGCATTCATCACGATTTTCTCCTTGACCCTTATGGGACGTGGTGAATACACAAATACTCTTGTTCAAAGTCAGAGGTTTACCCGCGACAATCGTGAATATTTTGGTAGCCGTGTTTAGTACTATTTAAAAAAATACTACAAAAGTAAAATCGCCTTCGTATTTATAATTTTGGGAGACTGTCCTGCCCTCACACCCACCACTGCAACTCCTGTCTGCCAGGATCAACAGTGGCACGCAATGTAATGACACCGAGCATTGAAGCTCGGCGAGTCTCCGGAAATGTCTAACTTGTCTTTAACCCGCAACGAAATCAATCAGAAAGTTAAATTAATAGGAGGAGTTGGAAATAAATCATTGTCCACTTCCCTCCGTGCAATCATTATTACATTTAAATGGGACCTATTATGTGAGCTGTTATACTTGATTCCAGTAATAGGTATGGCAAAAACGCCGGACAGCACGGAAATTCGTCCGAGTCTCTACAAGGTCCGTATAGTATACAACTCCAGATGATATTTGCATATATCGTATTTATTATTTGTAGTATTTGTATTTATTTATTATTTATTATTCGTATTTATAATATCAGTTTATCTAACCGAACACGGAAAATACAATATTTTTGCGTAGCGGATATCCATCCATCCATCCATCCATCAGCCAAAGGAAGTCCACTGCTGAACATAGGCCTCTCCCAATGATTTCCACAGAGACCTGTTGGAGGCAGCCTGCATCCAGCGACGTCCCGCGACCTTTACCAGGTCGTCAGACCATCTTGTGGGTGGACGTCCTACGCTGCGCTTTCCGATACGCGGCCTCCATTCGAGCACTTTCCGACCCCATCGGTCATCAGATCTCCGCGCTATGTGCCCTGCCCATTGCCACTTCAACTTGCTAATCCGGTGGGCTATGTCGGTTATTTTAGTTCTCCTACGGATCTCCTCATTTCTGATTCGATCTCGTAGGGAAACCCCGAGCATAGCCCTCTCCATAGCTCGTTGAGTGACTTTGAGCTTCCTAATAAGGCCCATAGTGAGAGGCCACGTCTCGGTGCCGTAAGTCATCACTGGCAACACACAACTATCGAAGACTTTCGATTTGAGGCACTGAGGTATTTTGGACGAGAAGACGTCGCGTAGTTTCCCGAACGCTGCCCAACCGAGTTGGATTCGACGATTGACCTCTCTCTCGAAGTTGGACCTGCCTAACCGGACCACTTGTCCTAAATAGACATATTGGTCAACAACTTCAAGAGTCGAGCCCCCAACACCGATGGGGGTGGGCACAACATGGACATTCGACATGATCTTCGTTTTGTCCATGTTCATTTTAAGACCCACCTGTTGGGAAACTCGATTGAGGATATAGCGGATATAATGTTTTATATTTATGCGGAACATCACTAGATCCATAATCGCTGATGAAAGATTCGGTGTATTGTCAACATGTAAACATTTATTAAACCGACGCACGGTTTCGATATCAGTCCCAGGCAACATGTCACTATAAAACTTGGCGAAAATAAACATAATTGCTTTATTTGTTTTCAAAGAATGACAATAAATACAACATGTGATTTAAGGATTTAGATTGTGCATATTTTTCACGGTCATGCAAGTGGCTAATGATTTAAGTGAAACGGAATGCAAAGATTGGTTTCGAGTTTCAACCACTGTGACTTCAAGTTGCGTGTGTATTAACTATTAATGTTATCTCCATCTTAGGTGAATTTAATCCTAGTGAGAAAATCCGTATAGGTACGGCCCACGAGAAGAATTTTTAAAAAATATTTAATTCATAGCAACTCACCAAAGAATCGTTATTAAAAATACATCCTCTATTTATCAAAAATATCCTAGTTTGAAAAACAAACAACATTTTTATACTTTTTTTTTATTGCAGTGAATGGCGAGACGAGCAAGCCGTTCGCCTGATGGTAAGCGATACGACGGCTCATAAACAGTAGCAACATTCCACTACGCTCGCCATCCTGAGACATAAGATGTTGAGTCTCATTATGTCCAGTAGTTGCTCTGGCTACAATGTCCTTCAATCCGAAACACAACAGTGCAGCAGCAGTTAAGCAGTGTTGTTTCACGGAAGAACAGTGGCGTAACAATAGGGTGGCATAGTGCGCAAAATGCCACGGGCCCCCGACCTTAGGGGCCCCGGCGGCCCGGCCCCTCAGGCCCGAGAGGCCGACCAATAAAATTGATAGTTAAAAAATTATTTTCTTAATTTTATATTAAAGATACCATGGTTTATTTGTGATACATAAGAATAATAATGGTTTTTTAGATTTAAGCGAATTTCAGTCATTGAAATAAAACTATTATGTACAGTTTATAACACCGATTTAGTTTTAAAAAGAATTAAACTTTAATATTAGGCTTCTGAGGAGGACCCATCACCATTGCTGCGTTTGGGATCCGGCCACGTAGTGAGATATTACGACGACTAATTGGTCTCGCTGTGGAGTTTTTTTTATGGCCTGCAGGCATACGAGCATACAGCCCGTCTGATGGTCAGCGGTCACCGCCGCTCATGGACTTTCGCAGATCCAGGGATCCAGGAAAATGAAGTCGCTTCCTACCGTAAGGAGAGCACTATCTTAAAGCCTCGTTTAAAGAAGTATAGGTTATAGCGCTCAGGGAATACCGAAGCAGGGAGTTCATTCCAGAGCTTGCACGTGCGTGGTAGAAAAGAACACTGGAAACGTACTTTCCGGTAACGGATAATTTCCAGGTAGTAAGAATGAACTCTACTGCGGTGACGGGAAGTGTGATGGGAGAATAGCGATAGTTGCACCATCTTCCTCAGAGCACTTTCCTTGGGACAATCGATAGATTACACAGAGAGACCCGAAGTTTTACCGCAATCCTAACGGCTTCACATTCTCCGTGAGATCGGGATTATCGACGATTCGAAGAGCTCGGCGCTGCAAGGAATCGAGTGGGTCGAGCTAGTATTTTGGGGCTTCTATCCAGAGGTGAGAGCAGTACTCGACGTGGTTCCAGATCATCGCATTTATAGAGCAATAACCGATGATCCAACGAGAGAACCGCTTGGCTCTGTTGAGAATCCCTAACTTTTTGCTTCACTTGCACTAACATCTACAAGGCAATGCCAGCTGGTGATAGACAACATATCATTGATATTATGCAGGATAAACAGTGTCAGTGAAAGCACGGAGCCTTATGGAACACCAGAATTAATGGTCTTGGTCTCGATGCAAAAGCCGTCCAATACGACTTTTATGCTCCGATCATCTAGAAAGCTGGCGATGTACTTTCAGAGTTCCTCGGGTTGAAATACCAAGCAGGTAGCTTCACCAGAACGACGCCATGCCACACTCGATGAAAATTTCAAGGCCTATCATAATCGCCTCACCCCCACTATCCAATGCCTCCGCCTGGTGGTGGGTGAGATAAACGAGAAGATCACCATCCAAACGACCCTTATGAAAACCGAACTGACGGTCACTAATCAGTTGGTGATTCTCAAGATACTCATTTGAAAAGTCCTGTTTTTAAGCCAAAAAGCGCGTGCAGGGTATAAACGCTCTTAAGAGCGTTTAGTTAAGTTTCGTTATTTAGGCTTTAAATGGCAATTTAGAAGCTTAAGATATCCGAAACCACTAAATATAAGATGAAAATAAAAATATTATCAGACTAATAAGACCCTTATGGAGGGATTTTGCTGAGAAAAATAATCTTTTTGTGTTTAGTTCCTGAAAAATAAAAATTTAACCAATGCGAAATTATTCAGAAACTCTCGTCAAGAACATATTTTTTTCTCCAACTTATCGTACATATTTTTTTATAGCAATTGCATATTACAATAGAAGAACATCTTATCAATAAATTACCATTTTTATATTTCAACAAAATTAGTTTTCATGTTTTCTACAAATATTTTAAAAACCACTATAAAACACGCTGTCCGACGTGGATCAAATCACACCGCCGCAAGGCCTTCTAGAGGGAGGACGTATCGCTCGTCGCTCCGGCCTGGCTGCAGTCGATTATGCCGCGCTTAGTAAAAATAGCCACCATTACCACATCTTAGTACTTTGGTAGTAAAATATTTAATTATTTTATTACCTACAATGATTTTGTAGTGAGTATAAATTATGTTTCAGGTAATATAATGGGATGTAATTCTGAGGCTAAATTATGTTATGTATTGTAATATAAAATTAAATATATTTCGTAATTGTAAGGGGTTGTAAGGCCCCTAACACTATTTATGTGTTCGAACACAAAATGATTAATAAAACGTCCATAGTGTCTACTGATTGAACACTGATTTGAATGCAACTTAACAATGTAATAATAACAAAAATATGATTAGTATCTAAATTTGTATTATTCTTTGCTTGCACAGTAATATTTGTCTACTTATAATGCAAATAAAATATTTTCATGATAATATATTGCAGTTACATTTCAATTGAATATTTGAAGCGCACGGATCAAAGTTGTTTGAGCCGATTGTATAGCGAGCCGACGCGGCAGCTCTACGCACACAGCTTTGGTCGCTTATGTGTGCGTGAAATTATCGAAGAAATACCTATAGTTGACTTTGCGCGCAAGGTGTATACGCTCTTAAGGATGGTTGTACCATAGTAAAAAAAACTGCTTTCGTTTATCAAGGTCTGCATTTTTGATGGTCTTTTAGATCTTAGTTTAGCTATAATTATCATTAAGATCATGTATATTTTACGTTCGACCTGTGATACTTTCGTGCCTGGTCTCCCATACTCAACAAAATTGCAGTTTCTATTTTCATCAAGTATAATATGGTCACTTCGCCGTGCCAGTACCAAAACATAGCCAACAGTATCACTCTCTTATTCTTTCAAAGTTGGTCGATCAATAACGTCATGAAGATAATTTCTCAGTATGAATCCAGAAAAGCAAAAATCCTGCATAGGATATTGTTGAGATAAAATCGTTAATTATTGTAATTGGATTTTTTTTTCAATTCAAACGTATCTGAACGTACGATCTAGAAAAAAACACGACTTGTTAGCGTTCAAAACACAAAGAAAAATACCGATAAATTAATTTTCGCTCAGACCAAGACCAAGAAGAGTAAGCATGTGACAGCAATCGGCATGTGATTCGAAGGATCCGATCAGTCCCCCTTTTGGGGATTGGATGAACATGGGCTTTATTCCATGAAGCATGGTCACCCAGACGTGATAAAATCGGCTGCGTACGATAACACTGAAAAGTTTAATATGACTGCAAAAAAATACAAGTTTTATGACAAATACATACCGGGTATCTCAAGACTGCTACCGAAAACGAAGCCGGGTGGTAGTTTTAGTGGCTACAAACACAATGCAATTAAAAATTTCGCATAGAAACGCGACAATTATTTTTTTATGGTTTTTTAAATATCGTCATTTTTGGGTGGTAAATCCATAGTTTTTGCTAAAATAATAATTTAAACTCTTTTATACCTTAGAGTATTTATAAATAAAAGGGTATACACTATTATTTTAGGAAAAAATGTATTTACCAGCCAAATATGGCCATAGGAAAAAAATAACAAAAAAAAAATTGTCGCTTTTTTTTGCAACTTTTTCTGTTGCATTATGTCTGAAGTCGCTTAGACTACCACCCGGCTTCGTTTTCGGTAGCAGTCTTGATATACCCTGTGTATATAGGTACTTATATCAATTACTTGGTCTATTTATGTCCCCACTTTGTAATCCAGAGTTCGAATGAGAACGCTTGTGGCATATACCACACTATTTACATACATGTATAGACTTCTATGGTATGTTTCCTTGCGATATTTTCCTTTATAATTAACGAGAACGATAGTTAACGACGAATAAACACTTAACTTCAAAATGTCAGAGATATAAAACAGTGAACCAGTGATCAAGTTTCATAAGCATCAGGCTACCATGCTTTTGTAATTAAATTTAAAAGTGTGCTTAGCTAATCAACAGGATGCAAAGAAAGTCAAGTCTGCTACCGGAAATGAAGCCGAGTGGTAGTTTTAGTGACAAAGTAACTAAGAATTTTGTAAAAAAAACGATATATATTTTGTATTTGTTTTTCTTATCGTCATATTTGGATGTTATATACAACGATATTTTTCTAAAAGAATAGTGTAAACCCTTTTATTTTTTGATACTTTATGGTACGCATGGGTTTAAATTATTACTTGAGCAAAAACTATGGATTTACCACCCAAACACGATGATATTTAATTAATACCCCCAACTGCCACATACATAGTCCTGACCCCATACTAAGATCAGAGTCCTGTGTCGTGGGTATCAGGAACTACGAGAGACGTTTCGATCTCACAAACACTCAGACCCAAAAGAAATATTTGTGGGACGCACGAACACTTTTCTCGATGCGGGGATCGAACCCGCGGCCTCTCGTTTCACAGGCGGCTCGGCATCAGTAACAGTTAGCGCCACGGAGGCTGTCAAATTGTCATTTAAAAAACACAAAAAATTGTGGTGTTTCTTTACGAAATTTTTAGTTTCATTTTGTTTGTAGTCACTAAAACTACCACTCGGCTTCGTTTTCGGTAGCCGTCTGGATATACTCGTACTCTGTATTATAGTGCTTAAATGAAATGATCAATAATTTGGCGAAAGACGTAGCAGGTTACTTAGATAACATTTAATGTAAAACATATTCTGCCGTTTTTTTTCCAAAGTCCAATGTTATTAAAAAGCACTCATTATTATCGTATGAAAAGATTAATGACAGTTGATAAAGGGAAAATGATATTTTTTTTTTTTTTTTAAATAAATACACCCAACAGTCACATACATAGTCCTGACCCCACACTAAGATCGAGTCTTGTGTCGTGGGTATCAGGAACTACGAGAGACTTTTCGGTCTCACAAACACCCAGACCCGGAAGAAATATTTGTGGGCCGCACAAACATTTCTCTCGGTGCGGGAATCGAACCCGCGTTAAATCATGGTATTTAATATTCTGTAGTCATTAAGAGTTATGATTTAACTGTAGCAGTAATATTGAGTGATAAACCATTGTAACTAGGCCAGCTTCCGGCGCAGTTGTTTTTATATCAGTCTATGAATTAAAAGCGTATACACCTTGCGCGCAAAGTCAACTATAGGTATTTCTTCGTTAATTTCACGCACACATAAGCGACCAAAGCTGTGTGCGTTGAGCTGCCGCGTCGGCTCGCTATACAATCGGCTCAAACAACTTTGATCCGTGATCCGTTTGAACTTCAAATATTCAATTGAAATGTAACTGTCATATAATATCATAAAAATATTTTATTTGCATTATAAGTAGACAAATATTACTGTGCAAGCAAAGAATAATACACTTTTGGATACTAATCATATTTTCGTTATTATTACATTGTTAAGTTGCATTCAAATCAGTGTTCAATCAGTATACACTACGGACGTTTTATTAATCATTTCGTGTTCGAACACATAAATAGTGTTAGGCATAGTGTTAGGGGCCTTACAACCCCTTACAATTACGAAATATATTTAATTTTATATTACAGTACATAACATAATTTAGCCTCGGTATTACATCCCATTATATTACCTGAAACATAATTTATACTCACTACAAAATCATTGTAGGTAATAGAAATAATTAAATATTTTACTACCAAAGTACTAAGATGTGGTAATGGTGGCTATTTTTACTAAGCGCGGCATAATCGACTGCAGCCAGGCCGGAGCGACGAGCGATACGTCCTCCCTCTAGAAGGCCTTGCGGCGGTGTGATTTGATCCACGTCGGACAGCGTGTTTTATAGTGGTTTTTAAAATATTTGTAGAAAACATGAAAACTAATTTTGTTGAAATATAAAAATGGTAATTTATTGATAAGATGTTCTTCTATTGTAATATGCAATTGCTATAAAAAAATATGTACGATAAGTTGGAGAAAAAAAATATGTTCTTGACGAGAGTTTCTGAATAATTTCGCATTGGTTAAATTTTTATTTTTCAGGAACTAAACACAAAAAGATTATTTTTCTCAGCAAAATCCCTCCATAAGGGTCTTATTAGTCTGATAATATTTTTATTTTCATCTTATATTTAGTGGTTTCGGATATCTTAAGCTTCTAAATTGCCATTTAAAGCCTAAATAACGAAACTTAACTAAACGCTCTTAAGAGCGTTTATACCCTGCACGCGCTTTTTGGCTTAAAAACAGGACTTTTCAAATGAGTTAATAGCCACCAATAAACAATTTAAAGGAAAAATAATTATTACTCATTTTAGAAAAGATTGTCATCTAGGGATTTTGGCGGAAAACGTTATAGATTGATGGACAATTTGTGAGTACTATAAGGATTACTGAACACAAGTTTCGTTATTTAGGCTTTAAATGGCAATTTAGAAGCTTAAGATATCCGAAACCACTAAATATAAGATGAAAATAAAAATATTATCAGACTAATAAGACCCTTATGGAGGGATTTTGCTGAGAAAAATAATCTTTTTGTGTTTAGTTCCTGAAAAATAAAAATTTAACCAATGCGAAATTATTCAGAAACTCTCGTCAAGAACATATTTTTTTTCTCCAACTTATCGTACATATTTTTTTATAGCAATTGCATATTACAATAGAAGAACATCTTATCAATAAATTACCATTTTTATATTTCAACAAAATTAGTTTTCATGTTTTCTACAAATATTTTAAAAACCACTATAAAACACGCTGTCCGACGTGGATCAAATCACACCGCCGCAAGGCCTTCTAGAGGGAGGACGTATCGCTCGTCGCTCCGGCCTGGCTGCAGTCGATTATGCCGCGCTTAGTAAAAATAGCCACCATTACCACATCTTAGTACTTTGGTAGTAAAATATTTAATTATTTTTATTACCTACAATGATTTTGTAGTGAGTATAAATTATGTTTCAGGTAATATAATGGGATGTAATTCCGAGGCTAAATTATGTTATGTATTGTAATATAAAATTAAATATATTTCGTAATTGTAAGGGGTTGTAAGGCCCCTAACACTATTTATGTGTTCGAACACAAAATGATTAATAAAACGTCCATAGTGTCTACTGATTGAACACTGATTTGAATGCAACTTAACAATGTAATAATAACAAAAATATGATTAGTATCTAAATTTGTATTATTCTTTGCTTGCACAGTAATATTTGTCTACTTATAATGCAAATAAAATATTTTCATGATAATATATTGCAGTTACATTTCAATTGAATATTTGAAGCGCACGGATCAAAGTTGTTTGAGCCGATTGTATAGCGAGCCGACGCGGCAGCTCTACGCACACAGCTTTGGTCGCTTATGTGTGCGTGAAATTATCGAAGAAATACCTATAGTTGACTTTGCGCGCAAGGTGTATACGCTCTTAAGGATGGTTGTACCATAGTAAAAAAAACTGCTTTCGTTTATCAAGGTCTGCATTTTTGATGGTCTTTTAGATCTTAGTTTAGCTATAATTATCATTAAGATCATGTATATTTTACGTTCGACCTGTGATACTTTCGTGCCTGGTCTCCCATACTCAACAAAATTGCAGTTTCTATTTTCATCAAGTATAATATGGTCACTTCGCCGTGCCAGTACCAAAACATAGCCAACAGTATCACTCTCTTATTCTTTCAAAGTTGGTCGATCAATAACGTCATGAAGATAATTTCTCAGTATGAATCCAGAAAAGCAAAAATCCTGCATAGGATATTGTTGAGATAAAATCGTTAATTATTGTAATTGGATTTTTTTTTTCAATTCAAACGTATCTGAACGTACGATCTAGAAAAAAACACGACTTGTTAGCGTTCAAAACACAAAGAAAAATACCGATAAATTAATTTTCTTTGAATCATCCACTTAGTAATGAGTCGTTAGCGATCGTATCTTTAAGATAATAATACCTAACAATTTTTTCGGCGTGTTAACTAGATACGTCATTTCTGGGATAATTTCTAAAATATTAACTATTCAACACTATGAACTATTTTTTTATTTTTTTATTTTAACTATTTGTTTCTGCACATGGACTGATGCCAAAGAGCTTCGACCAACATCTTCAGAGGCTCTCAATTGGTCGTTGGGTCAAGAGCCAGATCCAAAAGGCGGTATTGTTGGACACGGCACGCATAGTGAGGAGGTTCCTTACTTTGGATCCCTAACCGCCGGTGGCTTGGGTCTTGAGCCCCGCCACCGAAGGGTCATTACTTTTTTATATTTTTATACGACATAATGTTTTATATATATATATATATATATGGTGTGTAAAAATGTAAAAAGAATATTATGGAAATAAAGAGAAGTATATAATGAACTATTTATCTAATAAACAACACACAGGTCTTTTGTCGTACTGTACTGTATCACTGCATATACGTACATACGTCCCACTGCAAGATACTGGCCTCCTATACAATCGAGAGTAGAATTAAAAAGAGTTATACCATATAATCCACCACGCGGGCCTATTGCAGTTTTGCGAACTTTACATATCAAATATTGTTAATATTATGCAGGTTGTCTCAGGATGTTTTCCTATACCTTGCTATTGACTAATATTTTTGACATTATTTTATTTTGACAGCCTCCGTAGCGCAGTTGGTTAGACGCCGCCTGTGAAACGAGAGGCCGCGGTTCGATCCCCGCACCGACAAAATGTTTGTGCGGCCCACAAATATTTCTTCCGGGTCTGGGTGTTTGTGAGACCGAAAAGTCTCTCGTAGTTCCTGATACCCATGACACAAGACTCAATCTTAGTGTGGGGTCAGGACTATGTATGTGAATGTTGGGTGTATTTATTTATTTATTTATTAATAATACACACATGAGTCTGAAAAGCCAGAGATGCCCTGGGATTTGAATCCGATACCACCACAAAAATCTTGGCAGCCGCGTTGGTCCGTTACCAAAAGGCCACCATGCACTTACGTCGTTAAGAGCGTATACACCTTGCGCGCAAAGTCAACTATAGGTATTTCTTCGTTAATTTCACGCACACATAAGCGACCAAAGCTGTGTGAGAGCTGCCGCGTCGGCTCGCTATACAATCGGCTCAAACAACTTTGATCCGTGCGCTTCAAATATTCAACTATGAAATGTAACTGTAATATAATATCACAAAAATATTTTATTTGCATTATAAGTAGACAAATATTACTTTGCAAGCAAAGAATAATACAAATTTTGGATACTAATCATATTTTCGTTATTATTACATTGTTAAGTTGCATTCAAATCAGTGTTCAATCAGTAGACACTACGGACGTTTTATTAATCATTTCGTGTTCGAACACATAAATAGTGTTAGGGGCCTTACAACCCCTTACAATTACGAAATATATTTAATTTTATATTACAGTACATAACATAATTTAGCCTCGGTATTACATCCCATTATATTACCTGAAACATAATTTATACTCACTACAAAATCATTGTAGGTAATAGAAATAATTAAATATTTTACTACCAAAGTACTAAGATGTGGTAATGGTGGCTATTTTTACTAAGCGCGGCATAATCGACTGCAGCCAGGCCGGAGCGACGAGCGATACGTCCTCCCTCTAGAAGGCCTTGCGGCGGTCTGATTTGATCCACGTCGGACAGCATGTTTTATAGTGGTTTTTAAAATATTTGTAGAAAACGTGAAAACTAATTTTGTTGAAATATAAAAATGGTAATTTATTGATAAGATGTTCTTCTATTATAATATGCAATTGTTATAAAAAATTATGTACGATAAGTTGGTGAAAAAAAATATGTTCTTGACGAGAGTTTCTGAATAATTTCGCATTGTTTAAATTTTTATTTTTCAGGAACTAATCACAAAAAGATTATTTTTCTCAGCAAAATCCCTCCATAAGGGTCTTATTAGTCTGATAATATTTTTATTTTCATCTTATATTTAGTGGTTAAGGATATCTTAAGCTTCTAAATTGCCATTTAAAGCCTAAATAAGGAAACTTGTGTTCAGTAATCCGTATAGTGCTCACAAATTATCCATCAATCTATAATGTTTTCCACCAAAATCCCTAGATGACAACCTTTTCTAAAATTAGTAATAATTATTTTTCCTTTAAATTGTTTATTGGTGGCTATTAACTCATTTGAAAAGTCCTGTTTTTAAGCTAAAAAGCGCGTGCAGGGTATAAACGCTCTTAAGATACCGTAGTTTAGACCTTCGACAAAAAATATTTTCAATCTGGGTGTTAGTGAAATTGAACTTGTTCGTGCTTTCTGATACCCACAGGAAGCCATTTGGTATCTTCCTCTGGGATTTGGACTATGTGATTGGGGGTGTATAATGCAATATTTAGAGATTGAAATAACACTATTATTTACATTTTTAAGTTCCCGACGTTTCGATTAATTTACAGCTTTCGAGGCAAAGGGCGGACTGAAGTATTAGTTACATGCTCAATGACTGTCACAATTTAACTACAATTGTCTGTATCACCCCATATACGTCCCACTGCAGGGTACGGGCCTCCTCTACAATCGAGAGTACGATTGAGAGTAGTTAGGCCATATAGCCCACCACGGTGGCCTAGTGCGGGTTGGCGGACTTTACATAGGTACCATAGTTATTTTTGTAAATCGCTATGGTATCCAGGTTTCCTCATGATGTTTTCCTTCACCGTTACAGTGCGTGGTGATTGACTATCAATACACACAGCACAATGCATATATTCACGGTGGTGGTGGGCTCGAATCCCAGGGCACACCTCTGACTTTTCGGAGTCATGTGTGTATTGATAGTCAATCACCACGCACTAAAACGGTGAAGGTCGTGAGGAAACCTGCATACTATAGCGATTTCTAAAATTTCTATGGTATGTAAGTCCGCCAACCCGCACTAGGCCAGCGTGGTGGACTATATGGCCTAACCACTCTCAATCGTACTCTCGATTGTAGAGGAGGCCCGTGCCCTGCAGTGAGACGTATATGGGCTGATACAGATACAGACGACAGAATTCATCATCATCATCATCATCATATCAGCCACAGGAAGTCCACTGCTGAACATAGGCCTCCCCCAATGATCTCCACAATGACCTGTTGGAAGCGGCCTGCATCCAGCGACTTCCTGCGACCTTAGTCAGATCGTCCGTCCACCTTGTAGGCGGGCGTCCAACACTTCGCTTGCCTGTACGTGGCCTCCACTCGAGAACCTTTCGGCCCCAACGGCCATCGGTTCTACGAGCTATGTGCCCGGCCCACTGTCACTTCAACTTGCCAACAACAACACAACAAGACGACAGAATTAATTGTTGCGTAATACGTTTCGATCTTAGCATAACCATGTTAACCATTACAATATTTAGAGATTACCCTCGCCTATTATTCAGCATATTGGTACATTGCCAACTGTTAAAATCTAAACATTGTGTAGGTGTTGCAAAGATAGCACACAGCAAAGGTAGCACCTCTAGAATCACATGGTAAGTACATTGCCGACCAGATAAGATGGCTGGATGACGACACATATAATTCCTCTCTTGCTTTATGACACAATTATGTGTATTCAAAAACTTCTTCACACTCCTATTGATGCAAAAATAGGGGAAAATACTTGTGATGGCAAACTGTTGCACTACCTAACGGAACGACATATAGAAGCTAGCGAACCTCTTGGTTCAGGTCAGTGTGGAACTTGTTATTATTATTTTATTGCAATGAATGGCGAGCCGAGCATGCCGTTCGCCTGATGGTAAGCGATACGACGGCTAATATACAGTAGCAAAACCAAACACCTTGAATTACAAAACAATGATTGATATTCTGCGATTGTGATCCTGAGACTGTAATCCATATGTCCAGTAGTTACTCTGGCTACAATGTCCTTCAAACCGAAACACAAATGTGCATTTACACTGGTGTTTCGCAGGAGAATTAAAATGGCTGTGGTACTTACCTAGGCGACCTCACATATGAGAGACCTACCACCAGTAAAGACTACTTGGAAGCCATGGTCAATTGACGACTAAACTGCAGCTTCGTAAACCAACACACGTGGTAGTGTTGTTAACAACAGACCCAAAATTAGTATATCCCACTTAATTAAAGATATGACAATGCTATTTATAGGAGCATAAACATATAGATATGTAACAAAAAAAAAACGGATAATTATTGGAATATTTTTCCTTAATCGTGCATCGGATGTTATCTCGTTACAAATAATGATGTAAAGTTTAATAACATTGCTAGATAATGAATTATTTGACGTCACCCCCTGCGAACACGGCCGAAACCACATTTTTATTGTCCCGTGTTTTCAAAACAAAATGTATTTTTTTTACTCATTATGTTTCTAAGACCTACTTGTCGATAACATTGTCACTCCTTCTAGTTACCAGGCTACTCTTGATCAAAAAGTTGCAATGGTTAGTTAAAGGTTTACTGATTAAAATAAATACACCCAATAGTCACATACATAGTCCTGATATCAAGTCTTGTGTCGTGGGTATCCGGAACTATGAGAGAATTTTCGGTTTCACAAACACCCAGACCCGACACAAATACTAGTTGTTCGCACAAAGATTTGTTTCGGTGCGGGGATCGAACCCGCGGCCTCTCGTTTCACAGCCAGCGTTTAACCAACTGCGCCTCGGAAAAAATCTCTGTTATGTTGTGTTGTATTCCTATATAAATTATATTTATTTATACAAGTTACCAAATATCCCCATGATTTTCCCACGTAAACCGTCTATTTATCAAGTTAAGATTTCTATATGTTAATATTTGGTATAAACTATCTTCATTCCGACTGTCTCAGTGGCGCATTTGTAGTATGGTATAATTGCAAAGTTGAGGTCTCAATTTCAAATCCCGGCGAAAGTGATATTGTTTTTTTCTATTCATTGACTCATTGACATTCAACACATGGTGAAGGGAAAATACAAGGCAAAAAGAGAGTATCCTGGATGCAACTCTGCCTACCCCTGCTGGGAAAGAGGTGTGAGTTTATGTATGTATGTCTTTCCGATTTTAGTCCAATCCGAAATTCCTTAAAGCGTAAAAAAATATCAAAACATTTCTATATACACTCACCAGTCCCCAACTTACGCATGGATAAATGATAACAATTATTTGATTATAGGTAGGCCTATATTTAATTGGTTATTTGCTACAGATCAGAATCTATACCTACTTACATATTATGTAAATTGAAGATTGAAAACTGCGCATATATTCATACTATTGTACCATTAAAATTATGCGTAGTTCTTCAACGCAAATAACCAAATAACATTTTTCATAGAACCGTGGAAAAACCGTATAGGTATGTTTTTAATTATTATAATTTAAGACGCAATAATAGATCATAACAAATTACGGTTTGAAATAGAAGCACACATATGCCGCAATAGACGGTAAAGAATAATGTATCAGCAAATATCAGAGTAAATACTGGACATATTCCGCCTTATTACAAAACGTGGTTTATCTAAAAACTTTAGTTTAAATCGCAATAAGCTATGGTTTATATGAAATTCATATTACAAAAAGTGGTTTAACGATAAACCATGGCCTTTTTGATGGTTTATCGCTAAACCTGATCGCCCCCTAGTTTAACGGTGGTCTAAATCGTAAACTTCCAAATATTTCTTTTGGATTTAGTGTCTATTTCATCGTATTATGTTACTTAAACTGTAAAATTTATATTAATATGATGAATTTCTTCGTATTTAAGGATTTTGCAGCCTTTGAGCGATAAAAAACGCCATGTCGGTCCAACAAAACACGTCTACGCGTCAAACCCTGTTTTGATTTTTTCCGATAAAAATATATGCAAAAGGATAGGTTTACCACACATTTTGCAATGTAATCATCCATATAATAATGTTGGTTTACTCACTTTTTCCTCATTACTCAAATTCACAGACCATTTTTCATTTTGTAGGTCCACCACAACACGATATTATATTAGATTACTATGTAATTACCTTAGCGACAATTATTTTATATCACCTCACTTCAGATACTTCGTTGACTAAATAGTAAATGCATTCCAATGCTAAATGAACTTATTTTAGCTCGCGATAGTTTTGTTTATTGTTATGGTTTCATGTAACGCGCCAGAATGTTACGTTCCATCACACGTGTTTGGATGTGTCACTAGCTAATATAACATGAACTAAATGAAAAAAAAAAAAAAATTGTAATCGATATACCAAACAATATTGACATTCAAACAAAATGTCCAACCCTCAATAGGTTCAATACGCCTAAACATTATTAAATCATTAAAATTTTATTAAAATGTATTATTTTCTGTGGATATGGAACGTTGCAATGGAATGATATCACGTTGAACGAATATTATTTGTATTAATCTGTGGTTGGTGTATAAACCACGGTTCAAAAGAATGAACCAAGAGAACCATGGTTTATTTATGTTTTGTAATACAAGTAAATTTAAACCATGGTTCTGCAGGTTAGACTGGTTTTGTTAGACCAGGTTTAAACCAAGGTTTATTTCGCTTTTTGTAATAAGACCGATTGAGACTAAACTTCTTCGGTCTTATTACAAAAAGCGAAAAAAACCTTGGTTTAAACCTGGTCTAATAAAACCAGTCTAATCTGCAGAACCATGGTTTAAATTTACTTGTATTACAAAATATAAATAAATCATGGTTCTCTTGGTTCATTCTTTTGAACCGTGGTTTATACACCAACCACAGCTTAATACAAATAATATTCGTTCAGCGTGATATCATTCCATCGCAACGTTCCATATCCACAGAAAAGAATACATTTTAATAAAATTTTAATGATTTAATAATGTTTAGGCGTATTGAACCTATTGAGGGTTGGACATTTTGCTTGATTGTCAATATTGTTTGGTATATCGATTTCAATTTAATTATTTTTTTACATTTGATTCATGTTATATTAGCTAGTGACACATCCAAACACGTGTGATGGAACGTAACATTCTAGCGCGTTACATGAAACCATAACAATAAACAAAACTATAGCGAGCAAAAATAAGTTCATTTAGTATTGGAATGAATTGACTATTTAGTCAACGAAGTATGTGAAGTGAGGTGATATAAAATAATTGTCGCTTAGGTAATTACATAGTAATCTAATGTAATAAAATCGTGTTGTGGTGGACCTACAAAATGAAAAATGGTCTGTGAATTTGAGTAATTAGGAAAAAGTGAGTAAACCAACATTATTATATGGATGATTACATTGCAAAATGTTTGGTAAACCCATCCTTTTGCGTATATTTTATCGGAAGAAATCAAAACAGGGTTTGACGCGTAGACGTGTTTTGTTGGACCGACATGGCGTTTTTTATCGCTCAAAGGCTGCAAAATCCTTAAAAACGAAGAAATTCATCATATTAATATCAATTTTACAGTAAAATTAACATAATAAATAAATAAATAACACCCAACAGTCACATACATAGTCCTGACCCCACACTAAGATCGAGTCTTGTGTCGTGGGTATCAGGAACTACGAGAGACTTTTCGGTCTCACAAACACCCAGACCCGGAAGCGGTGTGCGGTTGTGCGGCCCATTATCATTATTTATTTCAAATTTTTTAATTGCATTGTGTCGGAAGTCACTAAAACTACCACCTGGATTTGTTTTCGGTCGCAGTCTTGATATAGGTACCCTGCATAATACCCCTTCCACAAATCAGGTTATTCACCTCATTATTGATACCATTATTGCTACATATTCGTAGTCGACACACGGCATAATTATTTATTCAGACCCATTTTATCGATGGCAGGAGTCCTGTCCTTATGATAGTTCCCACGGGAACGGCTCTTTACTGAATAAAAAGGAAGAATATTTTACTGTAAATATGTTTTGCCAAGTTGAAAATGTCAGCAATATTGGATATTAGAATAAAGTATAAGACCTTTTTCAAAATATTAAAGTGATTTTGTACTGGTTTTAGATAATGAATTAGATTGATTATGAAGTATTAAAAATCGCTGATACAAAAATATTAATTTCCACGGGAATGCCATAAGAAAAACTTGTAAGAGAAACCCACTCAACTTCCTAAGTCGCGTTTCGTAAAGTCCGCAAAGCCAGTTTCAAATAAACATACTCGTAACCGGGGGCTACTCTATTCCCCGACACAAATTTCGAATTATCGAACGTCGTACGTAAACTGTAAGAAAGTGCCTAGATACTCCACAAAATTTTCGAATCCTCTATCGTATGTCGCATCGCAATCATAGACTAAGATAGTTATAAGGATCATAGACAATATTATTGATTTTTAGAAGTGGAAAACTTATTACTTTTTTTAACGTCGAACGTTCAAACAAACAAACACAAACCCTATTAGGGTGACCCCCTGTTCGATACGGCCAGGCATAAACATCTACATCCAGTAACAAAAACTGCATAGATTACACATATTATTGTAGATGTGAGAAAAACAACAGGCCTTTCGCTCCTCTACAAAACATGTCAATTATCGGCATCATAAAACAACACTCTTGTCACATATCGGCCAAATAGTAAGTCAACGGACGTTGTTTTATGTTAAATAATAACACGAATGACGTAAAGGATGCATAATGATTTCATAAATGATAAGAAACAACAACCTATGCATGTTTTATATCTAAGTAATAAAGGGGTTTACTCTGTTCCCCGACATGAAGTTCGAATGTTCGATGTCCACGTATAAAATAAAAGATTTCCACTTAGAAATCAATACTATTCTTTATTAAACTTATCATTCACTCCGAACTTAGTCTAAAGTTATTATGTACGATAGAAAATTCGAACATTTTGTAAAGTATTTATGCATATTCGTACAGTTTTACGTACGACGTTCGAAGATCCGTCGTCATAATATCGGAGTATACAGTAATCCCCAAGATTCTAAAAGACTATGGTATTTGATATTTCTGAACTATGTTTCCTAGAAGTTATTACTAGTTTTACGATGAAACAAAACATCGTGAAATTCTTCACATATCATGGCATATCTGGCAGTGTTTCAAAATAATTTCGAAGGCTTATTTTACTGTATTAGTCTATAACTATTATAATCGCTCATTGCTCAGCCTTATTCTACAACCGACACTTCGATATTTATCACTACAGCAAAATAGTATAACTTCAAGAATATAGTTACCTTGTTCTGCACAGGAATAATGGCACATCTATATTGATAAAGATTAGTCTTTGCAAAGAGATACTATAGAATTATATCGACCATTTTAGATTGTCCAACATTATTTCCAGACTGATACGAGTAAGGGACTTTCAAGAAAAGATATTGCCCTTAAAGGCGGTATATCGACCTTTCCTGTGGTGTTATGGGTAATCATGGGCAATAAAAACCACTTACTACAAGACCAGTTAGCTTGTTTACCTTCTATTCCATATAGAAAAAACCTAAGACAATGAACTTTTATTGCTATTACAATTCAGATTTTTATTCATATACTAGCTGTTCCCGCGACTTCGTCTGCGTGGAATATAACAAAAATTATATTTTTTTAAATAAAAAAAAAATTTTCTAAAATAAATGTAGCCTAAGTTACCCCTTATTATATCACCTACCTGATAGTAAAAGTCCCGTCAAAATCGGACCAGCCATTTCAGAGATTAGCCGGAACAAACAGACAGACAGACAAAAAAAATCTACGATCATTTTCGTTATAGGCATCGTGTATATAACGATATGTAGTTGGACATTTTCTTTAATTTTCACTTTACAAACAGACACTTCAATTTTATTTATATGTATAGATTTGTTAGGAACATACACAGCGTATTACAGTAAATAATGAAACCATAAACTCATTGAGGTTTTACGAGCAATATAATATCATCGACAATTGTAGATAATGATTAATATTTTGATATAATATGATTAATGATGATTATTAATATTCTCTACAGCTGAAATCGGCCAGGTAATATTATTACGGAGATAAAAAATGCAATTGATACTTAGAAATCGTACACCTGTTCACGGTTCTTATTCTTCATTATTGATAACTTGATTCTTCAAAAAAAAAATTAATTAGATTTATTCAAATAAAAATTCCATACATATCTAATTACTCAACCTGATAATCTGCATTTGTATATGAAATATTATGGCCATTGTCTTTGATTATAGTATACTAGCAGACCGGCGCAGCTTCGCCCGGGTGCAAATAGATTTCTCCATAATATTATACATGGTTTATACATATCAACTTCCTCTTGAATCACTTTATTTAATAAAAAAAACCGCATCAAAATCCGTTGTGTAGTTTTATAGTATACATATGGACAGAACGACAGGAAGCGACTTTGTTTTATACTATGTTTTAAACTCACGCCTTTTTCCCAGAAAGGGTAGGCAGAGGTGCTCACAGGACACCCACGTTTCAACTTGTATGTTCTGTCCCATCATGTTATACGGGGTGAGGCTATTATTAAAATCCTTATATTGATACATTAAACACATCATTTTGTGAGGGAGTATCCGATTAGGAACATAATTAAATTGTACCCTATAGAACCGATTTTCCGTATACAAAAATATTTTATGCAAAGTAATGATCTTACGACTCAACATTTAGAGGATAATGAGAAGGATCTAAAAAAATGTTTACGATTGGTTACCTAGTGACCGAATTAATTGATATTTTATTCAACAGGTTGTTAGTTCTAAATCTGACATAAAAACAAAAACTAAGTATAGGTTTTTAATGAAATAACATTCAGATTTTGGCAATTTACATGCATAATTCAAGGTTTTATGTTGCATAACACAATCCCTGTCTCTCAAAAAATAGTTAAATAGATTTAGTTTCTAAGAGATCAAAATTAAATAGCGCTACGATTATATTTTTACATTCAAAGAAGTTAATGGTTTAATGTTGTTTTATATAGTGACTGCATTTTATTTATATGTCACGGGTACAAATGAAAACACAACAAATAATGTGTAGGAAATCTATGTAAATATTTTGCCGTGTTGGGCGTCGAACCCGAAACTCCAGCGCAAAAACTCAACTAATTAGTTCCGCATATCGCGTCGGTCGTAAAATACTACATACCTAGGTATTTTTACAAGAGCACTTTCACTTTTTTGCTATTAATATGAAATATTCAATAAAGGACACAATCTGTTTCGCTGCATGATTATTTTTTTCGACGTTCATATTTTTATTTCCATACAAGTTACACACAAATATCCAAATACAATATTTGATACCTACGAAACTAAAATTATAATTGAGGTGGGTTTGAAAACTTTATTCAAACAACATTTAATGATAAGCAAATATCAAACAAAGATGCAATAGGGCTGAAATAAGATATAGATAATAATTATGGTTCCAATAGTTAACCTTTAAACACAAATCCTATTTTCCAACTCGCGATTCTTGAAAAATAAAAAACTAAAAACTTACCTTGCAACTTCAACGTAGAAGGCAAGGAACGTGCTCGTAACTTTTTAATTCCTCCGTGAGGCAAAGGATGCAAGTTTACTGTGCGCAGATTGTCGGTACACTGCCGTATTGCCGCACTGTCTGTGCATTTACCTACACAAAGAAGTAACTACGCAGGTATGTAAGAAAGCATTACTTTTTATTGCAAATGAGCTGATAGGTTCAAATGGTTTTTTTATGATCACATCGTGTTAATTGCGATGGTTTTCAGTGGGGTGTGTGAAATAATTACAAACGTTAATTGCATAGGGCCTTTTAGCTTTGGTGACTACGCGCAATATGCCATTGTTTAGTTAAAAGTATGTGACTGGATCACGAACACAATCACAAAGTATAATAAACATGATATTTATGAAGGTCTTTAAACAAAAAGCACAACAAAATGGTCTTTAAAGCTTTTTAAATAATCAATTGCTTAATGAATTATATATTTTTTCAACAGACTTCAAAAACAGGAGGTTCTCATTAATTGCTTGGTTTATGCCTGTTTTTGTATTATTAAAATGTATTGTATAGTTTAGGTTCTTATAAATGTTACTGTAGATATTATAAATTGAACGCAAACCATTGTGTGAACCATTTTACTGATGCTGAGCCGTCCGCGAAGTGAGAGGCTGTGTTCGATACACGCTCCGATAAAAATATTTTATGAGACCAAAAAATATCTTGTTGTTTCTGAAACGTACGACACATAGATTATACACTACCTACCACAGAAGACTTGTACGATAGACTGCGGTTAGGACTATGTACGTAGCTATTGTTTGTATAATATTTTATTTATCTAGTTGCACGGTGAAAATGGAAGCATCCCATGATAATACTTGTTGATTTTATCTCACCGTTATTAGTGAAATAATGAAGAGTGGAGTAATCACAGAACAGTTGAATATTCCTCTGTTCTGTGGGAGTAATATTAAAATTTCAACATCATGAAAAGATTTTCGTAATGGAAATTCGGCTTAAATTTTTGATTTTTCTGTTTGCTGATATCGGAGATCACTAAAATAATATCCCACAGGTCACAAGTCAATGTGGAAATATTTTTTTCCTGTTTGCACATATACTGTATCTTTATACATGTTTCTTAATATTCTCCGCTGCTAATTTAGCGAGAAACTAGTAGTGAATTAAAACCGTGGGATCAATTTCCGCATCGAAATAATTATATCTGATGCAATCGAGAATTCTCGCAGTTTGAAGAAAATTATGTAGGTTTAGATTTTAGATGATCTGTAGACTGTAGTAAGCGGATTTAATATATAATATCAGAAATCAGAATTCATTCAACTAAATCAACCATATTCAATAATCAAATAATCTTTTGATTCATTAATTACTTCAACCACGTTTGAAACGTCTTGAAGTAGAGAAGGAAAAACAATTACCTACAAAATAATTTTTCTTCGTAATTTTAAAGTTAATAGGAAAAGTTGGAGCACTTAAAACATAACACGTATGATAAAATTACCTTCTCCGCTTATCGGCAGTTTGTCACGCCAAGTCGAGAAAACACAAAGCCATACTTTTATTGAAGTAACTCGAGACATTTTATAGTTGTTACACTTGCCTGCAAAATCTTTAAAATTATGAATGCTTATTATATAATATTATGTAACAATTAGAAACGCATAATAAATGACAAAGAGCTACAAATATAGCATTCTTTCGTTGGCAACGCAAAATAATTAAAAATGAATATTTTTACCGCGATTATCGTATGACGTTGTTATTTATCTTATATATCATTGATGTAAGTTTGACCTTTCCAATCGCGAACGTAGGAAAAATATTTAATCATACGATTCAAGTGTGGTAGTGATAATTTGGAGAATAACACAATAAAATAACAAGTTGAGTCAGCTGACATGAAGGCCTGTTTACTTTGCAACGTTGCATATCGTTACAAAGTTATGAATGTGTAAGTAAAACAAAAAAAATGGTTGAAGTGAAGCAATTTTGTAGAGAATACCATGGAATACAAAACTAAACATGCTTGATATTCCACTACGCTCGTTATCTTGAGACAAGATATATCTCAATATCATCAATATATCCACTAGTTACTCAAGCTTCAAAGTCCTTCAACACAACATTGCATTTACACTGGTGTTTGGCGGGAGAAATAGAAATTGCGGTGATACCTACCCAGGCGGCCTCTCACACATGAGACCTACCACCAGTGACACCAGATTAAAAATCTGGATTGCGCTACAACTACCATCAGAGGATTTGTAAGAAATAAAATAATTAATTAGTGATCGGCCATTCGGCACTTATGTAGCCTGTAGATTGACAGTAATTCATTAAAAAACCAATGTAAAGAACATTGATTTAAAAACTAACGATGGGACCTTCAGTACATTTGGGATTCAAAAAAGTCCGTGATTATCGCTCTAAAATAAATATTAAACTTAATTTATTAGATTTCGTCTAAACGGTGATAAAAAAATAGTGTGATCATTTTATTATATTTTCTGTCAAAATACAAGCATTTTCAAAATCTTTGCGAGCGTCGTCGCTTTTTTACTCACGCTTCTTTAGAGATGTTTTCATATTATAGTATTGTACTCTGTGAGAGAGGTACTTACGGAATACAACGCGCTTTCCACCCTGTTGACATACCGGGTATATCAAGAGTGCTACCGAAAACGAAGCTGGGTGGTAGTTTTAGTGACTTCAGACACAATGCAACAAATTTTGTGCAAAAAATAGTGATATTGAATTTTTTTTTGTTATTTTTTTTCTATCGTCTTATTAGGGTGGTAAATACATAGATTTTTCTTAAATACTAGTGTACACCCTTTTATTTAAAAAAAAGCTATGGTACGCAAGACTTTAAATAATTATTTTAGCAAAAACTAGGGATTTACCACCCAAACTCGACGATATTTAAAAAAGTAATAAAAAAAAATGTGGCGCTTTTTTGCGAAATTTTTAGTTACATTGTATTTGTAGTTATTAAAACTACCACCCGACTTCGTTTTCGGTAGCAGTCTTGATATACCCGTAATTTATGTCAATGATAAAGAAGAAGCTTTTTGTTTACTTCTATTCGATTGCTGGAGACACAGCTGGAAGGTAAGCATATCCACCCAAATACCACCACGTGGACCTTAATCCTTTTATCGTGCCCGTTTAAAAAACAAATCATCATAATTCCTCGTGACATAGCATTATCATGTCCCCAGTAGTTATATCAGGGTTTATTACTATGATAATAAACGAAGTTATAAATAAAACACAACGATAACGAATTATTATTTAATATAAAAATATCTTAATCTATTTACATTATCTAAATAACCTGAATCTATGAAAAATAAAAGTTACATAACAATCAGTCACTATAACGACTCATCTTTTCACTAGAAAAGCTTTATATATTTATACATAATGTATTTAAATAATCACAGATCATATAAACAATATATTTTTATGGGGGGTAGAGGTAGGGCCCATCTTATATCGAGATCAAACGAAAAAAATGTTCGTTAAAAAACAGTGAGCAATAGTTCACAAATTGACCAAAATGGCGCTAGTGTAATTGAGTGAAGTGTGCCGAATTTGAATCTTCTGTAATCTTTAACATCTGTTATTGATTTTTGTAATATTTTTATGTGTTTACCGTAAATATATATATATATATATTCTAAAAGCAATTAAATCTAAATGAAAAACATTCATTATGTGTAATGTCAAAGAGGACGTATTATTTTTGGCGCATTATTTTGTTTACGCTCTTGCTAAATTAGAAAGCTTTTATAATAGACGGACACTTTCATACACAAACGGTCCTACCTGTACCCTCATTAAATGTCTTACCAAATACTTTACACGACTGTAGTTCAATGTCGCGTGTAAATTTATAACGCCCTCTGTTGGATTTCTATGTCACTTTTTCCGTTTAGTTCAAGTGTTACGATAATAGATGGCGGTGTGAATACTTTTGTTATTTTGATTTCTGCCATCTGAATTGTATCCTCCATATAAATAAAATTGAATGTTTTGAGAATTTAGATATTATTAATATTTTATAAGCGAGTTATGAATTAATAAGGCGATAGAAATATTTCAACAGAGTGTTCTAAAACTTAACATAATGTACTAACTATAACTGCTTATAAGACTTCTTATAACAAATGACATACATGAAAATGAAGGAAATATGAAGATTGTAAATAATATAAATTCTAAGCTATTACATTTTTTTGAATCTATTAAATCAGCTATATCTTTACACCTGGTAATGGTTGTAAAATTGCTTCAACACAACTAGAAAAATTTACATTAAAATAATTCCAGTAGGGCGATTCACGTAATTTCTTGACGCGCCGATCAAGTTGCGGTGCGGTTACAATTAAGTTTACGCTTTGGTACAAAATGGTATTCTTGTAAATGTTTAGCTGCGCGTGAGCTGCGCGTCAACTTACGTCAGACGTATGAAATTTGTTTGACATTCACATATACGCGCAGCAGTAGAATACATTAAAGCGCTCGCGTGACGCGAACTTGACGCGAGCGTATTACGAGAATACGAAAAGGGCTGTTTTGATCGAAACGTAACTGCAACTGCGCCGCAACTGAACTTATTTAACTACGTGAATCGCCCTTCAGGACGCAATCTAACCACTAATAGCCAAACAAAATGTTTTAACATCTTTTTATATAGACAGAATAACAATAAAACTATTTACGATTACAAAAAACGAGATGAAACAACATAAAAACCATCTTCAGAGCGCTTTCCCGATTACTATTTTGCCTCAAAAGCATAATTATTATAGTGTTATAGTTTTATTAACAGATGGCAGCACTGTCTTTGCATCATGTATTTAGCAATACATCGTCATAAACTGTAAACAATGCATTTCAATTTATTGGATACTATTATTTATTTTATTTAAAATTTTTAATCGTCATATGGTAAGGCACAAAAAATGTTAGGCATTGGGTAATATATTGCGGTAAAATGGTAATCATTAATATCTATGAGAAAAAATGGGACTATTGGCTGTAAATATTAGAGGAAATTGGATAATTAGTGAGTGTAGTAGTAATATGTCAGTTATATTAAGTCAACGTTCAACTACTGTAATTGTAAACAAGAAATGTGTCGTTGAATTTGATAATTGTTCATATACAACATTGCCAATTGGACATTTTACCGTTGCAAAAACTACATCAATAATATTTTAACGTTTGCATCACAATTTAACACTATAAAATCTTTCTTCCTTCTGTGATTAGTATCTTAAATGGTGTTGATTTTATTTTTATATAGATCTGAAAACTGTTAATTCCAAATAATTATATATTTTTTATAATGTAGCACAAAGTCACAGAAAGTATATCATCTGCATTGAAAGATTTGCTTTGTTCCAAAAACAAGTTTATAGAGGGCGTTGTGTACTTTGAAAATTAACCTGACAAACTTTACAATTTCAAAATGGCCGACAGTAAAATCAGTTGATAGCACTTGAGTGCACAGATACTTGCGTTATTTCCACACATTGATAACTCCGTCGGCAGCTGAACTGACTAGGTAGGGTTTAGCACCCTCCACAAGTGTTAAGTCGGTTATGGGAGCGGTGTGGTAGAAGCTTCTAGACTCCACGCTTCTATAGACGTTGTCTTCTATTATTGTAGGAGTGCTCGGGTTGAGTTTGCAGCATTCTTGAATCACTGTGGTGCCGTCGATTATTCGACTCCTGATAAACAGAAAATATTAAGTATTTTATAACTTTTCGGTACAATGATCAATAATTTACAATAAACCTGAAGTTTTATTACAAGCATTCACGTTCTAAGATAATATATGTTTTATAATATCTAATATTGAATATCTATAAACTAGTTATCAATTATCAGTTCTAGTAAATGAATAAATATAAAAATTTCGGTGGTTATAAGTGTAGGTATTAGAATAGCACTCACTTCCAGGAACTAACTATTGTATATTTGTAAATTAACACTTAATACATTCACAGACAGAGTAAAATTATAATTATGCGACTCGGAGCGAGATGTGCTCGTGACGAGAGATGGCAGACTGTCTTCTTTCATCCAAATAAACCGACCCTTTTATAGGACTACCCGAATGAGGATCGGTGGGGATAAATCTTCCAGAAAATATATTTAAGCCATAAAATAGGGTCTATCCTTTCAACTAAAAATTAAGGTCGGCCCAAACATCTGGGCTATTGTCCAAACCGAAAGGTTTACAAAACATGTGTACTATTGTCTAAAAAACATAAATTTGTTGCAAAGGATTACCGCCACTAAAGAACTTAACTATAATAATACAGTTTTATTGCCGCGGCATGAACGGGCCATTACAATTAGGAAACAATAATTTAGAACAGCATCTTTTTAACTAATATTATACAATAGGGTACACAAAAATTCTTATTTTAGTAAAACGACTCGCAGATGTTTTATGGTTAAACATCTGCAGTCATATCTTAAAATGAAATGCGTGTTTAAATAATGTTCAAATTACAAATAATAAGCGTGTTATTTTATAAGCTAAATCTAAATTGGCGTATTGCAACCGCTTTAAAAGCTATATCTAAGTTGGCGTATTGCAACCGCCACAAAATCAAAAATATTTGACTCAAAAGCTCAGTATCCACGCTGTAAAATGTGCTTCCGTCTCTCTGCACTTATGGTTAACTTACTTAAGATTGGCTGGCAGAAAATACCCTTAGGCATTCCGCCAGTACTATTGAGGTATATTAAAAAATAAATGAAAATAAATAAATATTTCTACCCACCTATATTTAACAGCATTAGGCGTATGCCTCAGATGGTCTGCGGGCGCATGTACCAGTATATACGAGTCTTCTGGATGCTCCAGGTCCCAGTATCTTATTCTCTGGTCAGACCCGCCTGTAATCAGGAATCTAGAACCTTCTCGAGAGCCGCAGAACGCCGCGCTTATGTAGTGAGATGCCTTGGGGTGAATAGAGATATTTTAGTTTATTATGACCAATATCATATTTTATGGGAAAAGTTTAGGTATTTAGTGCAAGGAGATAAGATATTATTGAATGTTGGTTAAAACGTCTTAAGAACAATATGAAATGAAGATTGTTGGTTATGAAAACATGATTTTAAAGTAATTATGATAATCATGTTTGAATGTGGAATAGTGATCTATTTTTCACTAATGATGTTCTTTATGTGGCGGAAATATTATTATAACTTGGCTAAGGTTGTAGTGTGTTGTTGAAGGTAGGCAGTTCCTATAGGTTGTAGATTTTTTTTAGGAATAGCCTATTATAACAGTGCACAAAGACTAATGGTGATGAAGATGATGATGATGCCATGTTTCACTGATTATACTGAAGTTATAGTAAGGAAATAATGGCATTGTAGTTAATGTTATTCAAGTTATTGTATTCTTTTTAATAGGTCCATCAAATGAGTAAACAGGTCACCTGCCGGTAAGTAATCGCTGCCCCCCAATGAATGACAGTGGGTGGGAAGCGGGGAGAAAAAAAGATAGGAACAGAGTATTGCTCATTTTTATAGTCATGACTGACAATAGCGTGGCCAATAATGACCCAACAGATTCATACATAATGTGGACTTCACACTAGAATCATTTAAGTTTTGAGTCGTGGGTATCGGAATAATCGGAACAATGTGTGATGTTGATGTATGTAGAATTTGATGTTATGATGAAAGATGAGTAGAACCGAACGTTGGGCGAATGACTGATATGGAACGTGGTTTGAGTAAAAGAGATGACTTATGAAAGTATTTAAGATGAAAAGAGTTAGAGGATGAATTATTGACATTTTAAAATACGGAAGGACGGAATAAGAGAGAACAGTTTGGAAGACGATGGTCGATGACGATGGATGGTTGAAGAGGTGCAGTGAAGACGAAATAAAGACGAATTTATAAGAGGAAATGAAATTGAAGAATATCTGAATAATCTTTGTTTCATTCGACTCGAGACGGAATTATTCCCACATGTATGTGATGGTAATGTGTGCGTTGATGCTGTGTATGATGTTGTGTTTGTTGGTGTCGTGTGTGATGTTGATGTGTGTACTGACGCATGTGCTAGTGCTAGTGAGTATAGTCACCGCGGGCGAGTAGTGCAGCGGCTGCGTGGCGTTGGTGCAGGGCCACAGCGCGTGCGTGCGCTGCGAGGACTCGAGGCACCACGCGGCCGCGTCGCGCGACCCCGCGGCCCACACGCCGCAGCCGCCGCACCCCCCGCCGCCGCCGCAGCCGCCGCCGCCGAAACCGACCAGGCGACGCACGCGCTCCGCTACCGGACAGATACCATTTGTTATCTTTATTCCATTTACACTGCTGGTTAGCGTGAGAAATAGACATTGCGCTGATACCTACCTAGCCTCTTACATATGAGAGACTTAACACCAATGGAAACTTACCATATATTCATACAAATCGTATAGTATGCAAATTTTCTCATTATGTTTTCCTTCACCGTTTAAGTGTGTGGTAATTGACTATCAATACACACATGCAGGGGCGTGCACTCCTTGTAGGCAAAAATGCAGTGCTTTACTTGCCATTCACAGATATTTTATTATAACGTTTGTACGTTTTAGATGACTTTAATTTATAGTAAATAAATGAATAAACAAAATATAATAACTTAAAAACGCCTAATATTTTATAAATAGCACCTATTTGCAATCACGCAAACATTATGATTGCCGCGCGAAAAGCAAGCGGCGCTGCAAAGCAAAATAATGTACCTAATCAACCAAGTCATGCCGCCGCGTCCCGCATGACATTTGTTTGCATGTGTGTAGTAACTTTGGTGTCCGTGCACAGTCGCGAACGCACACAGCCATGAATATTGAAAGCCGCGACTCCTGCGGCAGGCCTCGGGAGTTCGGCAGTTGTCGGGAGTAATCGTAAATGTTCGTTGCCTATAATCCGAGTAAAATTAATAGGCTGGAATCTAATAAATCACCTATGCACATTATGCATTTTTAGTTAGTAAGGTTTTATTTGTTTAAATAGAAATGTTTTGTGTTTCGCGGGGGCCATTTAGCTTTTTTTATGAGTTTTTGCATTGTTTACTATTTTAAACTAGTATGTTTGTAAAAAAAAAATCGATTTCTAAACGGATTTTAATTTTAACATTTGAAAGTGTGTACATTTAACAGTTTATTACTAAGTTTCGATATTAATTGTAGTCATTTGCTTTTACTAGTGTGTTTGTTTATTTTTTTAAATGTTATTTGATTGCGAGGTTTGTGTTAAAAATGTATGTTTATCAAATGAATGAATGAGGTGGCCGAAATCTTGCGTTTATTTACATCAGGATAGGTATAGTCATCTCAACTAACCGGAACCTTGAATATGTGAAAATTGAAAGCTGACTAGGTGAGTTTTTTTTATTTTACTTATTAGAATTTCTTCCGCCGCGACGATCGATCGCTGTTTTGTCTGCGTTGCCGTAGAAGATGGACATGAATAGTAGTACATCTAAGACTTGTTATGTTGGCATGTTTTCCGATTTAGAGATCCGTTGCGTGGCTATGACTATGCTAAAAAACTATAAAAGAAAAAGTTTTTGTGACCGAGTACTCCGCCGCATACCCAGTGTCATAATCTTGTGCACGCCGCTGCACATATGATTTTGGAAAATCAGAGTTTTGAATTCAAACCCGCGACCACCGTGAACATGTTGGCAGCCGCGTCTGCTCAGTTTACTGACAAGACATCTTTAAGTTTTTACTTTTTAGTAATAATAATAATAAAAAGTACAAGCTCATTTGTGCTCTTATTTATCTTGCTGTTTTTTAGGCCCTTATTTATTATTTGAGGCCCGTCCATTAATCATATGAGGCTTAAAAGGTGGGGACAAAAATCACGAAATATTACAAGGGGAATAAAAGGGGTGTAGTAAGTTATCACGTGTATTTATTTTTTCGCCAAGCAACAAACAAAGTCCTAGTGTGTCCCATACCGCGAAAACCTGAAGTCAGAAGACAACCTGAAAATACTAAGAAAAACATCACGTGATAAAGATAAAGATAAAGACATAAAGTCATAAAAATAAAGCATCTTTATCGTTATCTTTAAATAAACGACCGCTAGTGTATAGATCGAAGAGTGTGTGTACAGTGTACAGTTAGTTAAAATTATTACGTACAGTTGGGATGTCTCACAGACGTGATGGGCAGCTGGAACCTGAGGTCCCACACGCACACGGCGCCGCTGGAGGTGCCCACCGCGAGGTACCCGCTGCTGCTGGCCAGCAGGCACGTGTACACGCCCTGCCGCACGTCGCCCTGCAGCTTCCACGCGTTGCCTGGTGGCATTATCATCATGATTATTGTCATCATCATCAACAATATCAGCATTATCATCACCAACAACAACATTATCATCACCAATATCAGCATTATCATCACCACCAGCATTATCATCATCAATTGTTTTAACTTCGATAAGTTAAAACAATTAAAATAAAAAAAAATATGGAAAAAAAACAATTTATTTTCGTATCCAAAAATGCAATTACAAAGCTCATTAAATGAAGTTTTAAATCCAGTGGTTTAGTTATTTTAATCAATGATTTTATGCCTGGATAATCGGTATTGAAATACTGTATACCCACCAGTTGGCCAAAATTTCAAAGTTCCTCAATTCTTTAACCAGCCACTATATTAAAAAATATTTGATACACGAATCAAGGTCATATACTGGGTCGAATCGCTTATCGTCACGAAAAAAATTGTGCATGGCAAGTACATTACATATTTTTTTTTGTTTTTGTTTATGTAGTGTAAAATTAATTTACCACTACTAGTTTAGAATAAGTTATTCATAAAACAACGTTGTTTAGAGAAAGATGACATATATGAAAAAAAACTTCATAAATACACATCATTGTTACTCTACTTTATACAATATGAATTCGTGTAGAAACTTCTAAATCTAAGTAATAAATCCTTTGATCGCGCCGCCGCGCCGCAAGCGCAAGTACAAAGCGTGCCGCCGCGCCGCGCCGCCGACACCAAACAGGGATGTTGCCATAAACTCAGTCGTGCGAAATTCGGTACTGAGTGACGTTGTACGAAATTATTTGGTTATTGGTTAGTTTCTTGCGGTCAAAATGAGTGGTTACACGAACAGTGAGTATTTGGCAATAATGACATGCTTTGTCCGATTCAATGAAAACCTTGGTCATGCAAGAAGGATGTATGCAGATCCAGAACATCTGCAGTCTTTGCGTAGGAATGGTATCATGAATGATGAATCCACGAGTTCCCAGCACAAGAACTATTTTAAGACTTATCCGAGGCTACTCGATCGTGGTAAGTCCAGACTTCCTAATCATGCAAGAATCCGTGACCTTCCACAGCGAAGTCGTCTATTCTCGACTTTATTAAAACGTTTAAATAAAAACATATGCAGCTTTTTCTAAGATAGTAGGTACGTTATGAAAATTATAATATAAATCTTAACAACTTACCAACAACTAAATTACTTAATGATCCTAACACACTAAAATTCTAAATAAATCAAAATGACAGTAATAATACCGATAAATAGGCGCAAAGTAAGTTCAAGGTCGCTGCTCGATAGTCAGTTGTGGCGTGGCGTGACTCATACACTCGCGCGTCTGTGTATTTACATGTCATTGCACTTTTAAGTGTAGGGTGATTTAGATAATATGTGTTTTGGGGATATCTTCTACTGATATTATTTATGGGGTAGTTTGTAGTTTTTAATTATAAATATTGTATATAACGTTATTTTCACATACACAATACACTATTAAATTTTCCGGACGATAAGCGATTCGACCCAGTATAGGTAGTCTGTCTGTCTGTATCAGCCCATATATGTCCCACTGCAGGGCACGGGCCTACTCTACAATCGAGAATACGATTGAGAGTGGTTAGGCCATATAGTCCACCACGCTGGCCTAGTGCGGGTTGGCGGACTTACATACCATAGAAATTCTTATGAATCCCTATGGTATGCAGGTTTTCACGATGTTTTCCTTCACCGTTTTAGTCCGTGGTGATTGATTATCAATACACACATGACTCCGAAAAGTCAGAGGTGTGCCCTGGGAGGTCGCGTCTAGTCCGTTTACCAACAGGCCACCACGCACTTTTAGTAGTAGTAGTGTTATAGGTAGAACATACCCAAATATTTCTGAAATCATAAACATCGAGATTTTTTATCTGTCCGCTTCGCGTGGACTGGTATGTAAGTCTGCCAACCTGCATTGGGCCAGCGTGGTGGACTATATGTCCTAACCACTCAATCGTACCCTCGATTGTAGTGGTCTGCAGTGGGTCGTATATGGGCTGATGCAATGTATACATACCGGGAGCCCTCAGATCCCACCCCACGACAGTAGCCCGCAGCGTGGCGTAGGATATGACCCCCGCGTGCACGCCGCCCGCGCACGCCAGCGCGCACCACTCGCCCTCCACGCCCGCCTCCAGCTGCCGGCACTGAGACAGTGTCATGCGGGACGATGCGCTGTCCACCCTGATAACATTATAATAGGGGTAAAAAAATTGTAACACCAAATATATATACCTATTTAATAAATAAATAAATAACACTCAACAGTCACATACATAGTCTTGACCCCACACTAAGATCGAGTCTTGTGTCGTGTATCAGGAAATACGAGAGACTTTTCGGTCTCACAAACATCCAGACCCGAAAGAAATATTTGTGGGCCGCACGAACATTTCTCTCGGTGCGGGAATCGAACCCGCGACTTCTCGTTTCACAGGCGGCGTCTAACCGACTGATCCTCGGAAGCTGTCATATAGGTAAATCAATAATCTTATAGGTACACGGGCATTCTAATTCTTTGATTGGAAACCCAAGGCTACGCCTAGTTTATGTACCCCTGAAGATACTAATGAAATAAAATGAATTGATTTATTGATTATGTAGGCAATTAAATAGCCCTTCTGACAAGTCAATACATAGTATGTATACTACGTATATACTTATTAACAAAGTAATTGATCATCATAAAAGAGGAACCTCACTGATTAACTGACTGACGTATCAATGCACAACCGAAACTACTGGACCTAGGAACGTGAAATTTTGCTCAGAGGTTCCTATTGTGACGTAGGGTAGCACTAAGAAGGGATTTTTAGAAATTCAACCCCTAAAGGGGTGAAAAGGGTTCAAAACCATTGTATGGAAAATTGAAACCGTTAGAGTTACAATTGTCAAACTTGGCACTAAAAGAACCTTTGAACTAAAAGTTCTTCATTTAAAAAGAAAACTAACAGCATACTTTGTTTTTCTAAGATTATCCCTAAAAGGGTTAAAATAAGGATTGAAGTGTTGCGAGACGACGGTGATTTTATGTCTGTCTAATCAACGCACAGCCGAAACTACTGGAGTTAGGAATGTGAAATTTTGCACAGGGGTTCCATTGTGACGTAGGGTAGCACTAAGAAGGGTTTTTTTTTGGAAATTCAACCTCTAAGAGGTTGAAAAGGGTAAAAAACGGTTGTATGGAAAATCGAAACCGTTAAAGCTACAATTCTCAAACTTTGCAATTTAGTTAGTCAATCAAAAACAAATATAACTGCATACTTAATTTTTCTAAAATTAATTCTAAATGGGTATAAATAAGGGTTGAATTTTTGTAGAACCGAACTATCGGATTACTGATAAATTTTTCATACAGCAGTTTTTAACCCTTTTCACTCCTTAGGTGTTGAATTTCCAAAAAATCTTTCTTAGTGCTACTCTACATCATAATAGAAACCCTTGTGCAAAATTTCACCTTTTTAACTCCAGTAGTTCCGGCTGTGCGTTAATCCTATAGTTCGGTTCTGCAAAAATTCAACCCTTATACCCATTTAGGGTTAATTAGAAAAATAGAAAAATTAAATATGCAGTTATATTTGTTTTTGATTGACTAACTGACTGGTTTTGATTTTCCATACAACCGTTTTTTACCCATTTCACCCTCTTAGGGGTTGAATTTCCAAAAATCCCTTCTTAGTGCTACCCTACGTTACAATAGAAATCCTTATGTAAAATTTCACGTTTCTAGCTCCAATAGTCTCGGCTGTGCGTTGATTAGACAGTCATTAAATCATCCTAGTCTCACAACATTTCAACCCTTATTCTAACCCTTTTAGGGTTAATTTTAGAAAAAGTTAGTATGCAGTTATATTTGTCTTTGATTGGCTAACGAAACTGCAAAGTTTGACAATTGTAACTCAAACGGTTTCGATTTTCCATACAACAGTTTTTTACCATTTTCACCCCCTTAGGGGTTGAATTTTCAAGAATACCTTCTTAGTTCTTAGGGTAACCTACATCATAATAGGAACCTCTGTGCAAAATTTCACGTTCCTAGCTCCATTTGTTTCGGCTGTGCGTTGATACGGCAGTCAGTCTTTTTAATATTTATAACTATTTATACGAAGTAATATGCTATTCAAGAAAATACATTATTTACTTTAATCTATATTTTAGTGGTCCATGAGTATTACTAAAACGACGCGTAGTGATTTAATGTTACAACCGGATCCAACGCGGCCCTGCCAGATAAGACCCGGCGAAACAAACTCAGTGGGCTTACACTAACCACTGGAACTACGCGGTAAGACCCAGTACTGAGTATATCCAGCGAATAGCACTCAGTGGGCTTGTTTTGGGTCCAATAGTTTAAAATAAGGACCATGACTATTTCCGAAATGTCATGTAATCCTAATTATATGGATATTACATTTTTAAGTAAATACGGAGTGTCTTTCAGTTTGGGATATACAATATTAATTCACTGTCATCGAAGGGTTTAGCGGTACACCGCCACATAAGTTGATAGACACCTAGACCGTCTGCAGGCATGCTGGAAAGCCGATGAACTAACATATACCCATATCATCATCATCATCATCATCATCTCAGCCACACGAAGTCCACTGTTGAACATAGGCCTCTTCAAACCCTACACATACCCTCCAGCTTTCATAGCAATCATTTGTTCCTCACCTGAGCACAAATATAGATCCTTCTTGCGTGGCGGCCGCTAGAGACTGTCCGTTCTCGCACGACACTAGTGATAGCACCGGGCCTGCACTGCGGTTGTACATGGATTTCGATCTGGAAAAGGATTCATTATATGTTTCATCTCTCTAATAAGTCTATAGCCTTTATTATATACATGAATCAATTGTGAAGTTAGCTAGTAAAAAAATATACTGTATTTCCTATTATCGTCATCTTCATCACCGCAAGAGTGATTTTGATTTTTGGAGTGTTCTGAAAAATTCAATCAAAACCTTATACAGGTATATTAATAATGAAACGTATATTCAATTACCAAATCGTACCAATACCATTACTTCCAAGGTTTTGATCGATATTAGCATCATTATCGAATGGAGTAATATAATAATAATACAGCATGTGTTTTTTTTATACAAAATCATTGCATTCGATTCCTAACTAGGGGCCCTACTATATTCATCCGAAACGAAGTTCGAAACTTCGGACGATCGAAGTTTTTTATACGATACGAATGTATCAACTCTGTAAAAGTTCGAATTTGTATAACGTACATCGTAACCATAAGCCTATGGTTACGATCATAAGTTAATAACTACCATAAGTACATGTAGGTACATCAGCGGCGTGCACAGGATTATAACACTGGGTATGCGGCGGAGTACTCGGTCACAAAAACTTTTTCTTTTATAGTTTTTTAGCATAGCCACAGCCACGCGACGGATTTCTAAGTCGGAAACCATGCCAACATAACAAGTCTTAGATGTAATACTTATTCACGTCCATCTTCTACGGCAACGCAGACAAAACAGCGATCGATCGTCGCGGCGGAAGAAATTCTAATAAGTAAAATAAAAAAAACTCACCTAGTCAGCTTTCAATTTTCACATATTCAAGGTTCCGGTTAGTTGAGATTACTATACCTATCCCGATGTAAATAAACGCAAGATTTCGGCCACCTCATTCATTCATTTGATAAACATACATTTTTAACACAAACCTCGCAATCAAATAACATTTTAAAAAATAAACAAACACACTAGTACAAGCAAATGACTACAATTAATATCGAAACTTCCATTGAGATATTATACTAGAGGGGACACTGCAAACAAAATGTTTGTTACAAAATGAGCGGTACATTCTATTTCTGTCTCTGTCACGCCTACGAAGTAACATATCTTCCCTCTCGCTTCACTGTGTACCCGTGTGTGCGCACCATACGCAGAGATTTTGTTCCCGATGTCCGCTCTAGTATAATACCTCAATGGAAACTTCGTAATAAACTGTTAAATGTACACACTTTCAAATGTTAAAATGAAAAATCCGTTAAGAAATCTATTATTAACATACTATTAACATACTATATTACAAACATACTAGTACAAAATAGTAAACAATGCAAAAACTCATAAAAAAAGCAAAATGGCCTCCGCGAAACACAAAACATTTCTATTTAAACAAATAAAACCTTACTAACCAAAAATGCATAATGTGCATAGGTGATTTATTATATTCCAGCCTATTAATTTTACTCGGATTATAGGCAACGAACATTTACGATTACTCCCGACAACTGCCGAACTCCCGAGGCCTGCCGCAGGAGTCGCGGCTTTCAATATTCATGGGTGTGTGCGTTTGCGACTGTGCACGGACACCAAAATTACTACACACATGCAAACAAATGTCATGCGGGACGCGGCGGCATGACTTGGTTGATTAGGTACATTAATTTGCTTTGCAGCGCCTCTTGCTTTTCGCGTGGCAACCATAATGATTGCGTGATTGCAAATAGGTGCTATTTATAAAATATTAGGCGTTTTAAGTTTTTATATTTTGTTTATTCATTTATTTACTATAAATTAAAGTCATCTAAAACGTACGAACGTTATAATAAAATATCTGTGAATGGCAAGTAAAGCACTGCATTTCTGCCTACAAGGAGTGCACGCCCCTGAGGTACATTCGTATCGTATATAAACTTTGATCATCCGAAGTTTCGAACTTCGTTTCGGATGAATATAGTAGGGTCCTAGTCGTATTGGTTTTATCAAATATCCAAGAATCGGGCTGGTGAATCTTTTGAGTAATTTTGGCTGTTCCTAAAGATTTGACCATCCATGCCTACTTGAAAAATTCCTACATACCTACATCAAATCACGCTTTCCCAGCAGGGATAGGGAAGGGCCAGGACAACTGCATTTCACCTTGCATGGCCTGTCCCACGATGTGATAGGTGGCGAGCCTATCGCCATATCGGTCACCAATTCCTGACACTGGGCTGATAATTAAGAGCGTTTATACCCTGCACGCGCTTTTTGGCTTAAAAACAGGACTTTTCAAATGAGTTAATAGCCACCAATAAACAATTTAAAGGAAAAATAATTATTACTAATTTTAGAAAAGGTTGTCATCTAGGGATTTTGGTGAAAAACATTATAGATTGATGGATAATTTGTGAGTAATATACGGATTACTGAACACAAGTTTCGTTATTTAGGCTTTAAATGGCAATTTAGAAGCTTAAGATATCCGAAACCACTAAATATAAGATGAAAATAAAAATATCATCAGACTAATAAGACCCTTATGGAGGGATTTTGCTGAGAAAAATAATCTTTTTGTGTTTAGTTCCTGAAAAATAAAACAATAAACAATGCGAAATTATTCAGAAACTCTCGTCAAGAACATATTTTTTTTCACCAACTTATCGTACATAATTTTTTATAACAATTGCATATTATAATAGAAGAACATCTTATCAATAAATTACCATTTTTATATTTCAACAAAATTAGTTTTCATCTTTTCTACAAATATTTTAAAAACCACTATAAAACACGCTGTCCGACGTGGATCAAATCAGACCGCCGCAAGGCCTTCTAGAGGGAGGACGTATCGCTCGTCGCTCCGGCCTGGCTGCAGTCGATTATGCCGCGCGTAGTAAAAATAGCCACGCGCGGAATGCGATTACCACATCTTAGTACTTTGGTAGTAAAATATTTAATTATTTTTATTACCTACAATGATTTTGTAGTGAGTATAAATTATGTTTCAGGTAATATAATGGGATGTAATTGCGAGGCTAAATTATGTTATGTATTGTAATATAAAATTAAATATATTTCGTAATTGTAAGGGGTTGTAAGGCCCCTAACACTATTTATGTGTTCGAACACGAAATGATTAATAAAACGTCTGTAGTGTATACTGATTGAACACTGATTTGAATGCAACTTAACAATGTAATAATAACGAAAATATGATTAGTATCCAAAATTTGTATTATTCTTTGCTTGCACAGTAATATTTGTCTACTTATAATGCAAATAAAATATTTTTATGATATCATGGTACAGTTACATTTCAATTGAATATTTGAAGCGCACGGATCAAAGTTGTTTGAGCCGATTGTATAGCGAGCCGACGCGGCAGCTCTACGCACACAGCTTTGGTCGCTTATGTGTGCGTGAAATTAACGAAGAAATACCTATAGTTGACTTTGCGCGCAAGGTGTATACGCTCTTAATAGAAAAATCCATTATTGCCCAACCCGGGATTCGAACCCGAGACTTCAGCTTTACAACCGTACCCTAGAACAACTATGCGACCGAGGCAGTCTAAAACTTCACTCTATAAGGAAATTAGTTAAATGACTCGTTCAGTTAAATACCTGTTGACATGCGCATGACCCTGTAGCCTGGTAGCGTCCCACAATCTGACAGTACCGTCGTGGGAGCACGACGCGAACATGTTCCGATGAGCTGGTAATGTCACCATTTGATTCACGCGAGCTCTGAAGAAAAAATGACATTATGTTTTCCCACCTTTAGAATTGGTGACTTAATCCAAGAAAATAGATTTTGGCTCAAAATGACCTATCAACCCGTTGTTAAAGAAGGACTTACGACGCATGAGAAATAGAAAGATGTACCTATACTTTGACCTTTTCGATGTATCTTTCATAAGTACAAATTTTCTTACGTTACAAATTTTTAATGAACGTTTTCCAAAAAATATTTTTTTAGTTAGGTCTCTTTAATTCTAAAGGTGCCATTTGTAGCAATTAAACGACTGTTGATTTGATTTATGACATTCACATTCATGGAAATTAAGTGGGGAATTTGCCACTCTAAAACTGTGTGACCACTGTGAATCTTAAAGAGATCTATATTTAAAGAATCAATACAACACCAAATGTAGTTACTTTTATATATCTAGTTTTCTTTTATTCTTTTATTAATAAAAAACAAGTTAAAATGTTAGTAATCATTGAGACACGGGTTGATGTGATTCTAAGTGGGTTTTCCACTACTATAGAAGATGTCTGAGCCTAACCGTATACTGACTTGTGTTCGTGCAGATATGCCAGTAGTTGCGTGCCGGGCCGCCAGCCGGCCGCAGGCACCACCTCCTCGCTGCTGGACTGCGCGCTGTCCTCACTCCTGCACAAATAACCCTGTATCAAGAATTTGAGATCCTGGGTTCGGTTACTAGGTCTCTCATATGTGAGAAGTCGCCTAGGTAGATACCACCGCAATGTATATCTTGTGATGTCGGGAGAATAGAGGTACGAGTGAAACCACTGAGTGCCAGATTAATACTAATATATTTCAGTTACACATTGATTAATATAGTAGTTATACAGTTTACGTAAGCACATCTTATAATATATATTATCTCCATTACAATCTCTCCCGTGAAACAGCAGTGTAAATGCACTGTTTTGATTCGGATGGAAGGACATTGTAGTCAGAGTACTTACTGGGTATATTGAGACTTAATATCTTATGTCTCGTGATGATGAGCGCAGTGGAATGCTAAGTAATGTTATGTAATTCAAGGTGTTTGGTTTTGCTACTGTTCATGAGAAGCCGTATCGCTTGCCATCAGGCGAACGGCTTGTTCGTCTCGCCATTCATTACAATAAAAAATGTCGAGATGTAATTTAGGGTATGAAATATTCGTATGATGATTCTGTATACATGAGCCCATATACGACTCACTGCAGGGCTCATCACAATCGTCAGTATTGTTGAGAGTGGTTAGGCCATATAGTCTACCACACTGGCCTAATACTGGTTGGCGGACTTTACATATCATAGTCATATTGTGATTGGATAAACTATATTGTTTTTATAATGAATAAAAATGGAGTTAACAAGACAGTTACCTTAAAGATCTCTGGAACTTCTGTTGCATGCGCGCCGTCAGATCTCTCAACTCTACGCGACAAGGAGCCATGCTATCTGAAAAAATATTTTAAAATTAAAATAAAACATAGTTAAGAAATAAGACATGGTTAAGAAATTAGATTTTTGGATTTCAGAAAACAAAAAAAAACATAATGTCGTATTATTTTGCTGTGTACGCGTGCATTCTTAAAAGTTACTTTTATATGTATATTCAAACGCGATAATAAATAAATAAACTATGTATTTCGACTATATGAAGACCGCTGACCCACACAGTTCATCGGTTGCTACGTCAAATGGAAACTGCTAAAGAAGATTCCTGCCTCGTGCCGGGTATCGAACTCGGTCAAATAGCCTTAATTAATTTTGTAACAGTTGTTATTATTTAAAGTGTTTGTAAGAATAATTTGGTATTTTTTCGACCATACAGCCGCAACGTAATACACAAACAAATAAGTTGATATATAGATATTTACATTGCACATAGCTAGCACTGTGTCCCATCTGCGAGTGTTGCGGCGCCACCGACGTACTGTGCGACACCACCGCACTCGTTGCAGACGATACGCCCGTCTGAGATACCGACTCTGACACTGTAATCAACACAATGATTAATACGAAATATCTATCCTAATACATAAAGCTGAAGTGTTTGTTTGTTAGCTCTAATGCTATAGGCTATGTATCATCGCCCTATGACCTACAGGAGGCAAGCAGTAGTGAAAAATTTTGCACATACGAGGAAATTTTATTCGTTTTTCCTGGTCCGATAGACACTAAAAAAATGAGATATTTACCTCTGGAATGCTGGTCGTGCGAATGTCCAAACATGTGCTGCCACTCCGTGTTCATATGTGGCTCATGGCTACCTGATGTTTTGTGTGTTCGTCTGCAAAAACATATCGAAAAATTATTATGTGTCATAGCCTCGTAAGTATAATTTATCAGTCATAAAATTTGTTATGTTCTCATTCTTTCTTGAATATACCATTGTTTTTGCTTGATACCAAATTTATTCAAGGAGAATGCCCATTAATAGTATCGATAAAAAATATCGTAGATTCCAATACCGATACCGATTTGTCCTTAAATTTTGTCCTGTTTTAACCAAGGGTACAGATTTTTATTAAACAAAGTAATTATCACATTTTACATTTTGTTCGCTGAGCCGAAGGAATCAATATATTTTTATTGGACTTCAAGTTAATTTCTCCAGGAACTCCGGGCCTCGATCGCAATTATGTTTATATTTATTGAAAATACATATTTTTCCCTACACAAAAAAGGTTTCATCGAGGGACTAAAATCTTCGCACCGATACTAAATTTCATGGGAATTATCTTTTGGTGTAAACTACAAATATGAGTATAGATTATTTTAAACAAAACTCTACCTAAAATCTAACAAACAAACAACTACAAATTGAGTGTAGACAAGTGTAGATATTTAAAACACATTATTTTAACTTTATCCCACAATACTACATATCTCAAAAATATTTGAAAATACCTGGTTTGCGTGGAAGAATACAATTTAGCCGTGTTGTGTTGTAAAGTGTCTCCCGCGTTGGAGTCGAGCTGCACGGAGCGAGATATCCCGGTGTTGGACAACACCAGGCGACCCGGCGCGTCTGTTATATGCTGTAACAACATATCAAAACATAAATATAATACACTTTAAATCCATATAAAATCATTTTTTTTTAAATAGAATATAAGTCTAAACTTACCTGTGTGGAAGAACTTTGTATTTTGATGAGATGCGCACTCATAGCCAGTAGCTGATTTTCAACATGTTCAGTCATACCTGTACATAAACCGTTTAGTTACAAAAAATAAAATTTAAAAAAATTACACCCAAAGGTCACACACATAGTCCTGATCCCGCACTAAGATCGAGTCTTGTGTGGTGGGCATCAGGAACTACGAGAGACTTTTCGATCTCACAAACGCCCAGACCCGAAAGAAATATTTGTGGGCCATACAAACATTCCTCTCGGTGCGGGGATCGAACCCGCATCCTCTCGTTTCACAGACCCGGTCTAACCGCCTGGACCTCGGAAGCAGTCAAAAATTGACAGTTACCTTATAAACTGACGCGATGAAGCGAATAAAATTAACATGAAATCAGTCAAATAATATAAGTAAAATAATACTATCAATAAGATCGCTGATTTTCACATTTATTTAAAAGAGTTTGCTATTTTTAAATTGTTATTAATGCATGGGGTGTGTTCAATAGAAAATTTACAAATAAATAATATTTTAAAACTTACCATCGGATGCTAGCCTTCGGAAGAGATTTCTAAGTTGTTGACCCATCTCGGAATACTGAGGCATCATGCCTTGTTTCACCTGGTGCAAAAAAACGATAAGTATTAATAATTTTAACTGCCATATTATAGGAAACCTATGAAAGCTAATGCTATAAGAATGGCCTAATAATTGCAACACAGTAACAACTACTGCAGAAATAAATTTTATTCCATTTTTTTTAAATTGAATACAACATAAGTTTTTAAAAAAAAATAGCTTCCATTTAATCTGTGCAACTTTCGTAATAAAGAATAGCTCTTTGCATTGCTCCTTGGACTTGAACTTTAGTTATCCTGATAAAATATTTTGTTTGTCGCTTAGTACAATACAGTATGCCTAAAAACCCGGTCCGAAATATATAATAAAGCATAACATAATTATTGTTAGTTATATACACACTTTAATATCAACATTACCCTAAAATCTAGCAAAGTTTTATTTTCTGGCAACACTTACACACATTGTCAATTCAAGGTCAAAGTCTCACCTTTAACCTGGTATTCCTCCTCTCCCTTAAAGTCTGGACTAGTCTATCTACATCTCCATGCTTGAGGACTGCGTCTAGAACCTTCCTGGGTATGGGATCTGCCAAGCTTTCTAGCAGCAGTTCAGCTCGTTCTACCTGTAAGGATAACAGATGTTATACTGTAAGGTATGACATTTTACCTTCCCAGGACAACTATATTGATACCGGGTATATTAAGAGTGCTACCGAAAACGAAGCATGGTGGTAGTTTTAGTGACTACAAACAGAATGTAACTAAAATTTCGCAAAGAAACGCGTTTTTTTTTATTATTTTTTAAATATCGTCGTGTTTGGGTGTTAAGTCCATAGTTTTTGATAAAATAATAATTTAAAGCTTTGCGTACCATAGCGTCTTTAAAAATAAAAGGGTGTACACTATTATTAAAGAAAAAACTATGTATCTACCACCCTAATACGATGATAGAAAAAAATAACAAAAAAAATTAGTTGCACTTTTATGCACAAAATTTACTTGCATTGTGTCTGAAGTCACTAAAACTACCACCCAGCTTCGTTTTCGGTAGCACTCTTGGTATACATTATAGGTACGCGTGAAAAGACTGACTGACTGACGTATCAAAGCACAGCCGAAGCTACTGGAGCTAGGAACGTTAAACTTCACACCGGAGTTCCCATTATGACGTAGGGTAGCACTAAGAAGGGATTTTTGGAAATTCAACCCCTAAGGGGGTGAAAAGGGTAAAAAATTTTTGTTGTATTATAATATGATTACCTGAATGAGTTTGTGTTTGAGGTGGGGCCACACTAGCGGCAGTATCTTGCAGTTCACATCGATCGGGTTCAGAAGACTGGCGACGCACGATATAAGACCGCACACCTCGTGACGAATCTGAAATCAATTTTATTATCACATTGACTTTAGGTGTATCATATAATATATTTTTTATAGCATTAATGGCGAGACGAGCATGCCGTTCGCCTGTTGGTAATCAATAGCATGAACAGTAACAAAACCAAACAACACCTTGAATTACAAAGTATTGCTTGCCATTCCACTGCGCTGGCCATCCTGAGAAATAAGATATAAAGTCTCAATATGTCTAGTAGTTACTCTGGCTACAATGTCATTTAATTCAATCCGAAACACAACAGTGCATTTAAACTGCTGTTGGGCGGGAGAAATAGACATTGCGGTGATACCCACCCAGGTGGTCTCTCATATTAAGTTCTCATTTCCTGTCTAAAAATCAGATTGCATTTGTTTGCTGTAATTATCAACACTATCCCAAATGACATTAGATTTGAGAACGTGAACACATATGGAATCATCCTTCTATTTAACATGGACAAAATTATTTATCCAGATATATATAAATAATTAATTATTTTGTTTTATTTAAACTGCTCTCCTGAAAAAAGTTTATTTTTGAGATATGTCGTTATCAAATTAAAGCAGCGAAATATTGAAATAAAACTATTATTTACGGATTTTATCGCGAATGTGGTTTAATTTTTACATTTTTGACTTCGCGACGTTTCGATTACTTTACAGCTTTCGTGGTCACGGGGCGGAATCAAACACAAATATTATACAAATTGTATCCAAAACAAAATAATATAAACAATAGCTACCCATAGGTTGGGATGTGCGAGGCACACGGCGGCCTCGGCGACCAGGTCGCACAGCGCCTGCTTGGGCAGCAGGCCCAGTTCCGCCAGGCTCGTGGTGGCGCGCAGGGCCTTCGCTATTATCCACTCCGACGGGTCCGTTAGACCCTGCAACAAATTATATACGTATGTGGCGTTTCCAGACGATGCGGGAATGAATTTCGAGGAGTTTGACCAAGGGCGTCGCCAAGCAGGGGGGGGGAGGTAGGGGCAGCTTCCCCCCACCGTAGAGATTACAAAAATTGTCAAATGTAAAGCAAGAAAAATCTTTGACTTGGCTTGCCTACTATACGGTATTTTTTTACATGTACCATATTAATATATCAAAATGGTGAAAGTTGCAATCACATTTGTCTCATTCTCCATAATTTTTGGCCTAACTATTCTAAATCGTACTCTCGATTGAAAAGGAGGCCAGTGCCCTGCAGTGGGACGTATATGGGCTGATACAGTATATAGACAGTGTCTATTAGACACATATTTACAAACATACATACCTGCTGTAACAAAGGCACCAGTATGGGCGCGGCGTGCTGTCCGACGTACGAAGCCACGCCCACCACCCTCTCGAAGAAACACCCCCTCAACGCCACCTCCTCTTTGTCATTCAGAAACGTCACCATGTGAGAGAGTATCACGTCGTTTGCTAGAACAGACGAAGAATAGCTTACTGCCAATCTATAAACCAACTTTATTTTGAAAATATACACCGTCATTATACAAATCTAATACAAGAAAATGGATTAACAATAAAACTTTTAGTCACTGTTAAATTGTGACAGTTACGGGAGACTGACCCATTGAGGTATTATACTAGAGCGGACATCAGGAACAAAATCTCTGAGTATTGTGCGTGCACACGGGTACACAGTGAAGCGCAAAGATAATGTTACTTCGTAGGCGTGACAGAGACAGAACTAGAAGGTACCCTTCATTTTGTTACAAACATTTTGTTTGCAGTGTCCCCTCTAGTATACTATCTCAATGCTAATACCTCAGTCCGCCTCGTGACAACGAAAGCTGTAAACCAATCGAAACGTCGGGAAGTAAAAAATGTTAAATTTAAACCAAATCAGCGATAAAATCCGTAAATAATAGTTTTATGAAATTTTGAATAGTGGCCACGTTGCTTTTAGTCACGACTTACAATAATATGACTTAGCATGAATGGGCCAGTCGTCCAGGGCAGTACCACTGTCCAATACCTCTTTTCTTTACCCATCGTTTTTCCTTCTCGCTCTGACTTGACGGGCCGGCAACATACGAGTATTATCCATAATTTAACTGTTATGAATGTTCACGTGCAGAAGTGATCACTTAATTATCCAATAAAAAAAACATTCAGTGCTCACTTTTAATATAGTTATTTTATAATGTAATTTAAGTTTATTTTACCTTTTTGTTTTCCAAAGAATATGCATAATTTAGTTATTCCATTTTCGACCAGCGCTCTTTTGACAACGGCTTGCGAATCAGTCAATAAATATGATACGGTTGATCGTACCTGCAAAACACATATTAAATGCCCTAAAATAAATTATTTGATTCTTTCAAGATTCTGCAAAAAGCCATTACTAACATTGTAACATCAAACACTGAAGTTCGTGAATATGTTGGAGAATAAAAATTCATATTAAATCAAATGATATAATAAAACATTCAAAATAATATTAAAAAGAAGACTGACTTAATTAAATAAATTTAACGATGTTCACCAACCCACACTAGGCCAGAGTGGTGGCCTGTAGATATGTCCTAACTACTCTCAATCGTACCTTCGACTGTAGATGAGGCATGTGTCCTGCAGTGGCACGTATATAGGCTGATATAGATACAGAAGCGATACATAGAGCTAAGTGGACAATCGGAGGAGACATTTTGCCAAAATGACATAAATCTGGCTCGAAGGATCAAACAAACAAAATACTTTATTTTGATTACATTTTACTATGGTTATGAATATTATTTGATTTTATATTTTAATTGGCTGAAGATCGAACCCGGTGGCGTGCCATAGGAGAGGCTTTTGTCCAGCAATGGACGCTAATAGGCTGATGATGATTGAATATTATTTCCGTACCATTTCGTGTAAGGCGGAAAGCTCAGTTTCGTAGTTAATATTGGCAGCTTCCTTGTCGATCATATTCTGCGTTTGATCCAGGAATCGCACAGCTGTCTCAGCCAGTTTTGCTGTAAAAAATATTAAATTACTACTAAACAAGTTACTAAATAATATTCATATTTTTATTGCAATGAATGGCGAGCCGAACATGCCGTTCGCCTGATGGTAAGTGATACCACCGCTCATGAACAGGAGCAAAACTTTGGTATTTTTGTTGTTGTGTTTGGTGTTGTTTGCAACATCATTAATTACAAAGCAATGCTTGGCATTCCACTGCGCTCACCATCCTGAGACATAAGATGTTAAGTCTCAATATGTCCAGTAGTTACTCTACAATGTCCTTCAATCCGAAACACATCAGTACATCTACATTGCTGTTTGGCGGGAAAGAGACATTGCGGTGGTACCTACCCAGATGGCCTCTCACATATGAGAGACCTACCACCAGCAACCAGTATATTACATTGCAGTCACCAATACAGTTTCCACCACCCACAACTAAAACTCACCAATATAATTAGCATAAGCTATCCGCACAGGCACGGCGCTGTCAGTGGCGCGCGGCGCGAGCTCCGGCAGCACGTACTCGGGGAACACGTTGCAGTCGCCGAGCGGCAGGCGGCGCACGAGACGCAGAGCGCGAGCGCACGCGCCCACCGCCGCCGCGCGCACGCGACTCACTGAGTCGTGCGAGAGGTGGATCTGTGGAGGGATAGATGTGTTATTTTTAAAATTTGAATTGAACGGGCGACGTATATGCGGGTTCCATTTTTAAAAATTTGAATTTTTTCCTTTGAGATAATATACTAGAGGCGTAGATTTAGTACAAAACATAGATCGGCAATGTGAAAGAGATAGAATAATTTAACTCATATGTTAAAGCGAGGTGCATGATGGGACCATACGTTTACACAGAAGTAGCCTGCAGTGACCCAGAGTCAAAATATGTCAAACTAAGCGAGCAACAAAATTCGCTTATTTTCAGAATTTATTTAATTTTACAGTACTTGGTTATATTTATTAAACGTAGTTTATTATAGTGAATTGTGCAGTGCCAAGGTGTGGTTCATGCAGGCGTAAAAATCCGAAATAATCAAAGTTTTCACAGATACCGGTCACTTTTGCACAATACTATTTTGTGACGATATTATAGAATTAAATGGAAATCCGTGTATATATATCGGTAGAAAAGAATATAGTATTTCATTATATAAATGCGCTGAAAGCATCCATTGCGTATAAAAAATAATATCAAATACGTGAATTTACAATAATTTCAACCAAAAGTTGCTAGAGATTGACTGACAGGTTCGATCAATAAAAGGTTGTCGATAAAATAGTCGATGACAACACATGTTTCCTTACATTTTAATAGAGCTATAGTATGTTGTGATAGTGTGCATTATTCTTCTACCTGGCGTTATCCCGGCCATATTTATTATAGTATTCATTCTACAATATTAGTTATTTACTTTTTATCATTTTTTATATTTGTGGAATAATTATTATGACACTTCATGTGCCTGATTTTTGAATTTAGAGCCTCTTTCAATCTCTGCCAAGAGGCTGTCAATCTATAATAGTAAAACAATAACATATTAGATATTATTATAAAATATGTGATACTTCTATGCACAATATATACAACGTGTAACAGGATTAATTCACAACCTCAGACACCCCAACTTTAAAATATTATTGTAATCATAGTTTATGCTTTGAAATTGTACTACCATAATTACAAATTATTTTATTTATGAAATTAGTTATACCAAATGTAGGCACTTAACATGGTCACCTAACGAGTTACAAATAAGAGTGTACTACTACACACGCTCGCGGACACGCACACATGTACACAAAGCATTCACACGAGTACCTAACGCGAACGCTTCGCCGCGCCGCGCCGGCAGAAACAGCTGACAATAAACGAAATACAAATTACGTACGTAACTGATTACCGGGTGGTTTGGTAAACAAATTATTATTAATTTACTCTGTAAGCATAACGTTTGTGTTTTAGCTATAAAATCTAAATATTTTACTTACTAGATATAATGCGTACGAACCCAACATAGGACAATATTTTGCATGAATCGGTTATTAAATATTATTAATTTAACTTCCGCTAAACTTAGTTCCTACAGACGGGCAGGATACGGGCGTCATTTTGCATCACTAATAAATAAGATAATAAGATAACGCAATATCTAACAACGAAAACAAGATTGGGAATAATAACACTAAAATAAAAACAACAAAATAACTTACGTGTTACATGGCACTCATGCGGCGATTTCTTTTTAAAATATGTTCGAAATGTCCACCACCGTGCTCAATACACTTTGATGCACGTTTGCGTAATTGTTCACGTAGTTTGTGTAAAACTTCAGTGTCACTTTTCACTTTTAGGAAGGCTGCCACTATCCTACTTTTTAGTTCCTCCACATTAGTACTTTCACTGAAGTATACAAGAGATTTAATACGTCCCCACAAGAAAAAGTCAAGAGGCGTCAAGTCAGGTGACCTAGGAGGCCATTGAACAGGTCCGCCGCGACCTATCCAGCGCTCTCCGTACTCAGCATCGAGATAGTGTCGGACACTCCAGGTGAAATGTGCTGGGGCACCATCTTGTTGGAAGAATAACTCCCGTAAATTGGCCAGCGGTATGTCGTCAAGAAGGGCCGGTAAAACTTCTTGTAAGAATATTAAGTAGCTTTCTCCAGTTAATCTGTCTAAAAAAACCGGACCCAGTAAATGTGTACCTAAGATGCCCGCCCAAACATTTACAGAGAAACGATGCTGGTATGAATCCACCCTGAATGCGTGAGGATTTTCATGGCTCCACAAATGGCTATTGTGTTGGTTGAACATGCCTGCACGCGTAAAAGTGCTCTCATCCGTCCATAAAATGTTGCGCTGCCAATTTTCAAATAACCACTGGCAGAATTCTAATCGTGGTGCGTAATCACGGGGAGTGAGGTCCTGACAGCGTCTCAGGTGGAAAGGACGCTCGCAGTCACCATGAAGCGTTCGCCACACGTACATGTGGCTAACATTAAAATGTGGGCTTGCTTCTCGGGTACTACTATGAGGATTCTCTTCAAAATGAGTTAGTATCTCTGTTTGAAGACGAGTACGTCTGCGTACATTATCTCCCCTGTCGATAGCCGTATTGGGCTGAAAAGTACCATGATCTCGGAGACGCTGAGTGGCTGCCAACATAGTCCTACGATCTACATTGGTGCCGTGCCTGTTATTAAATGTCCTGCATGCCAATGATACATTATCACCACACAGTGCCAAAGTTCTCACCATTTCAGTGTATTCAATATTTGAATACCGAAAAGACATCGCGCGCGAAAGTTATCGAAATATCTATTAATCACTTAACACAAGTAGTCACAGATAACTGCGGCGCACGACTAGATTTTTTCACATAGTCGGTGCCCATTTAGGGATTGCAATAACGGGATATCCGAGCCACCGGGATTCCGCGTACATTGAAGCAAAATTACAAACCGAATTCAATCATCATTTAACGTTCCGCGAAATTATTTTTCATAGAAATACCTACTTGTTGATTCATTTCATAGTGATTTTGTTACAATTTAATTTGTTTCATTGAAGTGCATGTATTGCGCGGGATTTGGATCACCCGGTCTTGCAAATACCGGGAGTAATTTTTTTCGCGGCACATCCCTATACCGTTTGCCAAACCTTTTGATGTACCGCCGCGCCGCGCCGCGCGCGCCATCGTTTGTCGGATGGGTCAAATTGCATTAAACAATAGCTGCATCCTGCTCTATCTAGTTGTAGTTAAATGTGCGGAAAAGAGAATATGATAGTTATTTATTTTGGTAGCTTATTACGTTTATTGAGGCCTATCGTTGTGTGCGTTTGATTAATGATAGATTGCTTAAATAAACTTTATGACTATCGAAATAAAGTTCATTTTTGTTCATTATTTAGTTTATTAGAGTATTCGTTTAGTGATTCATTTAAAAATGATCTTATATCCTGGAGTTACGTTTCAATTTCGTTTGTTCGGAGTAGTAAATGAAAGAGTGTCTGTAATTTACTTGGTCTTAACTAATTATTTTGAAAAAAATTACCTACCAAAAAAAATGTTGATATCGGTTCAGTAGCTGATTCTGAACGTACTACTTTCCGCTTTTACATTTAAATCTGTTACATGTTGTATAATTGTCCAAACCTTGAAGCAACATTATTCATTTATCATAACATTACGTATAGGCTTAAAATTTAAAATTCTCATAGGAAAAACATTAGTTTAGGTGACGTGATCGGGAAAAATTCATAGTTTATTAAACTTTCTCTTTCTTTAGTCTCAGTTGTCTGCATCCAACGACTTCCTTAACCAGGTCCTCCGTCCAACTTCAACGCGGCCTAGCAGGCGTCCAACACTTCCTGATGTGTTAAATTCGATTCACTTAAATAAGCATATTTTTGTAACTCTAGTGTACATATAGTAAAAATGTGTTTACTCATTGAAAAATCAAATTATCACGGATTTTGTTGCAGACTGAGTCCACCGTGTGACTACGAAAGCTGTAAAGTAATCGAAACTTCGCGACAGGAAGTTAAAATGAAAAAAATAAACCGAAAACGCTAAAACTTTGTAAATAATAGATTTATTTCATAAATGTGTTTTTGTTCCCAGTTTAATTAGGTGTATGTATTATGTATACATCACAATGAAAAAAATAATTATGATCAGGGGAACATAAAGACCCATACAAAACATCTCGAAACAAAATGTTTTCAAATAATATGACAATTTATCTTTATTTATTTGTGTGTTTATGTATCTGTATTGAAATAAACACATCAATAATTTTTTGTTAATATATAATAAAATGTTGCATATATCCATAAAATGTTATTCCAATACTACAGGCCAACAGCTATATCGATATCGATACGAAAGTATCGAAAGTGCATGGTACACCACTATATGTCAAGCACACATGTAAACTTCACGCACACAATCGTAAATCAGTTTTGGTCGCGCTCGAAATGACACATTGCCGATCTATGTTCTATACTACATCTATGACTAGAGGAGACACTGCATTTTTGTCTCTGTCACGCCTACGAAATAACATTCTTCCCTCTCGCTTCGCTATGTACTCTTGCGCACACACCATACGCAGAGACTTTTTTCTCGATGTAGTATAATACCTCAATGATTTGTTCAGTTTTTTTTTATATTGCTGTTATAGGTAGTGGGTTAGCGGCCCCCCTGATTGGTCATGAATCTTCGCAGTGCCAGGGGCGAGCACAACAAAGTAGCTGCGTATCTTAAAGAAAGGTCAGATCATTGCAATCAGGAGTTAGAACTAATAATAATTTGTTTTTATTTTTCTTTCCCGCAAACACAAATCAATCAAAGAAATTCTGTTTCAGGAAAGTGCGTTATGTATAATATTTTTTTATAGCATATTCGACACAAGAATTGATCGTGAGCCTATATAGTTACCAATTGGTCAATGTTCATTTTCATTTTTTTTATAATATTCATGCGGATACACTAATAATATTTCAAAATATTCTTATACTTACAATATACGGCAATATTCTATCCAAAATAGTCTCCGAACTGGAATTCTCGCACAACAACTGCAGTATCTCTAGACTGTACAGTTTTGACGTGCAATGGTGCAATCCACGTATGCATGACGTCACCAATGACGTAATCAATATCAACCCTTCACTATCCGGTCCCAGTTCTTTTCCATCTGGTTTATCTTCTGTATCCTCGTCAAAATCGTTCACATTAACACTTAACACTTTAAACCCGTCTTTGAGATTGTCAATGTCGATTTTTGTGTGCTCCGTGGTCTCTTCGACCAAGTCTTGGTAGTTCTTGGCGTCGGAGGGTTGAGTGAAGATCTTGATGATGTTCCTTATGTCTTGGTGAATGCGGAGGATTTTCTCGTCCGGTGGTAGTATGGGCTGGGCCGAGAAGATAAGCATGTATGACTGGAGGAATGAATAGAAGTACTCTGGGAATAATCTGAAAAGATAATGTGGGTATAGTTATTTTTATAGCACTATATTACTATGATGTTAATTTAAGTTGAGTCGGTTTCTATAATGCAAAACTATATACCGGGTATCTCAAGACTGCTACCGAAAACGAAGCCGGGTGGTAGTTTTAGTGACTACAAACACAATGCAACTAAAAATTTCGCAAAGAAACGCGACAATGATTTTTTATGATTTTTTAAATATCGTCATTTTTGGGTGGTAAATCCATAGTTTTTGCTAAAATAATAATTTAAACACTTTTATATCTTAGATTATTTATAAATAAAACGATATACACTGTTATTTTAGGAAAAAATGTATTTACCACCCAAATATGGTCATAGGAAAAAAAAACAAAAAAAAAATATTGTCGCTTTTTTTTGCAACTTTTTCTGTTGCATTGTGTCTGAAGTCGCTTTAACTAACACCCGGCTTCGTTTCGGTAGCAGTCTTGATATACCCTGTATACACCATATTCCTAGAAAACACCTCCTGCACTCCATCAACATTTTCAACACAAATTTATGTAATTTTTTTTCAGTCATTTTATTGAAGCAAATACACATATTATATCACTAGCATCTTCACAAAACTTATGAATTATTAATAAAAAACACCTGACAGTCACATACACAATCCTGACCCAACACTAAGAGTCTTGTTTCGTGGGTGTCGGGAACTACAAGAGACTTTTTAATCTCACAAACACCCAGACCAAACAAATAATTGTGATTCACACAAATATCTGTTTCGGTGCAGCCGGCGTCTACCCAACCACGCAACGGAGGCTGTCAATTTTTTAATAGTATCTCTAATAAATTAATAAATTCACTATGTCACTTTTTGGCTGTCAGTGTGCGAGCGCATCATTATCATTTAACTCTCATATTGTTTCCAAACGCACCAAAATAATTATAAATTAAAATGAAGTGTATAAACCACCCTACTCACTTTCCCCTAGCCTCGTCTAGATACAGCTCAGCACTCCGTCTATCCTTCGGGTTCCGTTCAGTCATGGAGTGCAATAGATCCCTCAGAGCTGGTTCACAACCCTCGCCCAGGGTCATGGTGGGTGGACGGTCCTCGCCGTTGCGGTAGGCCAGGAGACCAGGTAGATCTAACGCTGGTGTACCGTCGTTCCATAGTTCTAGAAGCGCACAGCTGAAAGAAAAAATAATCCTACTAGCACTTTTTATCCCAGCAAATTGTAGTGTTCCCGTGGGATGAGTCAGGAAGTCGAATATACATATTTGCTACTCTTGCTAATTTTAATGTGTGCTACGGGACAGGAGCGCGCAGAATTGCATGGTTTTCGTCATAGCACGAAGTGAGACGGGACAGAAAGGGATATAACGGGACAGGACGAGAGGAAAAAAGCAATATAGTCGACGGTGGTCACATTGAGTTGAAATATTAACAGAAATAATATGTTGTTGATGTGGACTGGACTCAATAAGTATCTACACCCGGGCGAAGCCGGGCCGGCCCCTAGTAATTAATAACGTATATAAGAGGAGGTGCTTGAGCCACAGTTTCTTTAGCCAATGAGGTGCTTATTTTCTTCCACATACTTGTATTTTTTTTAACTCTGTCTATCTACCGGGTGATGAAAGATGAAATGACGATATTTAAAAAATCATAAAAATCATTGTCGCGTTTCTTTGCGAAATTTTTAGTTGCATTGTGTTTGTAGTCACTAATACTACCACCCAGCTTCGTTTTCGGTAGCAGTCTTGATATACCCTGTATATTTTAAGTGAAAACTAGTTATAAGCATACATACATACATACATAAACTCACGCCTTGTTCCCAGAAGGGGTAGGCAGAGGTGCGAGGGCACCCACATATCGCCTTGTATGTTCCGTCCCACAATGTGATAGGTGGCGAGCCTATCGCCATATCGGGCACAAATTCCTGACTCTGGGTTGATACTGAATAGATAAATCCAATATCACTTTGCCCAACCCGGGATTCGAACCCGAGACCTCAGCTTTATAACCGTACCGTAGTACAACTACGCCACCGAGGCAGTAGTTATAAGCATGTTATTTATACTGTATCTAATCATACTGTTATTAACTGTATGTTTTTCAAGTTCTAAATAATAATAAATATTTTGTGCTATGAAACCATGAGTTGTGAATACATACTTTTGTGGACGAGTAACCTAGGGCTTTCCGGTAACTCATAAAATAAACTTTAGCATAATGGTAAGCTCAGTGGTTGACAATTCATTTGTCATCTGTTGAGTATAGACAACATCTTGAACATGATTTGTGGAGAAAAAACAAATATGATGATAATAATGAAACTAATATGGCTTAGATTATTGTCTTTTATCAATCCAAACTATGCCACTTGCACCACAAAGGAATATAGTCTGAAATCTCATGTTTATAGTATATGTAATTTATAACCAGTAGATAGGACCAGCAAGCTAATATATCTTGAAATCTCTGACTGATAACTTACCCAGCTGAAAAAATGTCCATACTCGAAACCAACTCTCCCACTTTACATGGAGACTCGCTAAGCAAAAGACCTCCCGATTTATCATCACCCTGTAATAAAATAAGAGTTCGTGAATAATCCAGCAATTTTACAAGTATACATTTATTAAAAATATTTTCACTCATGACGACATATAAACAAGCTGACTAGACTATTATTTTATTTTGAAAATTGTAATTATCAACTAGGTTTTAATATTTTGTAATGACATATCATCGGCCACGGAATTAGACCCGACTTAACGACAAGATATAATTCCCAATCGTGATAAAAATACATGTTACAAAAGTACGTCGCAATCAATTTACAATTTAGCACAACCATATCACAAACAATTGCGAATATGAACAGTCCGGGTATAATATACTTGGGAGTGTAGTCTTTGGCAGAATGAGCGTAAAACCATGCTAGATAGTATGCAAATATCATCTGGAGTTGTATACTACATGGACCTTGTAGAGACTAGGACGAATTTCCATGCTTTCCGGCGTTTTTGCCAAAACTATTACTCGAATCAAGTATAACAAACAGCTCACACAATATTTAAATGTAATAATGATTTGATTCGTGGTGCTTTACAGCTAGCATCTCCGGCTGTAAAAGTATTTTAACTAGCTTTTAACGGGATAAGGGGTAATTTATGGAGATGATTTAAGTCTTATGTTACCAATCGTACACAAAAAGTAGTTATCAATGGTTATGAGTCAGAACTAGTAGGTATTACTTCGGGTGTACCACAAGGGTCAATATTGTGCCCTCCTTTATTCATTTTATTCATAAATGACATCCATACATGTTTCAAACACTGTCATATCCTATTATATGCAGATGATCTTAAAATTTACCGTATCATTGACAATATAAATGACCATAATCATTTCCAACAAGACCTCAATCGTTTTTTTGCCTACTGCATTGAAAACAAGCTTGATCTTAGTCTAAATAAATGCAAAACAATCAGTTTTACCAAAAAGAAAAATATAAGTAAATTCCCCTACAGCCTAGGAGCCACTTTGGATTCCGTTAACTTTATTAGAGACTTAGGCGTAACTTTAGATAGTAAATTGCAATTGGCAATACATATAGGTAACATAATAAATAAAGCATTTAAAATGTATGGCTTTGTTATGCGATCAAGCACAAACTTTAGAAAACCATCTACGTATCTTTATTTATATAAAGTCCTGATCCGCTCTCAACTTGAATATGCCCTGCCTGTTTGGAATCCATATTATAATAAATATACAGATGCTATTGAATTAGTACAAAAAAAATCTTAAAGAGTATGAACTATAGATGTTTCAGCTCTTTCGCAAGTATGAGCAACTGCTGCAAAAATACAACCTTCTAAACTTAAAACATAGACGCACTAACTTAAAGCAATGTTACTCCACGATCTGTGCCACAATAAGTATGATTGTACATCAATAATCAATAAAATATGTTAAGTCCCTACTAGAACGCACTGCCGTACCCCTTGTCAACTATTCGCTCTAACTCGTTGTCGTACTAACTCCGGCAAACGTTCTCCTATTTTTAGAATAATACACTCTTACAATCTTAATTTTAATGAATTAGATATAATGGCCACTTCTGCTTATTCATTTAAAAGAAACTATTGAAAATATTGTCTAATACCTAAATGAATAAATAACTAATGAGCAAATGTAGACTATGATTATACATTATGTTAATAACGTAGAAAGACGTATATTAATTTTGTTTTAATAATATATAGTATTTATCCTGTTGGTAAACGGACTAGACGCGACTGCCAACATGTTCACGGTGGTCGCGGGTTCGAATCCCAGGGCACACCTCTGACTTTTCGGAGTCATGTGTGTATTGATAGTCAATCACCACGCACTAAAACGGTGAAGGAAAACATCGTGAGGAAACCTGCATACCATAGCGATTTATAAAAAAATCTATGGTATGTAAGTCCGCCAACCCGCACTAGGCCAGCGTGGTGGACTATATGGCCTAACCACTCTCAATCGTACTCTCGATTGTGGAGGAGGCCCGTGCCCTGCAGTGGGACGTATATGGGCTGATACAGAATATATAGTAATACTTATCAGCTGCCAAATATTGTAAACTGGTATCTCGTACGAGTATAATGTTATGTTAAAAACCTCAACAACACAGACTAGTGGCTTCAACCATCAACTTATTGAATTTGAGATGAATTGTAATGACTGTATTAGTTTTAGTTTCTGTTTAATAATAATAATAACTCGTTATTATAACACCATATACAAAGGATAAACAAAACACAAAAACAAAAGAAAAAAGAAGAAAACAATAGTTATAGAAACATAACGTTGGTGATATAACTGGCGGTCTTATCGCTTTAAGCGATCTCTTCCAGACAACCGGTTGGTAAAGGAAAGATCCAATGGTTATGGACGGTGCTTATTATTGACAATAAACTTACATGCAATATAAATATATAAATACCGATATAAAACGAATAAATGCAAGATATGATACACTTAAATACAATATAATACATATACATACATATATACATAACAATAATAGTGAATGGTGATAAATCTATTGCGAAAGGTAGAAAGCTTTCACCCCTGATTTAAATATTTAAATATTTAATGTAATTATTATTTTTTCTAATCATTTGGTTAATTTAATTTAATTCAGTATCTACCTATTTCTCTCTATTTTGTATATTTTATTATTTAATGTGTGGGAAACGGTGTTGATGGCATGATTAGCATATGTAAGTACTTAAATTACTGTTATTCGTATCTCTTGTATTGTGTCATTGTTTGTTTACCTAAATAAAGAGAAAAAGAAAAAAAAATCCTGGCATTACAGTTATAGTAGTAGGTGTGAGGGCGGGACAGTCTCGGACCTATCACAAAGAATTTATATGAAAAAATATAAAGTTGTACTCACTCCAACTCTGCTATGTGGGTCTGGCGCCCTGACGAATCTCTCCGGAGCGACGTAACACAACCGTCGTCGCGAGGTATCGAAGAAGTAGCTGAAGTCTGCAGGGTTGTCGTCGGGTAAGAACGTCGGCTTGAACGATGCTATGTCAGTGAGTAGCACCCACAACCATGACGTCACCATTATGTTCTCTAACTATGGGGGAAATGATAAATCTTTTGTTATATAATACAATAATACATGCAAAGGGATCATAGGGATTCTCATCAAACATAAACTGTGTTTTTATGTGTGTGCGTGTGCGTATGCGTGCGCGGGTGCGTATACGTGCGTGCGGTATGCGTGTGTGTATATGTTACAAAAATATCACATCTATTTCTTGGCAAGCATAAATGATTAGCGTTTCTTGTACCTATTATCATTCAATTTAAAATTAAAGTTTAAACCACGGTGGTTTAACTTAGAACAAACAACGACGAATTATAATCATCGTTTTTACTAACTTAACACCAGAGGGCGAAAAAATCGTTGGTTTGTACGGGTTTCTCCATTTTATGTAGATTGTATTTTACGCAGATATTATTGGCACTAAATTACTTTTAACAGCATTGATTAGCTTATTTGCTGATGAGTTAATTTTAAAACAATTATTAAATTTATTAAAATGCATACACATGCGGAAATGAGAATTGTTATGTTCACATTTCTATACAGAATAATTTGTTTCAAATAGACAAAATTCAAATCGATTCTATTAGATCTTATTCAGGTCCAAACCTGCCTAAATCTTTTCTTTTCGTATATAAAGGTAATGAAAGTAAATATAGATATATTACTGGATTGTTTTTCTTACTTAACGCCAGAGGATGCCTTGAATTGATTGAGTGACGTCTCTATCTTAGTATGTAAAATGTACTCTGTGGTTTAAACTTTAGGGCATTAAGTTTACAGTCTAAAAGAGTTTCAAAAAGTTTATCTTTCTCTCACACAGCCACAGGAAGTCCACTGCTGAACGTAGGCCTCGAAATTTCGAAATTTTACAAGCATAAAATTAAGAAACGTATAAAACACATACCTTAATGTCACCATGGCATATTCCAATTTTATGCATCCTGTGCAAAGCATACAGCACTTGGAAAGTTATCCATTTCTTCTCCAAGGTCGTCAGAAACGGTCTAGTGGACATGCGATCGTAGACACTGCACTTGCAGTATTCACGCATCAGTAAGCCTGCTTTGTCTGTCAACTGGAAGTTTAAATTATTTATTTAATGCGGCAATCCTACTGAAACACTACGCGACCCGACCCAACGCGACATGTGTTGAATCAAATCTAACCATATTATTATCTATTACTAGCTGTGCCCGCGACTTCGTCCGCGTGGAATTTAAAAAAAAAGTTAATTAGTTTTTTAAGTAAATTTTTTAAATAAAAGAATTTTTCTAAAATAAGTGTAGCCTAAAATAAGTTACTCCTTATTATATCAGCTACCTGACAAAAAAGTCCCGTCAAAATCGGTCCAGCCATTTCAGAGACAGACAAAAAAAATCTAAGATCATTTTCGTTATAGGTATCGTGTATATGATATGGGCCAAGTGATTAATCGGGCATTATTCATAATGCCCGGGCAATATGAATAATGCCCAATAAGAGCGGGCTATGTGGTTATAACCAATCAATTTATCACATTGCCTGGGCATAATGAATAATGCCAAGTACCTATTGGGCAGAGTTATGTATAGCGAATCAAAATCAAAACAATGAGCCGAAGTGGTAGAATTTAGAATAGGGCAGCACGAGGGGGTAGGTTGGGAGAAGTGGAGGGGGAGTGTCGCACCTCCCCTGGTACCACTCCCATGAAAGGTAACGCACCATTCCTGAGAAATATCTATTATAGCAACCTAACCCTTAAAACACTTGTTGTCAATACAAATTAGCTTCTGTATCGTCTCCGGCGCTACGGGAAGTTCGTTCCCAACCCCTTCGCCCTTGCGTAACAAAAGATAGGCACCCATGCTCACCTCCGCAGCTTCGGCTTGCTGGTCGCCTCCGGCGACCAGCCTCAGCCGCTACGGCTCGCACGGTTACATATCCTTCGTTACAGCGGGCGGGGGCTGCTTTCCCTCCGCGCCTCCGGCTTTTTATATACACTCTAGGGTCGGTAGCCAAAGACTATGTGATGTCGGGATGTTCCGAGTCGGTTTTGGGGCACAGTCGACCTAACTTATCCATAAAGTGGGTACACTAATTTTCTTCTGAAGATAATGTTTCGGACGTTAAAAAACAACTAAACATAAGCAGATCAATTCATAACGCCCAGGCAATGTGATAAATATGTGAGTTTAGATTCTAATTAATCACATGGCCCGATATGGCTCGGCAATATTCATACTGCCCGGGCATTATGAATATATTATAATTATGAATGAGATCCGTAGGAGAACCAAGATTACCGACATAGCCCATAGGATTGGCAAGTTGAAGTGGCAGTGGGCCTGGCACATTGCTCGTAGAACCAATGGCCGTTGGGGCCCAAAGGTTCTCGAGTGGAGGCCACGTACAGGCAAGCGAAGTGTCGGACGCCCGCCTACAAGGTGGACGGACGATCTGACTAAGGTCGCAGGAAGTAGCTGGATGCAGGCCGCTTCCAACAGGTCATTGTGGAGATCATTGGGGGAGGCCTATGTTCAGCAGTGGACTTCCTGTGGCTGATATGATGATGATGATGATGATGATTCCAAAAACATTTTTATAGTCATTACAATATAATTTTTCTCCTTTTATTTGTGTTTTCATATTTAGAATTAATAGAGAAATACTTACAATTACTCTTTGAAATGGCAAGCAGTTGAATGCGGACACCAATTGCTCCTTAATCTTCAGTATCCTCTCTTTATGTTCAGCTAATGGTAATGAAGGGTCATGTACTGCAAACACCTTGACAACAACCAGACCCTCACGAGAGCGAGCCCTCGCCACTTTCAAGAACCTTGTTGAGCCGAGGCTATAAATCAAAAACAGCATTAATCACATAAATTACACAGCTTAATAAAAAATAATGTTTTACTAGCATGCTGGTTATCGCTATTGATTTCTATGCTATGAAGTCCAGCTTTTCATGAAACCATTTGAATTTCGAAGTTTTTTATTATTTTTGCAAATATTATATTTTTAATAACATACTACATGAGAGATCTTTAGAGCACAAATTGTTATAAATGTTCGTTATTTCTTTGAAATTTAATTAGAAATGATGAAACGGTTTCTCAAAACACTGAATATGTAAATGAATAAATGTGTTAGATTTTTTTTACACTGAGAAAATAAGTAGATGAGAGTAAATGTTAAAACTTGAATTTTGATGGCCTTGAATTCGGACTTTACTTAAAGACAAACTTCATAGAAGTTGTGATTGATTCAAAAAAGAAATTCTCAGGAAAGTCATAGATTGGTATCCATAGATAATCAAATTATAAGAAAATATGCAATATTTTCTTATAATTTGATTATCTATGGAAAAAATCAAAATTATAAGAGCAAATATAAGCATAAAGTTGCAATTATTCACTGTCTCCTGTTTCCAGAGAATGTAGGAAATAATGGTGAAGAGCAGAGGCAGTACTTGCACCAGGAGACAATAGTGATGCAAGAAATAAAACCAATGTCTATTTCTCTGCCAAACAGCAGTGTAACCACACTGTTGTGTTCCGGTTTGAAGGACATTGTAGCCAGAGTAACTACTGGACATAATGAGACCTAACATCTTATGTCTAAGGATGGCGAATGCAGTAGAATACCAAGCACTGCTTTGTTATTCATGGTGTTGTGTGGTTTTGCTACTATCTAGAGTGGTCATATCACTTACCAACATGGATTGGCATGCTTATTTTGCCATTCATCGCAATTTGAAAAATATATAATTAAGGTTTCAGAGTAGATGAGACTATCACATAATAACATATTACTGATGATCTTTAAAAAGGGATTATTACCAAAACTAATGAGCTAAATAGTCTACAGCAGATTCAAAATTAGAGTAAAAAGCTTCCCCTGTTGGCCTGTTTAAAATCAGTTACAATCAATTTTGTTTGTAATGATTGTATTATATAAATTGTAAAACATTTAATAGTGTTTGTTAAGTTTGATAACTATGTCGTCTGATAAAGAAACACATGTAAATGCCATTTGTACTGAACATGATAAGTAAGCAAAAGATAGGCAGTTAATTGATATGACAAAGGCTTAAATAATAATTACACACGAGCGAAATAATACATTAAAAATGTAATTAAATTATGTAAGTAACTATTGTGTAATTGCCATTGTAATATGGATTTTTACGAAGTCCTACAACCATGGTATTTTTATAATCAATAAAGTACACTTACCTCTGATCGAACGTTAAATCTACATGGTCACTAAGGTAGTGCTCTACTGGATATATTTGTGATGGAGCGACTCCAACGAGTTGATTACCCATTGTTAAAGAAAGTCGAATGGAAAACTGTTTCAACGCATCACAATTTATCTCTGACTAATTTGTCTAATTACACAACGTTAGAGCTTTAACTTTATATCTGAAAAATATACGTCCACAAAGCATTTGTTGCTTAATAGTGAAAGTGCAACTACGTTTTTTTGCGATAAATATAAAATTCTAATTCAAAACAAAGTATTGCAAATTTTGGCAATGACAGAAACACAGCCGTGAAATGACAACTGTGACACTTGACAGATTAATATGGACGTTCATATGTTCGTTTGTGGATTTATCACGAAATTATTTTTAGTCGTCTGTGCACGAAATGATTTGTTTTCAGAGTGCTTAATTTCCTGAATTTATAGATTGTATATGCGTAACATATATTTTGTTATCCTTTTTCAAATTTATGAACAACACTTTGCAACTTTATGTTGTTAATTTAAAATAAAATATTGTTTTTACAAGTTATCGATGATACCATAGACAATTACAAATGACAAATACACCTCATCAAACGCTGTCATATCGTCTCTATAGTCTCTTTTTCCTTCAACAAACAAGCATTCCACCCATTTTCATTGTATTTCGTTACGTTTACTCAATATATTTCACAGAGATGACTTCCAAAAGTGAAAAGGATCGTGCTAAACAAATCCAAGACCGATGTCAGAACATATTGATGCAGATGTTGAAGGATGAGGACAATAAATATTGTGTTGACTGTGATGCAAAAGGTACGTGCACTTTTATTCTTATTTTAAAAACAGTTTTTGTCATTTCCTTATGAATGCAATGGGACTAAGCCTTCGCTTTAGCTTGAACACTGTAGCCCATTGTATTAACAACGAATTGAACTGTATTAGCGAGGTCTGTGATATATTTTTGGGGTACGAAATACGAAACGAATTAGTCACATTATCGCCAAATAATTAGTTTGTTATCACTATTATATTGATACTTTCTGACATTTTACACACTGTACTTATTGGGCAATGATTTAGTGATAGACACTTAATGTTGTATGTGTACTTTTATGTAATAACATGGCAATACAACAGTAATTTATTCTACACAAACAATGTTACTCAATATAAGTTCCTTTCACTTATTCAAATAAATAAAAGACCAAGCAAAGACAGTCAGAACAAAATTTCTCTAACCTTGACATCTGAAAATCTAGATTAATTTAATGAAGGCCTCACTGTCATACTTACATATATTATCTATCAAAGCTAGTGTGAGATAAAATAATTCCAGTATATTTTATTTTATTTTGAATAACATATTATGTGCAAACCTATTACAATTTTATGAATTTAATTACTTATAATTATTTTCTCAAAAGTAATTAATAGTAACAATTAATACATTTTCATATTATTGATTCTCAAAACTATTATATTTTTTCCTTATTCTAATACTGATTAATCTGAGTCAGATTTTGTACTTCATATTTTTGGAAATATGCATGTAATTTACCTTGAAATAAGTATATTTTAATTGATTTACATCCTTAATCATTTCAAACCTTTTATATGTTTGTTGATAACAGTAGATAAGTTAATGTCCTGTAGAAATTTATTTTATGTTTGGCACTTTACATATACTATTTATATAGCCCAGTAGTTATATACATTAGGTAATTACATAAGACATTATCACAGTGTTTATTCCAACTATGAATATTATGTCATGATAAGTATGAAAATTCATCCTATCTTAATTCATAATCTTATCAAACTGCTTCTCAAATTTTGTATTAAATAGCTTGTTTTTGATAGGCCATAGAGAGTGGTAGAAATAAACAAAGCTATGACACCTCCAGACAGTCTCTGTTATACTTATCCTCTCTTAATTTGAATATTTTCAATCAGGTATCATTCTTTTAGTATAACAAGACAACAAAAAAGCTATTTCTTGCACTAATACTAATTCATTTTGCCATGTTTTTGACCTTGGTAAATTTATCTACAGCCATTGAATACCTTAAAACAATGTTTTGCATGACATTCATATTATTTACCTTATGAATTTACAGCATTATGCAGTTTAAAATAGACTTTATATTATGTATGAAAATATTGAATGACTGACTGAATGTTATAGATTTTCTCGATCTTGTGTGTTCTAGCTATTTACATAAGTGTTCTATGCATTATTGTAATATGACATTGCAATAGAATAGCTGGAACCAAATCAACCATAAAGTTATGGTTGAATAAAAATATATATACTTATGTATTTTCAATGTGAGTGATTTCAATAGATTTATAAATAAAATGGAATATGTTGTCATATGTTAAATTAGAAACAGGGGTAAACTTTGCCATGAAGGTCAAAATCCTACCAGATTCTCTCTTTTCTACTTTCTCACTTGCAATATTTGTTGTTTTATTTTTACCATAGTAACTTATATCCAGTGCACGCACACAAATGTACAGTCATAACACATACAATTTGTAGGTAATTATAAAGAGGAAATTACTTATTAGGCTACATTTAACAAGACTATTTAATATGAGCCAGCTACAAACAACACTATCTAATATATTAATATGCCACGGTATTTGCACATACATACCATACAAGCATGTTCTTCAAGGATAATTAATAATAATAGACATCACGAACATTTCACATTACAGAAAACAAGTCTTGCAATTGTTATGTAATAAATGATAAACTTAATTAATTACTTTCTCCATTATGTTGTATTCTTTCTCCATTATGTTATATTCTTTCACCATTATGTTATATTCAATCTATGTTATAATCACTTTTAAAATTACTTTATTATTTATTACTTAATTTAAATTTAAACTCATCACTTAATTTCAAATTCAGTCTTAATTATTTTTAATATATTTTGTCATTGTATAATTATTGAAATTGCATGCTGTGGTCACCTATAATTGAAGATCACGTCGAAATGTAAACCACAACAATGCTATACCATTGTCTTCATTATATGTCGTGTATCCCTCGTTGGAGGTCCTCAATTTAAAAAATAAAATAAAAAATAAAAAAATAATTTTGATATGTGCTGCAAATATTATTGTAATGAGTGACTCTTGTATGTATAAATGGCACATGCCACTGACTTCAAAGTTATGCTATTCATTGTTGATTGTTATTTGCTTTGACCGTGAAATACATTGTGGGAAAACCTGCATACCTTAGACTTTTTCACATGAAATTTGGAAGAATTATTCCAATTCATTAATTCTGTCAATATGTTTATTTAATGTATATTTTTATTTTAATGTTTTAACATACTACCGTTTTTTGTCTTTTATAAATAAAAATATAAACAATTAAGACTAGAGGGTTGATTAAAATACTTTATGCCAGCCTGATAGCTGACAGTAAAATTATGAGAAAAATGAGTTTGCAACAAGGCATAAAGCCATGTCTTTGTAAAAAGATGTGCATAATTTGGAAAAAGAAATCCCATCAAAAACATCCTGTAAGAAATCCAAGTCTCGTAGCTCAGTTTTTCTACGGTAAAAAGTTGTGAGATCCATGTAATACCAAGTCGGTTAATTTATTTAGTCCTTGCTTAAGGGACCTTCTGTATAAAGTTATTGCGTAAGTTATTATCATATCAATATTAAAAATCCTTTATGTTTTAAATAAATAGATTGACTTGGCCATCGCATGAAAACATAATGTATATAACAATTTATACATAATGCTGCTGGCCAAGTCAATCTATTTATTAAAAACGTAAAGGATTTTTAATTTCGAAATATTTACCTTGATTTGGATAATAACCTACATTTTGACAATGTTAGGATATTATTTAAATTAATGTGCAAATCACTATTACCAAAGTTTTAAAGTTTCTTTATACCATTAACCATATTGTAATCTCTTTCAAGGCAGTATTGCCTTATTGATAGGATACTAACTGGAAACTCCAACCCACACTTATTTTTAAAAGGTAAAAGCATACTTCTCAAGGAAATAGAGAGTACATAGACTTACCTAAGATTGGTTGAAGTGTTATGAATTTGAGTTAGTGTTATGTTCCATTTTCTTTACCCCAACCAATGATGTTTGGATTTCTCACTGTAAACATATCAAGGCATTTCTTTTCATAATAATGACATCAGTGAGTTAAAACTTTTGTTTCAAATTTATACAGGTGTTTAAAAGTTATTTACAAATACCTATAATTACAGTAATAATGGCCTATTTTTACCTTACTCTCGTGTTAGAATGATGTATTAACTTTATTTGTAGCTACCAAATAAGCAGCAAATAATTTAATGTAATTTTATACAGTGCAGTGTCTGCTTGTCATTTTGTCATATTATGTTGAATTGTGTAAGTTACAGAAAACACAAATAGTCAAACGTTGGCTTAATTTTGTCTTAAAATGTACTTATCTTATTTTCGCAATCAAAATGCCCTGACCTCGCTAGTAACTGGTCTATTGTCGTTTTAACACTTTTGGCTTTGATTTCGTATACTCTCGGACTGAAGGCATTATTCAGAGGTATTAGCCAATATACATAATTGGCGCCCTTTCAAAACCAAACCCACATATTTACTGAGACTACACACATAATTTATCACTATCATATTTTACCTATCATCATAATATATCTTCTTCCACTGTCAGTCCTTTTCCCACCTTTACATAGGTCAGCACATCATGTCATGTTGCAAAAGATTTTTCAACCAGTTGCCCCAAACCCAATAGTCACATACTTAGTCCTGACCCCACACTAACATCGAGTCTTGTGACGTAGGTATTAGAAACTACGAGAGACTTTTCAGACTCACAAACACCCAGACCCAAAACAAATACCTGTGGATCACACAAATATTTGTCTCGGTGCGGGGATTGAACCCGCGTATTCACGTTTCACAGCCGGTCTAACCAACTGAGCCACGGAGGCTGTCTATTGGGTAAAGGCCTTTCGGTCTACTACGCTGACTTACGGCGGGTTTTAAATATCCTTGAGATTTTTTAAGGCTGCTTATTGTAACCATGCCTTTAGTTTTTATTTGTTTTATAGTGACGAAAGGTTTTCTAAAGCCCTTCCATGCGTCAAAAAGTACTTTAATCAGGTGCCCATACTATTAATAGCAGAAAGCCTAAACCGAGTAAAAAACTACACAGACGAATAAACATAACACTAGGATGAGCAAGTATTTTATCCAGACAGCTATTATGTTATAAACGGGATACAAGTCTGTTTGTTTGTTGCTTTGTCATGACTAAACTACTGGAGCGATTGTGATAAAGATTTCTAGAGATGTTGCCCTAGTCTTGAAGAAGGATATATTCTATTCCTTTTTTATTAAATTCAACTCTATAATTTCGAAATAATCGGCTTTTGTGTCAGTTTTTAAATAAAACTGAGATGATTTCATTAAATCGTCCTTTGTCATTAGAAATGAAACACGAATTTCAGATTTTTCAAAATTAAACATAAGGCAGTAGGAAAGTTGGGACGCCAAATAATATTAATCCTATAAATTTAAAAAAATCGGATTATTTTTATTGAGTACTTAGCTTCAGAACGGGCTGAGATGCCATTGCAGAATGGTAATATAAATAGTCCTGATTTGTATTTACTTCGTATAAATTAGACGTGAATACAGTATGCATTAACAAGTTATTAACTGCATACTATAGCATGTAGAGCACTGGCCGTTTAAACAGAAATATTTACGTACTTTCGTGAATTAATTATGCATGGCCAACCTAAGTGAATTAGTAATTTTATTTGTTTGTTATTGGGTTCATGAAACTCATTAGGTCATTGACTACTTTTGTACTCTGGTGGACTGAGAAAACGTTGAAGGCTCTAAAGTCGGACCGTAAATGTAAGTCTGAAGTCTGTATTCTGTATCAGCCCATATACGTCCCACTGCCGGGCACGGGCCTCCTCTTCAACCGAGAGTACGATTGGGAGTTGTTAGGTCATATACACGCTGGCCTAGTAGGGGTTTGCTGTGTATTTATGTTAGCTGTTTTTAGGTCTGAACTATTACCGTGTTATTACTTATAGTCTTTTTCATAGTTTTAAACCTATTTTAGTTAACGAATGTTCTATCTCTTTCGGACCACTTTTGAAATCAGTTTGAGCGAAGAAGACAAATATTTGATGGCTAAAATAGGTTTATAAACTGTATGAATAAACTTGATAATGAATAATGACAGCCTCCGTGGCGCAGTTGGTTTGACGCCAGTTGTGAAACGAGAGACTGGGTTCGATCCTCTAACCTAGAAAAGTGTTACCCACAAATAAATAACAGCCAACAGTCACATACATAGTCCTCACTCCACACTAAGATCGAGTCTTGTGTCGTGGATATCAGGAACTACGGGAGACTTTTCGGTCTCACAAACACCCAGATCCTAAAGAAATATTTGTGAGCCGCACAAATATTTATCTCGAGTCTGGATGTTTGTAAGACTAGTCTCACGTAGTTACTGATACTCACGCCCCAAGACTAGTATCTTAGCGGGGACAGACCTATGACTTTTGGGTCTATGTATAAAGTAAATAAATGAGATAACCTTGACAATGTCTTCAGGTCCTCGATGGGCGTCATGGAACCTGGGCATATTCCTGTGCATCCGATGCGCTGGTATCCACCGCAACCTCGGCGTGCACATCTCCAAGGTGAAGAGTGTCAACCTCGACTCCTGGACACCTGAACAAGTCGTGAGTATTGTACTGTTGTGTTGAAACCTTCCCTAGCAAAGTTGTGTAGACGCTGCTGGACCAAGGCCACGGGATCGATTCCCGCATCGTGACAAATGTTTGTGTGAAAAGTATCTCGTAGTTCATGATAAGTTTTTTCTTATTGCAATGAATGGCAAGACGAGCAAGCCGTTCGCCTGATGGTAAGCGATACGACCGCTCATAAACAGTAGCAACATTCCACTGCGCTCGCCATCCTGAGACATAAGATATTAAGTCTCAATTTCTCTTTCTATTTCTCTTCTCAAACTTTTGACAGCCTCCGTGGCGCAGTTGGTTAGACGCCGCCTGTGAAACGAGAGGCCGCGGGCTCGATCCCCGCACCGAGAGGAATGTTTGTGCGGCCCACAAATATTTCCTTCGGGTCTGGGTGTTTGTGAGACCGAAAAGTCTCTCGTAGTTGCTGATACCCACGACACAAGACTCGATCTTAGTGTGGGGTCAGGACTATGTATGTGACTGTTGGGTGTTATTTATTTATAATATGTCCAGTAGTTACTCTGGCTACAATGTCCTGCAATCTGAAACACAACAGTGCATTTACACTGCTGTGTCACGAGAGAAATAGACATTGCGGTGGTACCTACCCAGATGGCGTCTCACCTATGAGAGACCTACCACCAGTAAGTTCCAAAACATAAGACTCGATCTTAGTATGGAGTCAGGACTACGTACGTGACTGCTGGGTGTATTTATTTATTTAATTGATTTGTCATAAGAGCTATTTAATTGTCTACTTGACCATAAATTAATTTCATTTCATATTATATGTCCACTGGCAAGATATGTTATTTTGTCCGTTTTCTCCCAGTCTGCTCGGAACAAACGTTACAAAGGTTGAACTCAAAACGTGGCATAGTTCTTTGTTATTTTGAGCGTTTACAACATACATATTACCAATATTACTAACCATGGGGGGTTACTATACTCCGACACGAAGTTCGAATGTTCGAACATTGAAGTCAACATATTATGTATAAGATAAAAGTTATCCTCTTCTAAAATCAATACTATTCTCTATAATAAATAAATAATAATAAATGACACCCAACAGAAACTTATCATTCACCTCTAGTCAAAGATTACGACGTATGATATAGGATTCGAACATTTTGTAAATTATTAAGGCATATTAGAAGATTTACGTGTTATTTTCATGTGTGAACATTATTTTCGAACATTCGTCGTTTGGGAATACAGAGTAACCCCCCTGTGCATGAGTTATTGCATATCTATCTCATAGATTTTTGTAGAATATTTATGGATTTTTCGTGACAACACCAATCAGTACAACTTTATTAGTATCGTGTTTTGTAATACTTTTGATGTAAAATTATACCTTCGTGGAGGCCAGTGACGGGTTGTAAAATTGAGAAACCACGGGTTCGATCCCCACACACAGATAAATATTTATTGTGGTCAACAAAAGTTTGTACTGAATGTCGTATTGTCGTAAAGCCTTAACTGGGCAAAAGATACATAAAAATAGTATACTTACCTTGATGATAAAGAATAGGCAAACTATTATAGATCTCCACTTTCTGCAATCCTGACATCCCTCATCAATATCTATATCCATTCCCGTTGATTCAACATATCCACCTGTCCAGACTTTTTTTTTATTGCCATGATTGGCGAGATGAGCACATCGTTCGCCTGATGGTAAGTGATACAACCGCTAATGAACAGTAGCAAAACCAAACAACACCTTTAATTATAAAGCAGTGCTTGGGATTCCACTGCGCCCGCCATCCTGCAACATAAGATGTTAAGTCGCAATATGTCCTCTAGTCACTCTGGCTACAATGTCCTTCACACCAAAACACAACATTGCATTTACACTACTGTTCGGCGAGAGAAATAGACATTGCGGTGGCGACCTAGGCGACCTCACATATGAGAGACCTACCACCAGTTATTTACTATTGTACCAGTTATTTGCTATTACCACCATTATTAACTATTGTCAGGTATCACTCCAACAAATGGGTAACTCGCGTGCCCGCGCTGTTTACGAGGCGAATCTCCCCGACTCGTTCCGAAGGCCTCAGAATGACTCGTCCCTCGAGGCGTTCATACGAGCCAAGTACGAACAGAAGAAATACATCGCCAAGGAGTGGGTGCCGCCGCCCTTACCTAAAGTTAATTGGTGAGAACTATTCAGGAGATTATGTTTATATATCCATCCCATGGTTGGCTACAAGAAATTACCCAGTGTAGGCCGCCACTTGTATTACTATTTTTATTGTTTAAATATCTTGATAGCATCTTTGTACAGTGCAAAAAAAGGATTAAAACTTATTGTACTTCAGGAAACAAAAATGAAAATATAAATTTAAAAAATGATAAGGAATGCCCACTCACCCCACCATAGGATGGATAAGACAGAACGACAATTTGGGAGTGTCGTAACGTAAGATACACAAATAATAAATAAATATTAAATTATTATTAGAAAGATATGTATATTTGTAAACTATTTTTATGAGCAGTTAAAATGGCTTTTTCTTAACCTGTAAACTGCAGTTAAGTTCGGATATAGTTATTTAATACAATGTTAATATTACAGGGATAAAGAAATAGACGAGGAAATTGAAAGGCAGAAGCGGAAAAAGAAGACGACAACGTCGAGCTTAGGACCCCTGCCTGCGCCCACCACTAGCGACAAGAAATACACCGTGAGTATCATGCACTATGCGATATAGATATGATTGCACTAAAACTATCATTTACGGATTTGGTTTAATTTGAGACCGCCCCGTGATCAAGAAAGCTGTAAAGTAATCGAAACGACGCGTCGGGAAGTTAAAGAATGTAAAAATTTAACCAAATTCGCGACAAAATCCGTAAATAATTGTTTTATTTCATTGTGTAAAATTCGCGTCAATCTAAGAAACAATTATAGATACCGATTTTAAAAAAATCAAATGATCTCATCAATTTTATTTTACTTATATAATTTTAGATACTTTACCCCATTAGTAGAATCCTCGCTGGTTTTAGTATACAATTTCCTATTATCTTAATTCCAAATTTTATAATATAAAAAATATCATACATATTTTTTCAATGTATGAAATAATGTTTACAGAAATCGGACGTCATACCGAGTTTGCCGAAGCCTAAATCTTCAGTCAGTCCCAAACTCGGCAGAAGCACTCCGCCCACCGCCCCGCCGGACACCAGCAAAACATCCAACGGCGCTGCAGACCTACTAGGACTGGACACGTCGAAACCAGAAGCAAAACCCACTAACAACGACGATATCTTCTCCAGTTTCTTCTCAGCACCACAGGAAAAACCAGTAGAGCCACCCAAACCAGAGGAACCCAAGTCAGATCTCAAGACTGAAGAGGAGAACTTCTTCAAACAAGCCGCGCCCACGGAGAAGGAAAAGTCAAAACTCACTAAGGACAGTATATTAGCACTGTACAGTCAAACCCCACCTTTAGGCAACCAATTCCAACCGCAACCCGTTACGTATCAATTCAGCGGGTTCCCGGCCCCGACGTACAACAATATACCCGTACAAAACGGCATGCAACAGTATAACCAGTTTCCGCAACAGTTTCAGCAACCGTTCGGCACGCCCATGCAACAACCGTTACAGCAACCGATGCAGCAACAGTTCGCGAACAATCAGTTCTTCAACCAGCAACAACAGTCACAACAGTTGCAGCAACAGTTCGGCGGTTTGAGTTTAGGCCAGTTCCCGAGCACGTTCGCGCAACAGAATACGAACGTTGCTAGCAACTCGACGTGGCAATAAGCGTACGCGTATTGTTTTACTTACGTTCGTCGTTTTATTTGGTGAATGCACGTTTCTTGCGTACCATGTTACGGATGAGGCGTTCAAATACAGATATCATAGACAATATTTTCTTTGTTCCTACAATAGCCAGATATAAAGATAAGCATTATTTTTAGTACACTTTCAACGGAAAACTTAATTTTGTATCTCACAGTGTAGTTTGGATTTTACGTTATGTTTATCGCATGTAATATTTTTTGCAATGATAAATGGAGTGAATTGGCCATCCGGATGAATTGGAATAAACAGATATTTTGTCATTTAAGTGAATATTGATTTTCATTACTGGCTACTGTTTTTCTCAAAACACGAAGGTTGTATGCCAATGAATTTATATCTGCCTAAAACGTACACTGTTATAGGCCACAAACCTTCATATTCATTGAGGCGAATTAGACGGATCTATAGTCGGTAGATCAGTAATGAATGTCTATACATACGCTTGAAATTGTTGAAGAAGACGCCAGGTTAGTGACAATAACATCGGATTTATTTCTCTCCCATGAGCTCAAATTCGCCCTACAATGTGTATCCGTGCACGTTAATGGTGCACATATTTTTTTATTTAAAGTCGTACAAACGTGCATTCTTGGTTGGCAGTATGTTTAGTTTGCATGCGTTTAGTGAACTGAGAATAACTTGTTCCCATAAAACGGTGGATTTTATATGAATATCGATCTCTTTGGTACGACTTACTTCGGCTGGTGGTATGAGGATAATACGGCTGTAAGATTATGTGATATTATAGAAAATCAAAACTTGTTATACGTGCCGTAAAAACGTGCATATTCAAGGCTGAAATATGGACTGTATTAATGCAGATCATTCCACCATTCCACGTTATAGTATTATTTTGAAAAATATATCTATTTAGCTATGCAAATGATGAACTTTTTGATAAGCGGGAATATATTTCGCGACTCACCACTCACGTTATTTACTTGCGAAGTTCTTCATTTGCTATTGGGTATTTTGTGTCCGTATAAATGACTTACGCTGCTTAAAGTCAATTGAACACGTCTACGATTGAAACGTAATAAACGAACATGTATTTTTAGTTGTAATTCCAATCGAAACACAAGCCAATAAAGTCTACATTTCATTTTTTTTATACTGGCACGGCATAATTACTGCACTGCACCTGATGGTAAGCGCAAATGCCGTCCAGGGCAACTTCGTGACGTTTTTCGTTTCGAAACCTACTCTGTAACACGAAATTCGAATCTTCGGATCGAAGAATGAATTATTCCAATATATCGGCAATACGAACATTTACAGAGTAGGTACATTCGTATCGTCACAAACTTCGTTCGTCCGAAGTTTAGAACTTCGTTTCGGATGAATATAGTAAATAAAAATGTAAATGTTCGGATTGCCGATATATTCGAATCATTCATTCTTCGATCCGAAGTTTCGAATTTCGTGTTACAGAGTAGGTTTCGAAACGAAAAACGTCACGAAGATTCGAACTTCGTATTTATATAATAGGGCCCCAGGCAGAGTATCGAATGGCATCAGGGGCAGTCCCAGATCATTCGATACAATTATACCGGCTTACCAAGATGCCTCTTCACACTACGGCAGAGTGACCCAGGATTATAGGAAGGAGGGAACACGCGTAAAGGTATCATTGGCATTTCCAACGTTTTTAACCTGTGGTAGGTTACTTCTCCATGCGTGAATATTATCTTTAACATATTTTTAGGCGTCTTTTTATCAATTCTTGTCAAGCCAAATCACCAATACCAGAGTAAATTCGTACTAAAGTGCTTAATAATCAGAGATATATGAGCGAGCGACACAGGGGGGTTAATCTATACTCCGACAAAAGTTGGAATGTTCGGACGCTCTACGTCCACGTAAAAGATAAAAGTTTTCCACATCCAAAAATAAATACCATTTATGAAACGTATCATTCACTCCAACATATCTGAGGGTACCATGTACCAGAGGATTCGATTTTGTAAGTATTTAGGTATATTCGTACCGATTTATGTACGATGTTCGAACATTCGTCGACGTGTCGGAGAGAGTAACTCCCCAGCTTACAGAAGGCAAATACTTATACGGAGGTAATTTTGTATTTCATTTCTATTTATTAGTTTATGATGGGCATAAAACAAGAAAACCTGTGATGGAATAATTCAATACATTTTAACAAATTGAAGGAACTAATGAATCGTAAAAGTATTATATTATTTTGTCACATCTGTAGTTTTTTTTACTGTGAATGTATGTTTGCATGGTGTTTTAAGTATTAAAGCCATATTTAGGAATAATAGTGAAATTATTGTACCTGAGGGGTGTGAAATTCTATCTACTATAATCATTTTATTAAGATATTGTAGTATTGTGATGATATTAATATCTCTAATATCTACTATCAGAAATCGGCTTAGTACGTAAAAATAGCTGAATTCTATCTGTTACTGAAATCTATTACTTAATAGATTTAAAGTATGATTTAGAAGTTTGAGTATTATTCCCTTCGATCAAATATACACTAGATACACAGTCCCCTGTAAATGTTCTGTTAAAAAGTGGCACCGATGCATTGAAACAAAAAATGTAAACAAAAAGATCACATATTCCAAATATATTAACACAAATTCCACCTTATTCTTGGAGCTTAAAGTAGCTTTTCACATAATATTGTCTAAAGTTCTGCGACGTTTTAGAAGCAACGGTCGGTGCGTGACTGAAGGCGAAAGAGGGCTTAAAGCACTCTTTTTTTGGTGCCATTTTCTAAGCGCTCATGTTGTATCTAGTGTATATTTGATCGAAGATTATTCCCATCAGATTTTCCCTTATATGAAACCGATATGTTTTAAAAAAGTCAATTGCTGATTGATTTGATATTTGGCAGCTATATGGAAATATTTGTTTCGGTGGACAAAAACTATATCTAAAATAACTAAAAATAATAATATATAATTAAAATACTGGAAGACTGTCCAATGTATTCTTAATTTATCACAGACAATTTCCATCGGTCTCGTTTTTTTTTACTTTAGGCTGTATGTATTAATTGTTTTCATTTGCCTACCTCTCAGGTACATTTTTAATCTATCTTTCAATGATGAATATATTTCTGTTATGTGAAGATAACTACATATATTGAAGTTATTAATGAAGAAACATCTTAATACACTTCAATTTTTATTTCGCACTGATATTCAACTAAAATATTATTAATAATAAAATACCTTTTCAAGTATTTTCTTAATTTTTAAAGAGTATTTACTCAAACACTGAACCTGCCTCTAAAACCATGGTCTGTGCAATTAGATAATTATTATTTTTATTATTTTGTATAATGCTATTTATACTTATTGAAGTACTTTAATAGATATTTTATACTTAAATTGTCGCACTGTAACACGATGTTTTAGATGTTTGCACACATTAAATTGTGTTGGTGTACTCAATTGTTCATATAAATGTTTAGATGACTGTGTTTTATTTTTCTTTATTTATTTGATTTTGGCGCAGTCGTTTCGACTTCTTGTGGCCACATTTCCGAAAGTATTTGTAATAATTTCGAACATAGTGTTCGAAATTCAACTTACATAACACACAAAAAAATATGCTTATAAATGTATTTTTTTCTTTGATTTTTTTACGATATATTTGATTAATAAGTATTAGATGAAAAAACAAAAATGTTAGCATTTTTCCTTATTTTATTCAAAGGTTGCAGAGAAGTCGGAACATCAACGTCTCTAAAATTGGTGCGTGTTCAATAAACCATGAAATTATCAATTTTTCAATAGGAATAATTATAGAATTGTGTATTTATATACGAAACAAAGATTTTCTCTAAATAAATTATAAATTCTACCAGATAATACATCATATTTACATTTTGGACTGTTCGTATGCCCAATGGCTTTGTAAATCTGTGTTGTTTAGAAATTATTTTTTTTTACATTTCCGTTGATGAATTTATTAGATGTATATTTTTAAACGATCTGTAATATGTATGGTTGGTTGGGTTAATTTCAATTAACAGAATGTCTATATAAAATAATTGGCTAGCATATAATCATTTTAAACTGATTCTGTTTATAAAGGCTTATTCTTTGGTACATATAGAACTCGAAATTTGCTTCGAACATCTTTACTACAAAATCTATTCAGTCTCATCATGCAACTTATTTTGATCACTTATGTCTTTACCAAATTCAAATAATACATTGTTTTCTCCTACGGCCGAATTTAATAAGTGATCCTTATCGCTATCGACTCAGGGGAGCTACTATGAAACACGATATTCGATATATCGTGCAATTCTGATGGGTTCCTCTATATTCAGACACGATGTTTGAATGTTCGGACTTTGAACGTCAACATATAAGATAAAAGTTTTCCTCTTCTAAAAATCAATACTATTCTCTAGGAAACGTACTTCGAACTTAGTCTAAGATTACGACGTACGATACAAAATTAGAACATTTTGTAAATTATTTAGGCATAATCGTACAGTTTTACGTGCGATGTTCCAATATTCATCGTCGTGTCGGGGCCCTACTATATTCATCGAACGAACGAACGAAGGACCCTACTATATTCAACGAAACGAAGTTCGAAACTTCGGATGATCAAAGTTTATATACGATACGAATGTACCTACATAAAACTTATGGTCGTTATTGATTTATGGTCGTAACCATAGACTTATAGTTACGGTGTACGTTATATATATACATTCGTATCGTATAAAAAACTTCGTTTGTCCGAAGTTTCGAACTTCGTTCGTTCGTTCGGATGAATATAGTAGGGCCCTAGATTAGGCCCTCTGCGTAGTGACTTCGTTTTGACTATAATGTCCATGACTATTCTCTAATGCGACACTTATTAACACTGTCGAGTCGAGTCGTTCAACAGGGGGGTATGAGGGAAAACGAAGGCATTATAACGTTGGCTTTAACGCGAAACTGCACAATACCATAAATATTGTTGTTAGTAGTAGCCCTCCAGAAATTGAACCCAGTTGGTTTTATGTCACAATCGATCCTTACATGAAAATCAAGATCTTTTATTAAGTTCGCAAGTAATTTAAAGAGGCTTACCTTCAATAGTAGTGATGAGAACAGAATTGTGTCGTTCGATCATTTAAAACGCCTACCTATTTGTTAATTGCCTAGAAAAATGCTAGGTACCTCTTGTTTAATGAATCGGACTTGACATCGGATCAATTCATTTTTCTCTAAATTTCCAGTTATATGTCGGCTACTTCGAATACGGCTTGGTAAATGCTTGGAGTATACGGAATATAGTACTATATTTAAAATGTTAAACAGAAAACGGAGGACAATAGGGGAATTCGACCCTAAAATAATGGGCCCAAGTTTATCTATTAGCTTGTCTAATTTGGATATTCAAACTCCTCAGTTAAGTTTGGTGACGACTATAATAAACTGGCATATACTTTGAAGGCAAGGAATTGTTTAGTTGTATTACACATCGAGATTGGTCAGGCTTAACGTTGAATTTTAAATATGGGATAATAAAATGGAAAGCATCCAGACAATCGTCCAGTCGAAAGAATTAATGCTCGTTACTATTAAACTGCAAAGAAATTAATATCATGATCCCAAATTGTTTGGTTTCGACATCAAGGGACTCATGGGGAGGATTGCGAATTATTATGAAGTTTTCAATGAGGGAAAAGCTGGCGCGGAACTCGGGAGTGTGGGAGGGACAATGATGTTGTCAGGGACTGGCTGGAAAAAAAGTACGGACTTTTCAACCCTTGTCTTCGTGAACCAGTACTATTCTTTAATTAATAATTTCTAAACGCCATTACTTCACTGAAAGGCTCATAACAGCTGAATAATTGGCTACTGTCTCGATTTGTCGAATATAAATTAAGAGTTTTGGCGGTTGTGTGGATGCCTTTCAATGCTGATAGTCTTTTTTCAGTAGCACGTGAGGTTTTTAGTTTAAACCTTGTACACCATTATAATATGATATTGTATTTACAGTGAGTAAATATTACGCGTGTGATTGATAAAATTTATGGAACAATAATTGTGTGAATGTAAAGAGTATCGAGTGTTTTGTGCCAATAATGGTAATAGGTATGGAAACTTCACATTGACAATCAAATATTGGAATAGAAATATCACAAAAGGTGTGTCCTCTGTGCCAAAACGGCTTCAATTTTCTGTAAATTTAGTTCCCAGCCCTTATAATTTCGGTCAAAAGAATCAAATTGACACAAAATGTTCGATAAATAAATATGCACGGTGAATGCTTGGTATAGTCACATTTTTTTATTGTCGTTCATATAGAATCCAGTTTTGGTGTATTTAGTTATAAAATAAAATGTGATTGAGTATTGAATAATGTAATTTAACCATCGATATCAATGTTACACTAGATAAGACGTTCTTTGTAACAAACGTGTCCCACCCAAGTGCGGTGCATGCACCGCACACGAATCAGTCTGCCGCGTGACGGCCGCGCAATAGTACGCCTCTTTGTTTATATTTATAAGTAATTTATTTTGACTTTTCCCCGTCAAACCGACAGCGAAATTTTCTTAAGTTACAATATAATTAAAGAATACAACGTAAGTTATATAATATTGCAGAATAATGCCGATAATACAGATCTTTTATTTATTAATGGATTAAATATATTTTAGAGCTCGTTAAAATACAAGGTGAGCTCCTTAATCGTGTATCTCATTTCCGCGCATAAAAATTGCCCGTCGAGTGAGAGAGACGAACTATATAAGATATAGATTATTCAAGGGACATTCATATCAGTGGACCAAATAGGCATAAACTATTCGAATACATTACAAATACAAATATGTAGGAAGGATGTAGTTGCAAATTGATTTCAGTATTTTATTTTAATCATATGTTGTTAATTATTAACTCAAATATGTGTGTTGTATGTATATTTTGAAACAGTGGATAGTATTTAGACCCCATTTCTTAATATGAATTACTTAATGGACTATTCGAACCCATTGTTATTGAAGACTAATACCATTTAATATTGTTTTATATTCTTCCGCGTCGGTTACGAAAAAAGGAGATCTCTATAATATTTGTCCACAATTATTGGAATGGATATAAGTGGCTGCCATTAGAACATACCTATATTTGAAATAAAACTATTATTTACGGATTTTATCGCGAATTTAGTTTAATTTTTTACATTTTTAACTTCCCGACTATACCTATATTTGTTCAATTTATTTTCGACACGAAGATTTCAGATATTCCAAATGCGGTAGTCATTTTTGTATCGGCTTGTTAAAAATTCATAAATGTTATTATAATAAATGTCAGACTGATTGTACACTGATTGACTGCTTGACAGACTTGTACACTTGTAAGAGTATTTAATTTCATTTACATCATTTCCATTAATTATTCACGTAAATAAAAAAAAAAAACATTGCAAATATATTATTGCTATGACGGTATTTATACTTAGGCAGTATCTTAGGCAAAGCTATTATTGACATGAACTGTCTTGTCTGTCTAATAATCTTTGATCATAATTTGTAATATTCAAGTAAACGTACTAGATGTCGCTACTGAGCTTTTGACAAATACGGGACAAATAGTTTCTATGACGCGCCTCGTCTATCGGTAGAATATAAGTCAATGAATTTAACAGTAAAAGTGAGGCGGGCCGTCATATTGGCTGCCCTTGTTCGTGTATTTCATTTACAATAATAAACATAATGCCAATAGGACAAGAGTTTCTTTTAACACATTATTTCTTGTTTTCGCTAGGAAAAATATCAAAGAATTAATTGTTTATTAAAATAGATTATAATTTAGATGCTAGTGGAACTTGTGTAATAAAACGTTAAATAATAATGTTCTTATAGACAAATTCTGCGTTACACAAAACGTAGAAGTCAGTGTAGGAAAGTGGAATTGTTTTTATTTCAATTTTTAAATTAATTCAGTGTAATTACGTGCTTAAAATTTAAATAGACGAACAAATATGGATTTCGGGTAAGTATAGATACAAAATGTTATATATATTACTCAAAAGTTATTTGATATCAGAGTTATTAAATTGACCAAGTTTTGTTTTGGCGCGCGCAGCCATGTTGTGCGGAACAGCTGTTGCGAGGACGTCTTGTGTGAGCTCCGATGTTTTTATCAATTGTAAAGACAAAAAAATGTGTTGGAACGTGATTTTTTATAATAAACAATGATAACGTGCGCAGATTTAAACAGTTACTGTGAAAATGTGTCAATGTTAATGTGTTTTTAATAACATTAACCATGGCTTGTGGATTGCAAAACTGTGGGGAACTTCTCGAGGAAGATCGGGAGTTTCAAGCGGCTTGGGGCAGGTTTTCGGACTGGTTGCATTGTGTTTGTGTCGTTACATTCGATTTAGAGCTGGGTCAGGCTATGGAAAGCGTGTATCCACCAGGCGTGATGTTGACAGATCAAGAAAAATGTAATATTTGTTATTTGGCGTTTCCCGATTCTAATTCAGGGTGTATGGGAGACACGCAGTTCCACGTCCGTCTTCGATCTCGAATGCCGTTGACGTCACGACAGCGAGCGTACAACGATGAAAGCGTGCCCACATTACGGGCAGATTCCACGCACTACTGGGGCTTCGTGTATTTCCGACAGGTCAAGGACCCTTCCCTACCCCGAGGATACTTTCAAAAAAGCATAATCCTGCTCACCAGGTTGCCATTCATCAATTTATTCTATAAAGTTATCCAGCTTATTGCTCCAAAGCATTTTGAGGATGGAGAGAGTAGTTTGGAGGCTGCATGTCATGATATAAACAGATGGCCAGTGTTGGACGCAGGGCAAAATGTTATACTGCCCGTCCTTGGCACTGTGTTTCAATCATACATTCCAAATCACCAAACCGGCAAGATAACAAGGTCAGATATTGCAAAGCTAGTCCATTCACCCAACATACCTCATGTTTTAGTGTCAATACAGGATGTGAATGTGTTTGATGCTTTGTCCAGTGTTATATCCCATTTACATTTACTATGGGAGTTGGTTTTAACCGCAGAGCCCATTGTTATAATGGCCAGTTCGCCCACAGAATGCTCGGCCTTGGTACAAGCTTTGACTTACCTGATTCAACCTCTACCATACTGTGCAGAATACAGACCATATTTCACAATACATGACAGTGAGTTCAAAGAATTTACTAGAAAGCAGTTCAACCCACCTTGTGTAATTTTGGGTGTGACAAATCCATTCTTCACAAAAACATTGCAACACTGGCCTCACACCATTAAGCTTGGTGATTCTACATCAATAAAAACCAAGTTAAGAAAGGTGGGAAATATCAAATTGCTGGATACAGCACCGGGTGTGTATACTCAGTACAAGGCATTTTTAGAAAAAGATAAAGCTATTATAAAGAAACTTCATAATGGGATAAGAACTGACCGTCCCTCTGAAGTGCAAACAGCATTGGTCAAAAGACACCTCCTAGAACTGACTCAAAGCTTTATGATACCTTTGGAAAGATACATGGCTTCATTGATGCCTTTACAGAAGAACATATCTCCATTCAGGGCACCTCCAGTACCAAATCCATTTAACCCAGAGGATTTCTTTGCCACTCTTCAGCAATCCGGGCCACAATTAACTACAGGGATAAAAGGAGACTGGATTGGTCTATACAGAAACTTCTTTAGAACTCCAAACTTCAGTGCATGGTTTCATGAGAGACACAGTAGCTTGACGAACAAGCTGCATGCATTACAATTAGAAGCTTTAGCGGAGAGTGATTTAAAGAAATGGTCAATTGGGAAGAAGGAAGTGGAGATTGTAGACATGGTGCTCAAGTTACGGGAAGTTTTGAAGAGTAATCCACCAGTATCAGGGAACACACGGACATTATTAGCACGTCAATTAGAAGATTTGAATTGTATATTGCCTGAAGATATGAAATCCATACTGAATGCTGCATTGTGACATAAAAATTGCTGCGCCTCGAAATTAAGAGGATGCAGCAGTGACTGCAGGATTCAATTAAGTTTTATTCATTGTATTGAATGTATGTGAGGTAATTATAACAGAGATAAGGGCTATTTGTATAGGAAACAGTAACAGTCTGCAAGTTACAAAAATACCTCTTACAAATAATATGGGCAACATCAATTATCCTTGTTTATGTAATTTATCTACATAATGTAATTTATAATGTCCTAATGCTGATTTTCGAGAAATTAAACAATAGCTAGAGTCTGAGAATCACATGGCATATTTTAAGTCGTCATGATGCTTCTTTTCAAGGTTTTGCTTCTACATTACCATATTATTTGTCAGATGAACTAATGTATTTTCTCCTATAACTAAAACAGTGTACTTATGCCTTTGTAAGTTTTAACAAAACAATGGATGCAGCATTCTTCACATAATTCCTATTATGTACCCTGAACAAACAAACAAATTAAGGTATGCATATAGAATGATTGCATTCCATATATGATTATTTTTAAGTAAGTAGAGTTATTTTAGTAAACTAAATAACTATTAGAGACTATTTTAAAACTTGTAATAGTCTAGACTGATTAATACTCATCAAGCATTTTCATAGAATTCTTGCAATCTCCGCCAACTATTTCTCTTTTGTTTTCTCACAAATTAAATTCTATAGAATATTAGCAACCATTTCATAATATCTCACAGATGGAAGTTTTATTACAATAACAAAGAATTCTGCAAATTTTACTTATCATACAATTCAGAAATCCAGTGTTATTCAAAATTTATTTTCAGTCTGGCCTAATTAATTTAGGTAATTTTAATGCACTCTAGATATTTTGATGTACAGATTCGTTCAGTAACAATGTTGTAATGATAGATAAGTGTTAATTGCCTTGTGATACACTTTTTTTTTGTGTTCGGTACAGACGCCCGCGAGCATAACATTTTCTTATCGATTATTGTATTTCTTAAAAGCGGCGAGATTCAGATCTGGTATTGACTTTTACTCATAACCACATCACACAAGCATAGAAAGAACATGAGAATGACTATGTAGTTGTTAGACAAGGACTATCGCGGAAATGCAAGAGACAATGCGATTTTGCGGCTACTAATTATCTTGCGGTATTGATTGTTGATCGAAGAATAGTTTTGTCTTTTCTAAAGATAAATTTTGTGAGACAATTACACAATCCATGCTATATGTTTATGTACATATCGAGTATCATTATTATGACCATAGTGTTTTTTATAAGTTTTAGGTCATTTAAGTAAGTTAATATCGGTCTTTCTTTCTCATCTAACAATGCCTGATAGTTTATAGACTAACACGATAATTACTGTCAATTTGTATTCTTCCTAAACTGTATGCAAGTGTATGCATAGGACTGAATTATCTTTTAAATAGCTAATCCCATCAATCAAACCTTTTATCATTAAACATGTACATGCACTATCACCGACAAGATGTAAGATTATCAAAATTTTGTACATAAATATACATACCATTGAAACAGCGTCTGAAACATTACTGGATCCACATAGCAGGTCATAACTTCACTTATGGTAAATTTCGTATGACTCTGCATCTAAGTTATTCTGTTTATGTTCCTTCAACGGAATCCAGACTGTTTCTGAAGATTTACTCTACTCCCTTAGTAATAGTTTCTAATGAAGAAACTACCGTCAATTTAGAAAACATAATCTTACAGAGGTTGAGAATATATTTTTCTTCCTCATTCTTCGAAATCACCTCTTTTAGGGGTACCAAGATCGCCTATAAATATTATTTTAATGTATGCATTGTAACTTTATGGTTTATTTGTAAAACCGATTTCGAATAAATACGATTAGAGTTTTGACTACCGGATCTTGGGCTTCTTGACCTTTGAACGGTAAACTAGTACAACTATGATATTTTATATTCAAATCGCAATAAAGATATTGTCGTGTCAAAGACGTTGTTGTTGATTGAGAATAAGGCCTGTGTTGTCCCTAAATAATTGTTTAATCAGTCTTACATTTTTAATGCAGACAATATTTGCACACCTCTATTTTCAATGAAATTCCCATAAAAACACATTTCAAACTAGGTACCTTTCTCTAAACTTTCTACAGCCCCCGCGTAGTTATAGTCAAAATGTAGCTGATAAGGATTGTCCAGAGCATAGGTATTTTGCAAGTTTAGTATATCTATGGGCAAACAACGGTTATCTTAACTTGAAATTAAAAATTCAATTACTTTCATTAGTTTATTAAAATTATCTTACCGATTATTTATAAACTCTTGACGTTTATAATAATAGAGCAGTTTGTTTACTTTTGTATAGTAAACAAGACCATAGCAATGATGCTGTAACTATTAATGTACAACATACTAGAGCCATATAAACGTGCGACTGTAAATATATTATGGGATTACTGTAAATATATTAGCGTTCCTACATGATATTATAGGATCGTCGATTGTTCTGTAAATATAATGTTAATCTTGTAATACCATTCATAAAAACGTCGCGATAATACTATCTTTAATATACTGCATTTTGCATTTATCTGTATAGATTTTAAAACTACGCGTGCATTTGATGAGGGATGTGCAATGCCCCTCCCGCGTCGCCTCACCCCTCTTCGCCTGTAATCAAAGTATACCGAAGTTAATCTCGATCCATTGACGTCATCTGAAGCATCAAGCTAAGCGCATGCGTAGTATTGATCATATCTAAGAATAGTATCCCTATTCTCGCTTGAAAACCTTTTTATAAATAAAGTGTGTTTTTATGGATGGTATACGTATTTTTAACTTGTAAGGCATATGTTGCTATGAAATGTCCAGTTGCTAAATATATTTTCTGAATATTTTTGTTTATTCAAGTGCATAAAATGTTTTGTATACGGAATCTCAATGACTAAGCGAATAGGAGCTGGATTTATCATATTATATAACTAATGTTTTCCTTATCAAGGTAGAATTTGATCAAGGTATGTTTTGCGTTTCCGATAGTTTGTTTGTTTTTAAATTACAGCGTGGGAGTATTAGTCCATTGAAATGTTGCAATTTAAGGACCGAATATATAATATATCTTCGATAGTTGTGTGTTACCAGTGATGACATACGGCACCGAGACGTGGCCTCTCACTGTGGGCCTCATTAAAAGGCTCAAAGTCACTCAACGAGCCATGGAGCGGGCTATGCTCGGTGTTTCCCTACGAGATCGAATCAGAAATGAGGATATCCGTAGGAGAACCAAGGTTACCGACATAGCCCATAGGATTGGCAAGTTGAAGTGGCAGTGGGCCGGGCACATAGCTCGTAGAACCGATGGCCGTTGGGGCCGAAAGGTTCTCGAGTGGAGGCCACGTACAGGCAAGCGAAGTGTTGGACGCCCGCCTACAAGGTGGACAGACGATCTGACTAAGGTCGCAGGAAGTCGCTGGATGCAGGCCGCTTCCAACAGGTCATTGTGGAGATCATTGGGGGAGGCCTATGTTCAGCAGTGGACTTCCTGTTGCTGATATGATGATGATGATGAAGGACCGAATATTGCATTTCTTAGAGGACGCAATTTTATTTTTGGGACATGTTTGGGAGGCCAATAGAAGCTTAACCTCAAGTTTGTGGGGTCGCCACCCTTGTGCCGCCATCTTGGAAAAAGGGGTGAAAACACTTGTTTCGCGATAATTCGGAAACTATGCGTCTTACAAAAAATTTGTAAGGACATTTATTTGTAGCAAATTGTTTTTCCTAGAAATATGTTTATTTAACTTTTTGCCCTAAATTAAAAATTAAAGAAGTTATAAGCAAAAAAGTGAAGAAGAAATTTCTTAAGGGAAATCTTCCTATTTCTCTTAAAAGTAGACTCTTCGACTTGTATCTTACCAATTCTAACATACAGTGCTCAATCCTAGTCTTTGACCGAACTTCAGAGGTCCAGGTCCAGGTTTGTCAAAAAGCTATGGAGTACAGGATGCTAGACGTAACACGCATGGACAGAGTATCCACTAACACCTAGCGCTCCATAACCCGAGTCAAGAATGTTGCACTGAAATAAGATAAACTAAACTGGGGTTGGGCGGGCCACGTCACCCGGATGCACCCGAAGAGGTGGGCAAAGATTGCCAATCAATGGATGCCTAAGGATGGCGAGAGGCCACGCGGTAGACTTCGGAAAAAGTGGTGCGACGATCTCGATAAATTTAGCAGCACTTGGATGCCATCAGCAACTGATAGGGATAAGTAGAAGGAGTTGAGGGAGACCTTTGCCCATCAGTGGCACAGAATAGGTTAATATAATTAAAAAAATAGCAAAAAAGAGAATTTTTTTCATAAAAAGTCATAGAGAAAAAAAGATTTTTTATTAATATTTACTCACTTTTTTGCTTAACTTCTTTAATTTTTAATTTAGAGCAAAAAGTTATATAAACATATTTGTAGGCAATACAATTAGCTACAAATTATGTTTTTACAAATTTTTCGTAAGACGTGTAGTTTCCGAGATAACGCGAAAAAAGTGTTTTCACCCCTTTTTCCAAGATGGCGGCCGGGGGACAAGGGTGATGACCCCACAAACTTGGGGTTAAGCTTCTATTGACCGCCCTCGCATATCCCAAAAATAAAATTGCGTCCTCTAAAAAATGCTAAGTTCATGTAACATTTCAATGGACTATACCGGGTATATCAAGACTGCTACCGAAAACGAAGCCGGGTGGTAGGTGACTACAAACACAATGCAACTAAAAATTTCGCAAAGAAACGCGTCATTAATTTTTAATGATTTTTTAAATATCGTCAGTTTTGGGTAGTAAATCCATAGTTTTTGCTAAAATAATAATTTAAACTGTTATACCTTAGAGTATTTATAAATAAAAGGGTATACACTATTATTCTAGGAAAAAAATGTATTTAACACCCAAATATGGCCAAATATAAAAAAATTGTCGCTTTTTTTGCAAAATTTTCCATTGCATTGTGTCTGAAGTCGCTTAAACAACCACCCGGCTTCGGTTTCGGTAGCAGTCTTGATATACCCTGTATGAATAAGCACATCGTTTATTGTAATTACTAAATAATATTATTTTTTCTGTACACTCATGATTTCTTAAGTCATTCGTCTCTACAGTTGATTGCGATACAGATATTGTTAAGAGTTGAGATCGCAGTGCAAGCCTATGTAATGCCTACAGAAAGATAAAAATGCCGCAACGATAAATTGACCGTTAAAAAATAGGTTAACAAGTTATTATCTTTGAATGAGCGATCGATCCTTACAACATAAATTAAATAACTTTGGCGTGATAGTCTTTTAAATCGATGACTTATTGTCACGTTTTGCCAGAGCCAAGCGCGCAAGCGAAAGCCCGGAACAAACTGTAGAGACACGACCAGTCAAATCCATTCATCTATGTTTCCTTGTCATATTTTTATGAGGATCTCCAGCTCCAAACGTTACTTAATACATTATCCAAAAATAATCCATCCATTTGATATACCGGGTATCTCAAGACTGCTACCGAAAACGAAGCCGGGTGGTAGTTTTAGTGGCTACAAACACAATGCAATTAAAAATTTCGCCTAGAAACGTGACATTTTTTTTTATGATTTTTTAAATATCGTCATTTTTGGGTGGTAAATCCATAGTTTTTGCTAAAATAATAATTTAAACTCTTTTATACCTTAGAGTATTTATAAATAAAAGGGTAAATACTATTATTTTAGAAAAAAATGTATTTACCACCCAAATATGGCCATAGGCAGGGACCGAAACCCATTCGACATAACGGTACCGGTATCGACGAATTTCGGTTACCTTTAAGATTTCGGTAACCGCTATGACGCAATATAAAGGTTACCCTTATATACGGGAACCGTTTTAATACCGGTAACCTAAAAAGACCTTGAATGCAAAAGAAAATGCGTTGTTGTTGCATAACAAATAAAAATCATACTTGTCGTGTTGTTTACACAATATCGCTGGATACGGTTCATTTCAATTTTGGTGGGTAATTCTGTTGAAAAATTCATGAAATGAGTAAAGATAATTGTGTGGTATAGTGCCATAATGTTTAGTAAAGACAAACGGCGGTATAACCACACACAGGCACTGCCCCCGCTTTGACTTATAAGGAACTTCGCATGAAACATAAAGGTAACCCTTATTTCGGTTACCGGTATGATACCGGTTAAATTCTAGGAATCGAATAAAATTGGCGGATACCGGTTACCATTAAAAATACCGGTATTATTTTTTTCGGTTGATACAAAAAAATACCGGTATTTTCGATACCGGTTTCGGTCACTGGCCATAGGAAAAAAATAACAAAAAAAAAATTGTCGCTTTTTTTTGCAACTTTTGCTGTTGCATTTTGTCTGAAGTCGCTTAAACTACCACCCGGCTTCGTTTTCGGTAGCAGTCTTGATATACCCTGTATTTTAATGTACCTAATTACTTTTAACTACTACCATATTGTCTACCTATACGACGGTTGTATTGTTGGCTAATTAAGTATGTAATATTGCATGTAGGTAACTGTTATCGTTTCCAGTTGTTTGCTAACATTGATACATGTTTATTTAATGCTTGCCTTCGATACTGAACAAAAAACCCCGACATTTCAGTGGACCTAGTTTATTTATCGAAAATAAATGTCGGACGACGGTATCCAGTGTTAGTAAAAAATATATTTGCAATATATTAAATCGGGCATTGAAACCAGTTTTAAAATTATTGCCTATCAGGTGAATTAATGAAAAAAAAAAAAGTTTTCAGCCAGAAGGAACGATTCTTATCAACAAATGTGCAATCAATCTACCTTTTATAACTAAATAAAATATTTTTCAAAATTATTAAATTTGTAAATATTGGTTGTGCCAAAATTGGATTAAAAAATTTAAAATTATGTATTCCAGCAAGAATTTTAATTATGGGTACAACAAATTGTTTTCCATCGTGAATCGTTTGCTCAATAATTATCTACAGTAGCATTGTATCATCGGCTGTTAATGTTATGTGCGACATGTAGCGAATGAACACCTGTGAAAGCAAACCACTTCCTAAATACATAAATGTTAAGGTTGTCTTCACACGCGTCGCCCACATTGCATGATTCGAAAGCGTCCGTAGCGACATCTTTTCAAACTGAAAATTACTCAGTTTCCTATGTATGTCGCTATGATCGTTTCCGACTTTGTATGTACAGACATTGTACAAACACAACACTGTAACAAAATGAGAATAAACAGTTTTAATTTTTCAATAACCATTTTATTATTAACGCTTATCACGGTGCTCCTGGCTCGACACGGGGAGAACATGGTCTCGCTAGGGCAGCACCCGACCCTTAAGTCACGCAGGACATGGCCCATAACATCCTTGGTGCTTAGAACCGGGGCCGATTGCAACAACATAAAAAACTAAAATAACAGTCTATGTACATAACTCCTTTAGGCGGTATGTTCAGATCAAAATCTGTTGTATCGTGCTTTGCTCCATATGTTGTCGTTGTCTGTAACGAGTGTGTATACTCCAGCTAGGGTGAGACCGACTACGGCTCCAAGGCCCATAGAGCGAAGGCCTGAGGTGCTCTTGTAAATGACACCAGTGGTGGCAGCTGCTATGAATGTGTTGGCTGTGTCTTCTTTATCGCGTAACCAGGTGACGCCGAGGGCTATACATGAGTAGAATGATGCTATGATGCCTAATGTGCAGCCAGTCGTTGTGCCTGAAAAATCAAATTCACTTGACTTGAAAAATTGTCTTATATTGTTTAGTATAATAATTGTATTAGTGAATCTTATGTTGGCAATAAAGTAAGAGTGGAATAAAAGCAACTTAAATAAGAAAAAATATGTGGTATATGGTAAAACTTGTAAGAATATGAACAAAAATGTAAGAATATGAACATTACTCTTGTTTTATCAAGCCACGATAGAATAATCAAAGATCACACATGTGACATGTTATATCTAAGACATGTGTTATTATTTAGAGATGCGCCTACTTTGATTTCTCTGCACCACCCAAAGGTTGACTGGGAGAGAATGCCTCAGGCATTAAGTCCGCCTTTATACTTTGTATATAAAGCATTTAAATAAATAAATAAATGTGTACGATAATCATTTACATATAAGACACATGTTATAGTAACTTGATAACCAGAACTAGTTCAATCTAAGTTTACACTGACCTTGCTTCATTACATAGTTGACTATTTGAGTTCTTCGCACTTTTCCTGTTTGTCCGGCTAATGTAGTAGCTCTGAGACCTTTGTACAATCCTGTCATGCCACCAAGACCTGAAAAAAGAACATAAAAATGAGTGAAAATGCAATCCAACTAGCTTGAAATTCCGTTACATGTAATAATAACCAAATTTGATACAGGTAGCGAAATGCAGGGGCGTGCACTCCTTGTAGGTAGAAATGCAGTGCTTTACTTGCCATTCACAGATATTTTATTATAACGTTCGTACGTTTTAGATGACTTTAATTTATAGTAAATAAATGAATTTCTTTATACGTTTAAAAATACTTACTAATATTAACAATATTTTTAATATGTAATCTGTATCAGCCCATATACGTCCCACTGCAGGGCACGGGCCTCCTCTACAATCGAGAGTATGATTGAGAGTGGTCAGTCAACAGGCCACCACGCACTTAATATGTAATGCTTTGTGCTTTATAATTTGTTATATTGGATATCTTAGATTTAATTTGCATGTTTTTGAAGATTTTTTCAAATGTCTCTCAAAATTAGAATTGTATTATAAAATATTACGCGAAAAAATCGATTTTAATTGAAGTATATAATGATATAGGAAGTGCGTGGTGGCCTGTTGGTAAACGGACTAGACGCGACTGCCAACATGTTCACGGTGGTCGCGGGATCGAATCCCAGGGCACACCTCTGACTTTTCGGAGTCATGTGTGTATTGATAGTCAATCACCACGCACTAAAACGGTGAAGGAAAACATCGTGAGGAAACCTGCATACCATAGCGATTTATAAAATTTCTATGGTAAGTAAGTACGCCAACCCGCACTAGGCCAGCGTGGTGGACTATATGGCCTAACCACTCTCAATGGTACTCTCGATTGTAGAGGAGGCCCATGCCCTGCAGTGGGACGTATATGGGCTGATACATACAAATAAATGAATAAACAAAATATAATAACTTAAAAACGCCTAATATTTTATAAATAGCACCTATTTGCAATCACGCAAACATTATGGTTGCCACGCGAAAAGCAAGAGGCGCTGCAAAGCAAATTAATGTACCTAATCAACCAAGTCATGCCGCCGCGTCCCGCATTACATTTGTTTGCATGTGTGTAGTAATTTTGGTGTCCGTGCACAGTCGCAAACGCACACACCCCATGAATATTGAAAGCCGCGACTCCTGCGGCAGGCCTCGGGAGTTCGGCAGTTGTCGGGAGTAATCGTAAATGTTCGTTGCCTATAATCCGAGTAAAATGAATAGGCTGGAATCTAATAAATCACCTATGCACATTATGCATTTTTGGTTAGTAAGGTTTTATTTGTTTAAATTGAAATGTTTTGTGTTTCGCGGGGGCCATTTTGCTTTTTTTATGAGTTTTTGCATTGTTTACTATTTTATACTAGTATGTTTGTAAAAGAAAATAGATTTCTTAACGGATTTTTCATTTTAACATTTGAAAGTGTGTACATTTAACAGTTTATTACTAAGTTTCAATATTAATTGTAGTCATTTGCTTTTACTAGTGTGTTTGTTTATTTTTTTAAATGTTATTTGATTGCGAGGTTTGTGTTAAAAATGTATGTTTATCAAATGAATGATAGACTACAAGCCCGTGGCAAAAAGCGATGGGTCAAATGAACCACCAGGAGACCTATTTGGTAGGATACAGGGGCATAAAATAATAATATTTAGCACTATGCCGTCACCTGTAAGCTGTCTGTCTCAGTGCAGATGAGACTTCAGACATGAATAGTAGTACATCTAAGACTTGTTATGTTGGCATGGTTTCCGACTTAGAGATCCGTCGCGTGGCTGTGGCTATGCTAAAAAACTATAAAAGAAAAAGTTTTTGTGACCGAGTACTTCGCCGCATACCCAGTGTCATAATCCTGTGCACGCCGCTGGCGAAGTGTACGGTATCGTGTGTGAAAACATATGTATTTAGTAGGAATTGTGATAATTTTGCTCAATGTTTTCAAATAGGAATTTGGTACTATGCAAGCTAGAATGCATCAGTTTGCCTCAGGCATAATATATCACTACATAGTATAAAACAAAGTCGCTTTCTCTGTCCCTATTTCCTCTTGATTGCTTAAATCTTTAAAACTACGCAACGGATTTTGATGCGGTTTTTTTAATAGATAGAGTGATTCAATAGAAAGGTTTACATGTATAATAACGTTCATTAAATAGTGGAGAAATATTGTTATTTTTGAGATTTCTAATATGATGTCGTTAATTATAAATTTTTTTCCGCTTACTTTGCAAATGCAGGCTGAACCCTACGAGATTTATCAAAATAATATACTATATATTTGTACATATTGAAAAGGTCTACAGAAAACTCCGCGATGATATATGTCTATCTCTTATGGATGTCCCACAATAACATTTTTTTGTCATTTACTTTTTACGACAAATAATGGCTAATTTTCGAAGCGATTTTAACCAATATAGCATTAATCCTTATCCAATTAAATAGCTTAAATACATTGTTGATTTAATATAGATCTATATGGTCCTTTACAGCACAAGATTTAAATGAATATTTTCGAAGATATTAGAGATTTAAAATTGCGGGACGTAGCGCTTGCGGGGGTACTAGCCGGCTGGGGCGGTGGCAGTGTGCCTATATAGGAAGGTTTATATATGTATAATAATAATACGTACATATTATTGTACAGAAATATATTTGTACCCGGGTGAAGCTGGGCCGGGCCGCTAGTATTTGGATAAAATAAAACAACAGACATCACAAATAACAAAATAAAAAAAAAAACAATGTGTGTATGGCCAACATAGTATAAACACACACAAATATCTATAATTTTGTGTATATTATGTTTGATTATGAATTATTTTTAGTAGTCAAAAATATTGTTTAAATATCTGAAATATTATTTGTTTGAGTTGACAAGTACATTAAATGTGCAAGAAAGTGTGTGGCTAAAATAGTTTTAATTGAAATAAATTAGCTATAAATAAATATTAGAATTATTTGGCAAGAAGCACACACCTGTGTTACTTCGCTTTTCCTTTTACAATTACAGTTGGAATATTCCAGGTGTACTGACTGTATTTAGGTATAATTGTACATATGTATTTTACAGACAATGCAAAACATTTAGAGTAATAAAAACATAGTTTATGTTTAGGACCAATCAATCATTTATTACTAGGTAATATTTATATACAACAATTTTTTGAATGATTTCAATGATATACACAATTTTAATTAAGACTTGAAAAAATAACTTTTTGGCAATGATTACATATGGAGCAAAGTTGTAACTGGATAAATAATATATGTTTTTTTTTAATTGAAAATTAATTGTATTCATTTGTTAAAGAAAAATTTCGAAATCCATTTTTTCCTATACAGAATGCTTTTATTACATGATACTAAAGCTCATATTTTAAAGTAAGCTTGTCGAACCTGTTAATTTAATTTGATCAGACATAAGTGATTTCTATTAAGTATGATATGCTAAACGACCTTGACATTTGCCATCCATCTAAAAATAATAATAAGTCTACTTTAAGCCCATGAAGGCAAAATAATAACAGTGTTTCATTTATTTTAAATAATCATACGAGAGATATGAAGGGCTTAGTTATGTAAAGTATTTTAAGGTTATTATTTCGTCATATGAAAAAAAATTACCTGATCCTGTCATGAAGGACATTCCGATGATGGGTAGAGCGACATTAGATCTTCGAGCCGTGGATGCCATGTGGCTATCATCAGGGTATAGGAATTCTGGCTGCATTTTCGGTATGTAGTTGGGGTCGAAATTGAGGTACGGCGATAGACCTGTCGCACCCTGTTGGCTTCTTTTCTCTTCATTTTTTTGCAATATATCACCAAATAAAGACATTTTTGTGTATAACAACTAAATTAACTAATCTAAAACTAAATAACGTGATTCAGAAATCACGCAGCGAATTTCTGTAAATCGAAGTTCAATCGGACGTCAATGTCATTTTTATGCATAGACAATGTAGACGCGTGCTGCCATAGTCTGTTGTCTTTGGTTTTATTCTTTGGTTATGAAATAAGTTTTTATTTAATCAAATAAATTACATATTTATTTAAATAAAAATTGATAATTTTTATTTTAATTTAAAGTATATTTTTTACAAAATTATGTTGTACTATTGCAGGCCATCTAGAACACCTGAAGATGTAAGGAAAATTATAAAAACGGCCAAACTCCACGAATCAGAGTTGACTGAAATCACACAGGTTCTAAGGTTTCCTGGAGCTGATAAACAAAATGATAATCTCAGGCTTATGTTATTAGATGATACACTGTTAAAGGAAATTGAGGCTGGGAATGAGCTAGTTTTTAAAGGTCTTTTATTCATCTTATCTACTTATAGTTGAAAGCCTCCGTGTATCAGTTAGACGCCGGCTGTGCAACGAGATGGCGCGGGTTCGATCCCCGCATCAAACAAATATTTGTGTGATGCACAGGTTATTGTTTTGGGTCTGGTTATTTGTGAGACCGAAAAGTATCTCGTAGTTTCTGATACACGCGATACAAAACTCGATCTTAGTATAGGGTTGTGACTGCTGAATGAATTTTCTTAGATATATGTACCTATGCGACAAATGGGACATATCTAGGTACTGAAATCAGGTCACAATCGAGAGTCAAGAGTCAATCATCGGCTTAACGCAGTTTTGCTTACCTATGAAGTTCCGTATATTACTCTAAATTCTAAACGATTGTTTTGTTATTTTAGGAGACCCAGAAGAAAGCGTAGTTCTATGCACGAGCACCAAAACATATGATGTAAAAGAAGCAGAGACATCAAATAGCCTGCTAATAGTACCAGATTTACTGTTCGCAGCCTCGACAGGCCTGGATGAGACCATACAGAACAACTCCATTGAAGATTCTGATTCCTCCTTCGATAAATCTAACACAAGTCTCAACAAATCCACGGAATCAGACGAAGGCAGAGATCCAAGGAAGATAGAACACAAGGATATTATTAAAACGTTCTTTAACTACTATGAATTGAAGCCGTGCAAGCCACGCCTTTCGAAATTACGCAAGTTGCTTGAAGCTACTTTATACCAGGGTTCGGAATTGGAATATACGATAGATAAAACAAAATTGATGAGTTACGAAATGTTGTGCGATCAGATACAAGCCTCAAAATACGAGTTGCAACAAGAATTAGAGAAGATGCAAGCGATTAAAATCGATGATTACTATCGATTGTTAGATTTCGATTATGAGTTTCGAGTTTTGTCGTACATGCTCGATTTGATCGATGAGAATTCCTGGACTTTGGATAAGATATCTAGGGAAGTAACTTTAGAGAGTTTGAATAGTCTTGTTCCGCCTTCGATATTAGAAGCAATGTTCAGGTTTTATACTGTAGAATCTGTTTTGGAGGATGGTATTCAATATTACAAGTATAAGGAGGATAAAGTGTGTAAGTTTCTGGCGAGGGTGTTGTTGAAGAGTTCTGGGAAATTTAATTTGACCGAGTTTCTTCAAGCTTGGACGGATTCAGTGCCTGAAGGAATGATAACTGATGTGAGTAAATACTGTTAGCTGTTTCGTAATATCAAATTATTGTGAATTAATAATTATTGATGTAAATGTAAATTTTATAGTGGAAACATACCAGTCAATTTATAAATGAAATACTTATATACATTATAAAGTTGATTGGACTTCCGAGGATGTTAATCTATTCTAAACATTATTAATTTGAAAAATTCTTACACCATTAGAATCCTACATTATCTCTGATAAACATAGGCGATAGAATATTTTCAAAAAAGTTTAGTGTAAGCGGAGTCAGGCCGGACCGCTAGTTAAGATTATAAACAAAGTTATGAAATCTACGTGTTTTACCTTTAGGTACTCGTAGTTTCGGCGAACGTTGTATGATAATGCAAATTTTTTAACAAACTTCATATTAAATTTTCAACTACCTACATTAAATAAATGTTCTCTTCTAGGAATCCATGTTAGCCGGTATAGCACTGGTAGACAAGTCGAGCACACCCCAAGTCGTGTGGGGATTTGCTGATAGCGATTTACCAGAGGACATCAATGAGAGGTTCAAGATTCTATTCCAAACCAAGCCTAAATGGACTGTGGATCAGATATCTCCGTATATTGAGTGAGTACGGTAACATACAGGGTATATCAAGACTGCTACCGAAAACGAAGCCGGGTGGTAGTTTAAGCGACTTCAGACACAATGCAACAGAAAAAGTTGCAAAAAAAAGCGTCAATTTTATTTTTTTCCTATGACCATATTTGGGTGGTAAATACATTTTTTCTTTAAATAATAGTGTATACCCTTTTATATATATAAATAATCTAAGGTATACAAGAGTATATTAAATTATTATTTTAGCAAAAACTATGGATTAACCACCCAAAAATGACGATATTTAAAAAATCATAAAAAATAATTGTCGCGTTTCTTTGCGAAATTTTTAGTTGCATTGTGTTTGTAGTCACTAAAACTACCACCCGGCTTCGTTTTCGGAAGCAGTCTTGAGATACCCGGTATAATATATTATATGTATTTATTTTCGTCTTTGAACAGCGTGGTACGGTCCGCAAAAAATTGTTTAAGTTGGGATAATTGCGCATAAAAGATTGAAATAAAGTAGAAAAAAATATGATTTGTTAAGTTATGTAATTCAAAAGTAGTATAATTAAACATATTTTTTCATCAATTTACAGATGTTACGCCACAGAAAAGTTGAACGTAAACGCTTTGCTAACGAAATACGCGCGAGCTTCGACGCAAGATGGCGTTAGAGTGTTCTCAGCGAAGCACATGAACTAATAATTATTTTAAGTGAAAAACATTTTTTTAAAATTATGTTAAGGGTATTGGAAGCTTCAATAGTCTTGGTTCCTAGAACAACCGAATAATTGATAATCTTCAAAGAAGCAAAAAAATATTGGGTTCCAAAAATACTCTGGAAATTGATCCGGAAAATGTCAATTAATAGTTTTAAAAATTAGCCAGAATGGCGGTTTTAAACAAAACTACGTTCACATTTCTGTGGCTATTTGAAAATTTCATATTAAATACCAGTAAAACAACATTTGTATAATAATAAAATTGAGATATATTTTAAGTTACAAAAATATATACATTTTTAATAAAATATGTTTTATTTTATATACATCCTTATATATTTTTACTATTTTCCGTGCTCTTGTTTCAAAAGTATGTGAAACAAAATATTATTTCAGGATCTTATGCTTGTGTCCAACAATAAGAAATTGGGACAAAATAGTTATTCTGTGGACTAGTCTAATAATATTACTTACAAAATTCAATACAAGTGTAAATACATACTTAAGTATTTATTACAATCTAATAAACTTAATTATAATAAAGATAAAAATAATATTATTAAATAAAAATATTTAAAATATAAATTATAAGTACATCATAAGATAAGACATGATTTTAGAAAAATATTTTGTTACATTACATTTTATAATAAGTGCATATAATTATTTCTCAAAAACAGCTAAAGATTATTTAGAAAAAGGTTTTTAAAAACCTACAATTTCAATTCGTTACTTCACTATTAATAAGAAATAATTACATTATATTTCTTAAATCTAACACAGCCTTTCACTTTTCATCTTATTGTTTTAACAGCCAATAGAGAATATTTTATCAATTTTTATCAATAGAGAATTTATTTTTTATTATGGTTTTAAACCCATTTACTTTAATAAAAAATATTCGAAAAACATTGGGTTTACAATATTAAGACGGAATAAAACGTCAAGCTTGTATAAAACGTAACGTAATATACCGTCAAATATAGAACGGGTTTTCCCGTCCTCATTACTGGCTGGATTTTGGAATGTTATTTTTTAGGTACATTATTGCTGCTTAATTAACAACTAAAAGAATTAATAGTTGCAATTTATGCGTTCACTCTATTATAGATAAATATATAGTAATGAGTAGTATCTTTGGTATATTGTTTAGGATTGCTGAATGTTGTTCCTAAGTTTGTTCAGTTCTTGCCACATTGCCTCTGGCAAATCTGCTCCCACCTCTTCCTTGAAGTATTTCTCGATAGCACCGACCTGGAGAAGAATATTTTGGTAAAAATATATTCAGATATACCACATACCATCTCGAAACTAGTTGGCCAAACCCCACGCTGGGCTGGTACGTGTTGGCGGACTTTATATACTATAGAAATTCATACAAATCGCTATGGTATGCAGGTTTCCTCACGATGTTCTCCTTCAACGTTATAGTGCGTGGTCATTGATTATATTATCAATACACACATGAGTCATGACTCAGAAAATTCAGAGGTGTGCCCTGGGATTCGAACTCGCGACGACCGTGACATGTTGTATAGTACCAACAGGCTACATTGATTGATCATTTTGTAATAATATCTAAAATTCTAAAGAATGACACTATCTAACTTTTATAAAATTTTCATTAACAACCGGTCATTCTTATTTTTCGAATGTCACAAAGTAATGTTACTAATGAATGTATCGATTAGAATACAATGAATTTATAACTAAAAAATACCGATTGGTGTCAAATCATAAAATTATAAACCAAGTCATTTTGCAAATTTGATAAAATAATATTGAGGTAACTCCTCCTACCTAAGCTTAGTGCCTATATGGCCTAACCCCTCTCAATCATACTCAATAGTAGAGGAGGCCCGTGTCCTGCAGTGGGACGTATATGTGCTGATGCAGAATCAAATTACACAGCAGATTACTAAGTTTATGAATATTACCTCTTGCATCCAGAAGCCCTTGGGAATACTGAAAAGTTCTTTCATGTTGATGGCTCCGAGGTCCTTGGTGTTAAGAGCGCCGTCTTTGGGCACGTATCCCAGTGGAGTTTCGACGTGGCAGGGCTCGTTATCGCAGCGTCTCAGAATCCAGTCCAGCACGCGGGAATTCTCACCGAAACCAGGCCAGAGGAATTTACCCTACAATTGGAAATACTTTTTTAGATATCTGACTTGGCATTTCTGGATAGGTGGGTTTTAGGATCACATTTCACTGCTTTATCGAGTATTATCTAAATACTATTTTAGGCAAAAAATATTGTTCATCGTGAGGATCGAGCCATACCTTAGACTAAATATGTAGTCTGAGAGCCATACCATCATCATTGGTATTTGAAGTAATTGTAGGAATAGCTATGTATTAGTTTTTAACGAATATTTTATGTGACTACCTAGTAAATTGATAAAGTTAACTAGTTGACAGGTCTTGCCAAGTCGAAGCCAAGTCCAACTTGGATAAAATTGCCCAATATGAAGTTTTACTGCAATCCAACAGATCACGAAATTGTATCAACAAAAAGAGACCAAAGTAACTACTGGACATATTGAGACTTAACATCTTATGTCTCGGGATGGCGAGCGCAGTGGAATTTCGCTACTGTTTATGAGCGGTCGTAAAAATAAATAAAATAGGGAGTATAAAATCACAATGGCTTCTTACCTGTTCGTCCTTCCTGAACCAGTTGACGTGGAAGATCTTGGGCATGGAGCGGCCCGGCTGCGGCATCGACAGCCAGTGCTGCAGGTAATCTCCGAAGTTGTACCCGAAGAATGGACGCATCGCGAACGGATCGTGCATCACTACCTTGCCCTGTGGAAAAGATTTGTTTTGAAATGTTTTGCTACGGTTTTATATGGAAATTATCTGACAATAAACAGGACTCAATTCCTCTTGATTATAACTTTTTAAGAGGTGTTTTGGAATGTCTTTGAATGAAACTGGAATCTTTAAGTGCCTTGAAAATAAATGAGGCAACATCATACGTCATACGTAACAATAAAGTAACATCATACGTCTCAGGATGGCGAGCGCAGTTTAATGCCAAGCATTGCTTTGTAGTTCAAGGTGCTTAATTCTGCTACTATTTATTACCGATCGTATCGCTTACCATCAGGTGAACGGCATGCTCGTCTCGCTATTCATTGCAATAAAAAAAACTTACGCTATGTTCAGCAGCGGCAGTAGCCTCAGAGCGCATGGAAGCGCCCATGAACACTCCATGCTGCCAGTCCCTGGCCTCCACTACGAGCGGCACTCCGCTAGGCCTCCTGCCTCCCAGCAAGATGGCGGAGATCGGCACTCCTTCAGAACTCTCCCATTCAGGGTCGATTATTGGACATTGCTCTGCTGGGGTGCAGAACCTGGTGGAGAGATTTTGGGATTTAGCACATACGTTTAAACTGATTGAGGCAAGCATACATACTTGTGGTAAATATGATATGTATGCCTACTAAATCTTCAAAGAATTTGGTGAGGATCTTATCTTATTGCGTTCAAACTGAGGACGCTATTACATTCTTCATAAATGCGATTTACTTGTATTTTGAATAAAACAGTATGAAAATCATAGATTTAGTTAAGTTAATCTTTTAAGTGAAGTAATATGTATTAATAGTTTTTGAGATTGCATAATAGTTTTCTCTTTTAGGAAAATTAGTTTCCCTACCACCCAAGATTACAACAAGGTATAATTTAGCCACTTTAAAGCCGTCACAAACCTGGAGTTAGGATGAGCAGCAGGAGTCTTCTTGCTGGGGTCCCAGGGCTGTCCCTTCCAGTCGGTAACGTTCTGCGGCGCGGGGCCCATGCCCTCCCACCAGACTCCTCCGTCGGCCGTCTCAGCGACGTTCGTGAATACCGTGTTTTTGAATACTGTTGCCATTGCTATTGGATTCGTTGAGGCTGAAGTACCTGTTGACAAAAATACAATTTAGGATCAGATTTTTTGTTTAATTTATTTAATATTTTTAAGAGAAAATAAAAAAAATACAATTAGTCTCACAAAAGCAATTTCTTGGTTTGTCTCGTGTGAGTTTTGGGCTGGTTTGATATTGTTCCATGAAAATGAAACTTTCCAACAGGAAAAACTAATAATTTTTTTTGTACAAATCCATATTTTTTTCAATACAGTACATTTATTATTTCTGTTATTGCGAATATCCTGCATCATCGGTCAATTTTGACAGCCTCCGTGGCGCAGTTGGTTAGACGCCGCATGTGAAACGAGTGGCCGCGGGTTCGATCCCCGCACCGAGAGAAATGTTTGTGCGGCCCACAAATATTTCTTCCGGGTCTGGGTGTTTGTGAGACCGAAAAGTCTCACGTAGTTCCTGATACCCACGACACAAGACTCGATCTTAGTGTGGGGTCAGGACTATGTATGTGACTGTTGGGTGTTATTTAATTATTTATTTAATTAAATGAATACTGATATACACGATAGTATTCAAATATACCGTTCGGCTCATACTTTTATAAAAATACTTACTAAGGAATAAACAGGCCTGAAACATTTTAACGCATTGGGTACAGGAAAACTGTGACTTTCTGTGTATGTGCCAATAAATGGTTCTTCTTTCTTTTTTTTTTTCTTTCAAAAAATATCTTACTCACCAGGAGCAACTCCAAAGAACCCGTTCTCGGGATTGATAGCCCTCAGCACTCCATTCTTATCGAACTTCATCCAGGCGATGTCATCCCCGACGCACTCCACCTTGTATCCCGGCAGCGTGGGAGTCATCATGGCCAGGTTGGTCTTCCCGCAGGCAGACGGGAATGCCGCCGCGATGTACCGCTTCTTGCCTTGAGGGTCTGTTATGCCGACGATCTGGTGGGGTGATTGAGAAATTAGCGATTATTGGAAATAGATAGTGGTGTCATGTATTTGACGGTAAATAGAGAATAAATGACAATTTGAACAGAGATGAAGAGAATCGAACACGATCGACGGAATATAACTGCTTCTAATTCGTTCCTACTCCCTATTTTCAAAGATTTAAGGTAGGTAGCTATTAGGTATCTAATTCTCATAGAATGACTGCGAGGAAGCGTTTACTTTGAATAATGATTATTGTTTGTTCATATGCTCTATCCCTTAAAACACCCATTACATTATTTTATAATGAGATTCCATATATTTACCAGCATGTGCTCTGCCAACCAGCCTTCACGGCGTGCGATCACTGATCCCAGTCGTAACGCGAAGCATTTCTTGCCCAATAGACTGTTGCCTCCATAACCACTGCCTGTTACGAATAAAAATTATTAAAGTATAGTCCTAATTATTGACATTGTTACTAACTTCACATTAGTTTAGTTTTAAGAAAGACTTTTTTAAGATTTTAAATTCATTCGAGAACGCAGAATTCTACAAATTAGATTAGACATTTCCTTCTACTTTTGATGTGATTTAGTGAAAATAAATTGTATATATCTACGAAATCATATTACGTATTCGGGAAAGCGTAGATTTCATGGCGCTTAATAATTTATTTTTCAATAACCTATTCAGTCCCATTGCTGGGCAAAGATTTCCTTCCACTATCAGTTGCTGATGCCATCCAAGTGCTGTGTTACTAATGGGCAAGTCAAATTATATTGGAGTTCGAAGACCTAAGTTCATCAGTCGAAGTCATTACATCAAACTTCTTAATTACCATAGGAGACTGTCCCGCCCTCACACCCATCACTGCAACTCCTGTAAGCCAGGATCAACAGTGGCACGCAATGTAATGATACCGAGCATTGAAGCTCGGCGAGTCTCCGGGAATGTCTAACTTGTCTTTAATCCGCAACGAAATCAATCAGAAAGTTAAATTAATAGGAGTAAGTTAAATTAATTACCATAGCTAATAATCTCGTTGTCAGCGGGGCGGTGTAGGATGACGGTGCCGCGGGGGTCGCAGGGCCAGCCTGCAGTGCCCCCACCAACTCCCACCGAGTGCAGGCAGCGCACGAACTGCTCGTCTTGACGGAGCAGCTCGAGGACTTTCGCACCTGGAGGAACATGAGATGGGACATTGAGAGGGAGTTGACAAAACCTACGTTATTTTATTGAAAATTGTAAAATATTTTGCCAACGTCAAATTAGGAATGGAAACATTAAAAAGTAAGGACCTTAAGCTCATCAGCTGGAAGCTAATAAGTTGATGATAGAAAAGGAATGGGAATTAAAAAAAAAATCGGTTTCGCAAATGAAATATCATCTCCAAAAATTTGCTATAAAATGTCACAGATAGAGGATTTCGTTTATTTATTTTTCACAAGACCTATATTAAAAAACGGGCAATCGAAGAGCTATCTAAAATAAATAGAAGAAGACTTACCAATCCTGGTCATGACTCTCATTGAGTACACTACGTAAGGTGAGTCGGTAACTTCCACTCCAACTTTGGATAAGGGAGATCCAACTGGACCCATGGAGAATGGAATCACGTACATGGTGCGACCTGATCAACAATAAATAGGTCTATTTTAGTATTTACAATTATTCCTTTATGAATATTATTCAAAAACAAATCCAACAACTAAATATGGAAAATAAAGCAAAGAATTGAAAAGACAATGTTTAAATTTCATGTTTGTATTATTAATTCAAAGTTTTTGTCATGACGGTGATGTTTAGCAAATACCTATTAAAAAGAGATTAAATTCAAAGCTCATGAATATTTCAAAGGGACGTATTAATATTGGGACTTCTTAACGTTAGGGAAACGTATCCACTTCCTAAACGTAGTCTGGTAAATCGATAGCTTATTGTTCGCAAATATAAATATTATAGATATAGCAATAGAAGTAATATTTGAATAATTATTAAATATGTTCGCGGAACAATAGACCACTTTTCGCGACGCAAAAGAAATCTACAAACACTTCTGTAAATGTTTACGAACTTCATAACGGTGGAATACGATTATTTCCCAAACAACCAAGAAATGGTTGTATAAACTGCTTTGATTACAATAGTCTTCCGTGACTGTCGTGTTTTGAGAGAATTTATTATTTGTTATAAACAAACAGAATTTTACAGCAGTGCCTAAATGATAAGCAAATACGGTAACATTACAAAATTTCGTCAAATCATCTTGTTTGCTTTCATCGGAAGACGTAATATTAAGCCCAGTTCTTAGTCATTTCGTGATAACAAAATATTTTAATATTTTGCCTATTTTTGTGACTTAAGGACGCGCTTTAAATGGTGATAAATAATCATCGTTGGTTAATTATTGAGCTATGATGAAGGGGAAAGGTAAATAATGTTGTGTCTTCAGTAAACTCAACAATTGAAAGAATTGTAACAGCGAAGCTGTTAGTTTGCGCCGGTTTTTTATGCGTCTGTTGATTTCCTTATCTGTTTTACTAGCTTAAAGAGTATATTTCCCTTAACAATTATTTATTTATAGATTTAATTGAATTCCATTCACTTTGATTTATTTCACGTTGTTGCTTGCGATTCGATATGTGGCTTTGAATTTTTTACCGTATTATAAGTTCAAATTGTATCTAAGGTGTGAACAAAGACAAATATATTCACTTAAATTAAAATAGAGACTTCTAAGATTATCTTTAAAAAAATCTGGATCGAAATCAGAGCATCACTTCAAATTTACCTCTCATGCATCCTGGGAATCTATCAACCACAGCCTTCTCATAATCAGGAGGTGAGATGTAGTTGCCGAGGGCTGACTTCTGTCCAGCCCTGGCAGCAGGCACCACCTCCTTCTCCTGGTCAGCACAGATGAAGGTGCGGGACTCCACGCGGGCTACATCCGCTGGATCGGTGCGGGTCAGCCAGCTAGGGGTGGGAAATTGAGGTTAATGGAGGTGAAATGCTGTATTTAGTACCGAATCCTAGAGGTATTAACAGCTCGTATGGCAAAATTAATAAAGCCTAATCTGCTTCAGTTGTTCTCTGATGTCATGACGAAGTCTAGTGATAAGCATATTTTAATGATAATTCTGGTAGACTAAGAATTTCCTAAATTGGGAACTATGATCGATGGTCCCAGTCTTCTTAACATAAGAGGAGGTTTAAAATTATGAACGAGAGATACATAAACTAACATCAATAATATTAATGCTATTTGTATATCAATCGATTCCTTTATCGATGACGTATCTAAGCACTAGGCAGTATACATAATCAACTAGTCTTGTTTTGAAATGAATGCCTATATACGTCAGTTTGGAACAAAACTGCGTAGATGCAGATATTAGTGACCTTGGCTGTACGCAATTTAATTGTGTTCATTTCCTCATGCTTTCATTTCTATATAGACTATTATAATAGTCTTGTACGAGTTCGTTTTACGTCATCGACAAGATTTAACAATACAATATATTTTTTGTATACTAGACAGGGGCGTCGCCAAGGGGGAGTAGATAGGGGCAGCTGCCCCCGCTAGAAATTAAAAAAAAATTAGGGAATATGCATGTCATTTTTTTATTGTTTTAATCAATTCTGTATGTTATTACATTATCGGAAAAAAATATAAGTCTTTGAAAATATCAATCAAAAAAGTACAAAAAAATAATGAAAACTGCTATTAGTTTCGAAGCATTCAAACGCCGTGTTGGCGCGAACTCGCTGTGACGTCAGAGGTCACGATATGAACAATGTAGTATTTGGATTAAGTTTCTTTCATGAATTGCTACATAACTGTATTTCGAGACAAACTAATCCATTTTATTTAATAGTATAAAGAAAGCATAAAATAACTCATAAACAAACGTAAAACAACAAGCTAAAACTTCATAAGTACGTGACCATTGTCGCCAGTTCGTCACTTTCCTTTTCAAGCAATAGATCGCGTTTCGGAAAAATGGGTGGCAAATTTGAAATGTCATTTTTTTATTTACCTATTTAGAGTTGATACATTTAAAAAATATCTTTAAAGTATATTAATAAAGATTACAAAAAAAATATTTGACTTATTTTAAAGTCTGGTGCATGTTCCCTATTGCCAAATATAAATCAACCAAAATCTTTGACTTGGCTTGCCTAATGTACGGTATTTTTTTGCATATACATACCATACTATTGTACAATAATATTGACCGTCTGGGGGCCGCCATAAATTGTGTAAGTTTCAATCATAATTTTTCTCATTCTCCATAATATCCCCCCCCCCCCCCCCCCGGGCCATCGGCTGGCGACGCCCCTGATACTATAATAGTACATACATGAATTTGAAATAACGACCCGCCTAAAAGCGCGTAATTAGAACCTTGTACGTTCCATTGTCCTGATTGGTCAGTTGCCCCCGTACATACCGCTCTTTACTCTATGCGTAAGACGAAAACCTATAATGTGTTTTCAGCTTAAGGTTTAGAGTAAGATCCTAGCGTAAAATTATGTTACAACACATGATAAATGTTGCTGGAAATCTTTAGATTCAAGTCGTTTCTATGGAGACCGGACAAGTCTTAAATCTATCTATTGACTACTTATAGTTAGATCATGTTGATCTAAGCTAATCTGCATGAAGAAGAGTTATGATGATGGCAACGATGATGATGACTCACCAGTTATCATATTTGGGCAGCTTCTTGACAGTCCCCTGCTGCTGCATGAGTTGCAGCAACGCGGTGGCCTCGGCGTCGGAGCCGTCGCACACGTGGACATGATCCGGCTGACACAGAGCTGCACTGCGTTCCACGAACGCGCGGACCTATGAACAATGTTTAATGTAGACACATAACATGGATATTCGTGAAAGAACGAGACAATGTATAATAATTACTTTTGCAGATCTCAAATAACGAATTTTGAAAATTATGTCCCAGAATTAGGTGAAGTTATTCGAGAACGAATTAGAAGATATTTGGTTTGATAATTTTTAAGCCTCATGTTTCTCTTAAACAAGCAATTTAGACATAGGTAAAGTTTGGAATATTCATATATCTAGTTACTCAGGTACACACGCTGACGCCTTTATATACCGGGTATCTCAAGACTGCTACCGAAAACGAAGCCGGATGGTAGTTTTAGTGACTACAAACACAATGCAACCAAAAATTTCGAAAAGAAACGCGACAATGATTTTTTATGATTTTTTAAATATCTTCATTTTTGGGTGGTAAATCCATAGTTTGCCTAAAATAATAATTTAAACACTTTATACCTTAGATTATTTATAAATAAAAGGGTATACACCATTATTTTAGGAAAAAATGTATTTATCACCCAAATATGGTCATAAGAAAAAAATTACAAAAAAAAAATTGTCGCTATTTTTTGCAACTTTTTCTGTTGCATTGTGTCTGAAGTCGCTTAAACTACCACCCGGCTTCGTTTTCGGTAGCAGTCTTGATATACCCTGTATAAGTTCAGAAGAGGTCTCATTAGTATCAACACTGTCAAGTTTCTAAATGATCCCTACCTTGGGCGTTAGAGTGGCGAGCTGTAGGTTGGGTTTGGAGACTCCTCGCACGGCCGGCTGGTGCACCGCGCGGCTGCACCCCAGAGCTACTTGTGCACATCTGCGACGAACAATAACGTGGTTATTAAGGTAAAATATAACAGCATAGATTCTTGGTATAAATGATGGTTTGATAAGAATTGGTACAGGATATTTTTTTCAAAAGTAATTGTATTGATTGTATTCATTACGAGATCTTACGAGGTTCTTGGTTCTAACCAAGAACCTCGTGCCCGTGACCGGCCCATAATCTATTATGGGCCGGTCGAATACAATAGTACTTGACCAAACTATGGTTACCATTTAATTGTTAAGTAATCCTTAATAGTTACGACTACCTACAACTTTAGTATCTGATGTAGCTATGAATATAAATCCTTCGGCAATGTTGAATTGCTTTGTAAAACTAAATATAATTCAATTTCATAACAAAGAAGGCGTTTTCGTTTCTAAAATATGACGACATAATTACAGCTGTTTAATGTTATTGATGATAGGAGAAGGATATTGGTCAAAATCGATAATGATAACCTACTTCGGACTAGGTCGAAGATAAGGGAAGGGCTTGCCACATTATTCTGTTTTATCTCATTATTACGAAAAGCAACAAGGATCTACATAAGTTATGTAATAAATTATTAATACATGCAGCCTTCGATCAAATATACACTAGATACACAGTTCCCTGTAAAAGTTTTGTTAAAAAGTGGCACCGATGCATGACATGAAAAAAAGTAAACAAAAAGATCACATATTCCAAATATATTAACATAAATTCCACCTTATTCCTGGAGCTTAAAGTGGCTTTTCACATAATATTGTCTCAAGTTCTACGACGTTTTAGAAGCAACGGTTGGTGCGTCACTGAAGGCAAAAGAGTGTTTAAAGCACTCTTTTTTGGTGCCATTTTCTAAGCGTTCATGTTGTATCTAGTGTATATTTGATCGAAGCATGCAACAGTCAAACGTTTTGCTGTTGCTTTCATTAATAATGGGAATCATAAGTCACATAAAAGAGGTTTTTTGATCCTTCAACAATCAAGTTAAAAAAGAATATCTGTGTGGAATACGAACTCGCAGTCTGACGTTTTTGGTAAGTTTCTCGGACGCTGGTATAGAAGGTATTTAGAATGGCACAGACAATACTACTCTGCAGCACGATCTATCAAGCCAAGTGCTTAGTAACTTATTGTAAAATCACATGCCACTTTAAAATAAAAATTTGAATCTAACTGTACTATTTAGTCAGTTGTCGACATGCACCATGGATTTCACGGTATAGTAGCACAGCTCAATATAAAAATCCTTCTAGTAAAATGAAAATGAATGTGGTCGACTTACTCAGAATTCGAAAATCTATCCCTCGTACTACTAAAACGACATTAAATAAATTCTGATACAAGCATGATATAAGGTGTATTTTAATACTGCTTTAACGGTGGCGATAATTAATTTCATGGCAACTTTGCAGTGGACGATTAATAAATCAATAACAATATTTTGCCAGCTTGTGAAACGAGTGACTGTAGTAGGATTTACGGGATAATGACGAAAATCTGTTTTCTGATGGGTACGAAAATACCACGATCAGTAAATAGGTTATGTAACATTCAAATAATCCGGTTTTAAACTGAACTGATTTATGACACAATTTATCTAACGAGTGTAGTGAAGTCATAGGCTTGGTTTATTATCGTCGTGATATTAACCTAGACAATGAACTCTGAACTTAAATCCGCAGTTATTGAGACCGAGGCGTATAAACAAGGATTATTGATATTGCGTGTAGCGATTAATAGAGTAATATTATTAGATATTGCACTTTGGAAAGATTCTTGGATTGATACGTAAGTTTAAGTAGCACTTAAAGAACATAGCTTTTATAAAAATCGGTTCGACCAGTACAGAGTTATGAGGTAACAAAAATTAAAAAAAACATACAGTCGAATTAAGACCTTCTTTTTTGAAGTCGGTAAAAAATATAAACGACCGCGGAATAAAAAATGTTCGTTGCTTTGAGAAAATTTTATACATAGTTATTTTTTTTATTAAATATTACCAATTGTTTTATATGTTGTTTCAAATAAAAATGCTTGCTTACTTTTTCTTTTACTAAGTTTCTTTCTACACTTTTTGTATTTTTAATGTATCAGTTGTTTTTAAAATTTTCTGTCGATTGCCTTGGTGGCGCAGTAGTACTACAGTATAAATGCAAGTCTGAGGTCTCGGGTTCGAATAAAATATTGGATTTTTCTATTAATTATCAGCTCGAAGTCAATAATTTGTGCCCCGTATTACTGTCACACCGGTATGGCTATAGGCTCGCAACCCATCACGTCGTGTGACGAATCACACAAGGCGAGCTGTGGCCTGTGGGTGTCCTGGTTGCCACCAGAAGAACCCCTGCCTGCCCTTTCTAGGAAAAGGCTTGAGATTACGTATGTCGGTATGTTGTTTTTAAAAGTTATATTACTCTCATTTATTAAAATACTACGTTACGATTAGTTATGTTATAATATATTAATTTCTTCCTTACATCAAATTTTAACCGATTCTAATTTACAATAGGTTACGCAGTTTTAATGAAACATATTCTATTGTTTTTGAAATATTGTTGAAAGGCGTGTACATATACACAATTATAAATACTATCGCGGTATCGGTGGAATAATTGAAGTACTTGTAACGAATACATGAGTGGTTTAAGCTACATGAAGTGATTTCTGAAGGACAAGTTTAGTAAAGTGCAACCTTTGTTTGGATTTGATATGGTGACGCAACATATAATTAGTGTTACTAGGATTTTTATAAAGATTTTAGGGACATTTCTTTATACGTTTAAAAATACTTACTAATATTAACAATATTTTTAATATATAATCTGTATCAGCCCATATACGTCCCACTGCAGTCAACAGGCCACCACGCACTTAATATGTAATGCTTTGTGCTTTATAATTTGTTATATTGGATATCTTAGATTTTAATTTGCATGTTTTTGAAGATTTTTTCATATGTCTCTCAAAATTAGAATTGTATTATAAAATATTACGCGAAAAAATCGATTTTAATTGAAGTATATAATGATATAGGAAGTGCGTGGTGGCCTGTTGGTAAACGGACTAGACGCGACTGCCAACATGTTCACGGTGGTCGCGGGATCGAATCCCAGGGCACACCTCTGACTTTTCGGAGTCATGTGTGTATTGATAGTCAATCACCACGCACTAAAACGGTGAAGGAAAACATCGTGAGGAAACCTGCATACCATAGCGATTTATAAAATTTCTATGGTAAGTAAGTCCGCCAACCCGCACTAGGCCAGCGTGGTGGACTATATGGCCTAACCACTCTCAATCGTACTCTCGATTGTAGAGGAGGCCCGTGCCCTGCAGTGGGACGTATATGGGCTGATACGGACAGATATAATGATATAATTAAGTAAAAATTAAAAATAAATAAAATAAACTTACTGTGCAGCCTTCCTGACATAGTCTTCTGGGATCGTCTTTAAATGCAACATGTTTATTTAATTAAATAATTTAATACTTTCCAAAAAGAATTAAAATCTAAGAATTTCAAATGCCTGAATTACTGAAGCTGAACAGATATATCAACCACCTGTAATATGCTATTATATTTAATCTATCACCCATTTAACCGTGCTTGGGCAAGACGAAAAGCCTAGTGTTAGAATTGCCGCGTCGCGTCGTACATTTATAGTGGAGGAGCGACACAATGGCGGCCCGCGATTGGTCAGCAAAGCGGGTGTGTCTTTACGTATTGAAATCCGCGTTTATCTACGTAATCACAGCATGTTTTACAAATGATTCGCATTGTTTTTAAACATACAGTATAAAGCTTTATTGGTGAAGGATATTTTGAAAAATGTAATAGAGAACGGTGTTACATCAGACGGTGCAAGGTTCAAGGTGTGATTGCGTCAGATTTTTAACAGGGTCAGTTAGTCCAGTAAGGTTCTTTGAACTTTATTATTGAGTATTTCTTCTAGGTCCTTAAGCTTTTGAGTAAATATATAAATGTATTATTACATAAAATATTTATGAACTGTTTCTTAGTTGTTTTAGGCGGGAATTAGATGGCGCTTATTTTTTTTGTAAACTACCTATGTAGTTTAGTTTTTTTTAAGTATTATTTTAAATAGTACTGCTTTTAGCATGATCGGGCGAAATGGAGAAGAATTTGCCGGAAGGCGGGCCCTGGCACCGGCCGGGATAACGCCAGGTAGAAAAAAAAGAAGGTACTGCTTTAAGCACTGCTGGTTAAAGTAAACTCAATGAAAGCTATTTCTTTTGAAGAGTAAGTACTGTTTTATAATTTTAAAATATTTTGTCCAAGGAAGATCGTACGAGAGAGTCTGGACTAACAAATTTAATGAACTCCATGAATGGGGAAGACTAAGAAATGGACTACACCTATGTCTGATATCGACAGGGTTCATTAGCAGTCGTTTTAAGCTTAGGGTTTATTTAAACATCTATTAATAGTACGGGTACCGCGTCCAAAAGACTAGTAAGTAGTAACACATTTTTTTCAATTGGCACCACTCATTGGCATAACAATTTGTATTACGTCAACAAAACACTTACACATGTTTACAAACACTATAAGATGCTCGGTGTATTAGTTGATTCATATTAGATTCCACCACAATCGTAAAGTAGTAATCGAACAAAGGCTGTGAAGCTCTCAACCGTTCTGTAAACTGATTATTGTCTCTACAAAGACTTATACATGGAGAACTTTTCAAGAGGGTGTGAATGGCCATATCCGTATGCGGAGTACCGAAGATACGAGTCACAAGCCATATTTTGGCGAAAACTCAAACTGCATACTTGGATTTATGAAAAATCAATATTCCTAGTGAGACTATGGTTGCGACCTACGATAGAGGAATCCAACATTTAGCGGAGTATATGGCACGTGGTTTACGTACGGCGTCCGAACATTCGAAGTTCGTACCGTTTTTATAGAGTAACCCCCCAGGATGTTCAGCTACCCGTATTTTATAGACACTGCGATTTAGTGCAACTTTTTGCACCCGTGCCTATTTTAAAAACCGTAAACGTCAACATAATGTATGTAATTCATCTATTTTCTACTGGCACGTGTTGGAATTTGAAACTACAAGTAAAATTAAAAAATACATATTAAACTATTAAACGCTTTGTTAAAGATATGTTTTCCTAAAATAAAAAACAATACTCATAATGATAGATTTATATGATATTCTACATGTAAACGGTAGATTCTCGTACTCTTCTACATGGACAGACAGAGGGAATCTCATGCAACTGTAATCTGATACAAATCAGCTTCTTGTGATCACGGGACTCCTCTACAACCCAAAGTATCATTGATAAAGGTAAGGCTACCAAGCTGGTTTATTGCGGGTTGACATGATATCTTATACAAAACAGACATTACATAACAGAATTGTTATCGCATGTCCTATGGCTGGTGAGGAAACCATAGAGTTTTAATATTTTCTATATTCTCGCTTGATGTAGAAGGGGATATTCTACGTCTATTTTCATACATACATTAACACAAACTCACGCCCTTTTCCCAGAAGGGGTAGGCCGAGGTGCCACCAGGATACCCATATTTCGCCAAGAATGGCTCGTCCCATGACGTATGATAGAGGGTAAGTCTATCAAAATACAATATCACTTTTCCCGACTTGGGATTTGAATCTGAGAAAAGTCTCTCGTAGTTCCCGATACCCACGACACAAGACTCGATCTTAGTGTGGGGTCGGGACTATGTATGTGACTGCTGGGTGTATTTATTATAATGGGAGACAGTTAAATTAATTTTGTTAGTCGGGATATATATACAGGGTATATCAAGACTGCTACCGAAAACGAAGCCGGGTGGTAGTTAAAGCGACTTCAGACACAATGCAACAGAAAAAGTTGCAAAAAAAAGCGACAATTTTTTTTTTGTTATTTTTTTCCTATTACCATATTTGGGTGGTAAATACATTTTTTCCTAAAATAATAGTGTATACCCTTTTATTTATAAATAATCTAAAGTATAAAAGTGTTTAAATTATTATTTCAGCAAAAACTATGGATTTACCACCCAAAAATGACGATATTTAAAAATCATAAAAAATCATTGTCGCGTTTCTTTGCGAAATTTTTAGTTGCATTGTGTTTGTAGTCACTAAAACTATTACCCGGCTTAGTTTTCGGTAGCAGTCTTGAGATACCCGGTATTATGAATTGGAATAAATGTAAGATGTTTTGATTTTTAGCAATCCTAAATTTTTAAATGGGGTTTCAGTTTTCAAGCAATAAAGATTCAAATTGATATGAGGTATCTTGTCTATTATATGTGATTTCTGTTGCGTAAACTACGTATCATACATGTTTCCCAAAGACTCGAGTTGGGAATTTAATATAATCGAGAAAAAATAATAAGAATAGGGAATATGCATGTCATTTTTAATCAATTCTGTATGTTATTACATTATCGGAAAAAAATATAAGTCTTTGAAATATCAATCAAAAGAGTACAAAAAATAATCAAAACTGCTATCAGTTTCGAAGCATTCAACCGCCATGTTGGCGCGAACTCGCTGTGACGTCAGAGGTTGCGTTATGAACAATTTAGTATTTGGATTAAGTTTCTTTCATGAATTGCAACAGAACTGTATTTCGCGACAAAATAATCCATTTTATTTAATAGTATAAAGAAAGCACAAAATAACTCATAAACAAACGTTAAACAACAAGCTAAAACATCATAAGAACGTAACCATTGTCGTCACTTTCCTTTTCAAGCAATAGATCGCGTTTCGGAAAAAATGAGCGTCAAATTTGAAATGTCATTTTTTAAGTATTTATTTTACCGATTTAGAGTTGATAAATTAAAAAAATATCTTTAAGGTATAATTCTATATTAATAAAGATTACAAAAAAAATATTTTGACTTAGTTTAAAGTCTGGTGCATGTTCCCTATTACCATTGAATTTAAATAAACTCACGACGTTGAGACTATTATGTAGCAGGTCGGGCGCCCGATGGTAATTATGACGCCTGCACATTATCAGTAGCAACAGCATTCATAGCTTATAATTTCGTTTTTTCGGCTTTTGTCACCCCGAGCCATTAGGTACTTGTTAAGTCTTTTAATGCCGAGAAATGAATCACTGACTCAAATATTCTTTGAAAAAACATGTTCGTAACACACTACTGCCGGATTCGAACATTTTGTAAAGTATTTAGGCATATTAGAATAGTTTTACGTGCGATGTTCGAACATTCGTCGTAGTGTCGGAGTACAGACTGACCCCCTGTCTAAGACAAATACGAAGGTATTACATGTATAGGACATGGGACATGGGTCAGTCTGAGGAGCCAAAGTCAAGAGCCAAGTAAGATAGTTATTTCTAGAAGTCCATTTTGCACATGGGGAACATCATGCCTACGATATCAACAATAATAAAATCAATAGATTTGTAAAACAAAACCTTTTCTATTCATCATCATCATCATCATATCAGCCACAGGAAGTCCACTGCTGAACATAGGCCTCCCCCAATGATCTCCACAATGACCTGTTGGAAGCGGCCTGCATCCAGCGACTTCCTGCGACCTTAGTCAGATCGTCCGTCCACCTTGTAGGCGGGCGTCCAACACTTCGCTTGCCTGTACGTGGCCTCCACTCGAGAACCTTTCGGCCCCAACGGCCATCGGTTCTACGAGCTATGTGCCCGGCCCACTGCCACTTCAACTTGCCAATCCTATGGGCTATGTCGGTAACCTTGGTTCTCCTACGGATGTCCTCATTTCTGATTCGATCTCGTAGGGAAACACCGAGCATAGTCCGCTCCATGGCTCGTTGAGTGACTTTGAGCCTTTTAATGAGGCCCACAGTGAGAGGCCACGTCTCGGTGCCGTATGTCATCACTGGTAACACACAACTATCGAAGACTTTCGATTTTAGGCACTGAGGTATTTTGGACGAGAAGACGTCGCGAAGTTTCCCGAACGCTGCCCAACCGAGTTGGATTCGCCGATTGACCTCTCGAAGTTGGACCTGCCTAACCGGACCACTTGTCCTAAATAGACATATTCGTCTACAACTTCGAGAGTCGAGCCCCCAACTCCAATGGGGGTGGGCACAACATGGATATTCGACATGATCTTCGTTTTATCCATGTTCATTTTAAGACCCACCTGTTGGGAAACTCGATTAAGGTCTTCGAGCATAGTGCTAAGGTCTTCCAGCGATTCTGCCAAGACTACAATATCGTCGGCAAATCGAAGGTGAGTAATATACTCGCCGTTGATGTTGATGCCGAATCCTTTCCACTGCAAGAGCTTGAAGGCATTTTCCAGCGCGGTAGTGAACAGTTTCGGAGATATGACATCTCCCTGTCTCACGCCTCTCTGTAGTGGAATAGCCATCGTGCTCTGATCCTGTACTCGGACCGACATGGTGGCGTTGTTGTATATACACCTCAACACTTCGATGTACCGATAGTCTATGTGGCACCGCTGAAGAGACTGTAGCACAGCCCGGGTCTCGATCGAATCAAAGGCTTTCTCATAGTCCACAAACGCTAAACAAAGCGGCAAGTTATACTCCTCGGTTTTTTGTATAACCTGCCGTAGCGTATGAATATGGTCTATGGTACTAAAGCCTTTTCGGAAACCGGCTTGTTCGGGAGGCTGGAAGTCATCAAACCTGCCTTCGAGACGATTTGTGATGACCCTTGAAAACAACTTATAGACATGGCTCAGGAGCGAGATGGGCCTGTAGTTCTTCAGCAAAGTGTTATCACCTTTTTTGAAGAACAGTACCACCAAGCTCCTGCTCCATGCCTCCGGCGTTGAGCCCTCGAGGAGAACGGAATTGAAGAGCCTCTGAAGGACTTTCAGTACCGGCGTTCCGCCCGCTTTCAGAAGCTCTGAAGTGATTCCGTCCTCACCCGGCGCCTTGTTGTTTTTAAGTTGTTTGAGGGCCATCTCAATCTCAAACAGGCTGATGTCCGGGATATCATCGCTAAAGTGTCGGATTAACTCGGCTCTCGGGTCTTCGGCCGAGCTAACAGTAGGTTTGGCAACCGAGGTGTAAAGCTGTCCGTAGAACCTCTCGATCTCCCTTAATACCTCTGCCCTCGTCGATACCACGCGGCCGTCCTCCGTCTTCAGCCTAGACAACTGGCTTTGCCCAATAGACAAGTCTCTTGCAAACACTTTGGAGCCTCCGTTCCGCTCAATTGTCTCCTTAATGCTCACAGTATTGTGAGCACGGACATCGTGTCGCAAGGACTTCCAGATCCGTCTATTGAGCCGCCGATATGCTTCGGCGTCAACGGAAGACTGCAGCGTCAAAGATCGACGTTCGGCCATGAGGTCAAGAGTGTGGATCGAGAGTTTTTGTGGTCTATCTCTACGGCGAGGTCTAAAATACTTAGATCCCACCGTATGGACAGCTTCTACCAAACCGCTGTTTAACTCGTCCACTGCAAGGTTTTCTTTTAGACAATCAAAGCGAATTTGTCAACTCGAGTTGAATGCTCTCGGGGTTTTGGATATGGGCGCGAGTAGGTCGGAGCGTAGACTTCATCAAGCGGCGCCTTTCTAATTGGACGTTGATATTCAATGTGCCCCTAACCATTCGGTGATCACTACCGGTTTTCACCCTGTTGATCACAGAGACATCACTGAACATCCGTCTATTCGTCGTCAAGATGAAATCTATCTCATTTCTCGTAGAACCGTCAGGACTCAACCAGGTCCATTTCCTGTGAGGCGGCTTCTGGAAAAAAGAGTTCATCGCGAAGAGTCCCTCTTTTTCCAGAAAGTCGGCCAGCCTCTGACACCTGAGGTTCCGTTGCCCATATCCAAATTGCCCCACTTTCAACTCTGCATCGCTTCTCTTGCCCAACTTTGCGTTGAAGTCCCCCATAACAACATTGAAGTGGGTTTTGGAAGTATGTATGGCCCGACTAATGTCCTCATACATCTCCTCTACTTCTTCATCTGGGTGTGTCGAGGTCGGCGCGTATACCTGTATGACCTTCAACGAATATCTTTTGGATATTCTGAGTATAAGATATACTACCCTGCTCGACACACTTTCGATGGATACGATGTTGTTGATGAGAGACCTGTGGACGAGAAATCCGACACCTCCTCGGGACTGTTGGTCGTCCCCCCGGTAGAAGAGCAATGCAAGGATGAATACACCATTTCCCTCTCTATATCCCCTCCTGTTATGCCTCATGTATATAGATATCTATCCACAACTATTATTCCATTATATACGGGTACAATGATTCATTAACTGCAAATGTAACTTTGTAATCCTATACATTTATATGGGATTACAAAGTTATTCACGCAGTTGGTCTATCTAGAAAACTAGACACAAATTATGAAATGTTTGAATTTTCCCTTACTTTAGACACTAAACACTAATTATATTCTAAATTTGAAGGTTCTATGTCTGCTAGAAGTGCCTTAGACTTTTGATGATCGGTCAGTCAGTCAGTGAGTGACAAAATTACGAAAGTTTGACAAGTTATAATTCTTAAACTACTAGTTCAAATTGAATGAAATTTTAAATATACCGTGTTTACACAATGCCTGCTTAGTAACTGAAAATTCAGGCTTCATGCTTTAGCCACAACGAAGTTATAGGGGGTTGAAAATGGTCTGAATTGCTTCGAGAAAAGGATGTTACGGCCTATAGCTCGACTTGGAGGGGGCTCGGCCGCGCTCCCAGATACAATTTTCCATCCGCTAGGTCAGGTAGAAATATTTTGAGCTTTATTGGCCAGATCAAAATCAAATATTTGTTAACACCACGAATTCTATCTAGTGCAAGTATCGAACAATGTCCTTTTATTTCAAGACTAGTTTCTTGCCTTTCATTTAAACTGTATTTTATATAACAGAAGAATGAACATTATGTAACAGTAGTACATCAGTAGTAGCATTTTTTGTGTTGATGTCCAATACCTTAATTAGTTCCTACCTTCCTGATTTATTAATTTATAATTATAATCGAAATTCATTTTTTTGACATACTGTTGCTGTTTCCCCTCTAGTATAATATCTCAAGGTCCTGAGCTTATAGTTTTGTAGGAAATGCCAGAACACTACATGAATTTTATGATGGATACAAAAACTATTTAAAATAACTGCTGCAATTTAATATTTTCTCAAATCGATGAACAAACAAGGGCTCGTCTTAACAGTAGCTATTATTTCTAAACTACGTAGTGTGCAAAGTTTAGCTGATAGCCAATTGGACTACATATAACGATACTGCATCTGCTTGTATTGACAATAGCTAGGCGGGTCATCAGTACTAAGTCCAGTGACTAGTATATTATTACTAATCATTAATATGTTTTTGTAATCAATTTAATATTAGATCTAATAACTAGAAATGTTTGTTTACTTATGGGTTTGTTGATGTTCCTTGATTATGATGCAATTTGCATTGCGAGCATTAACATAAATACGAGTATAATAATATAGTACCAGAGATGACGACCAAAACCATGTATCATAGCAATACGGTCAAAACTGTATAAAATCGTTAGATTATGTGATTCAGAACCCGACTAGGTAGGTAGTAACGGTCAAAAGTGTAGCAATTGCATGTGAGGCTATTTCTGCTGTGTCCAAAAAAAAGGCAGTCGGTATCATAGCAATACGTCTGATATTGGAAATGTACATAGATTTTATAATTTTATGACGAAGAAGTTGGTTTTCAGACATTTTGCACGTAGTATATAGCTGAAGCGAATTTTTGAAAATGTCAACAAATTTAGCCGACCTGTATTATAGCAATCCGAGTGAATTTTTTTTCAACCGTTCGTAAATTTGGCAGGATTGCAAAAAAAATATTTTCAGACATTTTAGGTGTCGCATGTCCTCCCAAAATAGAAACGTTTTGGAGTCGCTTGGCCGATGCCTGAGCGCTTCTTACGCTCCTGCTGCGGTGGGAATGGTTTTTTGCGTGTTACGCTCCTGCCACTCTCTTACTATACAGTCACTCACCAGCTGTCCTAACCGTTGAAATGACGCTCACTTAAGGTGACAACAAACTATAAGTTGCTCAGGCGGACGTGGGTGTGTTGCTGATTGTCCAAGGGCTCGCGGACGTTTTTTTTTCTTCTATTCCCAATGATAAGGCACAGTTTGCTCATCTGCCATTGACGAAGAAAAAGAAGCCGTGAATGGCGAGACGAGCATGCCGATCGCCTGATGGTAAGCGATGCGACCGCTCATGAACAGTAGCAAAACCAAACAATACCCTGAAATACAAAGCAATGCTTGGCATTCCACTGCGCTCGCCATCCTGAGACATAAGGTGTTAAGTCTCAATATGTCCAGTAGTTACTCTGGCTACAATGTCCTTCAATCCGAAACACAACAGTGCATTTAAACTGCTGTTTGACGGGAGAAATAGACATTGCGGTGGTACCCACCCAGACAGCCTCTCACATATGAGAGACCTACCACCACCATTTACCCGTAAAGAACATTTTCAGACGGATTGCTATCATCATTTTTTTTTTGTCTCATTTTTAATTTTTATAAATGATTTTTTGGGTTCGCGCTACACTATTAACTTCTAAAAAATATGTTTTCGGTATCTTAGAGCTATTATATAACTACAGTCAGAAAATCAGACAGATTGCTATGATACAGTCCGGTAAAATTTGTTGACATTTTTGAAAATTCAGTTCGCTCAAACGCTACGCGAAAAATGTCTGAAATTGGCATTTTCGAGTTCGAAATAATCAAATCTATCAATTTGATGCGGTTGTGGCCGTATTGCTATGAGACAAACAATTTGGTTGTCATCTCTCGTACTAATATGGTGGAATGCGTCTAAAGGGTTTCGACGTAAGGGGTTTTTCAGTCCTATGGGTTCGAATCTCTGACCTTTCGGAATCTTGTTTGTATTGATAGTCAATCACCACGCACTATAACGGCGAAGGGAAACATCGTGAGAAAACTTGCTTACCATAGCGATTTTAATAATTTCTATGATATGTAAAGTCAGCCAACCCGCACTAGGCCAGCGCGGTTGACTTTATGACCTAACTACTCTCAAGCGTACTGTCGATTGTAGAGGAGAGCCGTGCCCTGCAGTGGGACGTATATAGGCTGATATATAGACATTGATAGGTTCTATGAAATAAGCATTATAATTATACTTTAGCGACATCTCGGGACTTTTCTGATAAATAGATGTTTTTTTCTGTTTATAAGTGTTAATAAAATAAGTTATAAAATATGTCGGCAATTTTTGTACGGGCTACGGACAGAAAGGCGTAACATACTTAACGTGACCATATATTTTTTGTGCCAGAGCGGGACATCAGTGGAATTAAATAATAATAATAATAGTAACGTTTTCAGTGCTTTACAAGTTTTTATCATAGAAGACTGAATCATCATCATCATCATATCAGCCACAGGAAGTCCACTGCTGAACATAGGCCTCCCCCAAGGATCTCCACAATGACCTATTGGAAGCGGCCTGCATCCAGCGACTTCCTGCGACCTTAGTCAGATCGTCCGTCCACCTTGTAGGCGGGCGTCCGACATTTCGCTTGCCTGTACGTGGCCTCCACTCGAGAACCTTTCGGCCCCAACGGCCATCGGTTCTACGAGCTATGTGTCCGGCCCACTGCCACTTCAAGTTGCCAATCCTATGGGCTATGTCGGTAACCTTGGTTCTCCTACGGATCTCCTCATTTCTGATTCGATTTCGTAGGGAAACTCCGAGCATAGCCCGCTCCATGGCTCGTTGAGTGACTCGAAGACTGAATAACATAAAATAATAATCAAAATCGTATTTTTGTATTTGTCGGCTGAACAAATTGTTTCAAACCATCGAGTTTAGTTTTTAGGGATATGAAACTTAGTACATAATTTATTTATATTTATATTCGTAATCAAAATAAATTTCATTACTGCGACACGCACCTGTGTTTTATAACTTGTCCATATTTTGATAATGTGAGAAAAAATATCTTTCGACAGGCGTTACTTTCAGGCAGATACATAACGTACTCAATAATAATTGTGGAAAAGTTTATTAAGTCAAGATGTTTTTACAAAAGTGTTGGTATAATACGACCCCACGGTTTTCAGTGGTAGTTTGGTAAAGCATTTCGAGCGAGAAACACATTTTAAATTATTATTTGCTCTGTTTGCAAGAGCGGGACAATCTCGGCCTTGCTGGGGACACCGGGACAGACTTCCTGAAAGCGGGACTGTCCTGCCCAAAGCGGGACGTATGGTCACGTTAAACATACTGTCAAATTAAAACGTTTGTATAGCAAATTAAATGAAGTCTCTATTTGTATTTTAATAATAGGTATATAATAACTCCAATTTCCACGACATTGTTCTCACTTCTCAGATATAGACATGAACTTTTTCGATGAGTCCACATAGTGACGATTATAAATTAACCAATGGCAGATGAAAAAGTTCACATTTTAATTACACGCGCAGTGATTGGCTAAAATTTACTACAGCGTATTAAAAATATCTTATCTTCGAGGTTACCTACATATAGTAATTTATTTTAATGATCCTACAATACTCATAAAAAGATGGCGGATCCGACAAATTAAGCGTATTATCCCTTAAGCGAATCCAATCGAAAATTCCATTCAATTGATTCACTTAATATTCGAGAAATGTTTTAAATATCATCTTTTTTACTTTTGTATCGGTATCTGTTATATCAGACACTATACTTCCCACTGCAGGTCACGGGTCTCCTCTACTATAAAGAGTATGATTCAGAAGGGTTAGGCTATCGTGGTGGTTATTTGTTGCCTAACAAAAACTAAACCAAACAAAACAATCCGATCTAAACTAGTCAATACTAAAACAAGCAGTAGGAATCTCGTATACCAACATAATTTACATCCCGCTGACACCTGTGAGACCGGTCAATGAAGGCCACTGCGGTGAATGGGGATCAAATCATTTGTCGCCCACACTAGGAAGTGAGCTTATGACGTTAGCAGCAAAGCTTTTGTTATTTTTGCAACATTTGATTAGCGAACAGTTTCGAAATACAGATGGCGTTGTTTGATTGGTGAAAATCTGTTCCTCCTTTCATTGCGATATTAATTAATTTTTTATTGGTACTTTTAAATTATGTTCTTTCAGTCAATAGTTCTCATAAAATATTCACTAGGTAAAACACTTTGAATTAAATCTTACATTAAAGTTTATTGTAACTATAACCTAATGGCCTCATTCATAGTCAGTTTTAAAATCTATTTGGTAACCGAATGTTTTGACTTCCTCGCTCAAACTGAATTTTAAAAATATCGATAAGGGCAAAACATTCGATAGCTTAAATATGTTAAACTGTCTATGAATAATACCGTAAATAAATAAAATAAGTTCTATTGTGTATCGCCTAGGCATTAAAATTAATGTCCTTTTATAAACCGGTTTACGAGTCATTTATTTCATGACACATGGACATGGAAATGATGATTGATGAAATACGTATTGCAAGTATAACACTTCCTGTAATTATGTAACTGCATAATATGTTTAATAAATAAATAGACCATACAAACACAATATTTCAAGTTTATCATTATACAACATTTCCTGTAGTTATGCAATTAAATACATATGTATAATAAATAATAAATAAATAAATAGGCCATGCATTCACACATATTTCTGAACTCATATTGAAATACTAGTGTTGTCTCGGGCCATGGCAAACAAAAACTACTAGAGACATTTTGATTTCCCATCTCCCAGACCCGAAATAAATGCTTTTGAATGCAAAATACAAATCAGGTACGTAGTGTCCGATTTTGAAACAAAACCAGGAGCCTTTCATGATACAGCCGGTAGTTTAAACGAAGGCATAATAGAGTCAATATAATTCGTAATGCACATTACACAATACACATGATTTAAAAATTAGTTATTTGTATCGACAATATTTTAATATATGATGTAAAAAGGAATTTAGATTAAACATGTGCACAGCAAAATTACAGACTAGCTCCTACCAAAGTGTTGTTTCCTATGCGTTGTCAGTTTTAATTAATTGACAACAAGTCTTACGCAGAGTTCAGATATTTAAATACACTTCATTATCAAGAGATTTTCCATTCATTATCAGCCCGGTGTCAGGATTTTTTGCCAAGTATGGCCATAGGCTCGCCCCCTATCATATCGTGAGACGAAATACATGAGGCGATAGGTGGCTGTCATGGTTGCTACTTGAAAAATCTCTGCCAGCCCCTTCCTGGAAAAGGCGTGAGTTTATGCATGTTACTTTACCTATCTCCTTCAACAGTGGCCAGCAATTGAATGGAGCTAATCTAGTAACAGTTCCATTCCTTCACGTTTTCATATGTAAATAATATTGTTTACAATGTACATAGTGGAAATGTACTACGTCGAAAACATAAATAAAACGACTATGTCAATAAACAGATTGCAACAACAATCGAGGAAAATCACTTACGTAATGAGCTGGCATCGAGCAAATTAATGTTGATACGGGTCACCGACGCGACGTCTACGCTCAATCCGTGTTGATTGTACGCGTTTTGTCTATTATGTTTCTAATTATTCAGGAAATTTGCTTGTAATTAATTAACACAACAATATTATTACACTTATGAGAACATTAGACAGTCTTCGTGACGCAGTTGGTTAGACACAAAGAGTTTCTTGCCCGATCTTCTCTAGTGAAAACCGTTTTCCAAACTAGGTGGTAGATAAAAAAATGAATGAATCTAAGTTATTTACATTTTTTTTCGCCGGTTGTGAAACGAAAGGCCGCGGGTATGATCCCGCACCGAGACAAATGTATGTGTGATCCACATGTATTTGTTTAGGGTCTGAGACTCCGGGTGTTGGTGAGACCGTAAAGTCTCTCATAGTTCCTGATACCCACGACACAAGACTAGTGTGTATGTGTCGGTTGGTAGTTATATTTTTTATCGATTGTTTAGGGAGAATTCCTTGGCAGACGCTTTTTGATAAGGCGTGTTTGTCCCAAAAAATACAATGCAATACTAAATTAATTTGAGGTAGTAAGGAAATATAGATGGAGTTCTTTGGGGGAAGTACATGTTCAGCAGTGGACATCCTGAGGCTGAAGAGAGGGAAAGAGAGAGAGTAAGAAAATTATTAGGATTAGAAAAAATAAAAAAATATGAAATGTCAATAAGTTTTTCTTTTGCATAGATGTCTCAACCCGGTTGTTTACTATTAAAAATGTGTTATTTCCGAGTTTATCGTTCCCGGAGAGTCACAAGAGCCAAGGATTTAATTAAAAAAATTATAAACACGTTTTCATCTTCCGTCTGCAGTTACGAGCATAGCTTAACGTTAAAACCAAATAATAAGTATTTAAATGTGCTTCTCAGTCCTAAGAAAACTCTGTAAAGTCCCAAGGTTTTTCGTTATGAAAGTACGTTCATAAAACTCAACATAGAGGGCAAAATCGGTCAAAGAGAATTGGCTTCATATTACCTGTCCGAAAGCTCGGAATCTAGGTTGCCAAGTTAACTGAGTTAAAGTTAAGTTAGTTGACTGAATAAATCAGGAAACAAAAGTATGTTACTGTATTCAATAGTTTTAATGGTGACGGCTTTGGATATGATGATAGAATGTAATCCCTTACAGCTTGAAATAAGGAATACTTTAGTAGTCTAAAAAGGTTGCCTGGTAGAAATCACTATTAGTGATAAGGCCGCCCATTTTACATATTTTTGTGTGATTATTCTGTAAATTGTGTGTTATCATGGTGTACAATAAAGCTTTTTTTTTTTAGTAGTCGGAGAAAGTCTAATCTAAAATCAAGGACTAAGAAGTAATTATAGTATTTTAGAAAGGTTTTATTACATAACATTTGTAATCATGGAGCAACGTCCAAAAGTCAAAAGGTTTCAATAATAAAACAAAGTCAAGATATTTCGAGTTGAAGAGGTTTTGTAAATTACTGCCAGACGTGACATTAAAGTCGCATAATTACCGAGATAAAATATGAGTATCGTTGAATTATAATTATTTGTATTTTTATCATCTGTGGATGACTTCTGAGAAATTGCCATTTGTATTTTGAAAATAATCGTAGTTTGTGACCTTCGTGATATTCTGCGAGATTCTAGATGCAGTATTTTGAAGATGAGAAACTATGTTATGGGTAGAAATTGCGAACTTAGGCGATGAAAGGAAACCCTCATACCCACGGATGGGTACCTGCTTTCGATTTTGTCATGTTTTTCTGATATCAACTAGACCAGCATAACAACATCGACTGGCAAGAGCGGCACATCTCACCGATTGTTATTATGTATGTATAAAGAATTGTTCAAATCGAACCAGTAGTTCTTGAGATTAGGGGTAACCAACAAACAAACAAACTCTTCAGCTTTGTATACTAGCGGTCAACAACATATTATTTCGCGTACTTACTATATTTCCCGTCCCGTTATATCCGGTTTATGTCCCGTCTCATTCAGTCCCATGACCAAAAGCATGCTCCTGTCCTTTCCTATCCCGTACCACCCATTCGAATTTGAAAAAGTACCAAATATTTATATTGGAGTTCCTGAATTATCCTATGGGAACACTACATTTTTTCGCGTAAAATGTAACCTATGTTTTAATCCAGGGTGTCAGCTATCACTATATCAAATTTAAACAAAATTGGTTAAGCCGTTTTTGCGTGAAAGAGTAACAAACATTCATACTATATCTAGACATCCATACATCCATCCATACTCACAAACTTTCACCTTTATAATTATTATTTTTATTGCATTGAATGGCGAGACGAGCATGCCGTTCACCTGATTGTAAGCGATGCGACTGCTCATGAACAGTAGCAAAACCAAACAACACCTTGATTTACAAAGCAATGCTTGGCATTCCACTGCGCTCGCCATCCTGAGACACAAGATGTTAAGTCTCAATATGTCCAGTAGTTACTCTGGCTACAATGTCCTTTAATCCGAAACACAACAGTGCATTTAAACTGCTGTTTGACGGGAGAAATAGACATTGCGGTGGTACCCACCCAGGCAGCCTCTCACATATGAGAGACCTACCACCAGTATAATATAATATACTTATAATTTTAGTAAGGAAGTAAGGATTAGTATAGATTCTGTACTCCCATATAAGAAAGAACGTATCGACCACCGGCAGGTAAATCTTTTAAAAAACCACACAAAACAAGATACAAGTCGACCTTTGTGTGGGAACCGGTTTGACACACCTCCGACTAGTTGTGACCGATGCGGAATGCCAGCCGAATGCCAAACGTCACCAAACTAGACGCTGATGGCTCTGTTTTATGTTTTATAGGATTTTTATATAATGTTCGTTGTTTTATAGGTAGGATATAAATGGCCCTACTTAAAATCTTTGACTAGGTTCTCGAAGACTATTACTGTACCGGCTATCAACTAGCGTGACTTAATAATACGTTTATCAAAAGCAAAAGTTAAATTAAAATGTAAGCAAAGGATAAGATAAGATTGGTTTACGTCTGGATAGCGATGTACATGGAATTCAAAAAGATAACGTCTCTTTTTTATTTCTGTTTTATTTTAAAAATTCAGTATCTTGCGCTTGTAGAAGAAGATGAATCGAAAAATTTTTATTGACCCAATAGAAAATAAAATAAATTATTATTTCCATATTAGTAATTTATATGCGTGATAAGTATTATCATCATAATCCTCAATCACAAGAAGTCCTCTTCTGAACGTTACTTCAAAGATTCTCTTAGCTACTAGATAAAAAACTAGTTTAAAGTAGTAGGTATGAACTTTGTGAAAAACTTTCTACATTGATATTTGTAAATTGTAGTTTTATGAAAACTAATTCATTCTCTAAAAATAAAACGAAATAACAAAAAACATTTAGAGTTCCAATAAGAAAATACATTCAATGGGCATACCTAAACTGCCAACAATTCTAACAATAATATTATTATAAAAAAAAATGATATCAGTAACACAATGATGAAACGGGGGTGTGTGCCGCGCCTCCGATCCGTGTCGCGGCCTTTGCCTCTAGTCTCGAGATAATAACATCGTATCGCTTGTGTAAACCTTACATAGCCATTATAATTAAAATAATATGTCACGTATTGTTATATTGCATAAATTGTTTGTTGTAGTTATGGTCTGCTTGTAATATAAACATGTTTAATTACACGCAACCTAACCTTGATAAATCAAAATGGCGGACTGTCAAGTTCAAATTTATTTTAGAACGGCGAAATCTTCTATATTTATTTATTATACTTCATATACATTGTATACAAGGCGGACTTAATGCCAGAGGCATTATCTACCAGTCTACCTTTAGGTGATGCAGAGATGAGATCAAGTGGGCGTATAATTTTTTATAGAAAAGAGAAAAATAAATAGAAACATAAATAATTAATATGTAAATACATACAAATATAGGGTCAATACATGATATACTATAGTGGATATATATAGTTATTATATGAATAATTATGACATAAATATATATCTTAAATATATATGTCCATATCTGATATATGTCCATATCTGATAGCCTATGGCGATTTATGTGTGATGATGTTTAATCAGTAAGTATTGAATCATCTACTTCAATATTAAATAGATAAATTATGTAATAAAGGTATTAAAGTAAGTAATTAAATAAAGTAAATTATTAAGACAGAAGTGGAATAAGTGCTGTTGGCAATTATACGTATTATAATATCCATGTGACGTTTTACCAGCCAGTGACGTCGATGACATGCAGGGACGTCAGAGGACAAACCGTTACGACGTTAATGTTAAACATCGGCACTTTGCCACATCCGTCTAGTTCTGACGTAATAGTAATTCTAGGGCCCGTGAACCCTATAGGATTTTTGAAAATTCTGACAATATTAAAGTTATCTTATAACTAAAACAACCTTCAGTCATTAACATAATTGCAATTGCACAGAAAAATAGCAGTTTTAGTGCCGTAGATATCAAATCTACGAGAGGCCAAACCACATAGGTACCTATATTTTTTTCTAGTGCGAGGAATGAACGCCCGAAATCTCGTTTGGTAGCCGGCTTTTTGATTAACTGCACAATGGAAGCATTTAGTAGTGCCATTGACATACAGAAGACCGAAGCTTCCAGTCTAATAAAACCTATCTCTCTCCCAACAAGACCGCTTTTTTGGGCTAAAACTCAAGTGCCCATTTCGAAGACAATGTGGGCTAAGAAATGATAAATAATAGAGTGTGCGTAGACTGATTGGTAATTAGATTGATGGATTTGGATTAGATGGATTGTATGGAATAAGTAATCAAGGACTTACCTTTTTGTAACGTGCTTGAAGAAAAACACCATGTTGGAGCAATGACTGCTAACGTTTCTTTACTTTCGTACTGAAACAAAACATATATATTTAAAAGATATAACAGGTATTTAGTTTATAATTTAAACATGAATAGGGATAACAATAACGGCGAAGGAAAACATCGTAAGGAATCCTGCATACCATAGCGATTTGTAAGAATTTCTATGGAATGGAATAATAAAGTCCGTCAAATCGCACTAGGCCAGCGTGGTGGACTACTCGTATATGGCCTGACATATCTCAACTCTCGATTGTAGAGGAAGAAGTTGTGGTACTTGGGGATTTTAATGCCCACCATGCTGAATGGCTCGGGTCCCCAACCACCGACTATGCGGACAGATCTGCTTACGAATTCGCCTTGGCATACCTATGGCCTGAAACAAGTGGTAGCCGCACCGACGCGAATACCCGATGTGGAAGGCCATACACCTTCCCTGTTGGACCTTCTGTTGACCTCACATCCGGACAATTATCTGATCGGGATCGATGCCCCTCTGGGATCATCTGATCACTGTCTGATAAGGACGACGGTGCCACTCATGCGCCCAATTCGCCCACAGTTTGCAGGCTGTCGCCGTGTGTGGCACTACAGGTCAGCAGATTGGGATGGGATGCGATCATTCTTTGCGTCCTACCCTTGGGGGCGAGTTTGCTTCACGCCGGATGATCCTGACGCCTCTGCTGACTCTATTGCCGATGTGGTGCTGCAAGGAATGGAACTATTTATTCCATCCTCTGTTGTACCCATTGGTGGTAGATCCAAGCCTTGGTTTAATCGCTCCTGCAAAATGGCAAATCGCCGTAAACAGGCATGCTACAAAGCTTGGGCAGATGCAGTGGCAGCTCAGGATGTAAATACCAGCGTCTTAAAAAAGGAGTATAACTTTGCCTCGAGGTCCTTCAAAAGAGTGATAGCAATGGCGAAATCGGATCACATTGGCAGAATTGGCGAGAGATTGGTTCGTCTTCCTTCGGGAACGCGTGCATTTTGGTCACTCGCCAAAGCTGCCATGGGGAATTTTTGCAGCCCTTCCTTTCCACCTCTTCGTAGGGGGGATGCATCATTGGCCCATGGCGCAAGAGAGAAAGCCGATCTCCTAGGCTCTCTTTTTGCGTCTAACTCCTTTCTGGATGACGGGGGAAGCGAACCGCCGACTATCCCGCGGTGCAACACCAATATGCCAGAAATTCGGTTTTCGCAACAGCTAGTGCGTAAAACGCTGTTCTCCCTCGACATCCATAAATCGAGTGGACCCGATGGTATTCCTCCTATTGTTTTGAAGAAGTGTGCTCCTGAGTTGGGTCCGGTCTTAACGCGTCTTTTTCGGCACTCTTACTTCTCAGGCGTAGTCCCGGCTTCGTGGAAGACAGCATTAGTGCATCCGATACCTAAAAAAGGCGAGCGCTCGAATCCTTCCAACTACAGGCCCATAGCCATTACCTCCTAGCTCTCGAAGACAATGGAATCCATTATCAACAGCCAACTCCTTGGGTACCTTGAGGATCATCAGCTATTAAGTGACCGTCAATACGGTTTCCGTAGGGGCCGCTCGGCTGGTGATCTTCTCGTGTACCTAACACATAGATGGTCGAAGGCAATCGAGAGTAAGGGGGAGGCTCTGGCCGTTAGTCTGGATGTAGCGAAGGCCTTTGATAGGGTCTGGCACAGAGCGCTTCTGTCGAAGCTTCCTTCCTACGGGCTTCCCGAGAAGTTGTGCAAATGGCTAGCTAGCTTTCTAGCGGACCGGAGCATCAAGGTCGCTGTCGACGGTGCATGCTCGGATCTCAAGTCCGTGAACGCTGGTGTCCCACAAGGCTGTGTGCTATCTCCCACGCTATTTCTTCTGCATATTAATGATATGCTGCAAATTAGCGGCATACATTGCTATGCGGATGACAGCACGGGTGATGCCTTATATACCGGCCGAGCCAATATTTCTCGGGAAAACGTCAATGAGTGCCGAAACAAACTTGTGTCTGAAGTCGAGTCCTTACTATCCAGAGTCTCGAATTGGGGCCGACACAACTTGGTCGAATTTAACGCCTCGAAAACACAAGTTTGCGCGTTTACCGCAAAAAAATCGCCTTTCGTCGTATCACCTCAATTTCAAGACACTCCTCTAAATGCTACAGCCAGTATTGGAATTCTTGGTGTCGAGATATCGAAGTGACGTTCAATTCCGCGGTCACCTTGAAAGTAAGGCCAAATTGGCCTCAAAGAAGCTTGGTGTGCTCAACAGATCGAGGCGATATTTCACGTCGGGTCAACGTATGCAACTTTATAAGGCGCAAGTCCGGCCCCACGTGGAATACTGCTCCCATCTTTGGGCAGGGGCACCCCAGTACCAGCTTCTTCCTTTCGATCGCATTCAACGTCGGGCTGCTCGAATCATTGACGATCAGGTTCTCTCCGACCGGCTTGATCCTTTGGCTTTGCGTAGATATGTAGCTTCGCTCTGCATTCTCTATCGCATTTACCACGGGGAATGTTCTCAAGAATTGTTCGGACTTATCCCTGCTGCAGAGTTCCGCCACCGTACAACACGACAAACCTCCAAATACCACCCACATCACCTTGGAGGTTGGAAATCTACTACAGTACGTTTTTCCCGGCACTTTCTCCCACGTACTACAAATCTGTGGAACCAGTTGCCAGCGGCATCATTCCCGGACAGATACGACCTGGCGACCTTCAAAAAACGAGCGTATTCCCACCTCAAAGGCCGGCAACGCATCTCCATGCCCTATGGTGTTGCAGATGTCCATGGGCGGCGGTGTTCACTTACCATCAGGTGAACCGCATGCTCGTTTGCCCCCTATGATATAAAAAAAAAGGAAGGCGGAGACCCTTGCCTGGCATTAGGATGTATATGGGCTGATACAGATTCAGAAACAAATGAAATATATATAAGGTTTTACATTTAGTAGTGCCATTGTCACACTAGACCAACTGAGAAGTCGCATTACTACAAATTACAATGAGATTACCCTAAGGCCCAACGATTATTCCCTTTGTACCGACCTACGCAGGATAGGTTTGGTTAGATTCTTCTTTGTTTTTCATAAACTAACAACACACACTTGAGTATATCGTGGTGCAAGTTAAAAAACGGACGGTAGAAGAACTGGTATATCGAAAGCCCCGTTTACCATTTTTCGGTTTCTAGTAATGCCATAATTTTGTCAATATATTTTTCTGTGTATTAAGTAGATGTTATTTTTGTTACGGATCTTTTGTTACCTGAAGTGAATAAATAAATAAAAATAATTATAAAAAAAGTCAGGTATCTACAATAACACAATAAGACTACTAGTGCCATCTATAATCTATATAAACATTTACATGTGTTGTTTTTAAAATCGCGGTTGATTCTCACCTCAACTGATAGGTGGCGAATCAGTCGGCATAAGCACAAGTCGTATCTCGATAGATAAGACGGCCGTTTACATATGACCTTGATTTCCATCCAAAGATTAGTAGTTTTTGTGTATCTAAGGGTCGGTCCTTGTCAGTCTTAACCCATACACGTCAATTCAGAGCTAGGACCTCCTTTACAATCGAATCTACGATTCAGAAGGGTTGGGCCATATAGCCCACCACGCTGGCCTTGTGCGGTTGGCCGACTTTAAATACCATTCTTCTTTTACAAATCGCCATGGTATACAGGTTTCCTCACGATATTTACCTTCACCGTTATAGATTTGTCATTAAAATAGACCAATCGGTTCACAGACATATCGACACGCCCATATTTAACTTGTCTTGATTGGTTAATTTTTAAGGTTGATCCTAAGATACCTATCAATTACTTAGGAACCTTATTAGTTTCAGGTGTAAATCATCTATGTGTGTAAACGTAAATTAAAATAATCCTATTAATACAGAACGGTATTATTTACAGAGCACAGTTACAGAGTCACTTCGATTTTCCTAAGACAATATTTTTCTGTTTATTCAAATCTCAGACTACAAGTTCTCTCACAATTATAATATTAATAGCTTGTCTGAAATTTAGATTTAAAAATCAAATTAAAATTAGCGAGTCGAAAAACTTGATTCTACGAGCTCACAATTCAGCATCCATCCATCCACCCATCAGCCAAAGGAAGTCCACTGCTGAACATAGGCCTCCCCCAATGATTTCCACAGAGACCTGTTGGAGGCAGCCTGCATCCAGCGACGTCCCGCGACCTTTACCAGGTCGTCGGACCATCTTGTGGGTGGACGTCCTACGCTGCGCTTTCCGCTACGTGGCCTCCATTCGATTTGGTCAGGGATGCTCCTATCTAGTGGTCATGGCCTGCCCTAGTATAGGTGCTACGAGTACGCGACCTCGGCCCCCGAGCTACTGCAGTCACCTTAACTTCCCGTCCGTGACTGCAGTATCCACTCCCTCAGGCCATACTCTCCTTTCCTATAACATCCTCTACCCACAAATCCTATTTCCTTTCCCCGGTTAATGGCGGGCAGCAGCGTCATTAACGCCAGTCCCCTACTGCGCTCGCCAACCCGCCTGCCAAGCGTGGCGAGTATTGGCAAATACCCCCCCTTAATGGCGACACATATCACATCTTTTCCTTTTTTTTCTATCCATCTAAAGGTTGTCTGTAAGAAATCGCCTAGAGCGATAAGACCGCCATCTGTACTTTTTTTTTCATTTGTAATATATTTAAGTGTTTATCCTTTTTTGCGCAGTTAAGAATAAAATAAATAAATAAATAAATAAACATATTGAGACCAGGCCCCCAGTCCCCGGCAGCCCCACTATTCCTGGCTATGGTAGCAGTCATGGTTACGGTGGGGCAGGGGGTGCTAAGAATCCCCGGGTTGGCCCCGGCTACCACCCCCGACGACGACTGGCCCTGGTAACACACAACATTCGCACATTGAGGACAGACGAGAAGATTGTCGAACTGGAAGAAGAATTGAGCAGGTTACACTGGGATATTCTGGGGTTATCGGAAGTCCGAAGAATCGGGGAGGATACGATAACCCTGAAGTCTGGTAACCTGCTCTTCTACCGTGGAGACGACCAACAGCTCACAATTATGTTATTATAATTAATACCTGCATCTAACACTTCTAACAATAATGTAATTAGTCGTGATTCCACCCTTAAGTAAAGATTTTAGTAAGACTTTTCGGTGTTGAAAATTTAAATCCGAATTAAATAATTTTGGGGCTTTCTTAACAACTTGTCAATTATGTCTTGGATATTGGAGTATTACCTTCTTATTTCAAAGCTAATGTCTTGTATTAATGAAATTTATAATACCATCAAGTGTCATTAACGCTATTTGCAGCACTCTTTCTATCTTTAGCAGCACACTATCAATTACATATTTTTATTGACATATTTTCTTTTCCAATAACATTCACTATCAATTTCTAATAGTAATAATATACTAAGGTCGTTGCAACACGTCATATCTAATCGTTTCGCTATTGTTTTGATGAGTGGCATGACGTTAAGTCGGGTATGATATGTGGAATGACGCGTGGCCATGATTGTCAAGATTATCATTCCGAAATCATAGATTGATTTCACGATTATTGAAGAGCTATATTTATATTTCATAATGCCGGCAAACAACAATCGGTTCATGTGGTGACAAGGGACAATGGCCGCCTTTTGGCAGCCTCCGTAGCGCAGTTGGTTAGACGCCAGCTGTGATATGAGAAGGCGCGGATTCGATCAGCGCATAAAGACAAATGTTTGTATGAACCACAATATTTGTTTCGGATCTGGGTGTTTACGAAACTGATAGTCTTTCGTAATTTCTGATTCCTACGGCACAAGACTCGATCTTATTGTTGAGTGAGGGTGGGTACCACCGCAATGTCTATTTCTCCCGTCAAACAGCAGTTTAAATGCACTGTTGTGTTTCGGATTGAAGGACATTGTAGTCAGAGTAACTACTGGACATATTGTGACTTAACATCTTATGTCTCAGGATGGCGAGCACAGTGGAATGCCAAGCATTGCTTTGTAATTCAAGGTGTTGTTTGGCTTTGCTACTGTTCATGAGCGGTCGCATCGCATACCATCAGGCGAACGGCATGATAGTCTCACCATTCACGGCAATAAAAAAAAAAATGTTGGCCTCTCAAAATGGGACCGGAAAGAAAGGGTGGAAAAGGGCGTATGAGTGTGCGAACAAAATGCGACAGCAAAGCATCCCCTATTCCTATACATGCTCTAAATAACACTAAGGATACGACTTCTCAAACAATTTAAAATCTCTTTAAATAATCTTGTTTGTAGTAGATTTTTAGTGTCGTAGTTTCAGAGATTAGCATCTTCAAACAAAACAAAACATTATTTTCAACTTCACTATATTAGTATCTATATGTATCGTTATTGTTTTGATGCACATGTGACATGACGCTTGGCATTGATTTTCATGATTATCCTACAAATATATAGAAATGTGTCAGATTGTGTAGAGTGGTTACGAAATGGCGATATGATAAATGTAGGGGGCGTTAGATAAAATCAATGAAGTCTGCGCAATAGAATATGTAACAAGTATGTTCATTCTTTATAGCTATTAATAACACACTGTCATGAGATTGATACAACTTGACACTACAGCTATGTTTGAGTTCGGGAGTAGGCCTTTTTGACGACTAGGGTAAGGGCTCCAGAAGTCAGCCAGGCACCAGTACTCAGCCTTTTTCACTTTAATCGCATGGGAATAGCGGGATAATTTAATTTATCCAAATATATTACATTTTATCGGCGCTGTGACTTGTCATTGGTGGATTCTGAATGAATGAGACACTATACATAGTCAAAATCGCGAGTAATTAGAGGTCTTTTCGACGGCGGCAGCCGACAACCGTGCGCGGGTGATGTCCGCCATTTTTTTTACAACGGTTGATGGTTGTAAAAAAGGTAAGTTATTCCCTATTTTATGGTTATTCTATATTTAAAGTATCACAATTTTGACTGATATACGTATTTGTCATTTTATTTCAATAAAATCTAAATGTCAAATGCAATATTTGGGTAAATACTAATATTTACCATTAGTTTGGGTAAATACTAATATTTACCAGTAGTCGGCCATCCTAAGATGGGTTACAATTTTTTGTCATTTTCCAGTTGTCAGCCGGGGGTGGCTGACAACTGGTTTTAGGCAATATTCTTAGTTTTATGTAATAATGGTACCAATCGACAGCTCTTTAATAAATCTTTGTTTTGAAAATAATTATTATTTTAACAAAAACCCGGTAGTCAGCCACCTAAACCAACGCGATGTTGCTTGTGGCTGAGCACCGGTGAAAATAGGTCCAGTAATCAGCCTCATGAGAGTTGTGAACTTTATTTCTTGTAAATAAATAAACGATGTACTTTTATTTGTATTAAAGGTAATTAAATAGTGAACTAAAATTATAAACTTTTACATTTATAGGTATCTTTTGTGGGGTTATCAAATTCTCTTTATTTAGTGTAATTTCCTCAAGAGGGCGTGGATGGCCAAATCTGAAGCTATGAACAGTAGCGAAAAATAGTAAAACCAATTTTTGATGAAAATTTAAAACTACATACTGGGTAATTGATAGATCAATATTCCTAACCAGGCATCGAACCCGATGATTTTGAATAAAATAACACTTGCTGTATTCACCATTCGATTTTGTTACTAATAAGGATAACATTTTGGTAATAACCTAGGTACAGCAAACTTAGGAAAGAGGTCATTTTTAGCAAAATACATCCTCCCTTCGTTGGAAGAGAAATGTTAAAATTAGTCGTATTATTTTGGATAATTTATAAAAAAATATAAAAGTTTCTCGAGTGGAGGCCACGTACAGGCAAGCGAAATGTCGGACGCCCGTCTACAAGGTGGACGGACGATCTGGCTAAGGTTGCAGGAAGTCGCTGGATGCAGGCCGCTTCCAACAGGTCACTGTGGAGATCCTTGGGGGAGGCCTATGTTCAGCAGTAGACTTCCTGTGGCTGATATGATGATGATGATGATGATAAAAAATACACTAAGTTCTGTTAATTGAGATTGGATTCAATAATGGAGGCATTGTGTAGTGTAACTCGTGTTTATTGTACTGAATAAATACACTTTTAATTTTTTGTTCCCTATTAAGCGTCTTCAAAAAAGTAATTACTAATAATTTCTTAAACAAAAGCTTTGTCAGTGTATATAAATAAAGCGAGGCATTTTTACCCAAGCGTTAGACATAATTTGATTGTATGGCCAATTTTGGGTTATTTCCTGATTATTGCACTCACAATGCAAGGAAACTAGGTATAAAGGCAACGGAAGAAAAATAATCTGCGTAGAATTACCTCTTTCCTTTAGTTTGTCATAGTTCGTTACTTCCCACAATTTGATCCTTATTATAAACAATATCGAATGGTGTAACAAAGACTCATGATTGATCTCATAGATATAGTCAATGGCCGACTACTGGATTAGTGTGGCTGAGAACTGGATTTTGGGGGCTGAGCACTGGTAAAATGTGCCTTATTCTGTTTTAATTGATTTTTGTGTAAGACAGTATAATTGTCATTTATGTTGATTTTATACCAAACTATAATAAATACTTTACCTAAAAATATACCCAAGTTTAATTTTACTCGTATATTACTCATTTCCCAGAAGTATGAATTTGTGATTTACCTTAAAAGGCTGACTACTAGAGCCGTTACCCTACCTGCTGTACTAGTCCATATTCTTCCCACTGCAGGGCACAAGCCTCCTCTACAATCGAGCAAACGATTGGGAGGGGTTAAGCTATATAGTCCACCACACTGGCCTAGTGAAATGCTCACAAATCGCTATGCAGTGCAGGTTTCCTCACGATGTTTTCATTCACCATTATAGTGCGTGGTGATTGACTATCAATGCATACATGATTACGAAAAGTCAGTGGCTTGCCTTGGGTTTTGAACCCGCGACCACCGTGAACATGTTGGCAGCCACGTCTGGTCCGTTTACCAACAGTCGTCCACGCACTTGCTACCTCCTACGGCCTATCGACTACCTACTTTATTTAAATGTGGTTGGAAGACTTGATGACATTTGTATTATTTCTAGATAACTTTTAAATATGCAGGGGCCCTTAAAATCAGTCATTAAATAGCTATAATTACACACGTAAATTGGAAGTTAGTCTTGTGTACTGTGTGTGTTGGGTTTGAACCCGCAACGGCTAGTTAACCCATCAGATAGTTCACAAATAGATTCAGCATAATTCTTCGTATATAAAGGAACCGTAGAAAGCTCACTGTGGACCACAGTAAGCCCCTAATATCTACAGCATCTTGTGAATTGCCAGTATCTATCAACTTCCAATAACCCTTCTTAGGCTATCTTATCTAACGTTGGACCTCCAACAAAGCGCTTTAGATTAATTAATAGGTAACTGGCGATCTAAAAGTACACTAGGCATCTGTTGGTCATGTAATAAGAAGTGGAAAGGCTTCTTTCAAATCGACATCACTCGGAGACAGAAATAGCTAACGACCTTCATATCAGAGCAGCGCTTCGAACGAGAATCAGTAAGTAAGATTCCACAATGAAACTCATTATTGTGTTGATAACAACGATTTGTTCAATCGAATTATTTTGATTTATAAATCATGTGATTTAGTTTAAATTTAAAAACTATCTTCAACTCTTTGGCCTTGATCGTAAGATTCTGGGTTTGATTTCATTGTAATGACACCGAGCATTGAAGCTCGTGTCTCCGGGAATGTCTAACTTGTCCTTTACCCGCAACGATACCAATGAGAAAGTTAAATCAATAGAAGGAGTTAGAAATTAGAGTTATTCTAGCGTGTTGAATACCAAACCCCTTGCAAAAATATCATATCTTAATTCAAAAGTCGACACGATATAGTTTTTGTATTTTTTTTATTACTGCATATTTTATTAAGTATTTTTTTATTCCATTGAATGGCGAAACGAGCATGCGGTTCGCTATGGTAAACGATACGACCGCTCATGAACAGCAGCAAAACCAAAAAACATCTTGAATCACAAAGCAATGCTTAGCATTCCATTGCGCTCGCCATCCTGAGACAAAAGATGTGAAACCTAAATATGTCCAGTAGTTACTCTGGCTACAATGTCATTCAATGAGAGACACAACACTGCTGTTTGGCGGGAGAAATAGTCATTACGGTGGTACACATATGAAAGACCCACCACCAGTAAAAACATTTGAGATAACCAAATTCGAGTCTTGGATCAGACAGGGTATTTTGTCAAATGTATAATTGTCTATACAAACTGCGCTATAATTTGCAGTATGACTAACGTGACCATTTATTTTTTGTGCCAGAGCGGGACATCTGTGGAATGAAATAATAATAATAATAAAGTTTTAACCATTTTTTATGAATGTGAAACTCAAAATTTTCTGAAAAACTGAATTTTCGTAATCAAAATAGCTTTCTTTACTGCGACACTCAACTGTTTTTTATCACTTGTCCATATTTTGTTAATGTGAGAAAAACTCTTTCGTTAGGTGCGTTCCTTCTAGGCAGACACATAAAGTACTCAATAATTGTGGAGAAGTTTTATAAATCAAGATTGTATTTACGAAAGTGCTGGAATAATTTGACCCCACTGTTTTTAGCAGTAGTTCGGTAAAGCATTTCGAGCGGGAAATACATTTTAAATTATCGTTTGGTCTGTTTTCAAGAGCGGGACTATGTCGGCCTTGCTGGGGACACCGGGACAAACTTCCTGAAAGCGGGACTGTCCCGCCCAAAGCGGGGCGTATGGTCACGTTAAGTATGACGCAAGAACAACAGAGTATTGTCCACGTCACTCGCGGAGATAGCCGGAGTAAAGGCCAGTGCAGGGCTTCCCGATCGATAAAGCAAGATACATCTCAATACGACTGTAAGTATTGTTTATAACAGCCTAAATATATTAAATGAGTGTGGGAATTCCCCTGTGTTATATAAAAAGGGTATCATACATGTTCAAGGGAGAACTGTTATTTATTAATAAATGAGTGGCCTCAATGTTTCTTAGATGAAACCAAATCCGGGATAAAATCGTAAATAATAGTTTTATTTCAAGGCCTAAATGTATCTTTGGGCGTAGGAATTCCCGCATATTTTTTTAAATATGATGTTTTAGTTACTGTGTTTCTGTTTTGGCGGATTGGACGGAAAGGTTCTAAATGGAGAACTTATATCTATAAGGGAAACGTTTATCGCCTAAAAGGTGGATGCAAAATTTAATAAAGGTTGCAGGAAGTCGCAGAATGCAAGCCGTTTGCAACAGGTTACTATCAAAATACTTGAAAGAGGTGTCTGTTCAATGGACTTCATGTCGCTGAAGATGACACTGTATATCCTTTCTCACCCTTACTATTCTCCTTCTTCAAAAGACGGCAGTACACTAACTTTTTTCTAGTATCTAGATGTTAGCAGGTAGAAAACAAATGTCATAACATTGGTCTCATGAGGTCTTTGAGGTTTACGGAAGTGTAATAATCGCGATCTGTTTAGTTTCTACATTCTTACAAACTGTTATCTTTATCTTGCACCTATGATTGTTCTAATAATTACGTTACGGTGATGTTAGGACCACCCTTTATTGAAAAAAGTCATTTAAAAAAAGTATTCCGCGGAATTCAGAACCTCCTTTTTTTTTGAAGTCATTAATAACATTTCCATACGTAGTCGTTACATAACTTTAAAAAATGCATTTTTAGGGGTATGAGTAACTTTTACGCCCGAATACTGGAACGCCATTCAAATAATAAGCTGCTCTTAACAGCGCACAGCCCACTTAGCCAGTACATTTAATCGGGATTAACGTAGTTAAGCGCCATTTATATTGAAGTTGCGTTCTAGTATTTGGGCGTTAGAGACTTTTCACTTTTTTCGGTCTCAACAGTAAACATTGAATCTAAAAACGAATACCTACTCGTTGATTACAAATATTTGTCTTGGTGTGAGAATCAAACACGTGGCTTCTCCTTTTACAACTAAACCGACGTCTAATTTCTAAACTTACTGCAACACCAAGCATTTTAAAAATGCACTCGTTGACAAAAACGTTAGTGATTCACGTAAATTGTTTATTGTAATATTTTATTTGAATATTGTTTACGTATAATAAAAACCAAAAAGAGATTCCTCTAGGTAGTACCCTTCATTTTATTTATCAGAAACGAATAATTCGATATTATATCATTAGAATTAGTTGTTATTGCAATAAAATTGTATTATACATTGTTAAAACTAATATGTTCAAAACATGTTGTTCCAAATTAAGATAAGATTTCCAGCAGTAGATTTGCTCAGCCTAGTACGTAATACTATGACATTTAAAAAAAAGGCGCATATATATCTCAAGGATTGTTCAAAAATTTAAAATAAGCGTCTAGATTTCATCAAAATTACCTAGGAATATTTTAGTCGTCTTATATTAAATCTCGGCACGTAATTGTGTCTGCATAATTAATTATAACTAATTGCATTCATAATCTAAATCAAAACAATTCATTGATAAGAATCATGGTCATTTAAAAACAAATAAATAGTCGGCATTATTTTTAGTTGCGCCTTAAAGCAGTAACGAAACGTTCAACAATAAAAATATTTTTTAAATAAATCATTATTTAATTACGAACATAAAACTAATATAATAGTTAGTGCATGGAGCTTGACGTTGTTGCTGAGACGGCGATCGCGGGTTCGAATCCCAGGGAGCAAGCCTGTAACTGTAATGCGAAGGAAAATATCGCGAGGATAACTTTAGATGTTTTCTTGCAAGAATGTATACGGTATGTAAGTCCGTCAATCTGTACCAAGCAATGGACAATCTGTCAAGGGTGCCTCACGTTTATGGGCTGAATTATTATCATAAAACAATTGTTTAACGTCTACAAAATTAAATTAATAATAGTCCACAATGTACTCGAATATGAATGGGATACTTTTGATATCGATTACCGGCATAGCCCTTCCAGCCAGTCCCAGCATTCTAGAAAAGGAGCAACCACCTTTATCTGGTTTAAAAATCTGGGATGAGTTTGACTCCTTTTAATGTTGTTAGGGTTCCAAATTTTATAGGCACGAGAAACACAGTTAAATTATACCAGAACGTGTACCAACCGAATAAAATTCATTAAATGAACATCTTAGTATTAGGTTCCTATTCAGTATAAATATGAGGTGCTTGAAAACATCGGAAGTACATGGAAAAGCATCTAAACAGAATTTCTGGAACCAACAATCGACTAAAGAAAGGATTCGAACCCACGACGCTTCCACGCAGTGCACAAACAACGATCTAAATAAACAAGTTACGAAGCCTGTTTAATCAAAACACCAACATAATTAATTAATGTTACCGACCGACAAGCATTGTGGGCGTATCTATTACGACTAGTCAGATAGAAAAATAAATAGTAGAGATAAAGAGACAATTATACAGAACCTAACCAGTAATGTAACTAATACAGCGTATTAAAACTAAATGATTACTTGAGATATTACGGAGAATTGTAAATGACAAAATTCGGCACATGTTTTTTTATTAAACCAAACGTCATCTCTAAATCAATACTGGCCGAAAACTAAACGGAATATCTATAAATAAAAAAAATTAAATGTCACTGGAACATGTCCTATCTGCACAAAAAACTCACCTCAAACACCCGGAACGCGGTGAAAACTCGATTGCGCTTAGTGGTACGTAGCGACCGATTTATTAAAGATTATTTATGTAGACAGACGTGTAGTAACGGTTGGCGGCAAACGTGCACTGTCCACACGCTAGCAGGGGTGGCCGATACGGTTTTTAGACTTGCGATGATGCCAAAGAGAGCGACATTTGGCGGGTCAAGATTTCTATGCAATTCGAATTTTGAATTTGGATGATTGATTGTCGTGTCGTAGAACCGGTTATGGACAAATGGTAGGAGACTGAAGTTCATGTCGATACGAGGCACAGATTACCTAATTAATAAAAAAATGTCGAGACAAAGATAAGACATTTATAAGTTTTAACAAAATTGTACTTACAATTATAATTTTATTTTATGCCGTAAGGACATTTAGATGTTAACATTTTACGTCAAATGAGAGAAGTCCGTATGTTTATTGTTAATGGTATAAACAATTCTCAGAAAGGTGAAACTAAGAGATTTAAAAAGAAAAACTTGGCATTTTCGTTAGGTTTTTTTGTGGTTTTTATATTAAAGTAGGCATGGACTATTCATTCATACATTCAGGTCTGTTATTTTGTAATGAAAGTGTCGAAGAAAAGTTCGGTACTTACTAGAAATCAACCAGTTTCTAACAGGTTGTTGCTTAGATCCTTGGGGTGAGGCCTTAGAAGGCATTCAGCAGTTCACTTCCGGTATCTGTAGAGAGAGAAACTATTTTCGCAGTAAAAAACTAAAAAGCATTCAAAATTTATGAACGGCATAAAACGTAACACTAGTGTTCTGTGATCAGATTTATCAAATCAAATATATCAATCATAGTATAAAACAAAGTCGCTTTCTCTGTCCCTATGTCCCTTTGTATGCTTAACGCCCGAATACTGGAACGCCATTCAAATAATAAGTTGTTCTTAACAGCGCACGGCCCACTTAGCCAGTACATTTAATCGGGATTAACTTAGTTAAGCGCTATTTATATTTAAGTTGCGTTCCAGTATATGGGCGTAAATCTTTAAAACGACTTTGATGCGTTTTTTTTTAATAGATAGAGTGATTCAAGAGGAAGGTTTATGTGTATAATACGTGCATATTATTGTAGAGAAATCTATATGCACCCGGGCGAAGCTGGGCCGGGCCGCTAGTTCATAATATAATACAAATTTTTCTTGAGCCAGTTTAGTAAGACGCAATCCCCTACCTTTTTGACGAGTAAATATGGATGTAGGCACCACTTCAAATTAAAACCTGTTTAATCATCAAGATCCACTTAGCTTTTTGACAATTAACATAACCAATTTATCAATTTGTTGTCAATTGGCAAAATGTTGTATAACGACGAGGAGTGAAATTACGAAATAATTGAAGAAGAATTTGTTGTCAATCGTTAATCTCTTTACCTATTAATGTATTAAATATTAAAAACAATATAATATCAGATAAATCGTTATTGAATGAACTTGTATATTTTTGTACCATGATAACCTGGAGGATTATAAAAATAAACTTAAGAAATACTATTACAAAATATTATGTTTATTTTGAAACACCTGAACACTCATTTTTGTAGTCCGTGGTAAAATAGAAATATTTCGACCATATTAATAATTTCTTTTATATTCCTTGATAAATTGTACATGAATCATAATTTAAAAAATAAGTATGATTTTTTTTTAATTTAATTTTATGTATGATTAGGTATAACTTAATTTGTTCAAAGTGGCGTGAACAAAAGACGAACAAAAGGAATTAAACCAATGACAATAATATTTCTGGGCAAACAAGTAAGCAGTACTGAAGCCCAAGAAGAACAAATAGTGTTGTATACTCTTTTTTACCTATTATATCCCGGCTGGTGCCAGGTTTGCATTTCCTATTCAGTCTTTGTTATTGGCCCGGTCTTCGACGTCCTCAACTCCATCATTTCATAATTGATTTCATTTTGAGATTCCAGCCAGTATTGTCACTTAAGCCAGAATTGTAATTAAAATAAAAATATGTCTACCTAAGCGTATTGGGCTAGCATTTGTAAAGTCCAGACTCATAGACATGAATAACCATAGAACTGGTAATGGAAAACTGGGTCCAGTATGGTACCTACGGGGTAACTTGTACTTGATAATATCAAATTTGGTCTGTATCAGTCTATAATTGCCCACAGCTGAGGGCGGGCCTCTTTTACAACGAAGAGTTATATTGAGAGGGTTTAACACTTAAATAAACTCATTTGCAAAAAAAAACGGGCACCTAAGCAATGAACCATTTCAAATGTTACTATTGGTTTGTTTGATAATTATAGGTAGTTTTACTTTCACAATTTTGTAAATTAATAAGCAAATAATCGTTTTCGTCAGTATTATTATAAAATTTTGATAAAATTTATAGGTTTTAATGCTAAAGTTCACTAGTAGTGTATGCTCGCTAGTAGTGCATATGCTCGTGAAGTAAAATTTAACAAAGATTTTTGTTTGTTTTTTCTTTAATAAAGTAAAAGCAGATAAATGTTTAGTATCGAGTGTGACCCCCTCTAGCTGAAATCACAGCTTGAATTCGTCTGGGTATGCTAGCGAGGATATCCCGGATACTTGCTTGCGGAATACGTTCCCACTCCGCGGTAATCACTTTGTTCAGCTCTCTGATGGTCTGCGGAGCCGGTTGTACTGATCTCACGCGTCGTTTCAGAACGTCCCAGACATGCTCTATAGGATTGAGGTCGAGACTTCGAGCTGGCCAATCCAAACGACGAATGCCGACCTCTTGCACATACGCTTCCACATCGCCAAACCGGTGGGCGCGAGCGTTGTCGTCCATAAAAATTGAGTCTTCGCCTAAAGCGGCCAATGCGGGTTGTGCATGAGGAATTAGAACTTCCGTTATGTATCGATGTCCAGTCAGTGAGCCGTTTTCAATGAAGACTAACTCTGTACGATCCATTGAATTTATTCCTGCCCAAAACATAACAGAGCCCCCACCATAAGGTGTGATTTCTTCAAAACAAGCCTCTCGTAGCGTTCTCCTCGTCTTCGTAGCACTCGCCGACGTCGATCTTCACCGAACAGAGATATCCTGGCTTCATCGGAGAACAATACCCTATTCCAGTCTTCTTGAGTCCATGACTCACAATTTCGAGCAAACCTAAGCCTGGCAACTCTGTGCTCATGGAGTAACTTAGGGCCGCGGTCCGGGCGATGACTGCGTATATTGGCCGCGATAAGCCTCCTCCTGACCGTCCATAGACTAATATGCACATTTCTTACTTCTTCGAGGTTGTTCTTAAGGTCCACATACGAAGACTTGCGATTTCTCAATGCAGCGACTCACAAGAAAACGATCATCCCGTGGTTGGGTACATGGTTTTCTTCCAGAACCAGGCCTTCTCTCGACGGAACCGGTGTCTTGATACCGCTGCCAGGTCCTTTGAACCGTCGAGCGACTCACACTTAGCCTCTGAGCCACGAAGCATTGGCTACAACCCTCTTCGAGCAGCGCAATAATTTTGGTAGCTTTTAGCACTTTCTCTAACATTATTGAGACAGCTAAACAGCAATAAATGAAGCTTGGACAATTAAGAATATGAAATAAATTCATAAAAATTGACTAAAAGTTATGAAAACCGATATTATCTTTTGGAACTTCGCACCAAAAAAGTAGGATAAAAAGTGGTTTTCTGTAAAAACGAGCATCAAACGAAAATTTGAATTTAGAACGTACTCATCGTAACATACTCATCGTAACATCACGGCATTTTTAAAACCGGCCAGTAACATGTACAAATGATTGAAATCATTTTGGTACCGTATTTTTTTAAAGAAGAATTAAAATCAAAACCGCCCGTTTTTTTTTGCAAATGAGTGTAGTTCACGAGGCTGTCCTATTACGAGTTGGCATGCTTACTATTGTATATACTTTTCTTAAATATGTTATAGCATCAAAACAAAATTTCAAATCTAAACGTTTCAATACCAAAAGGATTCGGCGCGTTTACGATTATTTCTAGGTCACTATCAAACAGTTTCCGCACTTATCAAACTATTTGTTTGTCAAAACATCAATTTCAAGGGTGCGTAATGGCGCAGTTATTAGGGTTTAGATAGACGGTTATCTAGATTGCTACAGACTATTGTTGAGAAACGTGTTTTACAAAGTAGATTGATGTATGTATCTACAACAATGGATATCATATATATAGTTATGACTTTATGAGGCCATCCTTGTTACCGTTCATCTATGCGTCACTGTCAATTATATTGATAATATTATCGTTCTTAAACCCCTGATTAATGTTGTACGTCTGACTTTTCAGTCATTGTGTGTATTGATCGTAAATAACCAAGTGCTTAAAAGGGAATAGACCGATCTTCGCCAGGAAGCGCTATAGCCTATTGTAAAATACCAAGCGCTTTAATGGTGGAAGGTAATCTGCGCTGGGGCAGCAAAGGGCACTATGGTCTAACATCTATAATCAAACTCTCGATTGTTCCCGGAGACTCGCCGAGCTTCAATGCTCGGTCATTACATTGCGTGCCACTGTTGACCTGGCTTACAGGAGTTCCAGTGGCGAGTGTGAGGGCGGGACAGTCTCCTCAAAACTCTCGATTGTTGAGAAGGCCTGTACCATTTAGTGAAACGAATATAGTGTGGATTATTGAAAGCGTGGGATATTAAAAGAATAAGGACCGCTAAACCCCTATTGTAACAAATGTAGGATATGTAGACGTATTGTTATATGTCTACAATATATTATTTATTGGTTGCGTAGGTATGTTATTCCGACCTTGCCAACAGAGGCGTTTCGCAGACTATCTCCCGCAAAGCAATAAAATTTGTTTTAAAACTTTATCATTTAAAAATAAGAACTTAATGTTCTGTTATCGTCTTATTTAAACACAATGACGTTGATTACAAAAACATCTCGTTGTGTAACATTTGACAATATTTAAAAATGTATTGTGGAAAGATATTAGATTGTGTGGAGTGACTGAAACTGATTCAACGACGTGGAATGTTATTGCTGATGGTAAATTCTAGTATAACTTATAAGTGCCTTGGACAACCCGTTAAACAATGCCATAAAACTGCTGTCTATAAACATCTACAACACATAGCTCGTAGGTTCTGTGAGCCCCTCAAAATGGCAGAGGAATGTAAAGGAAAAAGTTGCTTGGCCATCGGCAATATCATTCAAAGAATTAATCATGATAAACCATTGTTTCGCGTCTGTTTTTCATGAGTCAGTTGTACCATCCTAGTTGAACCATTTTATCCCTACAATAGTCCAATATAATTAAAAGATATTAAATACTTACCTCGTGAGGAAACCTGCATACCATAGCGATTTATAAGAATTTCTATGGTATGTAAGTCCGCCAACCCGCACTAGGCCAGCGTGGTGGATTATATGGCCTTACCACTCTCAATCGTACTTTCGATTGTAGAGTAGGCCCATGCCCTGCAGTGGGACGTATATGGGCTGATACAATACAAATACTTACGTCGAAAATGATGTGCAGCGGGTTTCATCAACAACATGTCTTCGTGCGAAGATAAAATTCGTGAACTCTCAATTTTGTATTACAGCCAGCTTCAAACTTGCCTCTCAAATTACTAATCTGGTGTTTAATTCTAGTTCTCCATTTTCTACTGCATAAGTTAACGTTATCTATTAACTTAAATATAATTTTGTAAATATATTCAGAGTTAAGTTTCAAAAGTATTGCGGGTAAACAGTAAAAATATGGTAAAAATACCCAGCAACATAATGACTAATAGTCTTGTCAAATTATTATGCGAACGAATGAGTGATCACATTATCGAATTCTAGTTTTAATGTTCTAGATTGAACACTATAAAAAATTATCAACATATTTGGACGCTCTTTTGACAGAAATGTTTTTATTTCAATGGTATTAGGTATTGTTGTATGCCAAATAATATATAAAATCGACAGAAATATTTCTGTGATAAAATCTAATATAGGTAGCTATTTATTATTCCTTTTATAACTACTGGATACGTCCACATTATAAAAAAATTCACAAATAGCGCACAAGGTGAACAGCGCCATCTGTCGCCTCCCACGGTTATTGTGGGCGTCGTATGTAAAACTCATAGATCAAAGAAATACGAATGTCCAAGAAACCCTTTGAGACGTGGTGGACGCGCATTGTATTTATTCTTCGATATCCCTTTTGTACAGCACAAAGGAATAAAGGAACAATGTTTAGACATTTTTCAATATTTTTATCCAATTGATGGGAATGTAGCAAGTGGAGATGCTGTTTTTTTTTCTTTACAGCTCCGCAATTGAATTTTTGGCGTCGAAGAAATAATATTGTTATTAAGATTATCAAGCAAATTACGTTCTACATCACTAGAAAATAATAACAGTCCGAGTTCGCAATAATTTTTCCACACTTTTAAAAACATCAATTAATGTGTAGCAATATGTTTAGGCTTGTTACCAACGTAAACATGTTGATTACCGTTCGTTCCGAGTAATCAGTTCAGAAAAACTCCTATAACTTTTTAAAAATACAATTGCTAAAGCAGGGCCCCCGTAAGGGCTACTGGCGCCTGTGTGCGAAAAAAATTTTTGGCGCCCCTTAAGGCATTTTGAATTACCTATCTTTTTTTATGGTAGCTAGGTGCTTGAAATAAAGCAAAGAACTGAACTTTTAAAGTCATATGTATTTGTAGATTATAATATCAAAATGAAATAATAATAATGAATTCTTGTTGACACTCATTTTAAAGCATTTACAATGGGGCACAGACACGTTGTTCATAATTACAAGAAAATAACCCAAAACTAAAAATCACATTTTTTTAGGAACAAATAACAGAAATATTGCCTCATGTCTACATGTTACTCATGTATACGTGTTATTGAGAAAGCGCAGTACCTAAAATTAGTTTGTTCATAATCGTGAGTAGAGTCGATTCCACTAATAAAATAGGGGTCAAATTTGAATCAAAATAATATTCGTAATTCTTTTATAATCAAAATAAGTTGGCGTGTCAGGTTTTGCGCTTTTTCATTAACACGTAAATAAGTATCACTTCCTAATTATACTACAATATGCAGATACTTTAATAACAAATACCTAGGTAACTTTGTTATAAAATCAAAAAAGATATCTAGGTACAATAGAAAAATAAAAAAATAGCTGTTGTAGTAGAGTCACTACTACAATACTCTTGCTACTGTAGCGCAATTTTCCGAGACTATGCTGTTACAAATTCGTTAATTGCATCGCTGAAATTTATACCATCAAAAAAAATTTCTTGTTCAATGGCTAATATTGCTAGCCCAGACAATCTTTCTTGAAGCGTTGTTGACCTTAAATAATTTTTAACTTTGCAAATATCGGTCGCCAGAAGCTACAGATACAGGAAATGTCAGAAGAATTCTTAGTGAAATGCATACATTTGAAAGGGTGGATGTTAAATTGTTTTCAAATACATATTGTAAAATACTAAAAGGGTCAGGGTGAGTATCATCAGGTAATGAAAAAACTCTAAAGGTTATTCTCATATATCTTCTATACACCGACATCGACATCGACCGGTTACGATTTATTATATGAATTGATTATTTTTGTTTTTTTTTTGTTGTCCGAAGAATCGGGGAGGATACGATAACTCTGAAGTCTGGTTACCTGCTCTTCTACCGGGGGGTCGACCAACAGTCCCGAGGAGGTGTCAGATTTCTTGTCCACAGGTTTCGTGTCATCAACAACATCGTATCCATCGAAAGTGTGTCGAGCAAGGTAGTATACCTTATACTCAGAATATCAAAAAGATATTCGTTGAAGGTCATACAGGTATACGCGCCGACCTCGACACACCCAGATGAAGAAGTAGAGGAGATGTATGAGGATATAAGTCGGGCCATACATACTTCCAAAACTTACTTCAATGTTGTTATGAGGTACTTCAACGCAAAGTTGGGCAAGAGCAGCGATGCAGCGTTGAAAGTGGGGCAATTTGGACATGATGATGAGAAAGAGGGATTCTTTTCTATGAACTTTTTTTTATTGCATTGAGTGGCGAGACGAGCAAGCCGTTCGCCTGATGGTAAACGATACGACCGCTCATAAACAGTAGTAACATTCCACTGCGCTCGCCATCCTGAGACATATGATGTTAAGTCTCAATATAAGACAGCCTCCGTGGCGCAGGCGGTAAGACACCGCCTGTGAAACGAGAGGCCGCGGGTTCGATCCCCGCACCGAGAGAATGTTAGTGCGGCCCACAAATATTTCTCTCGGGTCTGGGTGTTTGTGAGACCGAAAAGTCTCTCGTAGTTCCTGATACCCACGACACAAGATTCGATCTTAATGTGGGGTCAGGACTATGTATGTGACTGTTGGGTGTTATTATTATTATTATTATTAATATGTCCAGTAGTTACTCTGGCTACAATGTCCTTCAATCCGAAACACAACAGTGCATTTACGCAGTGTTGTTTCACGGGAGAAATAGACATTGCGGTGGTACCTACCCAGATGGCCTCTCACATATCAGAGACCTACCACCAGTAAGGACTCTCTTTTTACCAGAAGCCGCCTCACAAGAAATAGAGAACGGAGGTTCCAAGTGTTTGCAAGAGACTTGTCTATTGGGCAAAGCCAGTTGTCTAGGCTGAAGATGGACGACGGCCGCGTGGTATCGACGAGGGCAGAGGTATTAAGGGAGATCAAGAGGTTCTACGGACAGCTTTACACCTCGGTTGCCCAATCTGCTGTTAGCTCAGCCGAAGAACTGAGAGTCGAGTTGATCTGACACTTTAGCGATGATATCCCGGACATCAGCTTGTGTGAGATTGAGATGGCCCTGAAGCGACTTAAAAACAACAAGGCGCCGGGCGAAGACGGAAACACTTCAGAGCTTCTGAAAGCGGGCGGCACGCCAATACTGAAAGTCCTTCAGAGGCTCTTCAATTCTGTTCTTCTCGAGAGCTCAACGCCGGAGGCATGGAGCAGGAGCGTGGTGGTCTTGTTTTTCAAAAAAGGTGATAACACTTTGCTGATGAACTACAGGCCCATCTCGCTCCTGAGCCATGTCTATAAGTTGTTTTCGAGGGTCATCACAAATCGTCTCGAACGCAGGTTTGATGACTTTCAGCCTCCCGAACAAGCCGATTTCCGAAAAGGCTTTAGTACCATAGACCATATCCATACACTTCGGCAAGTTATACAAAAAACCGAGGAATATAACTTGCCGCTTTATTTACCGTTTGTGGACTATGAGAAAGCCTTTGATTCGATCGAGACTTGGGCTGTGCTACAGTCTCTCCAGCGGTGCCATATCGACTATCGGTACATCGAAGTGTTGAAGTGTATATACAACAGCGCCACAATGTCGGTCCGAGTACAGGATCAGAGTACGAAAGCTATTCCACTACAGAGAGACGTGAGACAGGGAGATGTCATATCTCTGAAACTGTTCACTGCCACGCTGGAAAATGCCTTCAAGCTCTTGCAGTGGAAAGGATTCGGCATCAACATCAACAGCGAGTATATCATTCACCTTCAATTTGCCGACGATATTGTAGTCTTGGCAGAATCGCTGGAATACCTTAGCACTAAGCTCGAAGACCTCAATCGAGTCTCCCACAGGTGGGTCTTAAAATGAACATAGACAAAACGAAAATCATGTCGAATGTCCATGTTGTGCCCACCCGAATCGGTGTTGGGAGCTCGACTCTTGAAGTTGTTGACGAATATGTCTATTTAGGACAAGTGGTCCGGTTAGGCAGGTCCAACTTCGAGAGAGAGGTCAATCGTCGAATCCAATTCGGTTGGGCAGCGTTCGGGAAACTACGCGACGTCTTCTCGTCCAAAATATCTCAGTGCCTTAAATCGAAAGTCTTCGATAGTTATGTGTTGCCAGTGATGACTTACGGCACGGAGACGTGGCCTCCCACTATGGGCATTATTAGGAAGCTCAAAGTCACTCAACGAGCTATGGGCTATGCTCGGGGTTTCCCTACGATATTGAATCAGAAATGAGGATATCCATAGGAGAACTAAAATAACCGACATAGCCCAGCGGATGAGCAAGTTGAAGTGGCAATGGGCACATAGCGCGGAGAACTGATGACCGATGGGTTCGAAAAGTGCTCGAATGGAGGCCACGTAGCGGAAAACGCAGTGTAGGACATCCACCCACACGGTGGTCAGACGACCTGGTAAAGGTCGCGGGACGTCGCTGGATGCAGGCTGCCTTCAACAGGTCTCTGTGTAAATCATTGGGGGAGGCCTATGTTCAGCAGTGGACTTCCTTTGGCTGATGGATGGATGTATGACTTTAGTTTTTTTTTTTTTGGCAACTTTTTTTTGGGTCCTGGATTTTGGCGCCCCTAAAAGATGGCGCCCGTGTGTATTGCACACTTCGCACATATGGTAGCGGGGGCCCTGTGCTAAAGTAATCTTTATGTAAACTAACATATCTGCGTTGATAATACAATTATGACTCTATGGGCGATACAGGGCAAGTTATTTTGTTGATATACGGATGCTCGTCTCGCCATTCATTGAAATAATTAAAAAAATGTATGGGATTGATATTTGCAAAGGCAAAGATATTGGCAAAATTGGTTTGTGCAACTCAGCCTTAGCATCAGGCGGATTTTTGCTTCCTGAAAGTACAAAAAAACGGCACAATGTTAAAAATTCTTTGCGCCTTGATTGTTAATATGATGTCACGAGTCTCAAGCGATTTGTAGAATATCAAAGCGTTATCTGTACCTGAAAGCACTCGGCAAGTATTGTGGTTTAGAGCCGCCAAGGGGATGTTTAGGTGTGAACATGCAACAAGGGATGTGTTATTTCAGATTATTCATGAAAATATGGCATTAATATTTTCATTTGGATAATGCGAGCTAATTTAGCGCCTTAAAGCGTAATCATACTTTTGTTATAACTTAAAAACATAGCTCATATCAAAAGGAATTTTAAAGTATTTACATTCTTATAATAAAATAATAGTTCCGCAAACGGAATGCGTAATTCAAAGATATTTAAATACAATCCAATTAATTTGAACAAATTACTTAATATCTATTAATAAAATGTCTCACAGATATGCTCACAGACAACGTAAAGCGATGACCTTGCTGTTGTGTTTCATTCACTGATTGAGATTGCTGGACAAAACCATTATTCAAGGGTATTCAAGGGGAATAACCTTTTGGTCTTTCCGTTGTTTCCTCGTTTCTTATCCCTTCCCATCTTGAGACGAGACGTCACATCTGAGAAGACGCGTCACATCTACAATCCAAATGATTATCGCATTTCACCAGATACGCCATTTACTCATTTAAACCAATATATAATAATAATGTCCCAGTAGTAACAATGATAGTTTGACCCTATACTAAGATCCAGTTTTGTGTCTGTATCAGAAACTATGAGAGACTTTTCGATCTAACCGAAAAAAATACCTGCGTTTAACGCAGACATTTGTTTCTGTACGGGACCGAACCTGCGGCCCCTGGTTTCACAGGCAGCGTCAAACCAACTACGCCACGGAGGCTATCTACTTCCCAGTATATTCGTCCCACTGTATGGCATAAGTGTCGGCTTCAATTAAAAAGGGATTTGGACGGGAGCCTACTACGCTAGCCAATTGGCTCTACGATGGGCATTGCAAAGGTTTCTTCATAGTTTTTCTTAGCCATTCAATTATGTGGTAATCCATAGGATACACATACAACTCCGAATTCACTTTGCGGTAGGTTCGAATCCGTGACCACCTCATCACATTGATTTCAACCTATACATATTACTTACATTACCTATAGGTGTGTGTATAATTTTGTAATCATAAAAATATCTTTTGAGATTTGAAATTCTTGTTAAATTTTATTTATCATGATGACTTGATGGTGTGTAAAAATGACTTCAAGCAGCGATCTCAGTTTGTAGTGAAATATTTCTTAATTATTTTTATCCTTCGTATCCAACTGCGGTCCTGAGATGGTTCTACAAAGAGCCACTGGATCTAAACTGGATGTAAAACTTAAACCTCTGGAGTCGTGGGAGACATGCGCGGGTCGGCTGTATAAAAGAGTTTGCGGTGTTTCTCGCGAACATATCCTTTTGGAGTCTCGTGGAAGAACTACAAATAGTGATCACAGTATAACAAATAGTGGCTATGAATACTTTGAGGTAATTGTTTTGAATTTTATGTAATTGTGACACATTTTTCAACCCGTCTTAGCTCGCGATTCTTTGTGCATGTGCTTGTATCATCCACGGTCTTTTGGCATGCGAATTTGTGGTTGTCATGCTATTTTCAAAATATTATGAACAGTTTTTTCTCTATTTTACTCATTGTTTGAGAGTTTTCATAATAAAAACAACAAGCATTTATACTTGGAATCCAATAGTACTAACATGTCCAATATAATACCTAAAATGTGAAAAGAGAAAACTACTACTAATATTTTGACAATAGCAGAATACAACTAAGCCTTCGCACGTCAAAAGACCGTTGACTATAAACTATAAATATAAAGTTTTGATTTGCGACAACTGTTGCAGCAGTAACACTCAAAACAAAACGTCTTTACAAGAATATTGTGTTTAGACTTTTAGAGTATGGTTTGAACTTGTAGCGGTTTTTTTAAGTCAAAGTGGTAAAGTTTGATAACCGAGTTTTTAAATTAATTAAAGTTTTTTTTGTCTGTTAAATGTTGCAATTTAAATATATTATTCTTGTGGGTTGTTTATGAACATAATCACTACATAGTATAAAACAAAGTCGCTTTCTCTTTCCCTATGTCCCCTGGTATGCTTAAATCTTTAAAACTACGCAACGGATTTTGATGCGGTTTTTTTAATAGATAGAGTGATTCAATAGAAAGGTTTACATGTATAATAAAATCCATTAAATAGTGGAGAAATACTGTTATATTTGAGGTTTCTAATGTGATGTCGTTAATTATCAATTTTTTTCCGCTTACATTGCAAACGCAGGCTGAACCCTACGAGATTTAATTATTTATCAAAATAATGTACCAATTATTTGTACACATTGAAAAGGTCTACAAAAAACTCCGAATGTCTATCTCATATGGATATCCCACAATATTTTTTTTTTGTCATTTACTTTTTAAGACAAATAATGGCTAATTTTCGAAGCGATTTTAACCAATACATCATTAATCCTTATCCAATTAAATAGCTTAAATACATTGTTGATTTAATATAGATCTATATGGTCCTTTACAGCACAAGATTTAAATGAATATTTTCGAAGATATTACAGATTTAAAATTGCGGGACGTAGCGCTTGCGGCGGCACTGGCCGGCTAGGGCGGCGGCAGCGTGCCTATATAGGAAGGTTTATATGTATAATAATAATACGTACATATTATTGTACAGAAATCTATTTGTACCCGGGCGAAGCTGGGCCGGGCCGCTAGTAGTAGATATGTATCATCCTTTGCGCCGATAAATAACTTGCCGATAAATGATTCATTCATGCGTTTTGATTTGTGTAGTAATTTTCTTTTGACAGACACCAGGAATCGACCGAAATTAGATATCGATCGATTCCCACCCCAAACCATATGTTTAAATATGTTTTTTATACCTTTCTATGGTCAGTGAAGAGACTAATATTAACCAAAGCTTTAGTTTGTGCTCCTATTCCATAGAATTATTTCGGGTCTGGATTTTCTGGTTTCCTAGTAGAGTGTAAAATTTGGCAGTGCCGGGTTAAGGCAACACGGTGCTTGTACATTGGTATTTGGTACATTAGAGCCATTAGATCCCGTATTTCTGACGATGAAAATCTTTATTGTAAACCTAGTACAGAGAATGTGCTGCATCTACAACGTACATACGCGTACTTTTAGGTTCATCTACAGGGAGCGCAAATAAATGGCGCACTTGCTCAGTGGTATAAAAGGGCATAATATTAATATCATAATAAAATAATAATATTTGGAAAATACCTATCCGTTTTGAAGTTATGACCGTTTAAAGTTTTAAGTATAATCACCACTTTTTTGCATTAAACCAGTTGGAATGGATGAAGAACAAGATTTAAACACATACGTATTTTTTCGTTTCGTCGTTAATTGAACGGTTAACGAAATATACCACGATAACCATTTTTAACAGCATCAAAACTTTCTTAAACTTCCTTTAACCGTTGTTTACATATGGGCAAGGTCGTGAACTCTCAGCGGTATAATTTATCCTTCTCTAACTTCAAAAAAGGATATTTTTTGTTTCATTTCAAATAAATAAAACAGTTAAACATGGACGTACTTAGATTTAAACGTCAAGAAATTAACAACATAATTACTTTAGGTGCAGTTGCATCGTGTATGGATTGACTATTTTGTTTGTCATTATTTTCCTTAGTGTCACAAATCCAAACTGAAAGATACCAAGAAATCACACTGGTCATCGCTTGAATATTGCTTAAATCATGTTTACGTTACGAATTTAATTATAATTAGAAAAGATTTGGTTATACCTACATAACATTTAAATTATCTAAATAATTAATATTCATTGAAAAAATAATCTGATGACACTGATTACTTAAAAATAAGATTTTTAAATTGATGGCCCAATTCGGCCCTATTAGTCAAAGGAAGCCGCCGGTCATAGTGTAGTTCGTCGGATCCAACGCGGCTCGATTATTCTTCCTTTGAGGTTGCCGCCGCCGATTGTGAATGCGAGCCGAAAGGCGGTAATTTCTTTGTCGGTAACTTTTAGCATTTTGCAAAAGAAGCCCGACATCTTGAGGTGTGCTCACACTACACACTTGATATAACTAAATATGATTAAGTACCTACTCCGACATAAAAGTTACGTTAAAACAAAAAATATCTTATTGGACTGATAGAATGGTCCTTATTTGCTCAAGAGATTATAATATTATGTAAATAAAAAAAACCCACGGCACAAGCCTCGATCTAAGTGTTGAATCAGGACTATGTACGTGACTGTTGTGTGTATTTGTCTGCCGGCAGGTACGTGTTGGTGGGCGTGTGCGTGGTGGCGCTAGTGTCGGCGCAGATCACGTTCAGCCGCGACTGGACGGGCGGCAAGCGCGCGCCGCACGCGCCCCGCATCGCGCTCGACTGCTCGCAGTTCACGCGGCTGTGTCGACACTTTGTAGTTAGTATCTCTATTTTATATACAGGGTATATCAAGACTGCTACCGAAAATGAAGCCGGGTGGTAGTTTAAGCGACTTTAGACACAATGCAACAGAAATTGTTGGAAAAAAAAGCGACAATTTTTTTTTGGTTATTTTTTTCCTAGTGTCGTATTTGGGTGGTAAATGCATTTTTCCCTAAAATAATAGTGAATACCCTTTTATTTATAAACACTCTAAGGTATAAAGAGGTTTAATTATTATTTTAGCAATAACTATGGATTTACCACCCAAAAATGATGATATTTAAAAAATCATTGAAAATAATTGTCGCGTTTCTTTGCGAATTTTTTTGTTGCATTGTATTTTTTATCACTAAAACTACCACCCAGCTTCGTTTTCGGTAGCAGTCTTGATATACCCGGTATAGTTTTTTTACTCAAATTCAAGCTAAAAGTATAAGACATTTCACATCTAGGGTGATGAACGCAGTCCATTGGACAGGGCTTAGTAATCTTTGATTATATACTTGTCTATATAATCAAAGTTAGTAATCATTATTATTGAATGGAATAGCTTCTGTTTATGGCAGAAATTATGCGTGTGTTTGACAATAAGGTTAATAAAAGCGTGTTGTGCTTACGAATGCATGTAAGATACTTCTTTTTAACACAAGTCATTTTATCACAAATTCTTACAAAGGGTATCATTCACCACCACAGGCAAATTAAAATTACATACATGTATAATTATTATGTATATTATTCAATAAAAATAAATATTTATTGTCTAAAAAGTTAAAACAATCACCGTTTTCAATTAATATTATAACTCATACGTAGGCATAATATTATGTTCATTCTATTACAACGACAAAGAACTGAGGGTAGTATTTAACTACATATCAAACTGCACTAGTCTCTAGAACATGAACATCAATTTTGTGACTGAGAAGTCGATTGGTCCTTTCATTGGTGGGCGTGGCTTAAACGGGTAGAAGCAGTGTATCCAATAAGAAGTTAGTTTCTTATTAAAAATAAAAATATCTCCACCAACTTCATGCGTTCCGAGTACGTGAAAGGTGAAAAATTGTTTAATTTTTAAATTATAAAGATTTTGCATCACCAAAAGTTGATAGTTAGTTGTGCTACGGTATAATTGCAAAGCTGGAGTCTCAGGTTCGAATCCCGGGTCGGGCAAACTGATATTGATTTTTTCTGTTCAACAGTCCGAAGTCAGAAATTTGTGTCGGATATGGCTATAGGCCCCTATCACATCCTGGTATGGAAAACACAAGGCGAAACGTCTTGGTTACACCTCTGCCTATCCCTTCTAGGAAAAAAATATTGACTTAATGTATACATTAATGTGTTTTTATATCATCCAACGTTTATTGTATTTAATAAAAATATTATTATTGTATTTGACAATAGAAAGGCGTGAGTTTATATGTATGAATCTATTTTTATTACTACCAACGTTTTTATTGTCTTTCCACGTACTAAAATCGATAATTATTCCTTAAATTATAAATCTGTTGGCAGCACGACTTGAAGCAGGCGTTCTCCTCAGAAATTGGCAAGAATCAAGATGTTGCGGAGAAGCCTCTTTTGTACGACGACGAATGATACCACACACTATATTGTAGCTATTTTAAAAACGTCTAGACATTGATACGACCGCTGAACGATAATGGGGTATACTGATATGGGTAATGTATTTTAAATTAAGTATAGGATTTAAGCTAACATTTAAAAAGTAATTTCTTAATATGGATAGAGAAGTAAGCTACTTTGCGTTGAACACGATTGTAAAATGAGTTTACTGGTGGAAGGTCTCATATGTGAGAGGCCAAGGCAATGTCTGTTTCTCCCGCCAAACAGCAGTGTGAATGCACCGTTATGTTTTAGTTTGAAGGACATTGTAGCCAGAGTAACTACTGGACATATTGAGACTTTACATCTTATGTCTCAGGATGGCGAGCGCAGTGGAATGTTGCTACTGTTTATGAGCGGTCGTATCGCTTACCATCAGGCGAACGGCATGCTTGTCTTGCCATTCATTTAAATTTTAAAAAATGAAGGCTTTATCGTGCTATGGTCAATTTTAATGTAATACAGATTCTAGGTATTTGGACATGTCGTAAGTTTCAAATAGTCAAATCTAGGTTTCTCTACGTCTCTAATTTTTTTTTCTAATGAATGGCGAGAAGAGCGTGCTGTTCGCCTGATGATAAGCGATACTACTGCTCAAGGACAGTAAGTAGCAAAATCAAGAGATATAAAATATTGTCTCAATATGCCCAGTAGTTACTCTGGCTACAATGTCCTTCAAACCGTAACACAACAGTGCATAAACACTGCTGTTTGGCTGTTTGTTAATTTTGAAATAGTTACAATAGTATTTGAGTTGGTTTCTTCAACCACTGTTTATCGAAGGTTGGGGCAAGTACTTCGAAAGGCTGGGGATTAAAATACCTTTGGGTATTTCAGTATGAAGTATTAGTCCCAATTTGAAATGTATGTAATCTGTTACAATGTATGCGTATGATATATGTATATTATGTAATCTGTAAAACTCTTCTGTTAGTTATATGCACGCCAATCCGGTCCCAATTAAATTAATATTAAATATGTATATAGTAACATAAATAAAGCATTTAAAATACTTTGGAATTTTATTTAATCACTTTTATTACACATAATTTAATAATTAAATTAGTAAGTATGTGATAGCCTGTTGATAAAAGACAAATGGTATACAGGACTAAAATCTAAATTGCTCGTACAAGATTTTCTATTGTCTCCTATTCCATTTATAGGGAACCTAAAAATAATAAAAAAGGATATCTTAAAATACTTTATTGCAAGATTAAATTGATTTTATATACATGTACACCATAATAAACTAAAACATTAAAATGTTATTGCAAAGTTACATCTTAGGTACTTTGCTGTAAAAAGCTTGTAGTATAATGCTAAGTGTCCACTAGGATCAGTTAGAATCATAACAATTCAGAGAGCAATTTTAAATGAAAAACAATTCTAACAGGGTTATATAGTTGATACTTTATCGAATAAATTAGAAAAATATAAGATGGTTGGCACGCCTAGTGGATACTTAGCATTACACCATGTTTATGTACTTCTGTTCAAGGATTAAATAATCCTATGACATACAAAAACATATGAATTTATGAACTGAAGTCAATAATGTCTGAATCTTTATTACTGATTAAATTATACATAATAATGTGGGATATTTCATATTTAAAATCTGAATTGTAGATTTTTTTCATAATAATTAAAAACACAAAATTTCTTTTAAGAAATCTTATGCAAATTAAAATATATATATGTATACAACATGTAACAGATTTAAATGTAAAAGCGGAAAGTAGTACGTTCAGAATCAGCTACTGAACCGATATCAACATTTTTTTCGGTAGGTATTTTTTTTCAAAATAATTAGTTAAGACCAAGTAAATTACAGACACTCCTTCGTTTAGTACTCCGAACAAACGAAATTGAAACGTAACTCCAGCACATAAGATCATTTTTAAATGAATCACTAAACGAATACTCTAATAAACTAAATAATGAACAAAAATGAACTTTATTTCGATAGTCATAAAGTTTATTTAAGCAATCTATCATTAATCAAACGCACACAACGATAGGCCTCAATAAACGTAATAAGCTACCAAAATAAATAACTATCATATTCTCTTTTCCGCACATTTAACTACAACTAGATAGAGCAGGATGCAGCTATTGTTTAATGCAATTTGATCCATCCGACAAACGATGGCGCGCGCGGCGGTATAGGGATGCGCCGCGAAAAAAATTACTCCCGGTATTTGCAAGGCCGGGCGATCCAAATCCCGCGCAATACATGCACTTAAATGAAACAAATTAAATGTAACAAAATCAATATGAAAAGAAACAACAAATAGGTATTTCTATGAAAAATAATTTCGGGGAACGTTAAAATGGTGATTAAATTCGGTTTGTAATTTTGCTACAATGTATGCGGAATCCCGGTGTGTCAGATATCCCGTTATTGCAATCCCTAAATGGGCACCGAATATGTGAAAAAAATCTAGTCGTGCACCGCAGTTATCTGTGTCTGCTTGTGTTTAAGTGTTAAGTAGATATTTCGATAACTTTCGCGCGCGATGTCTTATCGGTATTCGAATATTCAAATACACTGAATGGTGAGAACTTTGGCACTGTGTGGTGATAATGTATCATTGGCATGTCTGACGGTATCTCGATGCTGAGTTCGGAGAGCGCTGGATAGGTCGCGGCGAACCTGTGCAATGGCCTCCTAGGTCACCTGACCTGACTTGACGTCTCTTGACTTTTTTTGTGGGGACGTAATAAATCTCTGGTATACTTCAGTGAAAGTACTAATGTGGAGGATCCAGGATGAGGAGGGTAATGTGGAGCAAATTCCTAAAAGTGAAGAGTGACACTGAAGTTTTACATAAATTACGTGAACAATTACGCAAATGTGCATCAAAGTGTATCAAGGTGGTGGACATGTCGAACATATTTTAAAAAGAAATCGCCTCATGAGTGCCATGTAACACGTAAGTTAATTTTGTTGTATTTTTTTGTGTTGTGATTAGGTTGTGATTCCCAATCTAGTATTCGTTGTTAGATATCTTATTATCTTATTCAATAATAATGCAAAATAAATGACGCCCGTATCCTGCCCGCCTGTAGGAACTAAGTTTAGGGGAAGTGAAATTCATAATATTTTATAGCCGATTCATGCAAAATATTGTCTTATGTTGGGTTCGTACGCATTATATCTAGTAAGTAAAATATTTAGATTTTATAGTTAAAACACAAATGTTATGCTTACAGATTAAATAAATAATAATTTGTTTACCAAACCACCCAGTAATCAGTTACGTACGTAATTTGTAATTTGTATTTCGTTTATTGTCAGCTGTTTCTGCCGGCGCGGCGCAGCGGTCGGCGACCGGCGTTAGGTACTCGTGTGAATGTGTCTTGTGTACATGTGTGCGTGTCCGGCGAGCGTGTGTAGTAGTACACTCTTATTTGTAACTCGTAAGGTGACCATGTTAAGTGCCTACATTTGGTATAACTAATTTCATAAATAAAGATTTTGTAATTATGATAGTACGATTTCAAAGCATAAACTATGATTGCAATAATATTTTAAAGTTGGGGTGTCTGAGGTTGTGAATTAATCCTGTTACACGTTGTATAATCTAAGCATTCTATGTGAGTATATGTATGTGATGTTTGTGAATCCGTTTTAAAAAACAATATTTCGTAGGATTAAAATGAATTAAAATATATTTAAGCACACATTTCGAAAGCGTTAAATGAATTATTTTAAAACTATGCAGTTTATACTACATCAATAATAAAACACGTATACTATTGTCAAATAAGATTCTTTAAAATTAGGTCTGAATACAGAATGAGACCAGAAAACAATATTTATTTTTAATGATAGGAAAATATTTTTGAGTCCCATTATTGAATTGCCCAGGTTGTAAATCAAAAAATTTAATTTATGGAATGATTTCTCTTTTCACTCAAACTGAATTCAAAAATCAAAACATTTAATAACTAAAATAGGTTTTTAAATTCTCTATGAATAAGAGTGTAATAATAAAGATTTATTTAGCAATATCATGGCACCTACTGACAAAGCACTAAATTCGGTACATAATTTTACTTGTATTAATTTATAATGCCTATATTAGTTGCGGCGGTTTAAAATAACTATTATAATTAAAATTATCGTTAGTTCAGTAATAACGTCTAATAAAACACACACAATTTAAAGCTACACAAATCAGTCATACCTAATTTAAAATTAAAAGTGCGTTTGCTAAATACATATTTTTTAAGCGATTCTCAAACATAGTAACTTAAAAGATTTTTTATTTCATGAAAGAAAGTAAATATTCACTAAGATATTATGGTAGACTAAAAGTTTCCCTCTTTCAATAGTATAGAAAATATTTATAGGGTGTAATATAGACAAGATATTATATAAATTAATTGGTCCCTTTCACGGTAACTTAGTTAAACGGAAGTGCAAGGAATAGTTAGTAATTGGCGCTGCCAATAAAATACAATTATACAATATCTATCAAAATCCTATGTACTATATAGAATGACAAGTTGTGCGCAACATTCCTGCGGTACGAGATAAGGCAAGGAATATCAAGTCAAGGAACTTAGCAAAAAAGAGTCTGGGTTTAATGAGGGGGCTTCAATCTTATATAATACTAGCTGTGCCCGCGACTTCGTCTGCGTGGAGTTTAATAAAAACTTTTTTTTTCTAAAATACTAAAAGAACTTTTCTAAAATAAATGTAGCCTAAGTTACTCCTTATTATATCAGCTACCTGACAAAAAAGTCCCGTCAAAATCGGTCCAGCCATTTCAGAGATTAGCCGGAACAAACAGACAGACAGACAATATTTTTTTTAATATCATTTTTGGCGCAGGTATCGTGTATATAACGATATGTAGTTGGACATTTTTTTTTATTTTCACTTTTAAAACAGACACTTCTATTTTATTTATATGTATAGATTAATATGGCAACCCTATGTACTATGAATTAAAATATTTAAACACGTGATATATTTATTTCTTGTTGAGAAATGAACAAAATGTTCACTTTAATTCTCAAGACAAGCAACAAACGTACGGAAGTTTCTAGAAATTTTGTGCACACAGAGCAATGAAATTTTTAATAGGGATGCCAAAAAAATTTTTTTAGTTCGAAATTTTTTCGCGTCATTCTCTTTTTAGCCAACTTATACAATAGACGTTATTGGAAATGAGATAATCCCGCTTTCACACCCACCACTGCAACACCTATCAGTTAGTTACTCTATGAAACGAGACGAACTTCGAATGTTCGGACGCCGTACGTAAAACTTTACTAATTTGCCTAGATACTCCACAAAATGTTGGAATCCTCTATCGTACATCGTACCTATAGACTAAGTTCGGAGAAAATGATAAATATAATAGAGAATAGTATTGATTTTTAGAAGTGGAAAACTTATCTTACTCTGGACGTCAAAGATCCTAACATTTTAAGTTCGTATCGTTTCATAGAGTAATCCAAAAAGATCGACAGCACGCAAAGAATTCATAGTGAGAATCGAAACTTGGCGAGTCTGATAAGGATTTTTGTCTTAAATAATTATAAATAATAATAAGCAATGCCTTATCCTCATTTTCTTTTCCGAATTGTTAGCAGTGGTGACTAAGATAGCGGGAGGGAAAGCGTGTAGAGTTGAGAGGCACCTGTCAATACTTCTCTCCGTCCCCAAGAAGGGTTGTGCACGAACTTGTGAGTCTATAAGGCTATGTTCATTCACTGTGATAAATATGTGGTCAGTATAGAAATAATTGTTATTTGTAAGAATTCTTATTTCATTAAACTATTCTGTGTAAAATGCTGTCACACCTGTATTGTTATTGTTTCTACTTTCTGTGATTTTGAAGTGAATTTTTGGCATTTACTTAAAGGAATGCATCAGCAATGAAATATGAAAATGAATTGGTTGTGATTGTTTACATGCTAATTCTGTTAATATCCATCTTAAAATGATTATTGATGAAACATTCATTATATTAAGTACACAAAATACTCCATAAAATATCAAATAATCTAACTCATGCATTTTTTAGTTCATATTACAGTCAAACAATCAAACAGGTCTCCTGATGCTAAGTGATCTCTGCCCATTAACATCCATTACGCTCGTATCTTGGATGTGTAACCATCCCATCACATCTCATATCTTTTTATATTGACCATACCAAAATCACTTGAAACATTTCAATCACTCAGCAAAAAATTACAGCACACAACACTAACCACAATTTATCCCAAGAACGATTATTATTCATCATCAGTACTACAACACCTGACATACTCCAAGGCTTTATTCAGACGTTCTAACCATACATCCCTGTCTTTAGGTGTGTCAGCAGCCAACAAATGTCTCCTGACGATGGTACCGTCAGGTTTCTTGACGTATACTAGTGAGCCGTTGTCCGGGACGATGAGACCCGCTGGTATCGCCGACTCTAGAAGGATGGTGTTGGGTCGGGCGCAAAGATCTCGAGGCGCTCTGATGACTTTCTCGGATACCACTGTTGTTAGGTCTATATCGCCGATTGGCATCTGAAATTAAAATTCATATATTAATTTTTGTTTATGAGACAGCATATTATAATTATATAAATGCATAAATAAAATCTAAAATTAAAAACTTAGACCAAACGATAGAAATTTCCGTATAATAGTGGACAATATACTGGGTATCTCAAGACTGCTACCGAAAACGAAGCCGGGTGGTGGTTTTAGTGACTACAAAACAAATGCAACTAAAAATTTCGCAAAGAAACGCGACAATTATTTTTTATGTTTTTTTAAATATCGTCATTTTTGGGTGGTAAAACCATAGTTTTTGCTAAAATAATAATTTAAACTCTTGTATACCTTAGGTTATTTATAAATAAAAGGGTATACACTATTATTTTAGGAAAAAATGTATTTACCACCCAAATATGGTAATAGGAAAAAAATAACAAAAAAATTGTCGCTTTTTTTTGCAACTTTTTCTGTTGCATTGTGTCTGAAGTCGCTTAAACTACCACCCGGCTTCGTTTTCGGTAGCAGTCTTGATATACCCTGTATAATTGAAAAATTATATATCTGGCTCAAAGGATGAAATTTTAATTGCGGTGCAAAATAAATCTTTGATAAATCAATGTCATCGTCCATATTTTGGTATAGAAATATATCGATATACAAAATTACCTATTGACGCATGATAGGCAGAAAGATGCGTAAATTGGTCTTCTCGATGTAAGTACAAAATTTCTTATGCCAAAATCTCTAATGAACATTTTCCAAAAAATATTTTTTACTCTATTTCTAAAGGTGCGATATATGAAACTGTACCTTCTTGCTGACATCATCCGGGTACTTCCAGTAAGCCAGGCGTGGTGCGTGCAGTTTGAACCAGCGTCTGTGCCACGCACCAAGTCCCGAGACATCATCGAATGCGGTGAGGAAGGCGGCGTGCTCGGCCGGGGCGGACACGCGAACTCGTGCTGATATCTCCATATGAACGCTGCCCTCCACTGGACTGCCGCATGGCACCTGAAATGTACATAATTATTTGTCTAAATGTCATAGGATGGCGCAGTGGAATACCAAGCATTGCTTTGTACTTCAAGGAATAATTTGGTTCTGCTACTGTTTATGATATTCACTGATGTCGTATCGCTTACCATCTGGCGAACATCATGCTCGGCTCGCCATTTATTACAATGAAATTGATGTTATGTTTACATTGCTCTGTGTATAACTAAAAGTGTTGAAATACACACTTCATTATTAATTTCAAAATATAATTAGCAAATATATTTAAAAAATCATCAAATCATTTAATCAAACGCATTTTATTGTAGTATTAAGTGCATATTGTTTTAATTTTCGCGACTTTAACTTTGATTTCATAAAAAATATCTAGAAACAAGTAATCAATACGAATACCTTTCATTTAAGGCTAACGTCTACTTGTAAGGGAAGAAAGTTGGCGACATTTGGTAGCCAAAATATATTGTTTATGTATTTGGTTAACAAATACAGCACAGTGGAATTTCTTTAAACGATCTGTATCTGCCCATATACGTCCCACTGCAGGGCACGGGCCTCCCCTACAATCGTGAGTATGATCGAGACGCTGGCCTAATATGGGTGGCTGGACTTTCCATAGAAATTCTTATAAATCGCTATATTTTCTTTAAACAATATTTATAGTTTTTGAAGCTATCACATAACCGGTCCAAGTCAAGTCCGGTAAGTTTTAAGTTTTAATTCCTGTCCATCCAAAGGTTGCCTGGTAGAAATCACTATTAGTGATAAGGTCGTCGCCAAGGGCGGGCAGGTAGGGGCAGCTGACCCCCCCCCCCCCCACCCCTAGAGATGTAAAATAATTGTCAAATGTAAAGCAAGCAAAATATTCTTTGACTTGGCTTGCCTACTATACGGTATTTTTTTGCATGTACCATACGATTGCATAATAATATTGACTGTGTGGGGGCCGCCGTCAAAATTGTGTAAGTTGTAATCTCATTTTTCTCATTCTCCATAATATTTGCCTCCCCCCCTTATAATATTGGCCATCGGCTGGCGACGCCCCTGTGTGATTATCCTGTAAATTGTGTGTTATCTTGGTGTAAAATAAAGCATAATATTTTAAGTTAATTTTTAATTTCAAATTATTTTACATTTGACGGTAATGTTTTGATACCTTATTGAGCGTAAAAGTCTTCCTCTTAGCCTGCGGCAGTGCGAATATGCAGTATCCGTGCGGCTGGAACTGCGGCGTGCGCACCGAGTGCGGCCCGCCCGGACTCTGCACGCGCGGCGCCTTCAGCGACGACACCTTGGACTTGGGGGTCAGCAGCTTCGAACTAGACTGTAACAAATATTTTATTTTATTTTCTTTGGAAAACAAACAGTATCTTATGCCTATATACAACACAATTTAGTAATCTTCAGACCATTTATAAGTTTTCGCATTTATGTTTCAAAAGAAAAAAAGCTTGTTATTTCAAAACTTAACTATTAAAACAAGACTGATCATTAAAATATAACGATACTTATGCAAACAATGAGCCATAAATATATCATTACTAATAAGATCATATACTAGACGGGACACTGCAAACCACAGATCACTCCCAATAGATACCTAATGCAAGGCAGCGGTTGCGCCCAACACATATATGCTATCAGATAGATATAAACCGATGCCAAATGTCGCGTCATCAGTGTCGTCCAAGTAGTGGACCCGCACATGTCGTCGTCGTCGTTAACGAAAATTACATTTTGGGAACATAATATAACAGTTAAAAATGATTGGTTCAATAAAATGGTGTGCAAAAAACTCAAAAAATAAAGTATCTAAAAAAACGGAATAAGTTTTCATCGATAACTAATATTCTTTAAATTCATTTGGTCCCGAGCGAACTCAATTTATACTGGTTAATGTATCAATGTTAAACAGTCGAGTTCGGATGGAGAATCAGCCGTCTCTTTTTCGCATAGCAATAAACGTAATAAGACATCTTTTTTTGGCGAAATCACGCGTTCTTCTAGTGTTTGACGCATGTTTATAATATAATTCCCCGAAATATCGATATTGTATAACAATAATGTAAATTAATTTTATTAAATGACAATGTCACAAAATATGTATATATTGATTTAAATAAAAATTGCAAATTATCATAATTACGTTATTTTATGTAATTTGAAATAGTGAAATTTGTTAACAAGGTACTTTTACAATATTTATTTATTTATTTTTATCTTTGGCGTAATTAAATTTCCTTTTTGCCCTCTAGTTGTATACGTTTTCAAATATAATGGGAGGGTATTTATCATAAGTTTTAGTATACTAAGTTTATTGAGAATCAGTAGCACAAGCTATTGCACTAATTTTCACATACGTTGTATATATCGTCTCAAAAAACATTCATAGTTGGTCAAGTGGGTTTCATTGTCACTTGTCAATATTACATTTACTACAGCCGCCGTCAGAATTCAAGAAACGGAATAAGTTATTGTAGCCCTTTAGGGCGTGAGGTTTAGTTATTTACTATTTCATATTTTTATCTGATCTTTTATATCAACACTTGATTGATTATCATTTCAGATTTATATTACTAATTTTCTCTTTGTCTGCGATATTAACATACTATCAAGTAATAAGATGGAAACCTTTATTAGCCTTATTTTTTTTTGCAAATATTATTAGAATAAGATACACATTGTAAACGCCGTTGGTTTCTTTAATAAATAAAATAAAATAAAAAAACACTTAATTTGGGTATTTCGCCATTATGGTATACAAAAATACACGGTGAATAATAGAAATAAAACCGATACATACTGAAGTATAAATCTTAATCCTATTTTATTCGTAGTTAGCGGTTGCCGGTTGGTATAATTTATCAGATCAGGCCGGTGAAAAAATATTATCAAACATTTAACAAGTTGGTAATTAAGTTCGATCATAACACATGAACTTACTGGCAAATCGAACTATCGATACATTTTTGTATTTATCGACTTATGCCTCATCTCTCCAGTGAAGTCCACGTGACCGCGCTGCAACCCGCCCACCCCCCGCGCAGTTCCCTTCGTTGGCGTTTTCGGTTCAAAACAAAACTATCGTAATGCGGTATCTATTGGAAGTGATCTGTGCTGCAAACAAATGAACGGTGCATTCTTTGTCTCTGTTTTCCTACGATTTTTTTTATTGCTATAGCGAGACGATCAAGCCGTTCGCCTGATGGTAAGCGATACGACCGCTCATGAACAATAGCAAAATTCCACTGCACTCAACATCCTGAGACATAAGATGTTAAGTCTCAATATGTCCAGTAGTTACTTTGGTTATAATGTCCTTCAGTCCGAAACACAACAGTGCATTTAAACTGCTGTTTGACGGGAGAAACAGACATTGCGGTGGTACCCACCCAGGCAGCTTCTCACATATAAGAGGTCTACCAGTAAACAATCAGTTGCTTCAAGCAAAACGACCGCTAATTGTGAATAAATAAATAAATAAAATAAATAAATAAATAACACCCAACAGTCACATACATAGTCCTGACCCCACACTAAGATCGAGTCTTGTGTCGTGGGTATCAGGAACTACGAGAGACTTTTCGGTCTCACAAACACCCAGACCCGGAAGAAATATTTGTGGGCCGCACAAACATTTCTCTCGGTGCGGGGATCGAACCCGCGGCCTCTCGTTTCACAGGCGGCGTCTAACCAACTGCGCCACGGAGGCTGTCTCCTCTGTCTGAATATTTTTTTTGTTCATGTAATTCTGTCATTTTTATGTATATGGTGTACAATAAAGTGTTATATACTGTACTGTAATGTACTGTATGCGCCCATATATACAACATGTAACAAATTTAGATGTAAAAGCGGAAAGTACGTTCAGAATCAGCTACTGAATCGATATCAACATTTTTTTTGGCAGGTATTTTTTTCAAAATAATTAGTTAAGACCAAGTAAATTACAGACACTCTTTCATTTAGTACTCCAAACAAACGAAATTGAAACGAAACTCGAGGACATAAGATCATTTTTAAATGAATCACTAAACGAATACTCTAATAAACTAAATAATGAACCAAAATTAACTTTATTTCGATGGTCATAAAGTTTATTTAAGCAATCTATCATTAATCAAACGCACACAACGATAGGCCTGAATAAACGTAATAAGCTACCAAAATAAATAACTATCATATTCTCTTTTCCGCACATTTAACTACAACTAGATAGAGCAGGATGCAGCTATTGTTTAATGCAAAATGATCCATCCGACAAACGATGGCGCGCGAGGCGCGGCGGTACATCAAAAGGCAACCGGTATAGGGATGCGCCGCGATAAAAATTACTCCCGGTATTTGCAAGACCGGGCGATCCAAATCCCGCGCAATACATGCACTTAAATGAAACAAATTAAATCGTAACAAAATCACTATGAATAGAAACAACAAGTAGGTATTTCTATGAAAAATAATTTCGCGGAACGTTAAAATGGTGATTAAATTCGGTTTGTAATTTTGCTACAATGTATGCGGAATCCCGGTGTGTCGGATATCCCGTTATTGCAATCCCTAAATGGGCACCGTCTATGTGAAAAAAATCTAGTCGTGCACCGCAGTTATCTGTGTCTACTTGTGTTTAAGTGTTAAGTAGATATTTCGATAACTTTCGCGCGCGATGTCTTTTCGGTATTCGAATATTGAATACACTGAAATGGTGAGAACTTTGGTACTGTCTGGTGATAATGTATCATTGGCATGCAGGACATTTAGCAACAGGCACGCCACCAGTGTAGTGTCCGACAGTATCTCGATGCTGAGTTCGGAGAGCGCTGGATAGGTCGAGGCGAACCTGTGCAAGGTGGTGGACATTTTGAACATATTTTAAAAAGAAATCGCCGCATGAGTGCCATGTAAAACGTAAGTTAATTTTGTTGTATTTCTTTGTGTTGTGATTCCCAATCCAGTCTTCGATGGTAGATATTGCGTCATCTTATTCATTAGTAAAGCAAAATAAATGACGCCCGTATCCCGCCCGCCTGTAGGAACTATGTTTAGCGAAAGTGAAATTAATAATATTTTATAGCCGATTCATGCAAAATATCGTCTTATGTTGGGTTCGTACGCATTATATCTAGTAAGTAAAATAGGTATTTAGATTTTATAGCTAAAACACAAATGTTATGCTTACAGATTAAATAAATAATAATTTGTTTACCAAACCACCCAGTATTCAGTTACGTACGTAATTTGTATTTCGTTTATTGTCAGCTGTTTCTGCCGGCGCGGCGCAGTGTTCGGCGTTAGGTACTCGTGTGAATAGGTCTTGTGTAAATGTGTGCGTGTCCGCGAGCGTGTGTAGTAGTACTCTCTTATTTGTAACTCGTAAGGTGACCATGTTAAGTGCCTACATTTGGTATAACTAATTTCATAAATAAAAGATTTTGTAATCATGGTAGTACGATTTCAAAGCATAAACTATGATTGCAATAATATTTTAAAGTTGGGGTGTCTGAGGTTGTGAATTAATCCTGTTACACGTTGTATATGTATGTCCCACTGCAGGGCACGAGCTTCCTCTATAATTGCGAGTACGATTGATCGAAGCTGCGACAGATTATTTTACAACCGTGTCTCCACAAAAAATTAGAGGCTGTGTATTGACTTAAATACTTTGTAATTATTTTTGATTATTTTTTTTATTATGTTATTTTTTCTTTATAGTAACTCACCTTTTTACTTGAAATGTGGTATTTGACATCATGCGGCAACACCTCTTTTGAAGCTTGGAGCAGGTACACTTCCACTGTCACCTAGAAATATACAACATTATGTTTGAATTATTATAATTGATGTAAGTATATATGTTGTAGAGAAAATCTTAAAATATATACAGAATCCATTATTACTCCTATTAGTGCTGCCTCTATCATGCATTTTTAGCATTTGAAAATTCGAAATTTAAAAAAAATTACCTGAAAAAATATGTTCTCACGACCAACTGTATCATCCTTTAGGGACATACAAAAAATTACCTTAAAATCACTAGTGAGACCCAGCATCCGTATCTCATCGGGGAAGTGCAGGAGATTGCTCGTGGGTTGTGTCAACTGCATGCTGGTAGCCAACACTCTGTCGCGACACTTCAACAGGCACACTGCGTGGTGGCCTACAGCGCCATCTGTAAATACCAATAAGAACATGTTTATGCTTGGATTTACATTTATTCTGTATTAAATTATAATATCTACCAAGAGACACTTCGCTTTTATGCTATATGCTATTAACATGAAGGAATAATTTGAAAAAGAAAAATACTACTGGCAAATGAATGAATCACTTTTTTTTTGAAGTGGCAATATTAGTTAAATATGTAGAATTACCCATTATTAATAATAAATCTTAATGAATGTTTAAGTCTTTTTAGTAATCTATTTTATCCCACTGTTGGGCAAAGGTCTTCCACCTGTCTCTCGTCAGTTCATGCTCTACGGCCATTGCTGGGCAAAGGTCGCCCGCTGTATCTTCACAAGTACTACACTACACTTCTTTTATGTTGTTGATTAGCGGGTTTTTGTTATGAATAAGGGGGTGTAAATAAAACAGTTAGTTTATTATGTTATTATAGTTAATCGCGGATATGTTTGTGCGGACCACAAATATTTATTTCGGGTCTGGGTGACCGAAAAGTTTCTTGTAGTTCTCGACACCCACGATACAAGACTTAATTGATCTTAATGTGGGGTCAGGACTATGTATGTGATTGTTGGGTGTATTTCTTATTTATTGTATTTCCATGTTTCGGTTACAATAAAGACTTGTATTGTTAGTTGGTTACCCGCGTTGAGTTGGCGCACATATTCCCTGCGCAGCGGCACGCCGAGTCCGTTGATGTGCAGCGACGCGAGTCCCTCGGTGGCGGCGGGGCCCGCGCCCTCCACCTGCAGGCGCTGCAGCTCGTGCACGCACGCCTGACGACGGTGAGCTGTCGGAATAAATAGCATTAGCATTGTTGCTATTTGCTATTGATAGCACATAGCAGTTCGGGTAGTGGTGGAATAAATGTCACTAGCACTATTGCTATAACAATAACAAATAGCAAGTCTATAACATTTCGTACATTAAGAATTATATAGACCTCACTAAAAATAGTATCTTATTTATTGGGAAATATTAGTGACATAAGAAAATAGCATGTCAAGTCGATAATAACATTTCACACCTTTAGAATTATAGAGATTAAAAAAAAACATATTTGTTGGGAAAAGTTCATTAAAGATTTGTAACATAAGAACTTTGTACACATTTTGTACTTATGGAAGATACATCTAGAAGACCAATTTATACATATTTCTGCTTTTCATGCTTTAATAGGTCTTTCTTTGATAACAGGTCGAGAGGCCATTTTGAGCCAAAATATGATTAATAGCCAAAATCTATTTTTTTATATTAGTTCTAAAGGTGGGATTTTACAACTAAGCTAAATTTTGTAATTTTCGATTGTGATTCACGAAGCCGATCGCCTAATATTTTATAAGATCTAGTGTAATATAGAAACGAAATGAAAAATGGACAGTTCATTTTTGGTGAGTAACTTTGCATGTGAAAGGTGGTTATACCGGGTATCTCAAGACTGCTACCGAAAACGAAGACGGGTGGTAGTTTTAGTGACTACAAACACATTGCAACTAAAATTTCGCAAAGAAACGCGACAATTATTTTTTATGATTTTTTAAATATCGTCATTTTTGGCTGGTAAATTCATAGTTTTTGCTAAAATAATAATTTAAACACTTTTATACCTTAGATTACTTATAAATAAAAGGGTATACACTATTATTTTAGGAAAAAAATGTATTTACCACCCAAATATGGTCATAGGAAAAAAATAACATAAAAAAAATTGTCGCTTTTTTTTTGCATTTTTTTCTGTTGTATTGTGTCTGAAGTTGCTTAAACTACCACCCGGCTTCGTTTTCGGTAGCAGTCTTGATATACCCTGTATACACTGATGAATAAACGGACCTGTCGATCTTGAGTTTTATTTCATAATACAGTCACATGTACATAAAAACTGACCACAAAGTTTGAATATTTAGAAATTGTGAGGAGGGCAATTAGCAATAACAGAAATATAATGCTAAGGCTTCAAAAAAAAAATGTTGTTTAACTAAAGGCTATAGTCACTGATATCCACATTGAAAAGTCCATTGATAAAAATGTGATGTGGAAATTATAATGTGACATGGAAAACTATTTCAATATCGACGCAGGAAAGCGATATTTTACACCAGAACCAAAAAAATATTTAAAAAATGAATAACCTCTAAACTAGAAAACTTAGGATTACCATTTTTGAAATAACATTTTAAAATAAAATCTTACATTTTCACTAGGAAATTCTATGCGTTTTTTTTTTTCTGAATTAAATAATGTATAAAACGCATACACGGATTTTTTGACATACGACAATATCGCTTTCCTGCGTCGATATACTAAATCCATGATACTTGAATATTCTACAGTTTTATGCTTTTGTTGGTTTAACTACTGAAATCTGTATCTGTATTAGCCCATATAGGTCCCCACTGTAGGGCACGGGTCTCCTTTACAATCGAGAATGGTTAGGTTTGTTGTTTTAGCTACTGACATGTGGTGATATCTCCATTACAATCGAGAGTACGATTGAGAGTAGTTAGTTCTATAGTTATGATAGCTACGCGTGATGTTAAACTTCATATTAGTACAAATTGTATTCCAAAGCGTAGTATTGAAATTGTGAATAAAACTTACTTGCTAACAAAAGCAGTCTCTCGCCCTCAGCCTGTTCAGTGGAGCCGCTGAATTCTATCGTAGCCGCACAAAGGTTCAGCGCTTGACTTGCCTGCAATTATATTATTTTATATCAATAATTTGCACCTAAATATGAGAACTATGTTCCAAGGTGTCAAAATGTTTAGACATATTTTTTATTATTAGCTATATCATCGATAAAACAAATCACGAATGATAAGCAACAAAACACAGGCTTGATTTACACAACCATAGATCAAATTTCGAAAACGGGCACATCTACGCTTGATCATTTGCCTTATAATTTACTTCATGTCTTTTCCTCCAAGTTTTACATAGGACAGCCTCCGTGGCGCAGTTGGTTAGACGCCGCCTGTGAAACGAGTGCCGCGGGTTCGATCCCCGCACCGAGAGAAATGTTTGTGCGGCCCACAAATATTTCTTCCGGGTCTGGGTGTTTGTGAGACCGAAAAGTCTCTCGTAGTTCCTGATACCCACGACACAAGACTCGATCTTAGTGTGGGGTCAGGACTATGTATGTGACTGTTGGGTGTTATTTATTTATTATTTATTTATATAGACATAAACTCAAGCCTTTTTCCTAGAAGTGGTAGGCAGACGTACCAGAACATCTATATTACGTCTTGTATTTTCCGTCCCACGGTGTGATAGGGGCCGACACTATCTCCATATTGCGCATAAGTTTCTGACTCTGGGCTGATAATGAATAGAAAAATTCAATATCGTTTCGAACCCCATCAACTTTGTAACCGTACCGTATTACAACTACGCCACCGTGGCAATCCAAGGCAAGTCTTCAAGTATTATATATTTTAAAATATCCCTTACCTGCGATATAACAGTCTGCTGTTTAGATATTTCGTTCTGCAGTTCCTTGATGCGTTGTCTCACCGTGACGACGGCGGCGGCTGGCTCGTTCGGGGTGGGGGGTATGTCGCGGTCGGGGGAGCAGTGGCGGATCACTCGCATTGGGGTTGACGGGGTTGATGACTGGAATATAAGCAGGGAATTATATGATGAGAAAATTTGGTTTAAAGCTTCGTTCTTGACATAATTGATCGAAGGTATGAATGATTTAACTCTCTAAGGTTACTCTATGATTCGAAGCGAAATTCGAATGTTCGAACGTAAAACTGTAAGAAAGTGCCTAGACACTCAACAAAATATTCGAATCCTCGTACGCCATAGACTATGTTCCTCTGATAAGTTTCAAAAAGAATATAATTGATTTTTGACAAGTGGAACTCATGCTACTTCCGACGTCGAACATTCAAACTTTCGGATCATAATAATCCAGATTCTAATGTACTCACGGCATTCTGCATCCTCCTATAAAAGCTGACGCTGTGCACCAGCTCACCACCCTTGTCCGGACGAGTGGGCTGCGACTTCAGCGGCGACGTGAACGGCCTCTCCTGGTACACGAAACTTGATGAGGACATGCCGCTGTGCTGCAATACCAAGGGAACGGCTTGGGGGGTTGTGTACAGCTTTCGAGAAATAATAGCTAGTAATTATAGTGGGTCTCTTGTCTGGTGGACAATTCTGTCTTGTGGTAGGTCAAATGTGAGAGACCAACTGGGTAAGTACAATCGCAATATATATTTTTCACCCAAACAGCAGTGTAAATGCTCTGTTGTGTTTCGGTTTTGGACACTGTAGCTAGAGTAGCTACTGGACATATTGAGACTTAACATCTCATGTCTTATGGCGAGCGCAGTGGAATCCAGCCGTTGCTTTGTGATTCAAGGTGATGTTTAGTATGCTAGTCTCGCCATTCTATAGTAGAATAAAAAAGTCACCATTTTCACATCTATCTAGTAATATACCTTGTTCACCTTGGGCGGTGTGGGTCCCTCGCTCTCCTCATTCAGTGCTTCGTCCAGCATGTCATCCAGTTCGCTGTCACAAGCGCCATCCGAGCAATCCGAATCGTCGCTCTCACGAACCGCCTTCTTGTAACTTGTGTTGTTTTTCTTCACCACCTGAACGAGGTATTTTATTTTATTTTTATTGTACACAAACAAAAAGAACATAAGAATATAAAGTAATAACATTTTTTAAAAGTACAAACGGAGATTTCAAAGTAGATTTCACCTTATTAGTTATTGCTGTAAACTAAAAACATAATTTTAAAAGTTCGCGTTGGATACATCTAGCTTTGTAGTAAGCCCTTAGGTTCGATATCTGTCTGAATTTGTATGCTGATATTCATTACTACAATAAAATTAATCGTGTAACAAATGTATAGTAATGTAAATACTCACGCTCATTATTTCCCTTCCAAATGAAGTTTCTGCCCAGTTGTCGGATTTATTTAAATTGTCGTTTCCACCTTCAGCTAGGTCTTCAGCGCTGCAATAAGAATAAAGAACTTTAGTCTCATGTTTGTGGCCAAACAGTGGTCTTAATTTATTTCCTGCGTTTTGTTTTTTGATCATCTCAGTATGCGTTTTATATTATTGTTTGCGATGTTTGGATAAGTGTTCGTAATTCAGACGCTATAATTGTTTATTAGCTGTCAATTATCAACTAACAATGAGGTTAGAAGATTTACCGGTAAATCTTTACTAAAAATAAATAATAATTCGTGACCGATTACGGTGCGTCATGTGAAAGCTACATTTGTTCGTTTTCATTGGTTTTCTATCCTAATAGGTATAGTAAAATCTGCTTTGTATGAAATTAGGCTTGCCTCTCGTCCATATTAGGTTCAAATACACGCAGCAAGCTCGTCTCCTGTCCTATCTTGTCTGAACTATCCTATTACTAAAGACTAGCGGCCCGGCTCCGCTAGGGTAAATTAGAAAATAAAAAAAATATTTTACCGCCTTTGTTCATTAGGTGTAAAACAAAAACGAATCAACAATCAGATGTTTTCTCTTTATAATAGTAGTTTAGATAATAAATAATTATTATCAGTTATGCTTAGAGTATCTATAATATAGAGGCAGCACGGGTACTTCAAAAACGTAGACAAAAATGGTGGTGCCGAGCCACCTTTTTACATCCTCATATTGGTTGATCATAATTGACTGGTTGTCCAACATACATTAATTACTTGGAAATATAAGTAAAAATAAATAGTTTAGGACTATTTCATTCCACTCAAACTCTTTTTAAAAGGATAAAGATCAATTCAATTTTCAATAATATAGGAGCAATACCAACATTATGAATAAGAAAGTATCTACGTTTTTCAAGACTGCTTCGGTGACGTAGTTGTACTAAGGTACGGTTACAAAGCTGAGGTCTCGGGTTCGAATCCCGGGTTGGGCAAAGTGATATTGGATTTTTTTATTCATTATCAGCCCAGTCAGTAATTTGTGCCCGATATGGCGATAGGCTCGCCACCTATCACATTGTGGGACGGAACATACAAGGCGAAATGTAGGTGTCCTGGCATCTCTGCCTAACCCTTCTGGGATATGGACGTTAGTTTATGTATGTACGTTTATCAAGATGCGAACTGCCGTACTCAAAGACATTTAATGTCAATTAAATCATTACTTAGGGTAGATTTAAAATACAAAATCTTTACTAAGGATCGGTTTAATTCACATTAACTGTCTCTGAGTACGGCCGTAAGCAATTATTATGAATTAATTATACGGGAGCGGATGATGGTACAACGGTACTATTCTTCTCTGTGGGCCCTGGGGGTTACAACGACGACGATGAAAGTTCGAAGTTCGCATGTAAAATTGTACGAATATAGCCACATTCGTTTTACAAAATGTTCTTGTATCATACGTCGTGATCTTAGACTAAGTTTGAAGTGAATGATAAGTTTCATAGAGAATAGTATTTTTTATAGAAGTGTATTTTTTTTTTTATTGCAGTGAATGGCGAGACGAGCATGCCGTTCGCCTGATGGTAAGCGATGCGACCGCTCATGAACAGTAGCAAAACCAAACAACACCTTGAATTACAAAGCAATGCTTGGCATTCCACTGCGCTCGCCATCCTGAGACATAAGATGACATAAGACTTTTATCTTATATGCTGACATTTAACTTCTAAATATTCGAAGTGTGTTAGTGTCGGAGTATAGAGTAACCCGCCTTAATCGTCACATAAGGAGTAAAAACCGCATGTTATTGATTGTAAATATATGTTCATATGCATTAAGCATGTTAAAGAATGTTCACATCATTCATCATGTTTCCACATTCGTGTGTTCCTGGACCGATACCATCGTATGTAGTTAGGAATACATCACAGTGCCCATGTCAGTGTCGCATTTTGGGTTCACTTGTTGTCCAGGTACAAACAGGTCGCCTGAAGGGCCGGAAAGTGAATAGTCACTTGGTAGGAGGATACTAAATCTGCAATTATCACTAGTGCATTGTAGGCAGTAGTGCCAGTACAAAACTATCAATGTCTTTAGTCCCTTATTACTCTCGGCGGGATAATGGTGAGGTCCCCTAGGTTTAATTGGTGATGATATCCGTTCTAGTATAATTTCAATCTTGTCGTAATTATCATGGGTTCATTAACTACCTAACATCTAATTAGAAGAGGTTTATCATGTTTAACCTGAACCAGATACTAGTTCAAGTATGATTATCGATAGATGGCGCTGTAATATTATGGCAAAACCTCATACCAACATTGAATTTATAATACCGGATCCATCCTAATGTATTTTTGTCTTATCTTCTAGCTTTTTGTAGCCTGTACTGTGCAAGATCCTGTACTCGGCGAGCTATCGCAATTTTGGGTCGAATGTATGCATCTCGTCTTTCCAACGCAACTTCCACCTTTTTTGCGGCCTTTCCTGTATTTTAGCCTCTATCTTACTATTATTTTTTATATGCCAAAAATATTTCGCATTCTTTTTGACCCCTGTCTATAGCTTAAAACTTTTTTCATCAAATAAAAACCTTTTCTTTTCGTTAGCTGTTCACATCAAACACATCATATCTTAGTTTTTCCATATTGGGAAGTAATAAGCCAGGTAAGGTCTCAATTTAAGATTTGGAGAATCATATAAGCTGAAGCTTCGCCTACTTCGACTCTTGAGATTACGTTACCTATTTCAATCATCATTTTATAATTTTGAATTATGAGATTTGTCTATTTGGCATATATGCTATCTCGGAAAATCTGGTTGGTAGGATCATGAATGACGTTGCGAACTCATCTTAAATCCTGTCTTAAGATTTTTTAAAGGTAAGTCCCAATTATAGATAGAACATAACGATTACAATAGTATATATTCATTCTATCTTCTCTTTTATCAATATTTTAAAGCATACTGAGATCACTGAAAAACAAAACGCAGGAAATAAAATAACATAATCGTATCTTAATAATTTTATTTTTGCATAAAAAATAGTTTAAAAAAACTTCATGTTATCACAGTCAACGAAATTTTCAAATTATGACCTGAAAGGAAACTTTATGTTAGTGTTTTGTAAACCCTTTGCAGCCAAGAAAACTTGATTTATGGGTCGAAAGTATGCACACCCCTACATGCATTAGAAGACGCATTTTAACACATTCGATATTTTGCTTGATTACAAGAAACATTTTTATTGGTACTTTTGACCCAAATAATCTATATTCTTGACTGATAGGCGACAATTAAACAATAAATAAGGCTATATTATGCTTAACATTAGTGAATTACAAATATGATAATTTTAACCCTTCCATGCATAAGATGATTACTAAATACGTATTATTTTTCTGCACTTGAGTTTTTTTTAAACAATACAATTCAAGTTGTTCCTGAAAATTCGTATAGGAAAATATTATCCATTTTTTATCCATGCATTGAAGAGTAAAAGAAAATATTTGATTCAGTAAGCTATAATTTAACTTACAATAATTACAACAAATAAGTTTAAGTGGAATAATTTGATTACTGAACGTATATCGTATATTTTGATTTTGATTTATTTCTAAAAATCAAGTAAATAAAGATTTCATCCAAAATCGATATAATCTTTTCGGAATCATGTGAACTGACAATACAGTTATAAGTACTTCACTGTATCAGCCCATATACGACCCACTGCAGGGCACGAGTCTCCTCTACAATCGAGAATACGATTGTTAGTGGTTAGACCATAGAGTCCACCACGCTGTCCTAGTGCGGGTCGGTGGACTTTACATACCATAGAAATTCTTACAAATCGCTATGGTATGCAGGTTTCCTCACCATGTATTTCTTCACCTTTACAGTAAGTTGTAAGTAATCAGAAATATTTCTAGTAATTTACTGACATTATATACTTGATTTTTAGATATTTACACGTATTTTTAAAGGAATTCCATGCATAACATAAATATAAAAAGAAAAATGAAAATAAGCGAATATTTCATTTCTGTACATAATACCTTAGCAACTGTATGAGGCTTAACGAATTTACCTATTTATATTTATTGCATCACGTATTAATATATTGATTATGTTTTTTGTAGCTAAATATTTGTAACCTGCTATGGCATATTATGTTTCGTATTTTGTTACTTTATTTTGGTTATATATTTAAATGATGTCAAATACATTGGAAGCATTTATGTTATTAGATATTAAATTACCCATTTGCAGTAATTTCACATGTCATTCATTAGCTTTTATATACTTTGAAGGCGAAATTGGAGTCTATTACAATTTCTTCGTAAGTATAAAAATAAATACTAAAAAAAGGGATAAATGGTTACAAATAAAAGAACAAGGATTTTATAAGATTTAAAAATATAAGATCTTGTTCAGACATGAATTGCACGCGACTAATTTAAATTCGCGGGATGCTATGTCCAGGCGATTTATTGACTTTCAATTTGTAACTTTCGTACAAATACGCGCGCGTCGTTTCGCGACGAATTCGCTTTGTCAGAAAACAACTTTAGAATAATTATTTCAAATAAAGAACGTACTCAACACACATACTCTGTAATACGTACTATATATCTATTGTACTATAAACGCATTGTACTTAACGTTATTTAAGTAGGAAAGTATAAAACTTACGTATATAAATATACAAAATGAAATGTAACGTCTAACACTAAAACTAAGTAGGCAAGTTACAGTCTTATAAATTATTATATTAAGTTAGACATTCCCGGAGACTCATTTACAGCCGCTGCCAACAAACAATCCCAATCCAAATTTGCCGTTTGAGATTGACAGCTCAATCTTTTTTCTGATACTCTCAGTAATGAAAACACTATGGCAACATGGTAAATGACAAATCGAAAAGTAGAAAACAATCCAGATTGACTTCAATCTAATTTTTTCGATTGATTATTGACATCGGGCGTTACAGTCATTACAATGTGAGTAATGACTGAAAAGTACCAATGTTGATCCTACGACACAGGAGTTGCAGTGGTTTACAGTCTCCAAATTATTATATAATTGTCTTTTATATAAGGCCGTTGAACAAGCATGTGTTCAAATTATTATTGCTGATATAGTTCTCAGGGAAGTTATAGGTGCATTTGTAAACATGAGCCGTCAGCAAAATTACTGACTTTCCGAAATACAAAACAATTTTCGTCAATATATTTAGATACAGCTATTATGTACACATTTGTTGCCTGATATAAGGCGCAGTCAAAGATTGGCGTAATATGGATGTACCACTCAAAAAAATGGTTTAATAAGAATGATACAGAAAGGTTCATAATTTTACAATCGCACATAACATTACCACCTTCTCTTATTTTTCCGTCATTAAATTGACTCTTAAGGAACCGAACTCACAACCTCAAGTTACACCCATTCTTAGTTAATTGATTGTATTTAAATAATCTAGGCCTTATTCATAGCCAATTTTAAAACCTATTTCAGTTATATAATTTTTATTCTCTTACAAACGACTTTTGAATTCGGCTTGAGCGAAGACAAAACATCCGATAGCTAAAATATGTTTTAAAACTGTTTATGAATAAGGCTTTTAGTTTATTAAAACCGGTTGCAACATACCTCGATCGTGTAAAATTATGTATTCCATGCATTCACCGTGTAAATGGGACACGCCAATCAACCGTCCTTAGCTGTCAGTTATACCACTACGATAATTGTAAAATTACTTTTACATTGGTCTAATATAGTTAAGAAAAACAAAAAATATTGCCCTTAACTCACACTAATATTGTGGTGGGCAACATTTTTTAATGTATTGGGCATTTTAGACAAAATTCTGCCTGAAATTCATTACATCGTGAAATATCTCGTCATCATGTCGTTCCAATGAAAAATCTCACACCTGCGAGATTGCCTTATCTGAGAGTCAATCCCACATTTTACAGCTAGCAACTAGTCAAACAAAACAAAATGTTTGATTTTAATTGTTCCAGTATACCATATGTAGTATTGTTATTACGATCACCTCAGTGAGTTTGTAAATCATTCAGGAACTTTCGAATAATATAATCATGGTTTCTTAGATTTAAACGAAATTTTCACATTGAAATAAAGCTATTTTTACTCATCTTATTTGGTTTAATTTTTATATTTTTAAATAAACGATGTTTCGATACTTTACAGCTTTCGTGGTCAAGGGGCGGACTGAAGTAATTAAATTAAACCAAATCGATAAAATTAGCTTTTTTTTTCAATAGTAAAATTAGTCAACTTTTTTATATCTCAAAGAGTAAGTAATGTTGCAATTAACTAGAGTGTAAAGTGAGAACTTGCAGGACCGGACGCTTTCGTTATGAAGTCAACGGCGCGGTTTAGAATTGCAATTATTATGCAATACAACACTAGGTTACTAATTGAGTGTCAGGTTACTTTCAGGATGTCTGCCTGTATTTAGTGCATCTTGTGCGAAATAGGTTATTTGAAAGTGAAATTATTCAGTTATTCTGTAAAGATCTTAGAGTATTTATACCATAGAGGGACCCCTGGTACTTCAAAAACGTAGATAAAATGGTGTTGCCAAGCCAACTTATTTTTTTCTTTTTTCTATTGGTTGATATTTGACGGGATGCCCAACATCCACGAATTATTTGATAATAAAAAAATACTTTAGCAAATTTAATTTTTATTATCTTTTTAAAACTTATAAAAGGTATTTATTGCAATGTGGGATATTATAATTAGTTCAATTTTGATTGATATAGGAGTGCTATCAATATTACAAACAAGAAGAAATTCACGTTTTTGAAGTTGCAAATATATAACAGCGCTCCATCTATATTACAAATACTCTAAGCTAAAGATATGCGTGATCTTGATTTGAGTGCTGTTTTTCAAAACTACTACAAAGTACAGGAGTTCGGTTTCACAATACACAAGGTACTCCTATCGTTCTCAAAGTAGAGATCGAACCCGCAACCGGTCGGTTCACAGATAATTTCTTGTCCGTTATTACTCTTAGACTTTTGGTGGAATATACTGTGGATACGTATAACGTTATTTGTTTTTGAATAAATAGTATATATAGTGTAATTTGCACGAACTAGTTCGGGACTCATCAAATAGAGTTGGTAAATATGTATCAGGTTACTTTTAGGCCGTCTGTACATGTAGGCTGTAATCGAGAACGCTGTGAACTGTGTTATAGATCATAATATGATGTCTACGCTTCTAATAAATAATTTTTCTTTATTATCTTTTATACAGAAAAACCAAACATGATTAAAAAATATTAAACTTTAATTATTATAGTATTTGTTTGAACATCTTTTGTGAAACTATTGGTACTATTCTATAATCTTTTTACATCAGCAGATCTTTGATTAAAAACGTTATTGGCTATAACTTAACGGGTCCGGCAGTAAGAATAAAAATAAAAATTAAACAACGGGGTTGCAACGGTACCATTATAAAATCATTCCATTATCGATAACCAAAAACGAATGAAAATCATTTCGTATATCAATTTCCGTTCATGAACATCCTTTATTACATCAAATATTACCAATAATACTGACGTAACATTACATTTCACTCTTTCTACAAACACGTTATCACCGTACGCGCAATGAGCACGCAATGTAATTACCTACAATCGGAAACCGTGTCATTGTAAAGGCTGAATAATTAATTGCGAAGTGGGTGTTAAGATTTATGAAATTGTTTAGGATTTTCTCGCTTCAAGGAAAAAGGAAGTTTTATATGTTAAGTAGATATACTTGGCTTTATGCTATAAATATCGACTGGGATAGTAGAATTACAGTCAAGAATATAATTTCCTTTACATTTGTCCATATAAAACGCACTGCTGGGAATATCTCCTTTACGATTGTAGAAGGGTTGACGCTTTAGTCTTGGTAAAAGTATAATAGACATTATAAAACGTCCTATGCCGTAGAGTTGTGAAAACTATCTAATTACGAAGTCTGACCCTAGTATCAGGTATGATTGAAAACATAAATACGTACGGATAGCCATGTTTTCGCACTAAATAGATCCCAAACCATTTATTCTGTTAAAATTGAGTATATACAAGAATACTTGTAATGTAAGTTTACCGCAAACAACTCGCACAATCACAATACTAAGTTAATTTGTATCAAAAATGATATTTAGGTATGTCAAATTCGTTTCTACTAGAAAAATCAGGCACAATTTTTTTTTAAATTCAAATTTAGTACATGCTACCTTATTCATTGTAATCCCAAAGCTTACTGCTGCCGTTTTTGTATATCACAATCGACAAAGATACAGTCCCTATTTAGCCCTACGTTTCTATTCAACCCGTTTATAGTAGACCATATTTTTTAACTCATCTATATTTTTAAACTTCGAATCTTCCTTTTTCCCACACATCTCAAAACGTAAGCGGCATCCTAACAATGCATGTAATCACAAATTTATCCATGTTTTATCGTTATAAACATTGTATTGTATTAAATTAACGATATGAATGACGATCACGTATCGAATATGCATTGTTGATTCATTGTATTCTGAGTAACGTAAAGTTCCGTTTTCGACTTCGATACATCGGGGAAATTACCGAAAAGACTGGGGTTTTTATAATGTTATGTTAAGCTCACATAGACCTCACAGTGAGCGTTCTTGTATGGGTATGAGAAAATGTGGTGGATATTTAAATCCTAAAACAACTTCGCGAACTCATCCTAAGTAGCGTGCCTTTTGTTGGAGTTAAGTGTTATCATTACAAGAGTTCTGACTTCATAAAAACTTTGCCAGATTTAAAATTTCAATAGATTCTCTGATAGTTAAATTTTCGTCATATAAAAAAGTCGCCAGCAGATTAATTGCGATTCGCTAATTCATAAAATTTCATCAGCCTTATTATTACACTTTATATTACACAAGGTAAATTAATTATCACCACAATCAAGGTCAAGGTCAAGGTTAACGATTACCACATCTTTAATATATAGTTAAGTCACAAAACTGGAAGTAATAAGGCTCAATCAGTCAAAGAAGCAAAAGGGCGTATCTCATCCAAACATCAATGTAAAAAAGTCCTTATATATAAGGCACAGAAAGTACTATAAAAAGCTTGAATATACCCAAGCTTAAAATACGATAGAAAAAGTGCATACATTGTGTATATTGCGCATTGTCACAAAGAACTAGCAAATCGCTTTATTGTATAGTCCATTGTGCCTTGGTTTAAACACCTCGACACACTTAAATATAGGTACATCAACCCGCATAACCACAAATGATTGTTCTAGATCCGTGCTAATGACCATCATTAGCCTAGGCGATTACTACAGCCTAGACTTCATTACCTTTATATAAATAGGTAATACAATGTGTGACAATATTGGTTTTAAAAGGCCAATTTTTTCCATATTGTATACTTGTTCATCTGTCACTTTGACAGGCCGCCATTTGTAAAAAATTGACAACGGTCAAATAACCGTGTGCTAAGTTAAAAAGCTATCACTAATTTATAAATAAAAACAACTTTCATATAACTAAATAATATCTTAAGTTATATCTTTTTCACTGACAGAGCGATCACGATTTTTATATTACTTGTACTTACTATCTATGTATTTACAAAAGTGGCAACACAGATTGACTGTTGTCAAAACTGTTAAAAACATTAAAGGAACAACACTGTGGACTGTATTTTGTTTTTAAATATTAAATATTTGATCTGCCATTTTTTTGTTCAAAAATTGAGATTATTTATATCTGTAAAACAGAAAAACTAGAATAAGTATGCAGTGTTGTTCCTCAAACAAAATCTTCGTATCCCGCCAAAACTGATGAACGCGGCCGCCATTTTGAGCTTGATCAATACAGCTACACCTGTAAAGTTTCATATACACAGGAAAAAGAAAACGCATTCTAAGGCGTAGTGTCCACACCTTGATCCGCCACAGTCGGAGTACTCCTCTTGGCTGTTGGAGTGGTCGGTCTCGATGTCCGACAAGTGTGGATACAGTCCGGGTTGTTGAACAACCGCTCCGTTCGTGTGACCATTGGTTTGCGGCTCCTTTTTGTTGTTCACTTTTATCCTTTTAACGTCATCTAGTACAGATAGAACTACTGGAGAGTCTTGCGAACCTGAAATGTAAATAATGAAAGTAAATAAATGAGCCAGATGTAACTTTTAACTAAGAGGATATAATAAATAGACTGTTCTGAAACCTATTTTAATTATCCAATATTTTGTTCGAACTACATTTGAATTAAGTTTAAACAAAGAAGACAACAGTTTAATAGGTAGGTTTTAAAATTAGGCCGTGAATCATTCCGAAGTCTTCTTATAAAATATGCTTTAAGTTTTTCGGATTAGTCAACAATTTAGCAGGAAGAACACTTTATTATGTTACTTTTACGAGTATAAAAGAGGAGAAACCTGACAATTCAAATGATACACATTGGAGGACGAAGAAACGACATATCGAAAGGCCTCGACCGTGGCAATGGCTTTTGAAAGTTAAGCTTCAGAACGTCTTTAAATACCATTACAAATTCTTAATGTACAGTACAACAAAATAAAAAATATCTATCTTTGCATGGCTAAAGATTATCTGTCACATTGATGGTCTTTCCCGACATTTCTACGCCATTTATTTTCATTAGGACGGCATTGAGCTCCGTGACTCAAGTCCTGTCACAACGTCCCGATCAAGATAATCTGCACAAAGTAAATCTCCGCGTTTGCTTTTGAATCATGACTGCGCACTAAAATATGCTGATTAATTTCAGCTTGGCTCATCACTCAACGATTTTGTTAGTAAATTCAAATAGATATTTATCTGAACACAGTTATTGAACCTATGATTTAATGTTTTGTAATTCTGGTTATGCCAATTTATTAACCTGTTTAATCTTAACAAGCTGTTGTTTTTAATTAATTTTGTTGGCTATGATTTTTACAGACATGGTAATGTATAAAATTTTACACATGAGTTACTTTAGAAGTGCTCATGAGAGTCCGATTTCTTTTCCGGAATGTTTCTTAAATTGGGAACATTTAGAGATGTTGTCGTGTCATTTTTATATGGTTTGGAGGCACCAAAATCCTGGGAACGATTTTCGATCTAGTTACCATTCTGTTCAATTAATTTTGATTCTATCGGAGCTATAATTATTAAAATCTACAGACGAAAGCCAACCCAACAAAGACACTTTGTTGCTAAGTGGTCTATTTTGCACGGCATATTGCTGTTCATTTTTACGTCCATGCCGAAACAAGTATTTTTTGTGTCGTCCATTAAAAATAAAGTACAGGACATTACCCATGCTAATATTTACATACGTATGAGACAAAGGATCTCGGCACAGTCAGTGACCTCGTAAGCACTCCTTGCTTGCAGACAAAAAATGATGCCGAGTGACATACGCAGTATGCTAGTCTAGTAAATATTAATGCTTTATTAAATAACTTGGATATGCGAAATGTATGTGACGATAGTAATAGTATATGACACACTGAACCAGAAACAGAATGTGAAATAAAAGACTGCGGTTTTGAGCCAGGTAGCATGACAAACTTTGTATGAATCATAAAATCTAATTTGTATCCAAAATGTTTTATACCTAAAATACAAGATCCGTACTATACAGGCGATTTTGGACTATATGTCATATGTCCCGCACTTGTCAGTATATCGAACTATCATGAGTAACCGTAAATTGATTCTGATGCAGATTGTTAAAGAATTTCATATGCATTTGCCTGTCTATGATATCAAACCCAAGGCAATTTATTTTTGGTTTGCCCATATACAAGAAAGCTCTTAGATCCAACCAGTGACTTTACAGTTCACAAAGAAATCTTAAATTCATATTGTGCATATATTCATACAGAATACGAAAATAACTTCTTCAAATTGCACTGGCATTAAACGTAATGGACCGTCGAATCGTTTCCGCCAAGAGGAGAATATCGCGCCATGTTTCTGTGAATTTTCACGCTCGGAACGAGATCACTGATCCCGGTAGCTGATGTGAATGTCCCTTATGAATGCATTGGAATACATAGAAACAGTGTGAAAACTACCTATAATATTCATTTAGTCAACCCGCATAAGGTCAGCGTGGTGGAATAAAAAAATACACCCAACAGTCACATACATAGTCCTGACCCCACACTAAGATCGAGTCTTGTGTCGTGGGTATCAGGAACTACGAGAGACTTTTCGGTCTCACAAACACCCAGACCCGGAAGAAATATTTGTGGGCCGCACAAACATTTCTCTCGGTGCGGGAATCGAACCCGCGGCCTCTCGTTTCACAGGCGGCGTCTAACCAACTGCGCTACGGAGGCTGTCAAAATAAAATAAAACAGTTATAGCCTTTACCAATCGCTTTTGAAACTTTGGTGATACAAAATTAGACAAACAGAAATTGCTCCTAAAATGAATTCATACATTGGAATTGTATTTAAGTAAAACTTGGTAAATACAAATCACACAATAGGTTTTCAGCTATATGATCAATCAAAATGGTTGTAGCCAATGTCCTATAAAATTAATTGTAAATAAGTACCACTAACCGGTTAAGCCAATTTCGATATTATCAAATTAACTTGAACTATATTTTACAAATCAATCGATGGTGAATAAAGTTATAACCAACAAGAAATACAACCCAATAAGAAGAAAACGACAATACAAAACCACCAAAGGCTCAGTAACAAGTATTATCTGTCCAAACAAGAATAACCATCAGAATGTCAAGTCTCAATGTGTAACACCCACACAAGTACCTACTCAGTACATCAGAGACCGTGACCTCTGCACCGGCTTAAGTGCACAAAAAACAAATGTTCGGATTACAAAAGGAATTTAGAAATAGATATTTATAAATAGGTTCTATCAGTTGAATTTATTATCTAAATGCTATAAATGATTTGTAGTTCTGACCGGACTAGTGCTAGATATTTTTTGTAATTTCTCCATCTTTGGCTCCCTGATTTGTAAGACTATCGGATCTTAAAATTTCTTAGACAATATCAAGCTTATGCTTTTTTATTCCACTTTTTTTTAGTGGCCAGATCCAATAGCCTTCAATCTAAATTAAAATTCGCTTCATAACTTCAACCTTAAAATCTGCTTAAATCTATCGTGGGTGCGTAGAAAATACGGTTTCCCATAGTGTTTTGATGACGTAATTCCGTAGTTTCACGTATAAATATCAGTTTTAGCATACCATTGTCAAAACGCGGTGGGCGGAATGTGTGAAAATTTATTTTGTAATAAGTGAAAACGAAATTGTATAGTACAATGCAGACTTTCGTTTATGAAACTGGTGAAAATTATCAAAAAGAAAATCTAATGTAATTCTTCAAATATCTTCTTTGATTTGAAATATAATTTCAAGACCTATGAGGATTTATTTCTAATATTCTGTATCAGCCTTTATACGTCCCACTGCAGGGCACGGGCCTCCTCTACAATCGAGAGTACGATTGAGAGTGGTTAGGCCATATAGTCCACCACGCTGGCCTTGTGCGGGTTGGCGGACTTACATAGAAATTTTATAAATCGCTATGGTATGCAGGTTTCCTCACGATGTTTTCCTTCACCGTTTTAATGCGTGGTGATTGACTATCAATTATTTCTAATATAGAACGTAATAATTAGTATCGGTCTTATTCATAGACTATTTATAATTTAGTTATCGAATGATTTGTCTCTTGCGAACGACTTTTGAATTAATTTGGAGCGAAGTAGACAAAAAATTCGATAGCCAAATTAGGTTTAGAAACTATCTGTGAATAAGGCCCATAATAAGACATCATAATATGTATATTCACATCGGTTAACTTTACAGCAACGAATCTCAACAATACAAATAAATCTATATTAATACCATCACAAATTACAATACAGGTAAAAAATACATTAGCAAATTCATACTCACTCCTCCTCTTAACAGGTTGCGCTCCAACAACCCTGTCGACTTCTTTCTCTCCGTCCTTATCATGAGGCGCCTTGGCCTTCTCGTCAAACGTCACCTTGGGCACGTTAGATATGATCTCGGGCTTCTTGTTGGCCTGCGCCAGACTCGTCGTGCTACCCATCAGCGGGGCCTTCTCTGATGGATCGTGATCGCTTTGATCATCGTCTGAGTCGTTGTTGTCTGGGTTTTGAGGCTTGGTTGGTGCCTGAAAAATTGCTTTTGTTAGTATTGTCTTATAATATTATTAGCATTATCAGTAGTCTTGAATTCATATTAAGCAACTAAGTAACTTAGGTATCAGAAACAACGAAACTTTATCGACATCACAAATGTTTCAAAACAAATATAAAAGGGGTCGCGCATATTTATTTTATTTAAAAATATACGCCCCTTTTTATGTCAAGTTAACCCAATTATCATTGTCAGCTACAGGAAGCCACCAAGAATTTCCGCAGAAATGTTGGTAGCGGCCTGCGTTTAGAGTTTCAGCAACCTTAATTAGGTCATAACTAATTAACTTAAATAAAAAAATAAAATGTCCTTAATTAGGTCGCAACTAATTAACTTAACTATTAATAAAATGTTACTATATCTTAAAAAATAGAGATTGCCAAGTTTCCAGGAGACCTACAAGTTTAGTATCAAGTCACTAACTCTATGTATAACTTTTTAGATAACTAGGCTATTCATTGCCGAAAATTTTGTGTAATTTTACAGTGTTTGCCGCTGCAATTTATCATGACACAGTGAAAATACATGCTTAATTATTGTTTTAAAGAGATAAAATTTCCCCGAGATTCTGTGAAACTTAGACAGCATATGCCAGATATTTACGTGAATATAACTCATATTGCTTTAACCTGTCCTTTGTAAATTGTAGACTATCGAACAACAAGACGAAAGCCTACTGTATGTGGCGTTTAAATTCTTAGGATCAACCAATGTTCCGTTTAAAAATATCTGCCATAATTTGGCATTAATTCAACATTTAGTAAAAACCAGCAGACGGTCGTTCCGCGCGTTACGTCAGCGTCGTAGTCGGTCCTACTTGACCTATAAACGTGCTCTTGCAAACACCTCAAACACGAACAGACCAGTTTCGCACAATAGGGACTGTACTCTCTATTTGCTGAACGTCAGCTGAACAAAGAGAGTGCGTGACAGTTTCTAAACTATTGGTTATTGTATTGATAAAAGCTGCTTTACATAAACACGTAGCAGAACCAATACTTGATCTAGATTAGTATACGTACTGTATTGGTTATTATCTCGTGTGCTCTATGCATCATGACTTTTAACTGAAGTTACATATTTTGCTTGCTATTAAATCTATTTGGGCTATACTCTGAAATCGACAATAATAGACTACTACTAGAACTGGTAAATTTTGTCCACGAAAAAATTGTTGAGAACGTAACGGAGTTATTCTTCACCATGAAGCGATGATTTACCAAGCTTTAGCCACTAAAGTCGTAATCATAAATAAGCCTAACAACCGCACATATACATACGTCCTACCTCACACCAAGATACGGGTGTAGTGTCGAAGGCATCAGAGAATAAAAGAGATTTTTCAGTCAGACTAATGAATGTGTCACATGAACATGCTTGGTGACGTATCCATTCGTTTGTATTCATAGGCGCCAACATTACTGTCTGAATTCAAATGCCTTATGTACTTAAATAGCTATAACTATTTGACATCAAGATTATTGTGCTTGTTATGTTTAATCCGATTGAACTGTGTCAAGTTATTGAATTACGATTGTACAACTCACGATCTGACAAAAAACAAACAAAACAGTTCAGACCATTATTTTTTATCAGCCACAAAAACCAAACGTTTTGTCAGTTGTCACTGATGAAACAAAAGTAAAAAGGTTATCTGGGGACGAGAATAGCTCTCGAAGGGTTGGGAGCATGGCGTGTGCTGTCTAATAATGGACAACGTACAGACATACAAGTCGTGTGTGGATTCAAGGAATGCTGTTTACGGTAGTAAGGCAAGCATGAGACCGCGGAATTACTTTATCTGTAAGCTTTACTGGGAAATGTTACAAAAACTACTGGCTTTAAAGGTGCAATCCAGTTTTATTTTCTTTTTGGAATGTTTAACGCTCCTTTTACGATTATTATTGATATGCGATGGGAGAATTGTAGTATAAAAGTCGTTGCTAGCACAATGTATGAACATAGGTATACGTACTGCGTAGGTATTTAGCTTTTTGGTTTATCTAATACATAACAGGATGATTCACAAATATGAATTGCTGTTCTAAAATTTGGTAAGAATCACATATTTGCTAATTAGTAGATGCAAGACCCTATAATTTGACCTTCACGCCATGAAAAATGTTTCCTTCATCAACAAATATTAACTACGGGTCTAGGTATGACCAAAAGTCCTTAATTACTAAACTATATTGCGTACGATTGTTGATTGTAAAATAAATTACTTAAAATTCAATAAAAGTGCATACCTTATAAGGGAACCGATTCTGCAACATCTCCATATCTCTGTCTTTCTCCTGCTTGAATTTATTAGCAATCGTAGATTCACTAATCGTCTGTTCTTTGCTAAATAGCGCTGCCAGTTTATCCTTTATACCGCCTCCAAGAGAACTCTGACTGACATTATCCTCAGGTATGTGGTCTTTAGAATTGCTCCGAGAGTTCTTTGTGGGCGTTGAGTTTTTGCTGTTCAGTTTCGACTTGTCTGCAAGAGATATCAACGTTATTGGATGTCGATGAACTTTGAATCACGTTTGCCAACAATGAGTGGTTTTTGTGTCTATTCGCGTGTTAAATCGTTATTGTGGGTTTATTATTAGGTTAGGTTTTTGTTTATAGATATTTATACTGGTGAATACGATAAATCTGATTATATGTGCTAAATGCCATGGCTATAGACATCGTCTGGCGAAATTGTATCCCTTGTTCTTCTACACAGTTAACTATGCCTGTTTTTTAATTGCTTCTTCTATACAACACGTGACATTTCAAAGTGTTTGTAATGTAAATATGTGGTCATAACTTTAACAGAAATTCTATTACAAACTATTGATGACATCATTAATACTCCTAGACATCAATTCTGCGTATTACTTGTTTGATGAAAAATAATCGAAGGTATTGCCAGTCCTCGAGGTTTTACGAAAGACTACTTTCAATTAATAAGTAATTTTATTAATAGTAAAATAATTAATTTCCCATAGTGATAGGCAGAGTCTACTTGTATATAAGGAGTAAAATTTTGAATCCTTATTTCCCTCAAAGAGTATGTAATTCTTTTGACCCCGCAGTACTTAATAAAAGCCGTCATACACAACATACACTAAGACAATCAATCATCCTCAATACCAGCCCATCAACATAAACGTTAGCTTAGCAACAAAAAAGCAGCCAGTATTTATCTACAGCCGATGTTAGTGCAACGAACTACGTGGACTTGGCACAAACTGGTTATGGCGAATCGATGGTCGCGTTCAGTGGGACATTTTAAGAGGGGGGAGGACGTCTGGCGTGCGGCTAGGTCGCATGTGCTCGCACCTTTAAACTGCAGTTCGAGATTAGTGTAACTAGTTTGGTTCATATAGCTATTGGGAATATTAACAGTTATTTGTGATTATGATAATTATATCAGGCTATAACTGAGGAACTAAACAAGGTGTATATAAGCTGTATTTAAAACGCATTATACTTGAATTACAGTAATTCGGATGCTTAGAAATGATATTGTACAACTATTAATTAAATTTTATAAAACTTTACCTATTATAAGATTAACGCCCGAATACTGGAACGCCATTCAAATAATAAGTTGCTCTTAACAGCGCACGGCCCACTTAGCCAGTACATTTAAGCGGGATTAACGTAGTTAATCGCAACTTATATTTAAGTTGCGTTCCAGTATTTGGGCGTAACAAATGAAAAGCGCATCAGTTACTAAGACACTTCTTTTTTTAAGGCGCTTGGTTAAGCGGTAAACAAAGTAATAACTAATATTTATTTCGACAAATAAATCACTTTTGTCCACAACAGTACAATATACAGACGAGTTTAGTAACAAAAACGATCGGTAAAAACGTTTTGATGGGCTAAATTAAATTTAATGAAAACATTATCTGATTGACCCAACAAAAACTTCATAGAATCATTTTATAATAATGTAAACAAAAAAATTGATATAAACATTACGAAGCATATTTTTCGGATGTTATTTGACGGATTAAGTAGATCAATCCTCATTTATCAAGGGGTACTATCTATAGGATGCGTTGGGGTAACACCGTAATACAAAGATGGAAGGGGTAGAAACGTAAACTCCTATATTTTATATGAGTTTATTTTCTTAGCCTTTACGTACTATTATTACGGTGTTCCCCAACCCATATTTACTAATTTTTCAAATGCGTCACTAGTATTAAGATCAAATTCAATTTAATCAAATAATTGTTAAGTCTCACCACACCACATTGAATCACTAATAACAAACAAAACAAGATTCTTTCGCCACCTTCAGAATCGTCAAGAAAAATACGACCGGTTAAAAAAGTATTGCAAAAATGACACTAAATCCTCGTTCAGCAACACATTTAGTACTAAAGTATATTGAAGAAGTTGTACAAAAAAAGACATATAAAAATGTGCTCATAATATTTTATTAAATCTAGAGAACAACACTACTGGTAGTTATCAGATGAGATGTTTTTGTTTCAAAACTTGAAGACGGGCCAAGTTGCAGATGTGACCGATTTCCATGCAAACAACTTTTTCGAGATACAATCACATAATACAACAATTTTTATCAAAAACAATTTCAAGTTTTGCTGACCGCTTTCCAGACTCGTCTACGCGCCCGCATAAGGACATAAGGGCTATCGTAATCAATGATGAAAAATTGCCGTGTCACGTTTCGGTCTTAGCCCGTATGAGTATCTCTAGTTCGTAAATAAATACACCCAACAGTCATTTACATAGTCCTGACTCCACACAAAGATCGAGTCTTGTGTCTTATAGAAAAACTACGAGAAAAACAGAAACTACGAGAGACTATTTTGTCTCACAACCACCTAGACCCGAAACCTGTGGATCAGACAAATATTTGTCTCACTGCCACGTTTCACAGCCGGAGTCTAACCAACTGCGCCAGGAAGGTTATTACATTAAGCATTGTAAGCTGACTTTTGCCAAATATACCGTAAAATGTTAGCAGACATTTGGTGTAGATAAAAAAGAAAGTTTTTCAACTAGCAATGAGTGAAGCCGTCGAATAGCCCGCCAACAAAAAGTTGCCGATATAGGTCGGCGGCTTTGGTGTGTAGTAATAATATGCTTGAAAAACGGACAGCATGCGCGTCAGCTGTCGCGTTGCGGTTAGTGTGAAGGGTTTAATCGTACAGTAATAACAGATCGGTTAATCGTTTCAACTTCGGTTTAACTGGCGAGGTCGGACCTTGATGCCATCTGTTCACAAGTCAAGACTTTATGTCTAGACATGTCCTTTTAAGGGATAAATGTATAGATTTAATTGTTAGATTTGATTTATTGAGTTTTATTATATTGAATAGTGGCTCAGTTTTTTTTTTTTCAAACCAAATACGGCCTTCAGTCAATCAGATATTTGATATGATATAATCATAACCATTAACACAATAGGTACTTGAATATTACATAAGCTTTGATATAAATTATTAAAGGGAGGAAAACGTAGATAAAGAATTTGAAAGTGGGAAGTTCCCAACAATTATTCGTGATCGCCGACTCATAAGAAATCGAAAAACCAGATAAGAACGTCATTCAGTGAATATTGAATACGCTTGGTAATGCACGAATTTGCATACCTCAGTGAGGTGCCGTAATGTGCCTTCCGATTTTTATGATGTTATTTTAAATAATAAACTGTGAACAACATCAAGAAGTCGTGTATTTTCTAGAACAACTATAGAGAACAACAGATCAAACGAAAACTACCAATCTTAACACAAAACTGCCAACACAACAGTAAAATAAAATATATTTGCATTGACGTTCCAACTTTTTATATAATTATTTTTAGGACTTTCTTGACAATGATTCATTTACATTTCTCAGTTTTCACGTTAAAAACCAAATTCTTGACAGTGCGTCAAAGTAATTGTTTGTTCATTCCACTTGACTGTGTCCTATATTTTTTTTATGAATTATCACATCACCTAGAAACACAGTTCCTTGCTCTAGATGGAACAAGGTCACTGATAAAATAACCTTCATACATCCTAGACGTGCGTAGATATTCACCGTTAAGACATGATATGGTAATTTGCACGAGTTCTCAATTTCACTAATATACAAATTTTTACAACCTGCCTTGATGGCACACGATTACAAAAATGAGTTCTCGGGCTCGACTCCTGAGTCAGGTGGTGATATTGGATTTTACTATTCATACTGAAGTTGCACTGGTGGGTGTGAAAAGCACCTATTTATTTGTAACTTCTTCGTCAAAAAGCCTTCTTTATAAACTTTATCATTGTATCATACAATACTGATCTATTACCAACTTCTAAATGAGCGGTAATGCGAAAAACTATTCATTATAATAAATATTTTTGGCAATTTCGCCATATAAAAAACAACTAAAACATCAAAATGTTAGTTTAGTCGGCGGATTCAAAGCTGGTACCGCCACGTGATAAAATCGTTTCCTTCAAACACCATCATACATACAAATGACACACGTATAATTTATTGCATACATAAATTCATTTGGTTGGTGTTTATTGCGCGTTTATACAAATTTATACAAAGGCATATTTTTTTAGCACACTCGTAATATTATTGAGGACCACGGATATTCGTCATATTCGAAGTATGTTAAATCGAAATGTAATTGAGACGTTTGTTTTAAAGCTCCGGTTAATCGATAATGGAATATGAACCGATTTACATGGTTTGGATGTTAAAAGTTAATTTAAAATAAGTGGCTGGTTGTGAAAGGGGAGACTTTTGTTTCGGTTGCTGCATACAGAAAAACGTATTCAGAATCTATCATTGGGTTTTACGAGCCCCAAATGTCTCTCTTGTATAATCCATATTATGTGTGTAATTACACGATGTACGATATATTTATTTTAATGACTTTTTAACTTTATATAATTGGCATGCCACATTGAATTTCAAGTTTGTTGTGGAAAACACGCGCCTGAAGACGATAACAAACAATGATATAATGATTTGATTTATATATGAATACGTCAACCTAACAGTTTAGTGATGACACAGTTAATATTTCCGTACCAATACATTTTTACAACTAAAACAAGTTGCACAATAGCAGGGCATTGTCTCGAAGCAATAAATTTAACGACACTTCGGGCTCGTTGCGAAACCGTTATCTTTGCAAGCGTTTTGCGAAATAAACAACAAAAGTAGTATTTTCAGTGAAAACGTAACTTGACTCTGTTACGACAGGCTAGGTATAGTGAAGTCGCCTTACGATTAAACCACTTCTTTCAACAATTCGTGTTTTAGAGATTTACATTTATAAATTCAAGCCAGCTCATTCACACTTCTTTAGCTTTATCTCCTGTAATTTAAGAGCGTGGTGGCTTGAGGGTCTAAGGACCGGACGAGGCTACCGTAAATGGTCACAGGAGCCCGCAAATCGGCGACCACAGGATCGCGGATTCAAATCCAAGCTATCACCTCTGACTCTTAGAGTCATAGTATTGATGGTCAATTTCACGCACCCAACAGTAAACGAAAACATCGTCAGGAAACTTGCATACCATAGAAATTTTAACAACAGTTTCTATGGTATGTGAAGTCCGCCAACCCGCACTAGGATGGCGTAGTGGAAGGCCAAATTCCTCTCAATCGAACTACATAGTAGAAGAGTATCGGGCTTAGCAGTGGGCGAGTATGGGCTGATACGGTACGATATTAAGATGCACACGCATCAATACTTATTTCCGCATACCAATTAAATAGACATCATCATACAAAACCTATCTATAATAATAATATCTATCTTTAAATAGATAATATGCGAACTAAATAAAATGTGAATTGATTCTGATAGATTCGATTCAAGGCTTGTAGTAAGTTACACGCACAAAAGCTCAACAAGGGTTGATACATACATGACTTGTTGTATGATACATACAAGGGCGAACAAACTTAAAGCTTCTGAGCTATTTTTAGCTTGTGAAAGTCTATTTGCGAGTGATATAATATTTATAAATTAAACATTTATATTAAGAATTTTCCACTAAAATACTTCGGAAACTTGAAAACATGAGGAAAAAATTAAGCCCGCTACCGGTTTGGATATAATACCAGGTAAGTAAGAGGAAAGATGTTAAAGTTAAATATTCGGTAATATACTAAATTATAAATATTTATAATTGAACAACACATTGTAAGGAAGATAATTTAACACATTTCAAAAAAATGTTGTAGTTTAATAATAACAAATGTGAACAAAAATAAAAGCCATTGTATTCATAAAATTACAACATAGCATTAAATCCAGTACGAGTTGGAAACTCATTTTTAGATGATATATTAGATATAAGATAATATATTTACTTATGGATAATAAAATATTTACAAACTTACACAATATTATTTATTGTAGACAAAAATCACTATCAATTGGTATTTTTATCCACACAAAAATCCAACGAAGTGCACAAAAAGGTTCTATCACGGACACCGTTCGACAATCACGATTTAATTTATTTTGTTCTTTTTTCAAATCTGCGGCGCAGCTAGTTTCGCGTGCGCACAGCGTAGTGGCCAACCGAGCGAGTCGTCATCTGCACGGCGGTACCACCACCTCTCGATAGCTTCCGTGCCGGATTATTGGGCTCTCACGACTTGCTATCGATCACTCAATCACGTAATACACTTAGGGCGGCATGGTTATGCTGTTATTGCACCGGCGGATATTATTAACTGTCCGTCATTTATATGTTAGGTGTGGCAAAATTATCAGTTAGATGAGTGGTTTTAATTTGGGACTATAGAGGAGTTAATCGGCATTTAATTGATTATTATTTAAGTAAATTTTAAAATTCTTTTATATAATTTCACTTCAATGTTACATATTCGGAACAATATAAAATGTGAACATGGATCTAAAATTACTTTTATAATTAAAAAATTACCAATATGCCATTTTAAACACGTCATAAAAAGAATCATTCTCCTATTTCACATATGCTTTTCAATAAATTAAGAACCTGAGCAAAAACTATGACTTTATGATTAGAAAAATCATCATAGTAACATAGCTAGTAGTGACATTCTATGGTTACTTTAAAACTCCACGGCACAAGAATAGGTGTACATCCGCGCGGCACTCCTGCGCTTCAACTCTTTGTCGCCGGCATCATTTCACGCACCGGCGCACTTTATTAGATAAACTGTTGTACGAAGCTCTATTAATTTTGATGGAAAATCTGTTCAAACGGACACAATTTTGTTAAGTTACATCATTTGTTGGGTAAACAAATTTTCTGTAAAATAATAAAATAAATAAATAAATAAATACACCCAACAGTCACATACATAGTCCTGACCCCACATTAAGATCAATTAAGTCTTGTGTCGTGGGTATCAGGAACCACGAGAGACTTTTCGGTCTCACAAACACCCAGACCCGAGACAAATACTTGTGGGCCTCACAAACATTTGTCTCGGTGCGGGGATCGAACCCGCGGCCTCTCGTTTCACAGGCGGCGTCTAACCAACTGTGCCACGGAGGCTGTCAAAACGTTTCTGTGACGGATTTTTGCATCCTGTTAGGTAGTTTTTAAATTATTTGTTTGCATAATTATAGTTTTAATTTATCGGACGGGTATTGGATTTTTTGCGCTTTCTTTTTTGGTAAAGAAAGCCAAAATGAAGACGTATTACAAGTAAAGAGTGTAATAATATTTTTGTACCATCCCAGTTTATCGCCGTAACAGTAGGATATTATGTTATTTTGAATGCCTGTAAAACAATTTATCATTTGATTTCGCCACTAACGGACTTTCTCTGGTCGAGTCCGTGGTATTGTTCTTCTGCCAATTTATCCTATTGGGTGTAATTTACCTCTAATGATTACGTAGAAATAGCGTAATCTCTTTTTCATTAACTATGTTGCGGAACGATTTATTTTAAATTAACACCCACCAACACGTCAGAATTATTGATTTGGATTATCTACATCCAAACATGGCTAAACAATTTAACGATATAAAAATTTATACAAATGCAATCTGAACTTAAGAGACTGAATCCACTCAACCATTAAGGCGTTATAAGAGCTACGGCCGATTGCATTAAAACCAGTAGCAACAAGCTCAATACTCCTTTTCTCTTCTTATTCTATTTCCTTCTCGCTCCCGATTTGATGGGCACACACATTCTTGATCCAAGAGTTATGGATGTTCATGGGCGGTAGTGATCACTTACCATTAGGTGACCTGTTTGATAGCAAGGTAACAGAATACTTTCCTTATTTAAATTATTCTCTGCAATTAAACAAATAAATATAAATAAATGACCATAGACCCGCTAGGCCTCCTCCGGGGTACCGAAAGAGGAGATTTACAGCTTTCTTCTTGAGCCAAAAAATAATACTGCAGTTGTAAAGAATACTAAGCAAATTTCCCGGAAAACAAAGCAAAAATTTGCAGACTTGCTGTCAATTTGAGATGGACTTTGCAACCGCAACTAGTGCGGTTTAACACTATTAGGTGGTAGCAATTTAAATTTACGTTAAATTTACGCTAACTTGTTAAAACCAAGTAATTTGGAATGAGAAATTATTGTTGGATTAAGTGGAACGCCAAGCATTGCTTTGTAATTCAAGGCGTTGTTTGGTTTTCCTACTGTTCATGAGGGGTCGTATCGCTTACCATCAAGCGTACGGCATTCTCGGCTCGCCATTCATTGCAATAATAAAAAAATAGACTGTAATATTCGTGTATATTAGAGCTAGGCTGTAGCCAATTAGAAGATGAATCAGTTGTTTTTACAGACGTATCACAGAAAACCGGCTGGAAGTAACAGCGTCGCTGCGATATTTCATTTTCTGGTGAAATTGTCGGAGGACTAATGGTCTTAACTTGCCCTCTGTATTTACATTTTCATATTTTCATGGATTTTTTATGTACGACCTGGCAGCTATATGCTATTTTTCTCTTCCAATTATAAAATAAAACCTTTTGAATCTGACGACATTTCAAGCCAATTGGACCACATTTTATTTAATACTCACACAATTTATTTAATAAAAAATCTTTTTAGTATTACCGGAACTGGAAATCCGACCCAGGCCCTTTCACTAAACAAAAAAGGTCTTCATATTTCTTGCACATAAAAACACAGTCCCAAAAATACGAGAGTAATCGAAAGCGCCCAAAAAGGGCCTTTTGCAAGGGACACCTGCGAGTCAAGGTTCGCAACCCGTTCGCCTTGATATCAAACCAGTGTTGATATACTGGTGTATACATTTAAACAGCAGTTTAAATGCACTGTTGTGTTTCGGATTGAAGGACATAGTAGCCAGAATAACTACTGGACATATTGATACTTAACATCTTATGTCTCAGGATGGCGAGCGCAGTGGAATTACAAGCATTGTTTTGTAATTCAAGGTGTTGTTTGGTTTTGCTACTGTTCATGAGCGGTCGAATGGCTTACCATCAGGCGAACGACAAGGTTGTGTAGCCGCTCATTGCATTAAAAAAGACATTGTGGTATCATTGTCATCTGAGATGTTTAACGCCTCTTTATTTTGGATATGTACGTATATGTGCTGTGATAAATGATAATTGATTATTATTTCCTGTATTTAAAGTTGTGTAGACCACAAACTTCCCTATTATAAGTAAATAAGTTAATATACCTACAATTGTACATAACCTTAACTGCGCATTAAGATGTTTATCTTGTATCAGAAATATCTCATATATTATACTTTTTGTTCTCAATATATTCAAACCGAGAATAAAGACATTGATCACACCAACATTTATGCTTCAGGGTGGGGATCGAACAGAGTATCTATCGTTTCATAGCCGGGCTCTTAGCAAGTTAGTTAAGTTAGTTATACTGCACTATAGAAGCTGTCAAATGTCAAGGAACTATGCTCGCTTACGGCATCCAAAAACATAAAAAGGCAATGAAACAAATAACACTTCCCTCTCTTTCTCCTTTCCTTATATCCATCCCAAGGTTGTCTTGCAGAGATCACTCAGAGGGACAAGCCTTTAGTACATTTGAATAATTTATCTCTTTGTTAAATTAGTGTACAATATAGATTCATAAATAAATTAATTAAGGGGATACCTCGAAAAATTTGGATTTTTTAAAAGCCTACATATCATAAATTACTAAGATTAGGTAGTCCATTTCCAGATATGTTTTAATTGATGATATAATTAACAATTTTATGAATCAAAATACATGATTACGCCACTTTGCCTTAACAAAAATACAGTCCAAAGTAGCAGCTGTTAAGTTTTTTAAGAACTCAGAACTCCTAACTTACCCCGTGTAGACACTCAAGATTAATTTGACATAAACATATTTTTAAATATTATTTTTTCGCGAGAAAAAAACAAGAAAAAAGTAAATAGTACGATGACAATAAAATAAAATATGGTTTGGCGCTTATGTTGTTTTATTTTGAGAAGCGCATGGGCCATCCTATCCCATTCTTGTACGTTACGGCCATATAAGCTATCTCATTGGGGGCGTTCCCGGCAGACGGCCGCGGGCCTTGGTGGACGACGGATCTGCGCTCGACGTTTCGAAATTCTAGGGCCCTACTATATAAATCCGAAGTTCGAATCTTCGTGACGTTTTTCGTTTCGAAACCTACTCTGTAACACGAAATTCGAAACTTCGGATCGAAGAATGAATGATTCGAATATATCGGCAATCCGAACATTTACATTTTATTTACTATATTCATCCGAAACGAAGTTCGAAACTTCGGACGAACGAAGTTTGTGACGATACGTATGTACCTACTCTGCAAATGTTCGTATTGCCGATATATTGGAATAATTCATTCTTCGATCCGAAGATTCGAACTTCGTGTTACAGAGTAGGTTTCGAAACGAAAAACGTCACGAAGTTTCGAACTTCGTTTCGGATTTATATAGTAGGGCCCCTAGCCCGCCGATTATTTTTTTACGTAATTTCAAATTTACGTAATTCTTATTATTTTAGGTGGTACTCTTTTTTGTTTGTACATTTTAATTTTTTTACATATATTTAAAAAATAAATAGCAGTATATATTAATTTTTAAGTTCATTTTTAACTAGCTAAGTTACCAAAATAAAAGAGAAAGGTCATTGACTTACGTATAAGCGCTCAACGAAATTAGTCGAAGGGAGCGTAACATTTTATACATTTTTGCCTCGTAATATAATTACGACGCTGAAGTCTCGGGTTCGAAACCGGGTCATTTTACTTTTTGTTTTTTTTTTATTTATCCGAATGGTTCTAAATCGATATTTGAAAGAACCATCGTTCCGAAAAAATTAAAATATTCTCAGAAAAAAAACATGTGGTCCGCATTTTGATTGATTTTTTTGTTATTGTTCGCGTGAAATTTTATTCATTTTGCCTCATAATATGATTACGACGCTGAAGTCTCGGGTTCGAGTCCCGGTCATTTTAATTTTTGTTTTTTGTTATTTATCCGAAATGTTCCTAATCGATATTTGAAAGAACCATCGTTCCGAAAAAATGTAAATATTCTCAGAAAAAAGAATATGTGATCCGCATTTTCATTGATTTTTTTGTTATTATTCCCGTGAAATTTTATACATTTTTGCCTCATAATATGATTACGACGCTGAAGTCTCGGGTTCGAGTCCGGGTCATTTTAATTTTTGTTTTTTTGTTATTTATCCGAATTATTCCAAATCGATATTTGAAAGAACCTTCGTTCATGAAAACATGAAAATATTCTCAGAAAAAAATGTGGTCAGCATTTTTATTGATTTTTTTGTTATTGTTCTGATTGGTTTCTAATTCGATATCTGAGAGACTCTTCATTTCCATAAACTAAATTCAAGGTCAGAATTGGTAATTCTGTGTCAGCCCATATATGTCCCACTGCAGGGCACGGGCCTCCTCTACAATCGAGAGTACAATTGAGAGTAGTTAGGCCACCACGCACTTGAATTGACAATTGGCCGATTAATTTCAACTTTCAACTATTACCTGAGCTTGTAGATCCACGACTTGTAGACTGCCTCAGTGGCGTAGTTGTACTAAGGTACGGTTACAAAGGTGAGGCCTCGGGTTCGAATCCCGGGTAGGGCAAAGTGATATTGGATTTTTCTATTCATTATCAGCCCAGAGTCAGGAATTTGTGCCCGATATGGCGATAGGCTCGCCACCTATCACATCGTGGGACGGAACATACATGGCGAAATGTGGGTCTTGGCACCTCTGCCTACCCCTTCTGGGAAAAAGGCGTGAGTTTATGTATGTATGTAGATCCACGACATACGAGAAATATGAAAATAAGGGATCCAACGTAATCCCTATGATATGGACATTGCGATCATTGTCATCGAATTAATTCGGTTAAAATAAATTCATTTCTCGTTGTATTGTTCTTTCAGTATATATTATCATTATTTTTCATCTGATATCACAATATTTCTTGTTGCTAGCTCCTATAATATGAAGGCTACGCGATATTCCCACCAAGGACGCACCAACTTTTATTATCAATTGAATTTACTTATAACTTTTAATCGGGTTTTGCCCAATAAATATATTAATAGTGAATTAAATAGAAAAACCTTTTTACCATATTATTCCGTTTCACTAAATTCAAAGTCAGAATTGAAAATTATGGTCGCCATTTTGAACTTTTTTGCTTTTGATTCGATTGATATCTAAGTCGATATCTAATGGTTCCTTCATTTGAATGAGTAAGTCAGAATTGATAGTTGAGGACGCCATTTTGAACTGTTTTGTGTCTGGTCATGAACTGGCCATCATAATATTGTGATATTTTTCAAAACCATCCAGTATAATACCATTAGAAAAATAGTACCTTTCGGGAGCACCTCTATCAATAGACAGATGAAGACACAATCCCATCAAAAACATCCTGTAAAAAAATTCCAAGTCTCGCAGCTCAGGGTTTCTACCTAAAAAAATTGTGAGATGCTACATGCATATACCGATACCAAGTCGATTAATTTATTTAGTCCTTGCGTAAGGGACCTTCTGTATAAAGTTATTACGTAAGCTATTATCATATACATATTAAAAATTCTTTACGTTATAAATAAATGGATCGCCTTGGCCATCGCATGAAACCATAATGTATCGTACAATTCATACATAATGCTGCTGGATGGCTGAATTTTTTTACAGGATGTTTTTGATGGGATCTCACGTCTTTTTTTAGAGTCCTACTTTTTTTTCTTTTCGTTACTTTTTACTTCTAGAATATCACCAACAATTTTTCATAAAGCCTCTGTCTTATGGTTTTTTCTTATTTTTGTAGGTGTCAATTTATCACAAATATCACGGATTTGATTATTAATATTCTTTCTTTCATGGTAATTGATATTTTGGAGCTATTTAGTCTATTTATTTGCAAGTTTTTCTTCGTTATGTCTTTCTAGAGGAATTTTGTACAGTTTCATGGGCTGAATACACCCTTTCCCTCTCAATACCCTCTCCTGTTATGCCTTTTATATACTAGGTATCTCAAGACTGCTACCGAAAACAAAGTCGGGTGGTAGTTTTAGTGAGTACAAACACAATGCAACTAAAAATTTCGCAAAGAAATGCGACAATTATGTTTTATGATTTTTTAAATATCGTCATTTTTGGGTGGTAAATCCATAGCTTTTGCTAAAATAATAATTTAAACGCTTTTATACCTTAGATTACTTATAAATAAAAGGGTATACACTATTATTTTAGGAAAAAATGCATTTACCACCCAAATATTTATTTATTTAATTCTTTATTGTACACAATAAAAAGGAATAACAGTTTAGAGATAATACAAAACAACAAAGTACAAATGACGGTCTTATCGCTCTAAGGCAATTTCTACCAGACAACCATGGGATGGATATATGAGCAGGAAAAAAGATAGGGCAGTGTAAAATAAAGATAACGAAAGCATGGAGACAAATAAAATCATAAAAAACATATAAATACATTATATATATACATACCACATATACATACATATTATATACACATACATAATTATTTTACATATACATACTTATATACATTTATATAAGTATATATACCACAAATATGGTCATAGGTAAAAAATTAAAAAAAAAATTGACGCTTTTTTTTGTAACTTTTTTTGTTGCTTTGTGTCTGAAATCGCTTAAACTACCACCCGGCTTAGTTTTCGGTAGCAGTCTTGATATACCCTTTATAGACTAGCGACCCGGCCCAGCTTCGCCCGGGTACAAATAGATTTCTGTACAAAAATATGTACGTATTATTATTATACATATAAACCTTTCTACTTAGGCACGCTACTGCCGCCCTGGCCGGCCAGTACTACGCTACGTCCCGCAATTTTAAATCTGTAATATCTTCGAAAATATTCATTATCTCGTGCTGTAAAGGACCATATAGATCTATATTAAACCAACAATGTATTTAAGCTTTTTAATTGGAGAAGGATTAATGCTGTATTTTTCGTAAAAAGTAAATGACAAAAAAATGTTATTGTGGGATATCCATAAGAGATGGACATATACCATCGCGGAGTTTTCTGTAGACCTTTTCAATGTGTACAAATAATTACTACATTATTTTGATAAATCTCGTAGGGTTCAGCCTGCGTTTGCAATGTAAGCGGAAAAAAATTGATAATTAACGACATCACATTAGAAACCTCAAATATAACAGTATTTCTCCACTATTTAATGGATGTTATTATACACGTAAACCTTTCTATTGAATCACTCTATCTACTAAAAAAACCGCATCAAAATCCGTTGCGTTGTTTTAAAGATTTAAGCACACAAGGAGACAGAGAAAGCGACTTTGTTTTATACTATGTAGTGATACCTATCTAGAACTATTATTCCATTATATACGGGTACAATTATTCATTAACTGCAAATGTAACTTTGTAATCCTATACATTTATATGGGATTACAAAGTTATTCACGCAGTTGGTGTATCTAGAACACTAGGCAGAAATTACGAAATGTTTAAATTTTTCCCTACTTAAGACACTAAACACTAATCTATACATACCGGGTATCTCAAGACTGCTACCGAAAACGAAGCCAGGTGGTAGTTTTAGTGACTACAAACACAATCTTTTATACCTTACTATATCTACAAATTCTTTTATACCTTAGATTATTTAAAAATAAAAGGGTATACACTATTATTTTAGGGAAAAATGTATTTACCACCCAAATATGGTCATAGGAAAAAATATTTAAAATAAAATTGTCGCTTTTTTTTGCAACTTTTTCTATTGCATTGTGTCTGAAGTCGCTTAAACTACCACCCAGCTTCGTTTTAGGTAGCAGTCTTGATATACCCTGTATAAATAAAATTGAAGTGTCTGTTTTAAGAGTGAAAATAAAAAAAAATGTCCTACTACATATCGTTACATACACGATACCTGTGCCGAAAATGATATTTAAAATTTTTTTGTCTGTCTGTCTGTTTGTTCCGGCTAATCTCTGAAATGGCTGGACCGATTTTGACGGGACTTTTTTTTCAGGTAGCTGATATAAGAAGGAGTAACTTAGGCTACATTTATTTTAGAAAAGTTATTTTCTGTCTGTTTGTTCCGGCTAATCTCTGAAATGGCTGGACCGATTTTGACGGGACTTTTTTTGTCAGGTAGCTGATATAATAAGGAGTAACTTAGGCTACATTTATTATAAAAAAGTTCTTTTATATTAGTATAAAGTTTTTGTTAAATTCCACGCGGACGAAGTCGCGGGCACAGCTAGTTATATTCTAAATTTAAAGGTTCTATGTCTGCTAGAAGTGCCTTAGACTTTTGATGATCGGTCAGTCAGTTAGTGAGTGACAAAATTAAGAAAGTTTGACTAGTTACAATTCTTAAACTAGTGGTTCAAATTGAATGAAATTTTAAACATACCGTGTTTACACAATGCCTGCTTAGTAACTGAAAATTCAGGTTTCTTGCTTCGTTTAACCACAACGAAGTTATGGGGGGTTTAAAATGATCTGAATTGCTTCTAGAAAAGGATGGTACGACTGTGCCACTTTTTAGCTCGACTTGGTGGGGGCATTGCCGTGCCCCCAGATTTAGAATATTTTTTATACGAATCTATTTTATATGTCACTGAAAGTCTATATCTATACCTACTAATATTATAAAGCTGCAGTTTGTTTGTTTGTTTGAACGCGCTACTCTCGGGAACTACTGGTCCGATTTGAATGATTCTTTCAGTTTTGGGTAGTTCATTTATCGAGGAAGGCTATAGGCTATATATCATCACGCTATGACCTATAGGAGGAAAGCAGTAGTGATATTTCTAGCAAATACGAGGATATTTTGTTCGTTTTTCTTGGTCCGATTGGTCGATATTCTAAACTGATAGTCAGAATTAAACATTTTGACCGCCATTTTTAAACGTGTATGCACCCGGGCGGACCCTGGCCCGATCGCTAGTATTACTATAAAATTAATATTTACAATGCTTTTCATAAAACAAAAGCAAAATAATTGTAATTGATATCAAATAATTTCGCCGAAAAATTTGTCTAGCGTAAATAAAAGAAACATTGTTAAACAAAAATTTTCCCTATTTGGTTGTAAAGAAGGTTCAAACTGGAACGGGCGGGTGTGATCGCCGTCATTCTCGCGCCAAGCGCATAGCAATAATAATCCCATCAAAAACATCCTGTAAAAAAATTCCAAGTCTCGCAGCTCAGTTTTTCTACCGCAAAAAGTTGTGAGATCCATGTAATACCAAGTCGATTAATTTATTTAGTCCTTGATTAAGGGACGTTCTGTATAAAGTTATTACGTAAGTTATTATCATATCAATATTAAAAATTCTTTACGTTGTAAATAAATAGATCGACTTGGCCATCGCATGAAAACATAATGTATTGTACAATTTATGCATAATGCTACTGGCCAAGTCGATCTATTTATTTAAAACATAAAGAATTTTTAATATTGATATGATAATAACTTACGTAATAACTTTATACAGAACGTCCCTTAATCAAGGACTAAATAAATTAATCGACTTGGTATTACATGGATCTCACAACTTTTTGCGGTAGAAAAACTGAGCTGCGAGACTTGGAATTTTTTTACAGGATGTTTTTGATGGGATCTCACGTCTTTTTGTAGAGTCCTACTTTATTCCTTTTCGGTACTTTTTATTTCTAGAATATATATAATGATTTTTCTTAAAGCCTCTGTCTTATGGTTTTTTTCTTATTTTTGTAGGTATCAATTTATCACAAATATAGCGGATTTGATTATTAGTGTTCTATTTTTCATAGTGATTGTTTTCGAGCTATTTATTCTATTTATTTGCAAGGTTATCTTTGTCATGTTTTTCTAGAGGAATGTTGTACAGTTTAATGGGCTGAATACACTCTTTCCCTCTTTATACCCCCCTCCTGTTATGCCTCATATATAATATATATAGATACCAATCTACAACTATTATTCCATTATATACGGGTACAACGAATCATTAACTGCAAATGTATCTTTGTAATCCTATACATTTATATGAGATTACAAAGTTATTCACGCAGTTGGTGTATCTAGAAAACTAGACAGAAATTATAAAATGTTTGAATTTTTCCTTACTTTAGACACTAAACACTAATTATATTCTAAATTTGAAGATTCTATGTCTGCTAGAAGTGCCTTAGACTTTTGATGATCGGTCAGTCAGTCAGTGAGTGACAAAATTGCGAAAGTTTGACAAGTTATAATTCTTAAACTACTGGTTCAAATTGAATGAAATTTTAAATATACGGTGTTTACATAATGCCTAATTAGTAACTGAAAATTCAGGCTTTTTGCTTTAACCACAACGAAGTTATGCGGGGTTGAAAATGGTCTGAATTGCTTCGAGAAAAGGATAGTACGGCTGTGCCGCTTTTTAGCTCGACTTGGAGGGGGCACTGCCGTGCCCCCAGATAAGAGCGTGAGCGCCGGTGTGACCGCACAGTTCGAAAATCAATAATAATTATTTTATGTGGAATTTAAACAATAATCTAATGTAATTACTTATCGTTTCCGCTCTGTGTATATACTTCAGGAATACCTAGTCAGTTTAGTTTGGTTGTTATTACAAAATTCAAATTTATTTCACACATTTTTGTTAAATTTACAGTTGTATCGTAAGTCAAAAATCACAAAACAGCAGAACTAAGAATGACATTCTTTTATAGGCGAAAGTCAGTGGTCAAATCACAGGTCAAATGAAGTAGAAACAAATAAATCATCGCTAGGCGCAATGCCTTTGGCGGCATTTATCAAAGGGCGCCTAGGCGATTAGCGCTTCACACTAGTAGAGTGAGTGACCGGCAAAACAATTGATACCTATCTTGTATTTATACAGATATTATTGTAAATGTTTTGAGGTTTTCGTAAAGTAATAGTTTAAAGTTCGTGTTTTACCACTTAGATTATAATAGATTTTTTTATCAATACAAAAGTATGATAAACAATATATAGGCATATTGTCAGAATCATACGGATTATAAATATACATAGGTCTACATTAATTTGTTATTACTAATGTTAATAATACCAGTAGATAATATTTAATCGGGGAATGTGCGCCAGTAGCGCAGTGCCACGGCGTTATGCGGCAACTTTCGTTAACCACGCCCCAAAATGCTGCGAATATTTTTCGAGGTAGGCTCTTAATAGACTTCTATCCACAGCCAAATGAGGGTCATCATTTTGGACTATGAACCTCATAGCTTCACTATTTAAGTTTCCATACCAATTTGTTTTTAGAATAAGGTTACGTTAACTACGTTCATAGCGGGACACTCGTCTTGGCAATTTCGGTAATGATATGTCATTTCAGCGACGGATTGTACGCCAAAAATACAAGTATATTGTAGGTTATTGGAACATGGGAAATAGTAATAGTGACCAAGTCACATAACATGGTCAGGGGAAGTTGCGTTATGTATCAGACAAACTAGTATTATGAATGTAATATTGTGGCTTTCAATAGTGGTCTAATTTTTTTACGGTCTAAATCTTCTGAATCGAAACTTAGATTGGTGAGGAGGCCTCTGTTCTGGGGGATTACTCTACAATGCAAAATGAAGTTCGAATGTTCGACGTCCGAATTTATAAGTTTTCCACTGCTGAAATTCAATACTATTCTCATGAGACTTATCGTTCACTCCGAACTTAGTCTGCGGTTACAACGTACTACAGCGGATTCGAATATTTTGTGGAGCACCTAGGCACGTTCGTACAGTTTTACGTACAACTTTCGAACATTTGAACTTCGTTTCGTATCATGTAACCCCCATGAATTATGTGTTGACACAACACTGCCCACAGTACACACGGAGGTCGGCGCAATGTATTCCAGAGTACCTTCAGGTGAAAAATGGTTATATGCCTGTGAAATTCGTGGCAATGTTGTAACCTAATATTTATAAAATAACCGAACACATTGACACAGATTGAACACGAAGAGCGACGCAATTGTGTAGGTCACTATAGCAACTTTACCACCATCGAGTAATTATAGAACCAGGGGCCCTACTATATTCATCCGAACGAACGAACGAACGAAGTTCGAAACTTCGGACAAACGGAGTTTTTTATACGATACGAATGTACCTACATAAAACTTATGGTCGTTATTGATTTATGGTCGTAACCATAGACTTATAGTTACGGTGTACGTTATACAAATTCGAACTTTTACAGAATAGATACATTCGTATCGTATAAAAAACTTCGTTTGTCCGAAGTTTCGAACTTCGTTCGTTCGTTCGGATGAATATAGTAGGGCCCCTGATTAATTGTGCGATTACCAGGTCTACATCTATACATTTTGCATAAATACTTTCCCGGACATAAATCGTCAATTTAATTTTTAGTTTATGATTTCCGATCTTTAATTATACATTTATATTTTAAACTACTTTCTCCTTGTTAGTCGTCGCTAACAATACTGTCGCGGAGGCAAGAATGCCTACGTATTAAGTTCAAAACCGTTAGACAGCAAAATGCAGTCAAGCCGGTCTTGCCTTGTCGACAACTGTTGCGAAGGATGAAGGATAACTATACTAGTTTAGCAACAATACCACATAAATCTTATCTTGACAGTGATAGACAGTGACTTCGTGGCGCAGTGGTTAGACGCCGGATAAGAAACGAGAGGCTGCGGGTTCGATTCCCGCTACGAGACAGTTTGTGTGATAACAATTATTTATTTATAAGTATTTGTAGTAGAAAAGTTTCTCCTATCTTGGCGTGGGAGAACTAAGTATTTGACTGTTAAGTGTATTAATTAGAGAAGAGAACAAAATATAAAAATATGAGTCCAAAACATATGATAGTAATTTATGTTCGGCAACATAAATATTTTTTCGAGTAATTCATTTTAATTTGATCTGTTGATAAAGACTGCAATTATCAAATGCAACGTCACATTATCAGAACAATTAAAAAATATAATAGAAAATCTACGAATACATAGGTTCCAATTTCTAAACCACAATTGCCCAGTAGTCCCACGATTTATGAATGAGTCAAGATCGTTTGTATTCGGTGTAGCTCTCCGCGCCGCGCCGTAATCACAGCAGTGTGAATGAACATAATTGTAGCTATTGTCTTGGGTATCATTTCGGCTGCTAGATCTACCTCATTTGCATTATTTACATTTTAAATTGTTGCCTGACAATCACAATGTTTATAGTGAGACCCATGGCGTAGTGGTTTAGACGCCGACTGTCAACGAGAGGCCGCGGGTTCGATACCCGCAACGATGCAAATGTTTGTCTGGCCAACAAATATTTGTCTAAGGTCTGGGTGATTGTTAGACTCAAAATTCTGTCGTACTTTCTGATACCCTCAAACCCCCCGACTTATAATTGATCATTATATGGAGTCAGGACTATGTATGTGACTGTTGGGTGTATTATTTAATATTTATTAGATTATAATTCTACAAAAAGACAAAAGTTCGAGTAGCGCTAATTCTTGCTCATAGATTTTGAAACGTTAATAGCATTTATTGATGTTCAAATGAGTTTCTAGGAGACTGTGTAGTTTTGAATGCGTAAATAGAAGCAAAAATGTCCCTTACAACTCCCGGGAACCTATTATTATATTAATTTAACATTGATCTTAAATATTATAAACATTTGATGGAAAACACAAATTACTTTCGGTCATTGTACTATAAGTGATAATAAAAATATTCTACTTAGGATAACTGAAATATATATCTATAAATGTGCGGTTTCAGTACATATGTCTCAGGATGTCGAGCGCAGTAGAATACCAACCATTGTTTTGTAATTCACGGTGTTCTTTGATTTCCCTACTGTCCAGCGATAATTCATTCAATGCAATAAAAATTAAAGTCTAACAACTAACCTTCCCTAATACGAGTTAATATAAGCATCTGTTTATTTGTATCTCCTAACTCCTTATGGCACAAAGGTCAAAACCATAAAATATTAACACGTATTGTTACTTAACTTTGTTCAAAGGAACCGTAGATGTCTCGTAAAACGTTGCCATAATTTCAACACGCTATAAAAACAACTACAGGAAGGAAGAAATTAAGTTCTGTTATTATTATAGACAAATGGAGGATATAGCTTTTAAATACATGTAAATGTATACAGAAAATCGCTATACTTCTAATAGCAATTCTGATTTGATTGGCCATGTCTATGACCCAGCGTTATGAATGTTCATGGGCAGTGATCACTTCCCATCAGATTTCCTGTTGGTTCGCTTGCTTATTGTATGAAAAAATATTGATGACAAATTATAAATAAGTTTTAAAACATTATTAAAGCAAATTTTTGAGGTAAAACTTACTACATTTTATGTAAAAATATTTCGAAATAAATTACCTAATTTCAACATTATTACTGCAATCCATGTCTACTATCTACGATACATGTTGTAATAGTGTTAGTGTATTTAATGTTAAAACATAATATTTCGTTTTCCAAAGGAAGTTTGTTGAACTCTAACAAATATTTGTTTCTGGTCTGAGTGTTGTCAGACCGAATATCTTGTTTCTGATTCCCACGACTTTATATCTTAGTTTGGGGTCAGGACTATGTGTATTTTATTTTTCAAACATCAAGTGATATTATCACCGCTTCGCATCTTTATTAAGATTTTACGTTACTATCCTTTTGTGTCATAGCGTAATGATATATAACCTATAGCATTCCTTAATAAATGACCTATCCAACACTGAAAGAATTTTTCAAATCGGACCAACGGTTCCCGAAATTAGCGCGTTCAAACAAACAAACTCTTCAAATTTATAATATTAGTATAGATAATATTGTCTATACGATGTAAAAACCTGCTTCAAGAAAAAAACCATCATATTACTTAGCATAATTGTACCCATTATCTGGCTATGTTAGTAATAATCCTAAATACGTACATAGATAATAAAATATTACCTATAAACATAATTGTTGTGCCTCATTGACCCACTGGTAGAATATACAGGGTATATCAAGACTGCTACCGAAAACGAAGCCGGGTGGTAGTTTAAGCGACTTCAGACACAATGCAACAGAAAAAGTTGCCAAAAAAAGCGTCAATTTTTTTTTGATATTTTTTTCCTATGGCCATATTTGGGTGGTAAATACATTTTTTTCCAAAATAATAGTGTATACCCTCTTATTTATAAGTACTTTAAGGTATAAAAGAGTTTAAATTATTATTTTAGCAAAAACTATGGATTTACCACACAAAATTGTCGATTTTTAAAAAATCATAAAAAATAATAGTCGCGTTTCTTTGCGAAATTTTTAGTTGCATTATGTTTGTAGTCGCTTAAACTACCACCCGGCTTCGTTTCCGGTAGCAGTCTTGATATATACCCTGTATAAATCCGAAACGAAGTTCGAAACTTCGTGACGTTTTTCGTTTCGAAACCTACTCTGTAACACGAAATTGGAATCTTCGGATCGAAGAATGAATCATTCCAATATATCGGCAATACGAACATTTACAGAGTAGGTACATTCGTATCATCACAAACTTCGTTCGTCCGAAGTTTCGAACTTCGTTTCGGATGAATATAGTAAATAAAAATGTAAATGTTCGGATTGCCGATATATTGGAATCGTTCATTCTTCGATCCGAAGGTTCGAATTTCGTGTTACAGAGTAGGTTTCGAAACGAAAAACGTCACGAAGATTCGAATTTCGGATTTATATAGTAGGGCCCGTGGTTTCATTTCTCAAGCTACGCATTACACTTAATAAGTTTTTAAAAATCTAGAGTAACTTGTTGAAAGCTGTTTGAATACGACTTCCTGCAACCTTCATTACGTAGTACATCCATTTTGTTCGGATCTGTAAATTTTGACCCAGACCTCAAGTTAAATAGTTATAAAAATCATATATCCTATACCCAAAATAGTCTAGGATATGGACAGGCAGTATAATACGACCTAATGCTAATGGCACATGACCTGGCCTACATCAGAAAAACCCGGTAAAACAAAACCACAAACAAAATTCTCATATACATATATATATTCCAATAATAAAACCATGTCAAATATTATTAAGCGACACACAAAATCGCAATTTGCGTTAACCAACCGAACAGTACTTTTGGCGCACCGTTAATGTATATGGAAGGATGTGCTAAATGAATACGTAAACACAACGTGCTAATTTTACAACGGATTTCAAACTTGTCCCAGTGTTTTGCATCATTTGGTTTCGGTTGAGTCATTTGGACCAATATTACCGATTAAATGATTCCGAAATATTTGAATACATTCAATATTTTGCGAGCTATCGGGAGTGTTTTGATTCATCGATCGATTAATAAACATTGTAAGGCTCGCCTCCTATTACATACTGGGAGGGAACACAAAAGTCAAAATGTGGGTGCGCTGTTATCACTTCTGCGTACCCCTTCTGGCAAATAGGCGTGATTTTATGTATGTATGTAATATTTATTTAATTTAGTGTACTAATCTTACCTCTTAACTTGACTTTTGAATTCAGTTTGAGAGAAATAGACATAACATTCAGTAATTAAAATGGGTTTTAAAACTATTTACGAATAAGGCCGGTAACGTATAACTTTGTTTAAATTTACCTGTATGATTCAGAAAAGTAGGTATCCAGGAAAAATGTATATTTAAATAGTTACTTCTCAATTCGGTTAGTCATTGGGTTTCGCAGAATTAAAACCTTCGTAGTACTGTATTGCACCACTTTCGAAAGAAACACATGGAATACGTTCAAATATTTCGTCATCGGTACATTTTCGCATATATCTTTTTTAAGTAAGATTGATGAACCTGCTAGTGATTTATGCGCGCCTAGTACATCGTAATGAATTTAAATCACTCCTATTTACTTTAGTACTAGTAAATAAAAGGAGAATGCCCATTCATAGTACCAGTAAAAATATCATTGATCCCGATATTGATAATATTAAAACTAATTATGCAATTTTTTTATGCTTTGGCCTAAAACATTTTAATTTAGGTCCGGAGTTCTTGGAGAAATGAACTTAAAGTTTATTTTTTGTATGGGATTTTGTGTACAAAATGTAAAATTTATCATTTCTCCAAGAACTTCGGGCTTGGATCTAAATTATGTTTATATTAATTGAAAATATATATTTTTCCCTACACAAAAAAATTGGTTTCGTGGAGGGACAACAATCTTCACACCGATAAAAAGTTTCATGGTAAACTGGGCATTCTCCTTTATTTCATTTATTAAAATATTTCAAAAATAAATGATGTCTTTAATATTGTGTTGGTTATTTTTATTACTCCATGTCTTTCCGCTGATGGCAAGCGATACGATCGCTCATGGACAGTAGCAAAACAAAACAACACCAGGATTTCAAAGAAATGCTTGGGATTTCCCTGAGTTCGCCATTCTGAGACACAAGATGTTAAGTCTCAATATGTCCACTAGTTACTCTGGCTACAATTACCTTCCAACCGGAAAACTACGGTGCATTTACACCTTTTTTATATTAGCCTAATTCCCCCGTAAAACTTATTTAAAACTTTCTCATATATTCGTGAATCCTGAACTACAAACTTGATGTCGGATACACAGCAACCATGACAAGCAACATTGTACAAATATATTAACTTCACTATGGCGGTGAAGGAAAACATCATGAGGAAACTTTCATACCATAGCGATTTATAAGAATATGGTACTACGGTATGGTAAAGTCCACCAACCCGCACTAGTCCAGTGGTAGTGGACTGTATTACCTAACCACTCTCAATCGTACTCTCGATTGTAGAGACCCGTGCCCTGCAGTGGGACGTATATGGGCTAATACAGTATTTATACTGCACACTCCCCATAAAATATGTTAAAACAAGTTTTATACTGCGCAGAACAATCACGCAGTAATTAACTATTCGCTTACAAAACCCATTGTAAGATTGCTATTAACAAGTAGATACTGTGTTTAAACGCGCGATCATGCAAACTCATAATTACTTGAATTGCATGACATTTGTCACGTGGGTCATTTGATTCTGGTTTCTGTTTCCAGAGTATAGATCGTGTACGATCTTTTGGCATGCGATTAAGTAATCGCAACCAAGTGGTTGTCATGCTGTTTTCAAAATATTAGGTATAGTTTTTCTCTTTTCATATTTTATTATATGTGACATGTTAATAATATTAGATTACAAGTATATACGCTTTGTTCACGGTGGTCGCGGGTTCGAATCCCAGGGCACACATCTGACTTTTCGGAGTCATGTGTGTATTGATAATCAATAACCACTCACTTTAACGGTGAATGAAAACATCATGAGGAAACCAGCATACTATAACGATTTGTAAGGATAATGGTTTCTTAGATTTACGCGAATGTTACACATTGAAATAAAACTATTATTTACGGATTTTATCGCGAATTTAGTTTAATTTTTTACATTTTTGACTTCCCGACGTTTCGATTACTTTACAGCTTTCGTGGTCACGGGGCGGACTGCCCCGTGACCACGTGACCGTGAGAGTAAATAATAGTTTTATTTCAACGATTTATAAGGATTTCTATGGTATGTAAAGTCTGCCAACCCGTATTAGGCCAGTGCAGCGTGGTGGACTATATGGCCGAACCACTTTCAATCGTGCTCTCGATTGTAGAGGACGCTCGTGCCCTGCAGTGGGACGTATGTATATGAGGTGATACAGACACATGCTATTTGTTTATATTAAGAAAATATATCTCAAAGTATGCGATAAATAGAGAAAAACTGTTCCTAATATTTAACAGCCTCCGTGTCGCAGGTTAGACGCCGCCTGTGAAACGAAAGGGTTCGATCCCCGCACCGAGAGAAATGTTTTTTTGAGGCCGAAAACTTAGCTGTTTATTCTCTTCTCTTCTCTACTACTCGTAGTTCCTGATACCCACGACACAAGACTCAATCTTAGTGTGGGGTCAGGACTATGTGACTGTTGGGTTTAATAATTATTATTAGCTCTAACTCAGATTATTGTATAGTATACTCCATCTACATAAGCTGGTATATATCTATCTAATCTGTGTAATCATCTCGTAACCGCCTACTGGTGGCCACGAACCTGATTATACGAGTATACGCCCACGCCAATCACTAATACTTTTACTTTGGCCTTGTCAACAGTTTTCTCCAATTAAAGAGATCTTTATTAATTACACTACCTTTTACTTTTAATATTCAAAATGGAGACAACTCGAAAAAGTCTTAGTTATCTTACAGGAAACGTCCTAACAATAAAGCAAGAATGTTTTGAATATGTTTGGAAGTTTTAACAAGTATACGAAGATTGATTGATTTCGTTGCGGGTTAAAGACAAGTTAGACATTCCCGGAGACTCGCCGAGCTTCAATGCTCGGTGTCATTACATTGCGTGTCACTGTTGATCCTGGCTTACAGGAGTTGCAATGTGGGTGTGAGGGCAGGACCAAAAAAAGTATACGAAGAAATCTTTCAATGGATTTGGATGAATTTTGGTACCCAATAGGAATCGAAATCTTGAATTAACGGTATGGCTACTTTACTCCCGAAAACTGTTTTACTTCTTAGTATAGACGATGCTTTGTCGTTACATTATTTAAATAAAAATTGTGTAGGTATGTATCAATTTTATCCTTTTTTATGTACTCCAAAAGATTTTATACAAGTATAAACAAATGAATTTGAATAAGTCAATGTGCATTACATGTTTTTTCCTCATTGTTCGGACTTTACCTGGTACAGTTAGTTGGATTTTGAATGGGTTTCCGATAACTTATGATGCATGCATATCTATACAATATATAAATAAAATTAAAGTGTCTGTTTTAAAAGTGAAAATAAAAAAATCCAACTACATATCGATATCGATATCATATTGTATACACGATACCTGTGCAGAAAATGATATTTAAATTTTTTTTGTCTGTCTGTCTGTTTGTTCCTAATCTCTGAAATGGCTGGACCGATTTTGACGGGACTTTTTTGTCAGGTAGCTGATAACAAGGATTAACTTAGGCTACATTTATTTTCGAAAAAATCTTTTATTTTAGAAAAATAAAGTAATGTTGCAATGCCCGCGCGCAGCTCACGCGCATGCCACCACTGGGCCGTCACGTCGGGCGCCTCCCACCACTTCTCCCACCAACGAATCAATATCACATTTACAAAGAAATTTTTCAATTAAGCTAATACAAAAAAATGAAAATAAATGTGTAACGGGAGTTTACCGCCGCTCGCTAAGAGATGGTGCCACCGTATAATTAGATCGCGGTATGGTTTCGTTACAAAGGTTGATAATTAAAATAAAAATGCAAAAACCAAAAAAAAAACTAAATAAACTAAGAAACTTTTTTGTTAAATTCCACGCAGACGAAGTCGCGGGCATAGCTAGTCGAAAATAAAGGAAATTCTTATTCATATATGTTAGTGTTGCATATTGTATTGTTATGAACACATATAAACGACGGTACTATTATCTACCAGTCTCCAATGTGGAGTCAAATTTAAGAGTTATACTTGTCAAAATATTCGAAGACGCAACTACAAGTTGAAAAAAAACAAACTTATAAGATGCTTCTTAGCAACAGCCAACCTAATCTATCTAACGCTAATAATTCTAAAAGGTCATTGAATTTTAAATAAACATGTACCTATTGTAGATAAGACAAATTAAATATTATGTTTAATGTTCATAACTTATTATATTAGAATAACTTGTTCATACAATCAAGTTTCTTTTTATACTTATTTTTAGCACTTATATTTAACAACCAATCATTTAGCATACTAACTCGTCCCGTGAGTTATAAAAAACGGTAAGTACAAAAACTAAATGTTATCTATTTGCATTATTATATTGCAGTTTCTACGTTATTAATGTGTCTAGATTCTACAATAAAACACAAAAATTAATATATCATACATTTTTTATACTTTCTTTCTATTACATTTACCATCATCAGTCGAAAAAATTACATAGATAAACAACGGCTTCCTAAAATCTCATTTCTTAATTTATTATTTCTATAAAAAGGTTATTGATCAAGGAGGGCCTAGAGTTTAGTAATTGAGATATTTTATCGTTTTAATGCCAAATGCGCATCGTCAATAAATTAATCAATTTAGTCCAGATTGGTACTACATCGTCTGCGCTTCGGGTAATAATTATTAGGCTCGCAATTAATATATTGTAAACCCCTTCAATTTTGTATTATTATATATAAGCCACTACACAAAAGTAGCGGCAGTGATTTGTCCTTTTCAAACGAATTCTGAATTTAGTTTAAGCGAAAAAGACGATACACTCAATAACTAAAATAGGTTTTAAAACTCTCTGGGCCTTATTAATAAACTTGGATGAGCGAGGGATTAAATTTTAGCCCAAAACTTTAAAATTAACTAATTTATTTTGACCGTTCTTTTTACTATTTACTTTTTCTTTCGTTCTTTTTACTATTCAAATCAGTGGATTTTTATTAATATAGTCATTACTATCTAGCTATTCATAATAAAAGATTGAATTCTCTAGCCCAATGCCTAAAGTTAATCCTCTCTCTATGAATTAGGCCGTTTAACACCTGTAGAATGTCCTATACCATAACGGAACTCAAAAACAATACAGTAAGATCTAACATCGCTAACATCTCTACCTACTAAAAGACGAAAACACAATCACATCTTAAACTATACGAGAACGAAACGCTTAGGATTCTCACCAATAAAACTAGGAGATAAAGTGCAAACTCGACTGCGTATTAGACTTGCGAATACAGAAAGCAGTGACCCCTAGATAATGTTGGTAGCTGAATACATAATGGAGTTTTGTTTAACAATAAACCGGTATACAGATGTTTTAAGATTCAATGTGATTTTGGAGAAAATATAGCAGCGTTTAGTAACCGAAGCTCTTTTGGAGTCTAAAGGATATTCACAGGCAGATCACTCACCAGATTAATGGATGACATCCTTAGGTTTCGAGGAATACGGTATATGAGACAAGCACAGGACCGGGAGAAGTGGTGTAATGAAGAATAGGCCAATGTCCAGCAGTGGATATGTGAGGGCTGATATGATGATGATGAACTGTATCAGTATTTATGTCCCACTGCAGGGCACAGGCCTATTCTATAATACGATTGAGAATGGTTAGGGCCTATAGTTCACCTAGCTGACCTAGTTCGGGTTGATAAATAAACAATGGTACATCGAATATTAGCAATAGTTTTCAATGATTAAACACTAGATGGTCATGATTGCATAACTTCGCGAAACTATTGGGTAGGACGATCGTACATACTGCATTCATTAACCAAATATATGTATAAGTTTATATAGTAATCATGTTGCAACAATTACTCAATATGGTGTAAGTAAAAAGAGATTACTAATACTTCCACGGTAAAACGTTCTAACTGATGTCCTTATGAATTCTAACAATAAAGAAATACACCCAACAGTCACATACATAGTCCTGGCCCCACAATAAGATCAATGAAGTTTTGTGTCGTGGGTATCAGGGGTTTCAACTACGAAAGACTTCGGTCTCACAAACTCCCAGACCCGAGATACTTGTGGGCTTCACAAACATTTTTCTTTGTACGGGGATCGAACCCGCGGCGTCTCGTTTCACAGCCGGCCTCTAACCATCTGCGCCACGGAGGCTGTCCTCCATTCTTGTTTAACCCATATTATCCTAGCGCCCCATTTAAGGTGCACTAATATTTTAAGGTCTACCACCGAATATTTGAATATTAGTGGGTAAATTGAAATGCAGTCGTTATTGAGATGCATTTGTCAATCGCAAAATAAGTATTGATATTTAAAATTCAAGTTAGTTTTTTTTATAGTCGGTGAAAATAAAGTGAATTCCAATTTTGCGAGTTTTCGTTAATGCCCCATTTGAGGTGCATTGGGAATGGTAGGCACCATGAACATTTTCCTCGAGAACTTAGATTATGTATATTATTTTATATTTTAATGGTACTCTTTTCTTACCAGGTTAAATGTTAATGATATTATATCAATACTGGAGGAAAATAGCCTGATAATTTTTGTGAATATATTCATTAAATCGCCGGCAAACAACGCTTTGAGCGATGGAGATAGCCGAGATGAACATTCAGGACATATTAGCAACTTGATTGGTGGACAATTAATCTCTAATGCTAAGGTGCAGTGTCAGGTACCACTTTTCAGGTATGATTCGGAATTTATTTGAAGAGCTTCCGAGTTACTTTCATGTCTACGATAATAACTATCAGTCAGGAGGAGCCTGACGACAAATTCGCCAAATTCCGACCTCTATGAGATATTATGATGAATGAAAGGTAGCTGATGTATTTTCCTGGTGACAATCATCCATCTGTCAATGGTACCATATTTCGGAAAACATGGAACTAAACAACGCACTCATGGCAAACCAATCCGTTTGGGCTAAATTTGTTCACTACGTACGAGTGGGTTATTATAACAGTCCCTCAAGAAGAAATTGCCTGATTTAATTAGACTGGATGAAAAAGGACATTATATCATCAACAATTTGACTCAAATTCGACGTCGTCAATGCCATAAAACTCGAAGTTTATATACAGCAAATGTGGAGTTGGTATGCCTTAACATCGTTCTCAAACTTCCCATACTATTATATATATATTTATATATATTTTTAACTTATTTATTAATTTATATTCAATAAAGTAGTTTTTCAAATGTCATATAGCAATAAAATACTCTGCAAGTTACAGTTTTGTTTTTTATTTCTTCATACAAATCTCATTGGCATATTTTCCCAGCGCCCCATTTAAGGTGCAGTCTGGAAATACATTATGTATAGTATATAAAAAAATAAAAAAAATATTTTTACTGTTTTGGAACCCCTTTTTCCCAAATTAGTTAAAATAAATTATTTTTTTTGTGATTTTGATACCTTGGGATAATATGGGTTAAACAGATGTCCGGTGAACTAAGCCTCGGGCTTAGGGACGAAAGGACCGAGTAACTCCGTCTGTCGAACATCTGTCCAAGCTGGTAATGTTCTTTGCACCTCAAGAATTCTTCGAGGGGGAGGCGACGATTGAACCATCAGGTGTTTTATTTACATTCCATTTAAATTGAATAGCCGGTGATGGATAGGGTGTTAGAAAAATTACCTTAAGCGCTATTTTCACGGAGAGTGTCTTGTGGCGAGAATTGTATACCGCTATGACATAATTGCCATAACATTATCGTGTTTGACAATTTATACGATAAAGCTTGTTTACATAATAACGATAATAGCATATTCGAGGCGAGAAACTCCCCGTGATATATCTTTATTCAAATAATATATCGCTGCGAGTCAATCAAAACAGTTTTAACAAATATCTTGAATAGAATACCATAAAATAAAGGATAGTTTAGTAAAAATATTGGCTATTCTGTGTTCCAGCTGCAAACACAATACATGATATATGAAAATGGCAACACGAGTCAATCACGATTATTACATGTACATGTATAGCGAATGGCCTTACTTTTTTGCTATTTCTATTGACGCACACAAGGTATTAACTACATCCTGTTTTTATTAACCATCGTGCATCTCAAACCAATTATGAGAATCTGTACTATTAAATAAAATCATATTTAATTCATCGAATTTAATAGTCTAGTCGACAAGTTGAAAATAGTCTAAAATAGAGATACTGCTCCTAAAATTATGTGCGATAGCTCATTAGATATGGAATGACGCCTAGAAAAATGTGCCTGGATTATAAGAAAGAAGTTTAAATGTAAAATAGCCCAATAATATTGGAGCTTAGTGAAAGTTATTTAATTATTCAACGTCTCATTTACATAACTCCTCCGGATATTAGAGTAGTTAATATATGATTTATTCTACAGCGTGGGAATATAAAAATGTGTCTAAACATAACAATACATTACAACAAAACAACCTAAGTTTTCTTTATTCTACAAGAATATCATCAATAATTCCCAAAAGTGGACAAAGATTTACGTAAATAATTGCAAGAAATTTAATATAATTTAAAGACTTTTAAGTGCTAGTAAGTGCGAGAAGTAAATTAAGTCCAACCACAATCTGCCCGGTCATCTAAAATTATAAAACACACTGAATAAGTCGACCTTCTGTTTTGTAATAAATATTTTAATACCACTAAATGTAATCAGACGCCTGTGAACATAAATATAGTTACGAAAGCCACAATTAGCTGCTCGATTACATATTATTTGCATCAGCAAAATAAATTTCACAATATTTACATGGGACAATACTAACACCTCATGATAAATTTGACTGGTGCAAAATTATGGGTCAGTTAAAAAACGTATTTTATTTGTCAAATGTTTTATCTTCGCCTAAACTGAAATAAAGTTTTAAGATACCTAAAATTGGTTAAGAAAATGTCTATGATAAGATCGGAAATGTTAATGAGTTATTAATTGATTTTGCTTAGCCAATAAGATCATCCATTAAAACTTATTTAGTATAAGTCAACGTTTTCACTTCAAGTATTATGTAATTAGATTATCGAGTTCGAATCCCGGGGCGGGGAAAGTGATATAGGATTTTTCTATTTAATTATCAGCCCGGAGTCGGGAACTTGTGCCCGATATAGCGATAGGCTCGCCTTTACTCACATCGTACATAAAAGGCAAAATTTGGGTGTCCTGGCACCTTTGTCTACCCCTTACGGGAAAAAGTTGTGTGTTTTTGTGATGGTATGTAATCGCCATAACTATTAAATTCAAATCATCCAACACTGTTATTTATTGTTTAGTCAATTGCATATTCACGGTTCGCAAAGTGTTTCTAAGAAAGAAAACGAGTGACAAAATGCCAATACATAATAAAATTACTGTAAAAAACACTAACAATATTCCTCGACGAATCAAGGATAACTCCGTAGAACAAATTACAATATGCAAGGATATTCTTCAGTCAGATACGACACGTTTTGTTATGACTAAAGCAATTTCTGTTTACATTAGTTCCGCGACATTATAGGACCAAGTTCCTGGGAACTATTAGACTCGCTCGCATGCTTATGGCAATCTGCTTATACTTCTCAGAATATTATTACATTAATGGAAATGTTTTTGTCGTCAACCATAAACAAATGCAAATATATTAAATTAAGTCAGTATAAAGGCCCTACTCGGAGGCATAAGACGTTGGGCTTCAAGTGCCATAACCAATGAGCTTTTTCTGTCTCTAGATATAGGGAAAGAAATACTAGGTATAAGTTTATATACATTTACTACAAACATAGAATATAGTGGCAAACATTATCTCCGTAATCTTAACTTTAATATTATAATGCACGACGAGTTAACTCTTGAGTAAACTCAAAAGCGTAATAGCTCAATAAAATAAGGATACTTTTACATATTGTATTCAGGTTACAAGGAAAACATATGTAGCCTAAATTACTCTCAAAACTTATTTACTCAGGCCTATGGAAAATCACAACATAAAAGAAATGATATTGAATGAGTCACCTGACGAACTACAATGTATTTTTTTTTTCATTATTCATGATAATAATCTTAAAACGAGCAAGTCACACGCTAATTAATACGAAAACATCCGAGAAACATGTTTAGTAATCCCATAAAAGGAACTGTAAGCAAAGACTGTATCAGAAACCACTAGAAACTTTGGTCCCAAACTCGGTGAACCGAAACAAATATTTGCGGATCACACAGAACATTTAACCTGTGGGTATTCGTAAACCGACGTAACTCGAACAATCTCGGAGGACCTAAAAACGTCACATTATTTTATTATAATGTACTAAACATTATAATAAAATAGTTTCGTATACAAAAGACAACACAATACCCTATTGTTGGCAAACGTTAGAAATAAAAAAAACAGTCGCTCACCTTTATTGTCCCCGTGCAGGGTTTTCACGGAGGGTGCCAATCCGAAGGGAGCCTTTGGCACGATAGCTGCACCTTTATTCTTCTCAAAAAGTGCTTTGCGTTCGCGCAAAGACATCTCGGCCGGGTCCTTCTCCTTAGTTTTAGGGCTACCCGCTTCGAACATAGCCGCTTTAGACAACACTGAACTGCGGTCGACATTTCCGTTCAATTTGGGCGCGAACTTTTTCACAACCGGCGAGCCCTTGTCCTGCGGCAGGTCATCGGCCGGTTTCGGCTTTGTTTGTACACAATCGTTGTCGTCGTCTTGCTGAATGTCATTATTCTCCTTGTCTTTTTCACTTTCACACTCGTCGTCGGTGTACACTTTGCTGGGCGGCGTGGGCGCGCGGTATTTTTTTATCGAGGGTTTTTTAGCCACCGGCGGATGGGCCGGCGTGGCCACCATTGCGGCCATCTTGGGGGCTGAATCGGCACTGGGGGTAGTCGATGCGCACTTCGGCTCCTGTCGGACGGGATCGGCGGTTGCCGTCGATGCGAAGTCGTACACGAGCCGCGATTGGCTCGCCGAGACGCGCCGGTACCCCTCGCCCTCCTACGATTGGGCGACGCCGCCGAAATGTGCGGGGTGAACACGTGCGTGCATTTTGTGTGCCGTTGCACTTTGTGAACGGAGTGCGGTCGGTGGGATATGTTAGGCGACTGATCGCAGGGCTAGGCGGCGTTGCATCATGGATGTGGAGCGCAAGGTAATGAGATCGGATAATCAGCGGTTTGACCAAGTTGAATGAACGTGTGACGTTCCGTTATGCGTTGTGTTTGTGGAGAGTATGTCTGGTGGAGCGCGGGAGCCGTGGGTCGGTGTCGGCGCCTTGCGTGCGACTAGTGACTAGCACGAGGGCCGGGCTCGCGGCTGCAGCGGCCCAGTGCCCACACATGCCGCCGCACAGCTGATAATTATATTTTGACGCGGAGTGCGCGCGTTACGTATGTTTACGTCATTGTGCCGTTAATGATTGAGGAAACCACACATTATAATATCATTTGAAGCATCTGCCGCGTGCCTTTATATTATTGTGCTTAATTTGCTGTACGTTTATCGCACGTACATAACTAAAAATACCTCAACGTGAACTACAAAAATAATCCAAAACAAAATCAATAACTTAGGTATTCCTTACTCCAAATACATTTCACTACATATACTCAATATTTCTACACAAAAACACGTACGTTAACGTAATAAAAAATACATTAAGACATACATGTGCGACATAAATCCGGAGCCAATTAATTATCCGCGTGCCGTTGACCTGATTACTCTTTATTTTGACTCGTGTTCACTCCGAGATTTATAATGGCCAGAAGCCACACAAGTGGGAGATGACTTTCGATCTTATTGGTACTATATTATTGACGTACAAAACTACATAAATAATGGGCTAAGATCGGTCTTTGTGTAGATTTCATATTCAATGTATCGGTGATTTTCAGATTTTTTTCGGGTGTTATATCTTAAATATTTTTGCCCATGTGTTTTGTAATACAAAACTAACAGTCTTGATTATTGACCCTACACTTTAATATGTATCTTTTACCATATAGAAACTATGAGAAAATCGGTAGTCCGATTAGTTATTCTAACGGTAATTCGTACAATTCTAACAATAGTTATTTGCTGTATGTACATATATTATAGCTTCATATAATACGCATAACTAGGGACAACAGTGTGAAGAAAAACTTAAGCAGCGAAGGAAATAAGAATGCTAATCACCTTTAGACACATTTCGTTGTTTAATTGCAACGGCTAATTGCAATTTACAAAAAAATGCAATCTATTTTCAATGAAAGATTCTAGATTATTCTTATATTTCTTAAGATACCACATTATTAAATATATCGTATTTACGTTACTGATAATATCTTCTAAATCACTTAGAATATAATAATAATTAAATATGTGAAATATCAAATACCCTTACAAGAGCATTATGCGTCAGCGGAAGCCCAAAATTATTTATCGTTTTTTTATCTGTAATTACTCGCAAAGTGCTAAACCGTGAAAAAATAAGAACCGCCTACATAATAACACCAATTACAATTTAAATACGTGAACACAGCGAAATGATTGTTAAATACGCAACCACAATGATTGGACAGCCTCAGTGGCGTAGTTATACTTCTGTTTTGTTATAAAACTGAGGTCTCGGGTTCGAATTCCGGGTCAGGCAAAGTCAGGAATTTGCGCCCGATACAGCGATAGGCTCGTCCCCTATCACAGCGTGGACGGAACATACAAGGCGAAATGTGTCTTGGCACCTCTGCTTACCCCTTCTGGGAAAAAGCGTGAGTTCATGTACGCATGTACAATGATTGGGCTAGCAGATAAGATTTTTTTTTACTATTAGCATAGTAGTGACAGATTCTCCATCGAATAAAATGTAATGCTGTGAAATAGATTGATTTCCATAAAATCATTACCTACTTGTTGCTACTCGGTAGGCAAGATCATTATGCTAGGATACTCATCTTTTTGAAATCCTAGGGAAATATTGAGCATAGTCGATAACTCTATAGGAACTCGACAATTCTTAGTAACCTTCCTTATAAGGCCTATTGGGAAAGTCAGGATATAATTCACCATAATTCCTCTATACGGGAGAGATGGGGATATGAAATGCCCTTTTTAAATTGAGCCAAGTCTATTAACCAATTCCGTCTACTTAAGTTTGTGTCCAGCCGAAATTATGATAGACATACCCCATGCTTTAAATGCCAATGACTTCTTAAAACGCCGAAATTACAATGTCATATTTTATGAAGCAAGCACTTTGTGGTATCAAATGTGTTAATATCAATAATTGAGCCAGGAATTCTGCGATACCGATTTTTTCACACATATTTTTAATCTATAACATTGTATTACAATAGTATTGGTTATTTACGATATTTATCTTCCATAAAAACGCTAATTTTGTACGTACAACGTAAGCTATGCAAATATTCATCAGAGAAACGGACCCTTGAGATTCAGCACAGAAAGCAAACTTCTCAGTCGATACGCCAATTTGGGAGAATAAGTTGAACACTTCTTACCATATTTTTTCAGATCACATCATAAGCTCGGTAAACGAATAATCAAATCATTTGTTATTACCGCCGCCCATGACCATCTATAATAACTGGAAAATTACAAATGCCGAGTTGGAAACTAGATAGATCAATTTAGTTCTTGCTTGCCTTCACAGGAATCTTGATATATTAACACTTTTTTTACCGCTTTCAACGAAATTATCTGGAAGTTGTTTGCTAAAAACTGCAGTTAAATGGAAATTTATATTCTATCTATCAAAATACTCATATTATTTTAATTTAGGCAGGCTACAACTGATAAAAATTTAGGGCACCCGTCACTTCCAACTCGACGCCGAGTTTCAGACAAGTTCGACGCACCCGTACAAAGAAGTGCCGGATAAAAAGACTTTGTTCCACGACTACCGGTAAATGATGCGCAAAAACGCAAGTTCAACAAACTATAACACGACCGGAATTATACAGCCAGTTGCTTGATTGCCGTTGCAGATTTATAAGAATTTTAAACTTGGCAGGGTTATATTGTAAGAAATGTACACTATGATGTTATTAAAATTATTATGCGAAGAAATGTGGGATAGGATTAATGAGGTATTAGACGCTAATAATATTGATGAGGAGGCGCGGCGTATCTAATTTAACACCTTTGATAGTATCAGTAACATTAATGTGTTTCGAGAATAATTTATCAATGGCTAGCAGTATAAATGCATACACATGTAAGTGCGTGGTGGCCTGTTGGTAAACGAACTAGACGCGACTGCCAACATGTTCACGGTGGTCGCGGGTTCGAATCCCAGGGCACACCTCTGACTTTTCGGAGTCAAGTGTGTATTGATAGTCAATCACCACGCACTAAAACGGTGAAGGAAAACATTGTGAGGAAACCTGCATACCATAGCGATTTATAAAAAAAAATCTATGGTATGTAAGTCCGCCAACCCGTACTAGGCCAGCGTGGTGGACTATATGGCCTAACCACTCTCAATCGTACTCTCGATTGTAGAGGAGGCCCGTGCCCTACAGTGGGACGTATATGGGCTGATACAGATAAATGCACTGTTGTGTTCCAGTTTGAAGAACATTGTAGTCAGAGTAACTACTGGACATAATCAGACTTAACATCTTATGTCTCCGAATGGCGAGCGCAGTAGTGTCAAGCATTTGTGATTCGTGATGTTGCTTGGATTTGCTACTGTCCATGGGCGTTCGTATCGCTTACCATCAGATGGATGACATACTTGTCTCGCCATTCTCCACAATAAAAAAATGAAGGCAAATTATAATCACTTAAGCCATGAGGCTTACTGACTACCATTTCTCTGCTAGGATCAGCCTCTGAGGCGTATTAGTTCAGAGCCCCACAATTTCACGGCCCGCCCCTGCCTTGGTTTACTTTTTATTAACTACGAGGTCCCAAACAGATATAATAATAAAATGTTTATATCACCAATGTGTACAAAACACACAAATATCATGTTGCACTTTGTTCCAATTAAATAAATTCATTGAACGCATAAACGGTATCTTTTTTCGATTCGATACGAATGCAACTCGATACTAACGCATTAGCTATAATGAGTTCGATTGTATCGATTTTGTTTTTATTAGGGTGCGACAAATTAAACAGGACAAATGGATATGGTTCGGTATAAAATGAAGTCAAATCTTCACTGTAAATCTAGGATTAGATTATACTCATAATTCATACACGGTGAGTGCAAATGAACAAAAATTAAAACGGAAGTTATTAACCGTGCACTGTTTGTATTCATACAATAAATTAATATCCTTTTGTTAATAATGTTAATATTTTTTCGTACATTGTTTAATGGTAATTGTTAAAGTACCAAAGTGTGCCGACTGGGCTGCTACATTTTAAAACAACACTCATTTAATTAATTTGATCAATCGCATTATCTAAGCCCTGACAATGATAGACGAAAAAAAAAGAAGATATGCAGAAGTTTAACCGTGGCGTTTCGTTCTATCGGTGAGATTTTCAGTCGCCGGATAAAATATCCTATTATATTCAACTTCCGTAACATACGACCCAAGTCTGACTACTGACCAAACACCGTACGATAGATTTATAGGAAAAATCTTATACCGCAGCCATAGTTTGCTACTTGCACCTTCTCTTTTACCCTCCCTATCCTATAAAATATTCTTACGCAATTAAACGGGCATGTTTTTTATACGCAAGCGTAAATACCATAGTATAGATTTACAACAATTTAGAGCTACATTTTAGTACAAACTACAAGGTATTCACAAAGTCTACGACTAGCAGAGCGGGTTGCGACCGGTCCTCTCGCATCAGAAGTGAGTTCGCATTGCGATGCTCTCATATACGGCATGTATGACCGCACGCTATTTAATAGAAGGCAGCCTGTTAGTTTATGTACATATCTATTAAATATTCGATCAAGACATTGGATTCAATTATATTATACAGGGTATATCAAGACTGCTATCGAAAACGAGCTTTAGTGACTACAAAAACAATGCAACTAAAAATTTCGCATTCGTATCTCATCATCATCTCGCCATTCTAGCAAATAAAAACACCTCTTGACATAATATTTTTTATAACTATGCGCTATCTTCCTAGTTATTACCTTCTTCAACTACCATAACTTCCATATTTGTGCTGTGACATACAAAGATCCTATCTTCACGGTAAGGACGACACAAATCCAGGGTTTATGCAAACAAATGTACTAGGAAACGAAAGCTACAACAATGCTAACGACAGTTTAAGTGTCGTTACAACAGAAATGATTTATCGAGTGTTGCACGGCGCTTTCTTACCATTTCGCTTGTCAATCATGCAGTTTCATTATTTTGAAGACGGGTTTTAAAATAATTGCGCAATGCCTTTTTGAGTTGTAATGCAATTTGTGCTCCTTTTATCGGAATTTCCACATTTATGTGGTGGCGCCGAGAGCTGTCTTTACCAAGTACGTGAATTTCTAAGTTTAATTCTCAAATAGGAATCTAATTTTTTGATTATGAAAATACATTTTTGCCGCAATTTGACAATTGAGACTCGTAAAATCTTAATCAACCAAAGTTTTCTTCAACATTCACAATACAATTTTGAAGAAATTAAGTTGATTTTCAACTACAATAATATCAGCTATTTCTGCAACATGCACAATTAATTTTTGACTTTGATTGTAATAGTCACTATTTATGGTTAATATGTGTAACATTGTAGTAGAATACAATTATTAATATTTATCGGCTCGTTTGCTGTACACCACGTCTTCACACCCCGTTCCGTCCTCCACGTCTATGATCTATCTCCTTCTATATCTATCTCACTCACCCTTGGTTCGCGTAGTGTATAGTTCGAGACGACAGATGCACGACGACAGACACTACAATCATCATCATCATCAGCTGGTTGTAGTCCACTGCTGGACATAGGCCTCTTCAAGGTACGCCACTGACCCCAGTCTACTGCTTTATATACAGGCGCACATAAATTCACTCCCTGTTAGATAACCAGGTAGTAGAAATAAAACATAAGTCACAAACTAAACCACATGACAATTTGAATACCAAATGCGATAACCGGCACGTAATTTTAGACGCCCTTGACCGTCACACCGTGTTACTTAGAAAGTGAATCTCGTCGTGTTACCGAGTTGTTACCATGCGTTCGTATGTCACGTGCATTAGAAATATTGTATAGGCCGTTAAATATCCGTATCCCCCCAAAAATGAATCCTTGGGAAAGGCCTATGTTCAGCAGTGGACTTCCTGTGGCTGAGATGTTGATGATGATGATGATGATGATAGGCCGTTGGGGAAGGAAGGTTCTGGAGTGGAGACCAAGTACAGGCAAGCGCAGTGTCGGACGCCCACCTATAAGGTGGACGGACGACCTGGTTAAGGCAGGAAGCCGCTGAATGCAGGCCATTTCAAATAGTTCAATGGAGATCCTTGGGGGAGGCCTATGTTCAATAGTGGACTTCCTGTGGCTGAAGAGAAGAAGAAGAAGATAAGATATTTATTAGAAAATTCGGGCCAATTTCACCAGTTTCTGATAGCCTATATGGCATTCATCTGTCAAATAAAACACATTTGGTTTCAAAAATTCAGATCTCAATCAGTCTCTTGGATCTGGTTTTAAAAAAGCGAAAAACCTCTGGTGAATTTTTTACGCCAATGGTACATGACTCATTTCTTAGTGTAGGGTTCTGGACTATGTGGGGATAAATAAAATAAAATCGTATTCAAATCGAAGTTGTGAGTACTTGGTGTAAAGTAGCATAATGTAAATAATATTTTACTTATTCCAATGACTTACATGAAAAGCTATTCAGGGTAATATGTTATTCTATACCCTATATTCAAGTTTGTAACCTCTCACTAAACAAGTAACTGAAATATAATTTTCGTGTTTCAAGGCGTGTCGCAGAAGCAAGAGTCATAAATCACAATATTATGGATGTTCGACCCTATATTACCTTTAAGGAATGTATGAAAACTATCAATAGCCGTGCATCTTCACAGCAAATGACCCATTCAAATGATAACATAAGCTGGATGTACATATTCTAATTTTATTATTAAACATAGGGATACCGTTGTCCTCTTTGTTTTCAAGAGCTATGTAAGGTGGGTGCTGATTTTTGTGCATGTTGAAGAATTATATAATTTATGGCTACTTTTAGGACAGCAAAACGGCAAAATTTCACTTATATGTTTTTTTTTCTGTGTGTCTGTGACGAATAATCGGTTTTCCTTGCTTTGCTATTGTACTTTCTAAGCACGGCATTACAGCAAAGACCACGTTTGCAATATATGGACTAAACTAGAAAGATTTTTTTGGCAGTGAAAGATAAAACATTTTTATTAAATCGACCAATAAAAAAAAACAAGGGCAAACCCGCAAACAAAACAAAATATAACAACAAAGCATCGAATCGCTTACATACACTTTTATTACCCTTTCGAAATGGGAGTCTCGGACTGAATGGCACTCAAAGAAAAAAACTAACAAAGGTCTGGCCACATTCAACCTTTTTACAAAAAAAAAGCCGTGTTTCGATAAAACAAAACAAAGGAAATGCTCTCGCGCATACAACAACGTCATTATTGAGTGAAATGGCAGAAGGTGTGGAATGCGGTTTAGGGTCAAACACACTGGCATATTTGCATTTGCATATTATATTTGCAATGCATAAATATATCCTGCAATTTCGAGGATGCGAAGATGTCACTAATATTACCAGTAAGGCAACCTATGACAAACAGAAATTTGTTAAAATTCTATGTTAATGGGACAATTGCCACTATTTAACTTATTCTGTTTCTACCTACCCGTGTTATTAAAGTCGATATAAATAGATTTCGACAGGCATTGCTAAAAAGATCGCATATGTAAACGTCGTATTAGTCGACGAAGTATCGAGTCATCCATCCATCCATCCATCAGCCAAAGGAAGTCCACTGCTGAACATAGGCCTCCCCCAATGATTTCCACAGAGACCTGTTGGAGGCAGCCTGCATCCAGCGACGTCCCGCGACCTTTACCAGGTCGTCGGACCATCTTGTGGGTGGACGTCCTACGCTGCGCTTTCCGCTACGTGGCCTCCATTCGAGCACTTTCCGACCCCATCGGTCATCAGATCTCCGCGCTATGTGCCCTGCCCATTGCCACTTCAACTTGCTAATCCGGTGGGCTATGTCGGTTATTTTAGTTCTCCTACGGATCTCCTCATTTCTGATTCGATCTCGTAGGGAAACCCCGAGCATAGCCCTCTCCATAGCTCGTTGAGTGACTTTGAGCTTCCTAATAAGGCCCATAGTGAGAGGCCACGTCTCGGTGCCGTAAGTCATCACTGGCAACACACAACTATCGAAGACTTTCGATTTTAGGCACTGAGGTATTTTGGACGAGAAGACGTCGCGTAGTTTCCCGAACGCTGCCCAACCGAGTTGGATTCGACGATTGACCTCTCTCTCGAAGTTGGACCTGCCTAACCGGACCACTTGTCCTAAATAGACATATTCGTCAACAACTTCAAGAGTCGAGCCCCCAACACCGATGGGGGTGGGCACAACATGGACATTCGACATGATCTTCATTTTGTCCATGTTCATTTTAAGAACCACCTGTTGGGAGACTCGATTGAGGTCTTCGAGCATAGTGCTAAGGTCTTCCAGCGATTCTGCCAAGACTACAATATCGTCGGCAAACCGAAGGTGAGTGATATACTCGCCGTTGATGTTGATGCCGAATCCTTTCCATTGCAAGAGCTTAAAGGCATTTTCCAGCGCGGCAGTGAACAGTTTCGGAGATATGACATCTCCCTGTCTCACGCCTCTCTGTAGTGGAATAGCCTTCGTACTCTGATCTTGTACTCGGCCCGACATGGTGGCGTTGTTGTATATACACCTCAACACTTCGATGTACCGATAGTCTATGTGGCACCGCTGAAGAGACTGTAGCACAGCCCAGGTCTCGATCGAATCAAAGGCTTTCTCATAGTCCACAAACGCTAAACAAAGCGGCAAGTTATACTCCTCGGTTTTTTGTATAACTTGCCGAAGCGTATGGATGTGGTCTATGGTACTAAAGCCTTTTCGGAAACCGGCTTGTTCGGGAGGCTGGAAGTCATCAAACCTGCGTTCGAGACGATTTGTGATGACCCTCGAAAACAACTTATAGACGTGGCTCAGGAGCGAGATGGGCCTGTACTTCTTCAGCAAAGTGTTATCACCTTTTTTGAAGAACAGTACCACCACGGTCCTGCTCCATGCCTCTAGCGTTGAGCCCTCGAGGAGAACGGAGTTGAAGAGCCTCTGAAGGACTTTCAGTACCGGCGTTCCGCCCGCTTTCAGAAGCTCTGAAGTTATTCCGTCCTCGCCCGGCGCCTTGTTGTTTTTAAGTTGCTTCAGGGCCATCTCAATCTCACACAGGCTGATGTCCGGGATATCATCGCTAAAGTGTCGGATCAACTCGGCTCTCGGGTCTTCGGCCGAGCTAACAGCAGGTTTGGCAACCGAGGTGTAAAGCTGTCCGTAGAACCTCTCGATCTCCCTTAATACCTCTGCCCTCGTCGATACCACGCGGCCGTCTTCCGTCTTCAGCCTAGACAACTGGCTTTGCCCAATAGACAAGTCTCTTGCAAACACTTTGGAGCCTCCGTTTCGCTCAATTGTCTCCTTAATGCAGATTATGAGACCTCTCAGATACTGACTGGACACGGGTGCTTCAATAAGCGCCTGTCCGATATGCGGCTCAAGGATGATAGTGCATGTGAATGTGGATGGCCAGAAGAGGACAGACACCACGTTCTGTGGCTCTGTCCGCTGTATGAGGAACTTCGCCGGAGAATGCTCGGGGGTCTCGTCTTGGAACACCACGGTCCCGCTTGGTATTGCGATCTCGTGGGCTCCGAGGTAAACTTTGGGCTGCTGCGGGAGTTTGCGCACGGATGGCACAGGATACGCAACAGTTCTCCGGACAGGACAACAGCGACGACAACAATCGCCATGGAATGAGTGTGATAGTGGATCAGCATGCCCCAGAAGGGGGAGAGATGCAAGGGATAAATGGACGAAGAAATAACTTGTAGGGAGCTCGTAAAACTCCGCGGTGGAGTGCAATCTGCCTGGCAGCCGCAATATCCGCGTGAGCAGTCTCCCGAGATTCGGCCCCATATAATCGTAAGATTGGTTGGGCCATGGGTTGGAGGTGGGATTTGTCTCCTTAATGCTCACAGTATTGTGAGCACGGACATCGTGTCGCAAGGACTTCCAGATTTGTCTATTGAGCCGCCGATATGCTTCGGCGTCAACGGAAGACTGCAGCGCTAAAGATCGACGTTCGGCCATGAGATCAAGAGTGTGGATCGAGAGTTTTTGTGGTCTATCTCTACGGCGAGGTCTAAAATACTTAGATCCCACCGTATGGACAGCTTCTACCAAACCGCTGTTTAGCTCGTCCACTGCAAGGTTTTCTCCTAGACAATCAAAGCGATTTGTCAGCTCGAGTTGAAAGCTCTCGGGGTTTTGGATATGGGCGCGAGTAGGTCGGAGCGTAGATTTCATCAAGCGACGCCTTTCCGATTGGACATTGATATTCAGTGTGCCCCTAACCATTCGGTGGTCACTGCCGGTTTTCACCCTGTTGATCACAGAGACATCTCTGAATATCCGTCTATTCGTCGTCAAGATGAAATCTATCTCGTTTTTCGTAGAACCGTCAGGACTCAGCCAGGTCCATTTCCTGTATCGAGTAAATAAGTTATTTTCAACGAAAACCACATGCTGCTTTTTCGTAAGAAATGTCAATATCAACATCTTGAGTTATTACTATTAATCTCGGGTAAGATATCACAGCTTCACTTATCATAATATCCAGTAGAGAAGTTAAGGTTGGAGGACCGCCCAGGACGCGAGAAATTAAGGGGTGCTGCTGGATTAGTTTCTTTATTAGCTAATTTTGCAGTTGATAAGATACGGCGTACCACAATGATCTCTTCCATCAAGTCACCGCTGGTGCTTAGGAAAACCACGCAAAATACTAGCAATGATAAAATTGGCACCAATAATACAACCCAGATTTCCCTATATAACTATATGTATTACGAGCAACTACCAAGAAAGAAAGACAGCTCTAACAAAACCATTACTTTATCGAAAGCAAACATCAAAGATCTTTATCTCAAATCTCCACATCCGATCGATTCCAAACAATATGTGTGTCCCTTTACCTCGGCCTTGGCGCGTCAAATTCGGGGCTGTGATTCCATCGGCCCCACGCAGACCCGACGACTTTAAATATAGTCGTAAAAATTCAAAAAATAAGTCGTAAAACTTCAAAAATAAGTCGTTAAACTTCAAAATAAGCCGTAAAAGCGACGCGCGAGCGGTGGACGCGTACATTCGACTTCAAAAGGTGTGCGTTTAAAGAATGCCTTTCTTGAAAACCGTTTTATATTTATGCACTGTTTAAAATATTGCTTTCTTCACAGATATGAATTGCTGTGGCGAATGTTGTTCTTTGTTTCTTACGTACTCTTCAAGAGTTATCACTTTAAGCCTTTGATCGAATATACCTATACTAGATTATAAGCAACAGCCTGAAAACGGCAAGAGAAATAAGAGTACTAATAAACGTGTGGCCTTATTTAATTTTAGTATGGTCCATAACATAATATGTATATCTTAATTTAAAGGAAAAAGGTTTATTGTTACCTAAAGTGGATTATAATTTACATCTCGTAGTTCGAAATTCAAATGTATGAGTATAAGCCACAGAACAGATGAATATAGTTAGAAGGGAAATAGAAGCGTTTGACGCGTCTCAAGGTGGTGCATAAAAAGCATCACTGCCGCGGAACGGATGATTTGTCAAATCAGTCGTTGTCGAAATGCCTTGGAGCGTGGTGCTCCAGCAAAATAGTGTAAAAATGCAGATTTGCAGCTATTTTCTCTTGCAGTTCCAATACTAAAGCGTCGAATATCAATAGAGGAAGAATTTTATACCACTATTAATCCCGATTTCATTGATTTTAATCTTTATTTTCAAAAATTGCGGTTTATAATTACGACATTTTGAAGAATTCGATAATATGATCGACGACATAACAAAAATATACATTGCTGATTACGCGTACATACAATGTACTCGAATTCCAAGTTCCTATGCAATGCATATGACTGAGTTTTATTATTTCAACTTCGAAATTTGTCACATGTCACGCAGTGCTGTAGGCATGTACATAGTGACTATATCGATGTAGTTATAGATTTCGTATACTCGTCAATCAATTTTCATAGGCATTAAACAAAGAAAATTAAATCAAATCCTATAGTAATTTTAAATTGTAGTACTCGTAAAGTTTGATAACGTTAACGACTATCCTTGTATTTTAATGTCATAACTCGGCCAACTTGAAAACAACATATATTTGTGTCTGAATATACTTTATAATATTAATTCATTCGTTTGTAGGTTTCCGAGAGTGAGTAGATAAAGGAAACACACAGAGACAACTGAATTCTTACAAAATCCAGTACGATTTGTTCTAAGTATTCATTTTCGTGAAATAGAAGACGATAAAAAAACTGTATCATAAGTTATATACAAACCAAAAATAATTACGGGTAACGCTTATGGAAAAACTGTATCATGGGGATAATATAATGAATTATTGTGTGAAAAATCAAAACCACTGAAACTATTGCCGAAAAGAAATCATAATTTTAATGTAATAATTGCATGTATGTGCTTTTCCAATAATAAAAATGTATCTCAATATCCAATAATATCTCACACAAATCTGAAAATCTTGAAAATATAGATTTGTAAAATAGTACACAAATTAAAATTAACTTTTAATATTATATATTGTAGTCTCATTTATTTTCCGTATATCAACATAATACTAATTAAATAACTGTATCAGGAAAAAACATTAAGCCTATCGATAAAATAAATTCCGGTCTTATAACAAAAATATATTTTCATAATTTTATCGATACTTTAAATCGACTATTGCAAGCTTTCTACATTAGATTTGTAGAGGTTTTGTGTTCCGAAAAGACGACACTGGTTTTCATACAGTTTGACGGCTATTGCCTTTCTAACCATATTCAACTGTTCTGTGGTATAAGCTATCTCGGCCACTTTTGGCGTGTGATTTTGTTCCGGACCCAGTATCTAGTATATATTTGATCGAAGCTTTAAGCATAATACATAAAAGAATGCCTAAAGAAACAGCTACTTGTAAAAATACTAACATTTTAATCAACCAACAAAATACAACAACTCGTTTTTATTTTTAAACCGACTTCAAAAAAAGGAGATTGTCAATTCTTAAATCTGATTCTACTTTCCAAACTAAATAAAACCATACGGATTCCAAGATTTAGGTTGAATGCCATAATCTGTACTTAAATATCTTTTTTGCAAGAAATATCTATTTTTATAAATCTACACCAGGCTAGCGCGGTCTCCAAAACCTAATTCGTCAGGAAAACCAATTTTAAATATTTGGGCTGCTAATTTTATTACTCTTTATGTAAAAAAAAACCTTTTAATTTATTCTGTAATTTCTTAATTTAAGTAAAAATTACTGTGATCACTATAGATTAAGCAGATTACCAAGAACATAAACTGGTATTACGACTTATGGAAAAGCAAGCAGCTTATTGATAAAACCTTGAAAATAAAAGGCTTTACAACACCATTTTATAATTCATATATCTATACCTGTATTAATACATGTATCTTGTGTCTTGACCTATAAATATTATTATTTATCATTAAACTAGCAATGCAGTCCGACTTCATTGAGGTGAATTTTTGCTTATAATTAAATTACTACTTCATAATCTATAACAGTGGTTCTTAACTGGTGGTCACTGAAAGCATCCCACAAGTGGTCGGAGCCATCATAAGGCCACCCTTAAAATAATTTCTGCATGTTTTATTTATAGATAGATAAAAAACAGTTTTATTTTACATTTCGTTAGTGTATTAACATACCAAACCAGTCAATCAATCGGGTGATCAATGGCTAGACAAAAATGTGTACGGTGCCCCGTGATTAAAAGGTTAAAAACCACTGATCTATAACAATCTAATGTATACCTAACAGCCGCTGCCAATAAACAATCCCAATCCAAAATTTGCCGTTTGAGATTGACAGCTCAATCTTTTTTCTGATACTATATTGCCAATAATCAAACTCAGTAGTGAAAAAACGATGGCAACATGGTAAATGACAAATGGAAAAGTAGAAAACAATCCAGATTAACTTCAATCTAATTTTTTCGATTGATTATTGGCATCGGCCGTTAGTCTGACAAAATAATGTAATTCAAGTTATATTTTTTTCTAAAAAAATATTTATATCTACACTACACAACATACTATGTATGAATATATTCGTCATTTTACCATTAATCTTTAAATTAAACAAAAAGAAATGCCCCGCCGCGACAGTTTTCACTGCCGTGACCAGGATTCGAACCTGGGTTACTACGGCCACAACGTAGGGTCCTAACCACTAGACGATCACGGCTATCGAGGCTATGACGTGGCTGTCGAATTAGTTTGTGGCATTCCACTACCAAAACACTTTCTCTCCATTATATAAAAACGATAAACTCATCTGATATCTATTTTTTTATTGCAATGAATGACGAGACGAGCAAGCCGTTAGCCTGATGGTAAGCGATACGACCGCTCATAAACAGTAGCAACATTCCACTGCGCTCGCCATCCTGAGACATAAGATGTTAAGTATCAATATGTCTAGTAGTTACTCTGGCTACAATGTCCTTCAATCCGAAACACAACAGTGCATTTACGCAGTGTTGTTTCACGGGAGAAATAGACATTGCGGTGGTACCTACCCAGATGGCCTCTGATATATGAGAGACCTACCACCAGTAGATATATCTACCCTACTATTTATTCAATGTAGCTTTGATAAGCATTTTCCCCTTGAAGTTTTGAGTTACAAAATTTTGTGTACACTACAATATATTATATCATGAGCATGGTATAAATTTATCAGTAGAGAAAAATATTATTTGTAACTTATTCTGATCAACAACTCATAGCCGTATAACGCCATCTAGTGGAAGGCAACTGAGTTCGACTTGTTTTACTTTTTTTATAAGACTAAAACTTATGAACCCGTTCGCTTTCATAATGTAAATAAAATAAAATAAATGAACTAGGCACAAAAAATCGACGAAAAGCAAATATTTTTCTATCGTCTCTTGTTTGTGATGGAACACTAAACTGTATTACTGACATTTGAATACCGAAAAAAACATACAGTAGAATTTATAAACTTCTCCCTTTTTTGAAGTCGATTAGTAATTGTACATTGCCAATAGATGCTCTATCCAGACTGCATTGCAAATATAAAAAATGTCAGGCTTTGAAAAGATAGAACAAAAAAATGATGAAATCGCACACACTGACAAATTTAATTCAGATATATATTATTAAAAGCTAAGCGATAAATAATGAAAAATCAACGCAGTTTAAGGACGCAAGACCAGTTACGCGTGCGAGGTGTAATACAGCGTGCTCCAAAACGAATTTATTACTTAACTATAACTGCAGAGAGCTATTATACAATTAAGTTTGACCCATAAAATCACATATTCATCCCACGGCCAACCACTGGGCACAGTCCACTACCTTTCATTTAAAATTTAATTAATGACGAACTAATGTGCTCTAGCAGTGTCCTACATGACTTGACGAGATAAAATAAATCACACGGATTTTACCAAATCATGGGGGCTCACATGTAGATAATGATTGATATTTTACTATTGCTTATTACTTTATTGCTTAGGAGTTCTACCAAAAATCTATAACAGATATTAAAACTATTACAAATATGAAATAATTTGTATAAAAACATGCATGAACATTTTTATTTATTTTGGAAACACCTGTATAAATACCGAGCGATAAACGTAAGGATTCAGTTAATCCGTCGCAATACTGCCAAGTCACGTGCTTTTGTCGACATTGACTCACATATAGAGGGAAACCGGACCGAGACTTTCAATAAATACGCGATTGCAAATGCGCATTTTGCTGATATTTATACCTAGAAACGTTACTTCTCCATAACGTAGCAAAATAACTCTAAAAAGCTATTACGGCCGCATTGTGAACACTTTTCGGTATATGTCACGCAGGAAATTAGTGCTTTTCTAGCCTTTAATTAAAAAAAGGGTGAGACAAGAAGGAAGAATTAAGATTACTAAGCTTTCGTCAATATAATCGATCGGAAGTAATATTAAAGTTGGTTTATGATGTTAAATTATACTTAACAAACTACTTTTAAGTGCGTTTTAAAGCTGCACAAACGAAAAATATCTCTAAGATAACTAACCTAAATTATTTGGACTTTTAATATCCTCCACAGATATTACCGAATAGAAAATAATTTTACAATATATTCTAACAAATTAAAACACTTCGAAACCATTTTTTTTTAAATAGCAAGTCCTCAATATCTCCTTACTTAGTAATCTTTTGCATTGCGAATATATAAACTATGAAGAGTCCAACAGAATCCGAGATGTAAAGGAATGTTTAATGCGAGATGCTAAGCAGCGGCGATCGTAGTAAAGATTGTAAAATCGCCCATCTGTATGCAAAGCGGGCATCCGGTCAAATTGTCAGCGCGTGGCGCGACTGTAATCCTTGATTATTAACACAAGATGGAATGGAGTCGGTTAGTTTCATATTTTTTTCGTTTTAATTACATGTGGACAACTCAAGTTCAGTCCGCCAACCCGCACTAGGCCAGCGTGGTGGACTATATGGCCTTACCACTCTCAATCGTACTCTCGATTGTAAAGGAGTCCCGTGCCCTGCAGTGGGACGTTTATAGGCTGATGCAGATGCAGAACTAAAGTTTAAAAATTAATAAAAAACAAGATAACATTTACTCTATAATTTCATAATATGGTTTTATTAGGATATTTAATTCAATCACTTTTAGCAGAAATTATCTAATAACATGTTAGTTTTAGTACAATACTATTGTTTTATTTCATGAAATGTAATATGCCAGTAACAAAATTAATTTTATTATTCTAAGATTATTTTAAATCATACTTTCTAAAGTCTGCAATAATAAACTACATTTGACAGTAAGCAAACAAAATTCTAACTCAGGGCTCTCTACATCTGTATCAGCCCATATACGTCCCACTGCAGGGCACGGGCCTACTCTACAATCGAGAGTACGATTGAGAGTGGTTAGGCCATATAGTCCACCACGCTGGCCTAGTACAGATTGGCGGACTTACATACCATTAATTTTTTTATAAATTGCTATGGTATGCAGGTTTCCTCACGATGTTTTCCTTCACCGTTTTAGTGCGTGGTGACTGACTATCAATGCCATCTTCCTCTCCATGCCATCTTTAAACATGCATGCATAGACCATTATAAACTTTATATTATAAGTAAAAAAATGTAAACCAACAGCGACCCCACAGCTCTAGGCATACAAAAACCGCAAAGCACTATGCAAATATTGTCTCGCTATAAACAGCTCGTTATCACGCACGCAAATTCGACAACGCACCGCAATGGCGATGTGTTTTAACCGACCATGGTCAATCCGGAAGGATTCCATTTACTGCTTATTAATGGCGTTTGCTGTGTGCGTGCGTGCTTGTGGCAACCCGCACTAGGCCAGCGTGGTGGACTATATTGCCTAACCACTATCAATCCTACTTTCGATTGTAGAGTAGGCCCGTGCCCTGCAGTGGGACGTATATGGGCTGATACAATACAAAAAAAAATTGGCGTTTGCTATTGTGGAACTTGATTAGAAGTAAAATTATCTTAATATATAACGAATTAACAGATAAAGGATCATAGATATCTGTGACAATAGATTAACTAAACATACTGTATGTATTCGAATTAATAAGCTTCTGCTAAAATAAAACATATCCTTAATTGTTTATTTTCATTGGTTTTTGTTATAAACATACTAAAACTTGTTATGTCGTCCATCATATTCATCCCTAAAATCCCAAAATAATTGTCGAACAAGGTCACTTAAAAAAATTGTAAACCAACAGCGACTCCACAGCTCTCGGAACAAAAAAACCGCGAAGCACTGTGCAAAGGTCGTCTCGGCATAAACAACTCGTTATTACGCACGCAAATTCGACAACGCACCGCAATGGAGACGTGTTTACACTTTACAAACCCATGTGTCAATCAGGAGGAATTTAATTTATAGCTTTTTGTTAGCGTTTGCTAATATAGAAATGATTAGCAGTTCAGATGATATCATTATTTTTATTGTTTATATGACAACTAGCGGTCGGGCCGGGCTCCGCCCGGGTGCATACACGTTTTAAAATGGCGGTCAAAATATTTAATTCTGACTATCAGTTTAGAATATCTACCAATCGGACCACGAAAAACGAACAAAATTTCCTCGTATTTGCTAGAAATATCACTACTGCTTTCCTCCTATAGGTCAAAGCGTGATGATATATAGCCTATAGCCTTCCTCGATAAATGGACTACCCAACACTAAAAGAATCATTCAAACCGGACCAGTAGTTCCAGAGATTAGCGCGTTCAAACAAACAAACTGCAGCTTTATAATATATAGATAACTTTAGAACATAACTTTTGGTACTTCAATTTCGAAGAATCTGTTTATATTTAGCATACATTCATTCATAAACTCACGCCTTTTTCCCAGAAGGGGTAGGCAGAGGTGCCAGGACACCCATATTTCGCCTTGTATGTTTCGTCCCACCGTCCACGATGTGATAGGTGGCGAGCCTATCGCCATATCGGGCACAAATTCCTGACTCTGGGCTGATAATGAATTGAAAAATTCAATATCACTTTGCCCAACCCGGGACTCGAACCCGAGACCTCAGCTTTGGAACCGTACTTTAGTACAACTACGCCACCGAGGCAGTCGTTATATTTGGCACTCGAGGCAAATAGGATCGCGAGGAAACCTGCATACAATAGCGATTTGTAACAATATCTATGGTATGTAAAGTTAGCCAACACATAATAGGCTAGGTGGACTATATGATCCAACCCTTCTCAATCGAAATCTATCAGGAAAGGCTCGTGACCTACGGTGCGACGTATGTATATGGACTGATACAGATGCAAATAGATTGATATTGTGTGTTTTAAACCTTATTTATTTGTACAATTGTATTTCCCAAACCAAGTAGACTGTACATAACAATTACAATTAATTTACCGTACAATAGTAGTTAATTTTATAGCGAAAATTCTCCGTTATAATAATATTTCGATTAGCATTCCTAAAGAAAGTCCTTTAGGCGTATATACCGGGTATCTCAAGACTGCTACCGAAAACGAAGCTGGGTGGTAGTTTTAGTGGCTACAAACACAATGCAATTAAAAATTTCGCATAGAAACGCGACAATTATTTTTTATGATTTTTTAAATATCGACATTTTTGGGTGGTAAATCCTTAGTTTTTGCTAAAATAATAATTTAAACTCTTTTATACCTTAGAGTATTTATAAATAAAAGGGTATACACTATTATTTTAGGAAACAACGTATTTACCACCCAAATATGGCCATAGAAAAAAAAATTACAAAAAAAAAATGTCGCTGTTTATTGCCACTTTTTCTGTTGCATTGTGTCTGAAGTCGCTTAAACTACCACCCGGCTTCGTTTTCGGTAGCAGTCTTGATATACCCTGTATTTCACAGCACATTACATAACAAAAAAAAAAAAAAACCGACTACACGTTAACACGGCATGTCTAATGTTCTCCAAAACGCATTTCGACTAGTTATTTTCGTTTCGATTCTCATTAAAAACAGTTGAATTTAAACAACGTTAATGTCCGCGTGAACGGATACAAAACGCTATTTACACTCTGTTTTAGGTCACCGCACTGATCTCCAAACCGCATGATGCAACAACTCGCCCGAATAACAACGTGGCTAGGACTTTGTGGCTTAGTTCTTGGCATGTAGATAATACAGACAGATTGGCTAATTTAATTCCAATAATTAATAAATATAAATATTGGAAAACGCAGGATTTAAAATAAAATTTGTCAAAGTGTAATGAAATTAAGCAATAAAAGATGTATCAGATTAGTTCATAAATTAGATCTACTATGTTCAAATTTTTTTTTATATTTAGTTCACAAAACAAACTGAATTGAATAAATACCATAATTCTTTAGTAAGTCTTGGGAGCGTAATACAATAATTCTCAAAATATTCATCGAATACACTTTTCTATCGTGGTTTGACCGTTTATAATAAACAAATATCTCATATTGATATGTTTAAACACTTCATTAGCACAATTTAAAAGAAAATTAAAAGAGTTCTTCTTGAGTGAATTATAAGAATTTTGTTCTAGACGCATAAACGCTATGTATTTTATAAAAGTACACTATACTGTTTCCATTCGTTTATTTTATTTTTGACAGTTCACGCCTATAAAGTACGACATTACAGTAGAACAATATTTTGAAATAAAAGTAGATACTTTCTTGACGGGTAACGCCCACTTAGAGTTGTGCCATTCGTAACGAATGACCACAGATAACAAAAACGATTTTGAATAGAATCAATCAATCGGAATCATTTGAAATAAAATTACATTAAAATGCTAATGAAAACAGTTAAACGTAATATAGTACCCAATATTAGGATCGAATGTATTTGCTGCAAATTAATTAATATGAATAAAGGTATACGTATTGAAGTGACTTTTAATAAGAGTTTAATTTAAAATAATTACAATGAAAATAAATGTTTAGTACCTACTTGTAATAAACAGTTAAACCATGTTGGAATTCATAGTACTTTAAGGATTAAATAATTAAAACAACTAAAAGGTAATTTGTTAATATTTTTATTTATAAACAATCGTCTGTTTCGTCGGAATCGGCGTCGTCGTCACTCGTATCCCCAGTAACACTAATTATTAATGAGTGCATGGGTAAGTTGTCAAATGCGACATCGCGATCCCAATCAGACATTATTTCTTTCTTCGTCTTATCTACGACACTCGCCCAGTTATGAGGCGTCACATTTTCACACGCATTTTTAAGCAACTCCAGCATTTTGTTTGCGGTGAAAGGAGGAGTTGTATTTATTCTCGCAGCATATCCTTTCACTTGCGCCCATATTAGCTCTATGGCATTATACTGGCAATGATATGGAGGAATTCTAAGGACGGTGTGCCCATGTTCTGCAGCCATTTCATCTATAACGTATCGTTTAGGCTGCTTCCTCATTTTTAATATTTTAAGTAACTCTACTTTTAATAGGGACTCGTCCACCTCCTCGCCATTGTTACGGAGCCAGTTTATTATTTCATTTTTTTTACTGGCTTGCGTTGGCATTTTGTTAATTTGCCGAGAGTGATAGGACGCATTATCTATAAATATTGTTGATGGCTGTTCGAGTGACAATAACATTTCCCGAAACCATTTTTCATATACTTCGGAATTCATTTCTTCGTGGTAATCCCCTGTTTTCTTTGATTTAAAAGCTAACATAGCATCTTGCACAAATCCTTTTGCGGTTCCTGCATGACAAATTATAATTCTTTCACCTTTTCCCATTGGCACTGCGGTCGAGGAGCTAGCAGTGTTGTCAGTCCAAGTTTTTGATACCGTGTGATTCGCATTGAGCCAAGTTTCATCGGTGAAAACAACATTCGACCAGTCTTCTATTTATTTAGCTTGTCTTAAAAATTCGCATCGATACAAAGCAACATCATTGCGTTCCATCAATATTTTTCTTTTGTCACATTTTTTGTATTGGAATCCAATCCTATTCAATACCTTCGCCAAAGAAGACTTTTGACCACGGAACAAGCCACTAGTTTTCAGAGATTGTACTAGGTTATGTAAAGTAGGAATCTCTTTTCTTTGGTAATAATCGTATATATGACGACGAATAGCATCACCATCAAAACTGTCAATTGCTGTCACTTTAAAAGGCTGACGTTTTTTCTTAGGTGTAGATGGCTTGTTTTGTTCCATGCCACTACTGCCGTAGCCGTCTTTAATTATTTTTGAAACTGTTGGAGCAGTAATACCTAATGCTGCTGAAACACGGTCTCTGATTTGAGTCACTGGTATAAGAGGTCCACCATTACGGCTTTCTCTTTCAAAGTACTCATGAAGTCGCAACACAAACTCCCTTGTTTGTCCTTTAAGCACCTTTCCTTTAGGCATTTTGAAAGTGATGAAGGCAGGTACGATGTTCTCAATTCAACCAAATGTAGGAATTCACGGGTAAAACAATACGGAGGAATATAAATACTCAACTCGACGTATGAAAAATGTGAATTAAAATTCAGCGAACGGAAAACACTAGCACGGGCGCGGGCGTCTCGTTGTGAGTGACCACAAAATGGCGGCGCGCGTCACCTGTCTGCCCAGTGTTGCCGTTTCACAATTTGTTTTTAACAACATTACTATTGCCGACGGAAGTGATAAGAATATTAACTTAACATGAGTAAATGGTTTATTTTAATATAATTATTAAATCAAGTAACTTAAATATCCCTGAAGTTTTATAAAACAATGCATGGAGCAAAAAATAAAATATGTATTAAATCGATTAAAACTTGTTCAAAAATAAAATCGTTTGTTATAAAAAATTGATTCGATAACGCATCAGGCCATCACTATTTGATTCAGTACTCGATGTGTCAAAAATAAAATAAACGAATGGAAACAGTATAACGATATGTGTGCATAGTTTATATTGTGATCCTTTTTATTTGTAATGTAATATCTAGCTTTATAATTTAAGTGTTGGCACTCAAAGTCTGTAAGTTGTAAACATATAATCTTTATTTTTTGTTGATGTACACGACTGTTTGTTGTCCAAAATAAAATAAATGAATAAAATAAATAAATTCCTTCTTGAAATATTTACATCTATACAAGTTATTACTAAGTCTCAGTAACATTTTAAATAAATAGCTTCCGTCAGCAAATATTTAATTACTTATTATATGAATTATTGAATATAAAAAGTCCTCAATAGATATAAATAGCTAACAATTAATCCCAGTTTTGCCTTAGCCGCGGTGATCAGCGCTTAACATATTTACCGACTTAACATAAAACATTTACCCACACCAAAACCAATCGTAGGAAGCCGAGGGCAGTTAGTTGCAAGGAGACTATTTCTATTCAAGTTATTTACGTTTGTGTTCAGATATGTGTTTTACTGTATTTGTTTTATTTAAAATGTGGTGTAACAAATATATTTTTGTGAATAAGCAGTATTTGTAGAATTATTTATAAGTACTGTTTCAAATAACGTTTTTTAAAAATAAAGACTATATGGCAGAATTAATTTGAAAATGCAGTGAAACACAAATCTTATTTATTGCCATCAAACAATAATGTAATCAAATACTTACCCGTTTTTCTTTGGATTGTATGTTTTATTTCTTATCTTTTATTCCATACATTCCTACATTCATATTTTATTCATCAACACTATTAGCATTGGTTCACAAAAAAACAATTATTTTTCATTTTTTCACTATAATTTCAGAGAGAAATGCTAAAAAAGAACACATTATTAAATTATAAGTGCTTATATCTAGGTACTCACCAATTCCGCAACTATCTGCTTTTCCAACCGTTGACACTCGTTGACCGGCGCTTTCTTTGGAGACGCTGGTTTGATGAATTTTGATGCCTTTAGGAAGAAATGGCATCAGTTTAGTAAAATTAAACGCGGTAAAAAAAGCACATGAACAATTACATTTTAATTTGAACATAAAATAAAACACAAAAATTAAAATAATACTAAAAAGGACTATTAAATTAAGTAATCAAACAAAAAAACAACATCAATAGAGAATAAGCGTATATAAACAAACAATCTAGTCAATATCAAACAATCTATCACAAAATAAATTCGACAATGCATAAGTACCATCAAATTTATCAATTGCATAAAATGTTATAGGTAATATATGTACATAAAATTATTATAATTGATATTACTTTTGGAACGATAGCACTAGCAAACAAATAGCAAGTGAAGTAGATAAGCTAAATTTTGCGATTTGCGATTCTGATTCACAAAACCGATCAGCTAATATTATAAAAGAGTGATAATTTTTTTACCAACCCATTTAAAGAAGAAACCGAACAGTCAATTTTGTGTGAGTAATTTTAGATATGAAAAATTGTATAATATATGGTATTTCATTAGTTTACAGATTCTGTGAGGACAACACTGTTACATACACACAGCTAGATATAAGCAGCTCACTTGCTTGTGTTATGACTCCGTGGCGCAGTTGGTTAAACACCGGCTATGAAACGAGAGCCTTCGCGTTCGATCTCCGCACCGAAACAAATATTAATTCTGAACCACAAGTATGTGTTATGGATCTGGAAGTTTGTGAGACCGAAGTCTCTCGTAATTTCTGATACCCACGACCCAAGACTCGATCTTAGTGTGGAGTCAGGACTATGTATGTGACTGTTGGGTGTATTTATGATTATTTACTGAGGTCGCTATTCGAGGAATGAATTTTCCACCACCACCAAAACCATAATCGTTTTCATTTCTTATACTAGCATGATAAAGTGAAAACAATACATCTGATGGTAAGAAAAATGCAATCAAATTAAGGAATATTATATTAAATACAAATACAAAACAAACCTGATTAGCTTTGGTGGTAGTTGACTGCAGAACCTTGTTAATATCCTTAATGGAATGTATTGATACGTCCAGTGTGGATTCCTCCAGTTTATTCTTTGGTTGGACGGGTTTTGCACCTTTCTTCACTGGCTCTGGATGCTGTAATTAATTAAAATAGTTGAATTTATAAGTATTCTTATTGTTCGATTAAAGACTGAGTTAAAGTTAGTGGGTAGGTAGCGAATGGGTAGCTTACATAAGAATGCTTCTGTTCAATTTTGGTTCGTAAAAATTTGTCATATAAAAGTAGAATGCCCATTGTACTATGAAACTTAGTATCGGTGCGAAGATTGTTGTCCCTCGATGAAACCTATTTTTTATGTAGGGAAAAATATATATTTCCAAATTCAAATTCAAATATAAACATAATTAAGATCCAGGCCCGGACTTCTTGGAGGAATTAACTAGAAATGCAATTTTTTTTTGCATGTTGCTTTGTGAACATGATGTAAAGGAGAATGCCCATTCATAGCATGAAATGAAATTAATTATTTTATTGAAAATGATTGATATTTTATGTTATTATACTATGAAAAGAGGGAATTAAGTAAATCTCATAACATGAAATTCAATATAACTGTATTGAGCGCTATAAACTCGGCAAAACGCGACCCGCGGGCTGATCTAGATTCTAAATCGTCTATTGAGGAAGTATGCCTAAAAAGAAGTGTCTAATTTTGCGAGTTCCAATTAACGAATTGAGACGCCACATATTGTTACGTAAAGACTATATTGGAAAAGAAAAGCCTAAGGTTCAATACAAACTTTTTTAAAAGTGATACTCACCGAATTTGTATTCACATATTAAAATTACGAAGCTAAACGAATTGAGGTATTATACTAGAGCGGACATCTACAACAAAATCTGTGCGTATGGCGCACGCGGGTACACAGTGGAACAAGAGGGAAGATAATATTACTTCGTAGGCGTGACAGAGACAGAAATATAATGTACCCTTCATTTTGTTACAGACATTTTGTTTGCAGTGTCCCCTCTAGTATATTATCTTAATGGCTAAACGTCGATATTTTCAAGAAACAGTTTTACTAACAAAGTTATGATGCGACAAGTCATCCTCCCAGTTGTTGATTTGGTCGGCGAGCGCGGCCAGGCGTCCGAACTTCTTCTTGGCGTCGTGTTGGCGAGGCTCCTTGGGCGCAGCGGGCGGAGTCCCCGCAGAGAACTCACACTCCGTGCGGTGGATAGGTGAGGAGAGCTCGGGCTTATCTGGAGTCAAAAGTTAATTACATACAACATTGTACATAACATTCTGGGGAATGCTAAAATTAATCTACTCATAGTGTAAGAAAAATTGCCTTATAAGTACTTTGCAAACTTCCCGCTATCTCTATGAACCCCTTCCCCGTCAAATTGCGTGGTGATTGACTGTCACTACATACATGACTCGGAAAAGTCATGAGGTGTGCTTTGGGATTTGAACCCGCGAGCACCGTGAATATGAGGGTAGCTGCATCTAGTCCATTTACCAACATTCGACAATAAATTGAGTTTCTTACACTTACAATATTGAGATCACCATATATATGACTGTTTTATTTATTTAAAGAGCCATATAAAAAGTTTATTCATTAATTGTAAAATGAACCTACAATATTTGTATTACCAGCTTCGAAACCGTTGTTATCTCTTCCTTTTCAACCCTAGAATGCAATCTAAATAAGTTATCAACACAGGATGCACGACTTTGCTCTATTTATTAAGTGAAATGTGTTTGTAAACCTATTTCGACATCTTACAAGTCCTAAACAAAAGAACTATCAAACATGTAGTCTCTTCATTTAAATATTATAGCAAGGAAACCATTAAATAGTGCCATCATGGTGGCCTGGAAGAGATTGCTTTTAGCGATAAGGCAGCCAATTGTTTCACCAAATGTACATCTGCTTAATTTTTTTTAATTTTTTTTGGTGTAATAATAAAGATTTTTTGTTATATATTTATTTAATTACCTGAATATAAATTGCCCAATCTATCCAGTCTTGATTTGAAATTGTTTCGGAGTACAGCTTTTTCAGATTTCTGCTCCGACATGTCACTGGCAGTTATCTTCTCCAATTTCTTGGATGTGTCGTCTGAAATAATATTATTCGTGTTAGTAAAGTGTTTATGTAAAGATTGTGCAAATAATATATCAATTAATACCATGTTATTACTTTTTCAACAAGAATGTAGAACTTTAAGCAGGATTTATCCTTGCTGCACTGTTGTCAATAAGGATGGTATTGTGCCCTAACAGAAAAAAGGACCTACAGTTAGTTTGTATGCCAAATTCAACCATTTTTAGATGGAAAATTGACAAAACAGCAGTTATTATTAAAATGAAATTAATATTATTGTACCCATCATCGGCCATCGCTTTTATTTTATATATTTCCCATATTTACTTTTTTATTAGAAATGCTTCTGAAATTATATACTATCGGTACACACAGCCCTTAGTAAACTCCTAACTTTCTAACTTTTAGGTAACACTACATTTTACTACGTCTAGTTCTCCCACCAAACATGGTGTAAATGCACTGTTGTGTTTCCGTTTGAAGGAAATTGTAGCCAGAGTAACTACTGGACATATTGATACTTAACATCTTATGTCTCAGGACGGCGAGCTCATCGGAATGCCAAGTATTGCTTCGTAATTCATAATGTTGTTTAGTTTTGCTACTGTAAGCGGTTATATCGCTTATAATCAAGCGAATGGCATGCTCATTTCGCTATTCATTGCAATTAAAACATATATATGTTAACTTCCTACTAGATTTATAAATAAAAATATAATACCTTCAGTAACAGACATATCTTCCTAAACAAAACACTTCACAAAACAAGAGTGACCACAAACAAAACAACACAAGAAATGACCGTAACATTAAACTTTGACATTCATTACCTTTGTTTTAATTAGCGAAAAACAAAATTTACTAATGGACTTGCTGGAACTGTTTATCTTAAGGATGAGTAATGTTTGAACCTCAACTGGTGTAAATGTGTTTATTTGTATAGGGAAACTGGATTTATATAATTTACTAATTACCTATTAGGATGTGTATGAAAGTTTTGATATTGTAACGGTCAGTTATGCATGTTTGATTGTGATAAAATACTGACTATAAAAAAATGGTATAAATTTTTCCTCTGTGTTTTTGATATTTATAATAAAAAAATATTTTTTTATATAAGAAGTTAATGCAATATTTCTTAAAAGTTCTTTGCATAATTAAGTATGTAACTTATTGACGGGATGAATTTGGTTTTGTAAAGAGTAGTTAATACAAAATGGTTAATCACTAGATTATATAATGTAGCTATTGCATATGGCAATAGAACCTAGAGATAAGACAGCAGTAACAATAATGATTTATACTTTAGTACTGTGCTCACCAGCCCGGCTGCAACGTATCTTGAGAAGTGAAATTTTGAAAAGGCAAACTTAATGCAGTGGACAAATGCAAGCTGATTGATTGATCATGGGCAAAATATTCATCTTTTCAGCTTTATTTTTACAGAAAGAAATAAAACATTATGATGCTGAAAAGTTCTAAATGCTATACTATCCAATTAGAAGGTATTTTCTAATAATTAAACAGATTTATAGAGACAATCAATTCTTTACTTTTTAAATTAAAAGATCTAAGGATAAATAAATTATAATCCTTATATCTTTGAGCATTTCAAAAATAAAATGTAAATATTATAAAATTTTATATTAATAAATCAATGAGATTCCTATAAACCACATATAACCCTGATGTTGAAAAATATAGTGTGCATAAAAACTCACCTTCAATTTCAGTTATGATTACATTATTCCCTCTCTCTGCTTGCGAATCATAGACGACGCTTATAGGCGCGTCCCGTTCTTCCACTTGGACTTCTATTTGGATGTCGTTTCTGTGCGAAATATTGATCTCAACCGACACATCGGAGTTGCGTCTCGTAATACTACCCCTTTTAGGACTTCTAAACTCCTTTTTAGTAACCACTACATCGTTCCGAGGCTTCTGGACTAAAGAAACCACTGCCGGTTCATTCTTCTGTGAACTTAGCCTTTTATTCCCTGATTTCACTGGCGTTTCCGATTTTATGGACTTCCGAGGGGAAGTTATAGACTCCCGCGCCGGTTTTACCGGAGACTTTACAGGGGAAGACTGATTTTTAATTACACTGATGTTCTCTGACAATGGCTTTCGTTTTGGTACTGCCTGACCGGAGTTGGCAAGCTTTTGGTCTATTTTCTCCTGTCTGGCCTTCGCTCTTTCTAACATACGCTGGAAATATTCGTTAAATATTTGATTATTGCAAATTATTAGTGACCTTCACATTATAGAAATCCGTTATCGCCGCAAATAAACTTACTTGAGTGAAAGGATCCATAGTTGATAAAGTATACAAAACAAATATATATCACAATTCACGCAAATGACATATTCACGCAAATAATTACGCAAACAACGTATAGTCACAATTAGTATCGCAAATAAACAATTTCCAATAAAAAATCACCCGTTGAATAACTTGAATGCTTGACAGTCAACAAAACCGAAATTTTCAAATATAGTTCACAAAAAGTCCAGTAGGCGTCACTAACGTCCTGCTGTCAGTTGTACTTTTGCTTAAAAAATAATTTTATATTCCAAATAGTAATTTTAAATTAAATTCTAATTTATTTTTTTAATGACTACTTTATTTACAAACTAATATTTCTGATTACGATCTGCATCGCCATCTATGAAAAAGATAGGTATAGGTCTACCAGAATCTCATGGCATAAAATTAAAAACAAACATAATGATTTTTATATGGCAATACCGTCAGTCAACAGCTGTTTCAAAACTTGAGTTATGTCATTTGATGTGAATATTTTAAGATTTCTTTAATTCCTTAGCGAAAATATACAAATTAGTTCTACGATCACAAGTGCAACACATTGTTCACAAGGTTTATCGCCAGATCCGTGAGTAATTTGGCCAAATTTATACAAAATCGTCGATTATAAAATCGACGTCGTTTTAACAAATAAGTCGGAGTGAATAGTTTTGATACTTCATGATTTTTGGTTAGTTTTAGATTTGTACATGTGTTTTATCGTATTTACTTTGTTATCATGTTTTGAAACTAAACAATAATGCATTGAATACCTATTTTCAGGAGTTTCCAGAGTTTTTAGATAAGGAACGGTTTATTATTAATACTTTATCTTCATCGTCTTCATCAGAAGATGTACAGGAAGAGTATTTAGAAGTAACCTATGACTAAACTGTTAATGAAATAAAGAAGACTGAAAATCAAATAATACGTTTTTTATTTTACAATCTTGCATCTTTCATATAACATTTTTGGAATCTAATATTTATGTAAATAAAAACGACTCATAATAAAACTACGTACAATTTAGAAATTTGTTTTTTTTTTTTTTTTTTTTTATTGCATTGAATGGCGAGACGAGCAAGCCGTTCGCCTGATGGTAAGCGATACGACCGCTCATAAACAGTAGCAATATTCCACTGCGCTCGCCATCCTGAGACATAAGATGTTAAGTCTCAATATGTCCAGTAGTTGCTCTGGCTACAATGTCCTTCAATCCGAAACACAACAGTGCATTTAAGCAGTGTTGTTTCACGGGAGAAATAGACATTGCGGTGGTACCTACCCAGATGGCTTCTCACATATGAGAGACCTACCACCAGTAAAAAGGAAATTGAAAAGTGTTAGATTAAGTGAGAACTAATAAGAAGAGAGAATTAAAACGAAACTGGTGGCTCGGTACCGCCATTTTTATCTACGTTTTGGAAATACCAGCGTTCCCTCTATATTATAAATACCCGTAAGGCACGTATGTATTTTGTAATTTGACAGCCTTTAAAATGACAGCCTCCGTGGCGCAGTTGGTTAGACGCCGCTTGTGAAGCGAGATGCCGCGGGTTGGTTTTGCACCGAGAGAAATGTTTGTGCAGCCCACAAATATTTCCTTCGGGTCTGGGTGTTTCTGAGATCGAAAAGTCTCTTGTATTTTCTGATACCCACGACACAAGACTCGATCTTAGTGTAGGGTCAGGACTATATATGTGACTGTTGGGTGTTATTATTTATTTATTTAGTATTGAAAAAAATCTTATTTACATTTTTTAATTGGCTATTAATCAAAAAGTACAATTTTACAAAGACAATTTTAGAAAGAAACTTTATTTACAAAGTTTTACTAAAAAAATCATGTTAATTTGAAATAATAATAAATAACAATTATTGAAAGTATCAAAATATGTTCATCCAATTACCCCAGTGTTGCGATGCGCAAATTCAAATTTCCCAAAATGCCATGAGATTCTGGTAGACCTATACATACATTAATTATTATGCTTGTTTGTTCTGTTACATTTATTTCCAACATTCATCCATAGGTGGCGCTATAATGGGTAACTCCACGTAACTCATTACGTTATCCAGCCTCCCAAAATATCTCGCCATTCTCTTTAGGACTATGACTCCCACATCCATAAAATATGAAATTAATAGTCAATGGGCATCCGGCATGATATCTAATAGATTTGGATAAAATGTGGGGGGAAGCCCTGTAATCTGTAGGTACCTAGTACCAACCTACATAACAACCAGGAGGTACATACTGGAATTATACAGATTGATATCGAGAGTCATATAGGTGTATACTAGGTTGAAGTTTATGATGTTTGTTTTGTACAATAATAAATCGTAATTATGTAATAAATCAATTTACAACAATATAAATTATTTATTGCAAGCAACTATTTTTAGGTTGTTAGGTTTAGGTAGAGTTGACTGTTAAGATTCTTTTTACCCTCCACTTCATCAACTCAACTTCAACTTTTCCAGTTTCTACTCACCCGCAGAATTATCCGAATACAAATTCGTATATCTCTCTTTAGCTACAGGAATATCTCCACATAGACCTGTTGGAAGCCTGTAACCAGCGACTTCCTGCAACCTTAACCAGTTCGTCCGTCACCTTGTATTTTATTGCACCGTCGGGAATCCGACAGTGCGCTTGCCTATACGTGGCCTCCACTCCAGACCATTTCGGCCCGACCATATTCAATCCCTGTTGCATAATAGCAAAATCAAATCTTATCTGTTTGTTTGTGGAATACTAGTTATAGGCATTATCAAAGATGTTCCTTTTATATCTACATATTTTTTCTGTATTCATCTTCAATATGGCTGACTTAAGAACGTGGGTTACCAATCACTATGAACTTCAAGCGAATTCTAAATTTTATAGCCCACTTGGCCTTAGTTGTTGCCTAACAATGGCCTACTATTGTAATTTTGAAGAATTGTTGTAAATTGCAATGTGTTCTACGTGCCATATTAAAATATTATTAGTATTTTAACCATTAATTCTATGCACTTCCATAACAAACACTCAATTCCGCGGTTATGCGTTATTTGTTCAAGTTAAATTGATTAGAACACGGTTAAAACCGCGAGTAAAATCCGTAAAACAAACATCATTTACAGAAATATACGTAGACATAGAATTTGTTTGTTTTATTTTGGCAGTTCCTCTTCTTCTGATCCTTTTTGAAATGTATTACATAGTTTCATATTATACGATATGCTCAATACTACACAGTTGGTGTTACATAATTACTCGTTACAATAAAATGGTTTATATTACTATGACTCTAAGTTTGAAGTCGACCTCTTTCAATATATATCTTACATTTTCATTTTGTTTTGTCTCTACTCAATAATTGTTGCATCACGATTAGACCATGAGGAAACCTGCATACGATAGTGATTTCTACGGTGTGTAATGTCTGCAAACCAGCACTTGGTCAACTTGTAAATTATATGGCTTAACCCTGTCAATCGTACTCTCGATTGTAAAGGAGGCCAGTGCTCTGCAGTGGGACGTATATGGACTGATACAGATACTAGAGATTTCACTGCACCTCTCGGAAAATGCAATGCTATCTACACAGAATATTGAATAGCGATAGATGATTTTCTCCCGCCATTCGCCTAAATTCGGATAAAATGGTTTTATAGGCCTGAGAACCGAACCAAGGGTTTCACAATTCTCCGCTTACGTAAACCTCACAATGGGCATGTTACAAGATCAATTTAGATCTTTATAGTTTATGAAAATTTATTCTTAATTATTTTTTACCACCACATATTTACACTGCTAACAGGGAAAAAAATAATAATAAGAAAACTCGTCAATCAACAATATACAGCATGAGTTGTGTTTATTTATTAGATCAGTCTCACAAAGTTATGTGTTTATTATTATAAAATATATTCACATACATAGTACTGACCCACTACTGACCCCACACTAAGGTTGAATATTGTTTCACTAAGATTGTGTCATAGCCTACTTACGTAGACTTTTCGGCCTCACAAACACTCAGACCCGAAACTAACCAGCAGCTTCTCGTTTCACAGCCGGCGTCTAACCAACTGCGCCACGGAGGCTATCTAATATTTATTGAGATAAACACCTATTCACTATAAAAATAATCGTTTCAATCTGGAAAATATATGGGACAAATGTTATTGTTTTCGTTTTCCGAGTTGGCCAAATAGGGAAAGTTGTTCACTATCATGAGTGCAGCATTTCCCCTTCGGCGTTATAATATATCCTTTATGTCCAAATAAAAAGACAAAGGAACCGACCTTTAGTACTTATTTTATATTTGCAACAAGGATAACACAAATATAAAAGCCATAAGACAGATTCCGCAAGTTGATGCAATCAACGAGCTCTATTTAAAAACTCGTTCCAAGAAACGTGAACCGTAGAATTAAATCTACAGTGCAATATTATACACATATTTGCCCTTCCCACAATGAACAAACCTGTCTACTACGTATTGTTTAGCACAATGCTTGGGAACCCGCGTTTGAAGGACTTAAGTAACGGGATTTTTGTATACCTACAATATGTATTACTAATATTGTAATTTACTGGTAGGTCTCTCATATGTGAGAGGCCGTTTGGGTACCACCGCAATGTCTATTCCAGCCAAACAGCGCTGTAAATGCACTATTGTGTATCGATTTGATGGGCATTGTAGCTGTTGTAACTACTGGCTATATTTCTCTTTCTTTTTGTTCTTTCTTGAACATATAAAAAACGTCGGGGAAAAGTCGAAAAGGAACTTTTTTGCTTTGACCAAGAATATCAAAATCAACGTGGGGGCTATCTTTCAATACACTAAAAATCATGTATGGAGCAACTTACTTAGGATGTATTTGTTACGGATCTCCCGTATGGGCTGATAGGGCTACTATCGGCGCTGTGCGAAGAAAACTGCTCCAGAGCCAACGCTTGGCCTTGATATTCTTGTGTAAGGCATATAGAACTGTTAGTACCGAAGCTTTGCCTGTCCTGGCGGGTGTACTTCCAGTCGACCTGGAGGTGCAACGTCGCGCCGCCATGTACCTATTACTCTATTAGGGAGAATATGGATAAAAGTATTTTAACCGCACGTGAACTTTTAAAAATTGATAGATTATTAAAACCGCTTTCAGTGGTATATAGCGAACTATTAGATGAATGGCAAAATAGATGGGAGGTATCTTTGAAGGGACGACATCTTTATCAATATTTTCCTTGCGTTCGTGACCGTTTGACAAAGACTTGGTTGGATGTCGATTATTGCGTATCACAGTTTCTCACGGGCCATGGTAATTTTAGGTCTAAACTTTACTCTTTTAGGCTTGTTGAATCGCCTGCGTGCCCATGTTCAACACCTAATTGCGAGTATGAGCAGTCCGCGCATCATATACTTTGGGAATGTAGTCTTTGGCAGAATGAGCGTAAAACTATGCTGGATAGTATGCAGATATCATCTGGAGTCGTATACTACATGGACCTTGTAGAGACTAGGAAGAACTTCCGTGCTTTCCGGCGTTTTTGCCATACTTATTATTGGAATCAAGTCTAAAAGCTCACATAATAGGTCCCATTTAAATGTAATAATGATATGATCCGTGGTGCCTTACAGCTGGCTTCTCTGGCTGTAAAAGTATTTTTACGAGGTTATGTACCTGTTTAGTTCATTGTTTTGTCGCCCGCTTTGCACGGAAGGAAGTGGAAAATAATTTATTTCCAACTCCTCCTATTAATTTCACTTTCTGAGTAATTTCGTTGCGGGTTAAAGACAAGTTAGACATTCCCGGAGACTCGCCGAGCTTCAATGCTCGGTGTCATTACATTGCGTGCCACTGTTGATCCTGGCTCACAGGAGTTATAGTGGTGGGTGTGAGGGTGGGACAGTCTCTACTGGCTATATTGTGACTTAACATCTTATATCTCAGGATGTCGGGCGCAGTGGATACCAAGCATTGCTTTGTAATTCAAGGTGTTGTTTGGTTTTGCTACTGTTAATGAGCGGTCATATCGCTTTCCATAAGGCGAACGCATGCTCGTCTCGCCATTCTTGCAATAAAAAAAAAACCTGAAGAGGTGTATGATTACTCGCTTAGATTAATAAATTTAACCAAAAATCCTGACGATCAATTTGAAAAATGCTGATGTATGGCTCGTGTTCAAAACAAAGTTAATAAAATTGGAATGTTAACTGATGAGATGCGTTCTACGCTAACTGCATTGCTGAAACGGAGTCAATAACAGTGAGACCACTCTATTCAACCTATGCCAGCTATATCACTAACACTGTAACCAAGATACAAGCCAAAACCTGGAAGGAAGAGCGAACGATGTAACAAAACTACTATCAGAATAAATAAGGATCTGCCGTATGGCAAGGGAGCGATAGAATTCAATCGGGTACCTATGCTTGTAGTGAAACGACTACCACATCGCATACGTTATTGGTATAAATTAATAAACAAGAGTCGGTGTCTTCAGAATGAGTATTTCCATTATATTTCTCAACTTTTATGGAGTAATCAAATATTATTAGCTATGCCTCAGACTTAATGAGAAGTTTAGGTATAAACGCTTCCCATTTAGATGATTCATTTGCCACAGCAAAAATTGTACTGAAACTACGGATGATTCGTTTATAATATTATATATTTGTGTTTCTTGGTTAAATGAACGCAACGTTATTATTATTATTAACATAATTTACATCTACCTATTAATACAAGTAACCAAATTGTATCTCGCAATTCATAATTATATTTTTATAAGTGCCTTTAAACAAATTAGGATATTCATAATTAACTTTACATAGAGGTAGTTTCGCTCCTGATGAACGAGAAAACCGTAGGGACCTGTGTATACAGATTTTAATGGTCTCTACATAAATTCGATAGTGTATGAAGCATAATCACCGTATTAGCGTGATGGACAAGAGAAACTACTTATATAAGGGTAAAGATCACGCAGTTAATCGGCACTAAAATTATGTGACTTATCAATTTGCAACACAACTCACTGGTTATGTTATAAGCCGGTGCGTTCGCATCGCTATACCTGTAAAAATGCAAGCAAATCAGCAGCAAAAACTTGGCCATACTACTGGTTCACTGTTTTATCAAAGTGCAAGAGAATGACTCACAGCCTCTCAGTAATAAACAGCGTTCATCACAACACATATTAGAACCAAGTACATCATGACACATTCCCACTCTGCCTTACTTTGTGTTTAATCTGTGGCCAGTGTACATTCGACAACCGAGAGAAACGCGTGTGTGGTTCGAATTTTGAAAACATGGGTGAGTTTTGTCATACGAGTATGATCGAAGTGGAATTAATGATTTTTAGTTAGTTAAAAAAATGTTAATAATATGAAAGTAAAAGTTGAAATGTATTATGCTTTGTCTCTACGTGAGATGAATGGTTAATAAAGGTACAGTTATCAGTGGTCGTGAAATAATTCTCGTGTAGGGAGAAGGAAGCTTCTTGGATATAATATACGGAAGATGTCAGTTTCCTATATTCCTTGATATAATTATGCATATTTTGAATTTCCTATTGAAAATATTTTAAAATACCAATAATAAAAAAAAAATTCTTTCCATTTCTTTACATACCTTTATTAAACATGTTCAACCAATTTCGAATATTTATTATACGGCCTCTCATCCCTCACGTACGATAAAACATAACAATACTAGCTTTACATATCAATTGTTCAAATTTCTTTCCAATGAATATTTCTTTTAAGTGCCATTATGACTGTCCAAGCGTCGAAATTCGAATAGAACTAAACCTTTTACAAAAATATTAGTTCCTTAAAGATTCTCCCATAGAAGAAATAAACCTGCGCAATTTGTAAACTTAAATTAACAACATCCTTGTTTGTACACGGAATGAACAGGTTGAATTACATTGAAAGACTCTTATTATCATATTTATTTGGTTGGCTTAGTAAATGCTTGTGTAGAATCACAGATGTACCTATTGAGTGAAATATATTTGTCTATATTTTTTGCTAACGAAGTAGTGGTATTATCGATTGCAAATTAATATGCAATCTTAATCGATATCTAAAGATCGATTTCCAAAATAAACCAATCAAATCAAATGTGCGCATGCACATGCCTTTAACCTGATAGATATATTTTCGAGATCAATGCTTAGACAGGGATCAAGATATTCAAAAGTGGTGTATTTTTTCAAAAGTGGTGTAGAGACATGATTTTTTAAAGTTCAGATATAATACCTAGCGATCGTGTTGTCAATTAACCATTCACAATTACTGGCACACTTATCTTACAGAAAATGAAGATAAAATGTGGCTATTTCTAGGAGGCATGGGTAGAAAAAAGAAGCACTTATAGAAATGTCGTATTTTATTATAGTCAATTATGATTTATCTGTTCCTTTAATGGTGAAGGAAAACATCGCGAAGAAACCTGCATACCATAAAACTCCTTACAATGATTTCTGTGATATTTGAAGTCGGCCAACCTGCTTTAGGCCAGCATGATAGTATGAACTAAGCTATAATCGAACTCTTGGTTGTAAAGGACGCTTATTCGCAGGAATTACTGATTGTACTGTATCATTTTGCACGGTATCAGCCCATACATCTACATCCCACTGCAGGGCCGGGGCTACTCTACAATCAGAGTACGATTGAGAGTGGTTAGACCATACAGTCCAACACGCTAGCCTAGTGCGGGTTAGCGCTCTTTACAAACAATGGAAATTCTTACAAATCGCGATGGTTTTATCCAGGTTTTTCTTCACAGCTATAGTGCGTGTTGATTGACTATCAATACACGAATTACCGATTATGTCTGGCCACCTAAAGAGTAGATATTTACGTGACCAATGCCACAAAACCATTACTGATAGTGAGATAATTTAAGTAGATTAATACGTCGCATCGTCTTAGGATTCAGGTCATTGGCAGAGAACTGGTTTTGCCATTAGCCGACGAGACAAGCTTGTACTTAGTAAATGTCATAAACCTATACTCGTGTATTTAAAAGAAGCATATGTTGTACGTACGAGATTTTATGCTCTATTATAAGATGGTTTATCTTTGAAATCTATGTTTTTTTCGATTTTACAATAATTATTTAGCCTCCTTAGAATACCGTGGGATGTAAATGAAAATTGCATCACCCGCAAGAAGAGTTTTTGTTTTTATCTACCATTTTTAAAACGCGTTCTGAAAAAGAATGTTTTTAAAAGATTTAAATTAAAGAAATAATATTTTAACAACTGAATTATATTCATTTCCAGGTTCCATGATGGTAGTTCTGTCCCTCTTTGCTGTTCTTCTAGCAGTTTCCTACACCGAAGCTGGTAAGTTGACGACACCAGATAAATTTAATAATAAATAGTCCATAGTCAATTTTATAGTCCTGAATCTAAACTAAGAATGAGCCTTATGTCGTGGGTATCAGAATCTATGGAAGACTTTTCATTCTTATAAAAACATACCCGACACAATATTTGTAGATTACACAGACAATTGTCTCGTTGCGGGGGTCGAGCCGGCGGCCACAGTAGTATTCTGTGCCGCGGCCTCTCGTTTCACAGCCGGCGTCTGATCATCTACACCACGGAGGCAGGGGCCCTGCTATATTTATCCGAAACGAAGTTCGAAACTTCGCACGAACAAAGTTTGTGACGATACGAATGTACCTACTCTGTAAATGTTCGGATTTGTATAACGTACATCGTAACCAATAAGTCTATGATTACGACCATAAGTATATGTAGGTACATTCGTATCGTATATAAACTTCGATCATCCGAAGTTTTGAACTTCGTTTATTTATATATTTATATTAATATATTATGAATATAGTAGGGCTCCATTCATTCTTCGATCCGAAGATTCGAATTTCGTGTTACAGAGTAGGTTTCGAAACGAAAAACGTCACGAAGATTCGAATTTTGGATTTACATATATAGTAGGGCCCCTGTCATTTCCATTTACATATTCTACGGAAACCATGCTGTCTTATCATAGATTAAAGTAATAATGTTTTTTTTTGGTACGATGGCTATAAGAATTTAATGCGTTCTTGCGAAAATGGCAAGCTTGCGAAATGTCGAGTCAAGGTTAAGGTAAAAAAGTCGCTTGGCTCAATGATCAATGAATATTATTTACAAACCTCAAACGTACTTCTGTCTCAAAAGTAGCACTCAACCTTTCTACTTTTACCTGTATGTGAAGTGAAGTAGTAAACACACAACTGACCGTGTTAAAGGATGCAAAAAATAGCGGTTTTACAAGGAAAAGACACATTTATATTGCGCACTATTGAATAACATGTATCTACTTTTTTTAAACTGAATTTCGCTCTAACCTAGGATTATTTCCTATCGTGGGTTTTAGTTTTTAAAAATATCGATTTTACAAACACAAATCATTTAAGTACCCGTCTATATTTGTTTCTATTATAGATCCAGGTTATGCAAATATTCAGGTAATATACCTATGCGATGAACAAAACCACAGCCTCTTACCAGAGCATGCTGAAGTAATATCATAATTTAATTAAAGACAAATAGGTACTTAAATAAGAGCGCATCACGGAGAAAAAATTGCTTGTTTGATTTTGTTCCATCTCAGCTATAATCATTTTAGTATTATTTGCTGTATCAGGCCATATAAGTCTCACTGCAGGCCTCCTCTACAATTCAGTGTACGACTAAGAGAGATTAGGCCATATAGTCCACCACGATCAGTATTGTTTAATTTTTAAAACCTCATTATAAAATACTTCTTCAATAATATTTTGATAATTTCCAGGTGGGGCTTGCCCGTTGCCTTCTAAAGTGTACGGCTGTAGTCCAAAATGTGTTCAGGACTACGACTGCAAGCAAGGCAAGGTTTGCTGCTCCAACTCTTGCAACGCCAAGTCCTGCTCCGAGCCAGCGCCGTACGGAGGAGCGGGTGGAAATGGAGGCTCCAATAAATACGCCAGTGAGTAGAACGATCTGTATTTGTACGAGTATTGGCACGAGCCTCCGCAATAATCGAGAATACGATTGAGAGTTGTTAAGAAATATTGTCCACCACGCTGGCCTTGTGCGGGTTGGCGGACTTAACATACCATAGATTTTTTTATAAATCGATAGGGTATATATGCAGGTTTCCTCAGTACATTTTCCTTCACGGTTAAAAAAAATATGACAAAATGTTATTGAATCCATAAAATAGATAGTTTAGATACAATTTCTTTGTCTCTTAAGACTTACGAAGACTTAAGAAGAATTACGAAGACATGTTTGGCAATCCACCACGCTCGTCACCCTGATATATAACCAGTAGTTACTCTAGCTACAATGTCCTTAAACCAGAACACAACAGAAATAGACATTGCCGTGGTGCCTACCCAGGCGGCCGCTCACATATGAGGGACCTACCACTTTTGTTTTTCATCATCATCAACCATATTCAAAATGTTCTGTGCATCAATTTTCAGTCACAGGAAGCTACCGAACTTAGACCTCATCAAAAAGCCTCCACATGTTAATAAATGTAATTAACCATTTCAATTTGTATTTTCCAGCTGGTGGAACGGGCATTTACTGTGAAAACGTGAAGTGCAGCCCGGGAGAAGTTTGCAAAATGGACCGCTCCACTAAGAGAATGAAATGCAGCAGGGCCTGAACATCAATATTTATTGTTTTTATAAGGTTTTTTAAATTAAAATGCTTTTTATTACTTGAGTGTTGTTTTATTGCAATAATAATACGAGCATGCCGTTCGCCTGATGGTAAGCTATGCCACCGCTCATGAACAGTAGCAAAACCAAACAACACCTTGAATTACAAAGCAATGCTTGGCATTCCACTGGGACATAAGAAGTTAAGTCTCAATAAGTCCAGCAGTTACCCTCGTTACAATGTCCTTCATATCTTATTGTTTCTGATAAATATAACTTCATAATGTTAGCAGTCATGGTATGAATATCCAAAACTAGGTCTAAATAACACCAATTATCTCTCTTGGGAATCAGAAACAGCTAAAGACGTTTAGGTTTAAAAATGCTTACATTAGTATTATTACGGTTCGTATATTATCATCCCCATCACTCTATACGTGACATTTCTGAATTCTTAACCATTAAGCCGAGGTTATTATTTATCACTACATAGTATAAAACAAAGTCGCTTTCTCTGTCCCGATGTCCCTTTGTTTGCTTAAATCTTTAAAACTACGCACGGGCTTTGATGCGGTTTGTTTAAATAGATAGAGTGATTCAAGAGGAAGGTTTATATGTATAATACGTACATATTATTGTACAGAAATCTATTTGTACCCGGGCGAAGCTGGGCCGGGCCGCTAGTTTATTTATAACTTCATTGTACGTACACCAAAAAGTGTGAAAGCCTACAGCCTTTTATAGGCAACCTTTGAATAGAGATAAGAGAAAGGAGAAATTCCTATATTTCATTTGGTTCATGGAACTTAAATCTAGCTGGCCCGATTGTTAGTAAGTATACAATAATGTTCGCCTGTCCTGAAAAATATAATTAAGTAGATATCATGGTTTTCCATAAGAATGAAAAGTATAGAGAGTGGAAATTATTTTAATCTTCTAGCTAGTAGCTATACATACAGAGTGAAGTTAGATTGACCACCGAGCATACGTGGATCATTTAAAATAGTACAGAAACGAATTGTCTTCATATTATATGGATGAACTCTACTGCGATACAGGATGGTACGATGGGAGATCAGTGACCGATGGTACTCATCCTATCTATGGTATGGTTTATGGTAGATTTTATTGTAACACCTCCCATGGTGCCGAATGCAGACGATAGAACAAACAGAGAAACTCCAATTACTGATGACTGTCTTCTAGTTATAAACACGAGAATTTCTACTAGACCTCTTATTTGCCTTAATAGTCAATGCTCTGACACCCGTATTCTAAGACGTTTCCTCAACCTTATATCTGCCGAGGTGACGTTTAAAATGAATTCGAGGAATCCTCGAAAATGGTATGCTTAGTTAAAAATATATCTTTCCTAGAGGATCCTCGAGTTCGAGGTTGAGACGAGGAAATACGTCATCAAATACGTCATTGATGTGTTAATAAGGTACAGATTTAACAAAAACTATTTGACATTTCAACATTATACTCACTTGAAAAGTGACAGTCAAAATTTGTCATGTAAATAATAAACAATGTTTCCATAGTGAAAATATTTCCTCAAGTATTCCTTAAGGTAGGTCGCGACGTACCTTGGCGCCACGGTGCGCCGACATACCGGCTGACGCAGGTGCTCACCGGGCACGGCTGCTTCGGTGCGTACCTGTGTCGCATAGCCGGAGCGGAGGAGTCCGCCGTGTGCCACCATTGTGGCAACTGCCGTGAGGACACGGCCCAGCACACGCTAGAGGAGTGCCCAGCCTGGGACGAGGAGCGCAGCGCTCTCGTTGCGGTCATCGGAAGTGACCTTTCGCTGCCGGTCGTGGTCGCCGCCATGGTCGGCAGCCGGAGGTCGTGGCGAACCATGCTCTCCTTCTGCGAACGTGTCATGTCGCAGAAGGAGAGCGCTGAGCGGGATCGGGAGCAGACCGATCCCGCTCGTCGCCACAGGAGACGTAGGAGGCGCCGGGACAACAACTAACCCGGCGCCGCAGAGGCCACGCGGGGCCGCCGTCCCTACCTTGGCGGCCCCCGAGACGTGACGCTACAAGCGTCTCATGCCGCGTCGCTAAGCGGCGGTGCACAAGAGGCGGTCCTGGCGCGTCCGCTCAACGGTAACCCGGGGCCGTCTCTGTAGTGCACCGATGGTGGCCGACGCGGGGTTTTTAGTCGGTATTTCGGCGCGTATTGTGGTAGGGACCCGACCCAGCGGCCGCCCGTCCACATCCACGGGCGGCACAACATCTCGCTGGGCTCGGAAGGCGCCGGTGAGTCCGACACACCCTCGCTCCTTCGGGGGTGGGATGGTCCGTAAAGGGATTTTCCCCGCGAGAAAAAAAAAAAAAAAAAAAAAAAAAAAAAGCGACGTACCTTGAGTTTGAAAGTTGATTTCTTTCCTCGAGAAAGAAAAAGTATTGAGTGACGTTGAGTGGAGGAGAATCTACGATAAATACAGATTTCCTCCAGTTAAGGCCGAGTGGAGTCGTCATTTTCGAGGAACGTCTTAGAATGTGGGTGTCAGTTTCCTCTCAACATGAATGCCATCTTTGAAAAGTTCACCAAAATATGAAAGTAATGATTTCGATATGAGAGGAACAACACGTATGTGACATTTGGGCGCAATTGCAAACAAGTTTTGAAAAGGCGTATTTTTCTGATTATAGTGCATATTCATTTCACTTTTTAGATATACTGGAACATCATGACAAGCATATTACTAAGGAAGTTTTTCTGCAAAATAAAACTGCGTGAAAAAAAATAATGTGTGATGGAAGATGAAACACAAACATGTTATATAAATCGAAAAGTTTTAGTTTATGACAGAAAAGAGTAGTAGGAACGACAGTTCCTTATTAAAAAATCCTAAACACATGAGCAGTCGTATCGCTATCAGGCGAACGGCATGCTCGTCTCGCCATGCATTGCAATACATAAAATATATTATGGAAATTATAAGCTAATGATATTATAAAACGCAATAAATATTGTAGTTGATGTAATGAACATATTTTTGTAGGGAGTTCCTACCTACTAATTAGGTAAACAACAATTCTTGGAAAATATTGGCATTTGTGTTGGAGGTTTTTTTCTCTATTAGATATTTACAGGGACTGTTACCGAAAACGAAGCTGGGTGGTAGTTTAAGTGACTTCAGACACAATGCAACTAAATTTTGTGCAAAAAATTGCGACGAATATTTTTGTTATTTTTTTTCTATCGTCGTATTAGGGTGGTAAGTACATAGTTATTTTTTAAATAATAGTGTACACTTTTTTTATTTTTAAACACGCTATGGTATGCTAGGGTGTATATTATTATTTCAGCAATAAAATAATTTAATTAAAAATTAAAAGACCGACTTCAATGTGCACTACAAAGTAATAAATAATATATATTTCATTGTGCTAGCACACATTGATTAATTTTCTTATTGACTAGACTAGCCAACAAATCTTAAATACGTAATATTTTGAAGGCGGGTCGCCAAGTGCCAATCGAGAACAAATTTAAGTAATGTAACACAGTTGAATATTACCTACTTGTAGATGTATCGTTGGCGCTCAGTTAGGTCCATATGTATACTAGAAACAAATTAATTTAACATATTGATCCTACGTATACATTTGTTGAAATTTTAATAGAATTAATATGTGTCATATGTGTGGTCTAATTTTAATTTATTGCATATGATCAAAGATATAGTGGTCAAGGGTTTCAACTCCAGGGTACACCATCGACTTATTGGAGTCACTTGCATATTTATATGTGTATACAATTACTTTAACAGTGATAGGAATCATAGTGAGGAATGTATAAGAAAGGGAAGGGTTGTTAAGTTTGTATGTTTCGCTCGATTGTAGTAAGTCCGATGCTCAACAATGTTGATTAAGAGCTGATATATTAAGGACGGGCGATTTTTCTATTATGTAGTTATCAGGACAGGGACTGGTTTTTTTTTTTTTTTTTTATAATGGCCTGGCATTGTGGCGGCATTGCACCTGATGGAAAGTGTCAATGCCGCCCAGGCAGAGTATCCATTGGCATCGGACGGCAGTCCCATGCCAATGGAAACAATTATGCCGGCCTGCTTAGGTGCCTCTTCACACCACGGCAGAAGGACCCAGGATTGTAGGAAGGAGGGAACACGCGCGCCGGCAAACAATACCACACCCTGACGGTGCGGCACAGAAACGAATTTGAGAACCGTTTGGTTCGCGCCGGAATGGTGTGGACCGTCAAGCTATGGCTTCGCAAGCCAGCACGCGTGGTTCTGGTTAGGAATGGAGAGAAGGGGAGCAAGTTGAACAATTCCTCAGAGCACTCACCGTGATACAGGCGGTAGAACACGCTTAGAGAGGCGACATCTCTCCGGAGTTGTAGCGACTCCAAGTTGCTCGTAACGTCTGCATCATTCACAATGCGGATGGCCCGCCGCTGCAATCCATCCAAGGCATCGAGCAGGTACTGGGCGGATCCATCCCAAAGGTGCGAGCAGTACTCCATACCCGGCCGGACCTGCGCTTTATATAAGCGACAAAGCTGACCGGGCGTGAAAAACCGACGCACCCTGTTCAGGACTCCAACCCTGCGTGATGTGGCAGATATTACGCCCTCGATGTGATTCCTTGGATTGAGATCACAGCGGATATTCACACCAAGGATACACAGGTCATTCCGCACTGAGAGGGGAGTACCCTGCAGAATGGGGAGAGGAGAGAACGGGGATTTTTTGCACGTGAACGCACACACCTGGGTTTTCTTGGCATTGAACTCAACCATATTCCTGGAACCCCATGTAGAAATGAGATCCAAGGTCCGGTTGAGCTCAATGACAAGATCTTCGCGTCCCTTCACAGTTTCGACACGGCAATCTGGAGGCCCGCAGTGGTATCGCCCATGAACCGTGCTGTCATCTGCATAGCAATGAATGTTGCCAAGCGACAACATGTCATTGATATGCAGAATAAACAAGGTGGGCGACAGCACCGAGCCCTGAGGAACTCCGGCATTTACCGACATGAGCGCCGAAGCGTGTCCGTCACGACTACAGGTATTCTACGCCCATGCAGAAAGCCGGAAATCCACGAACACAGGTTGCCGGGTAGACCGTATGCCGGAAGCTTGGACAGGAGACCACGGTGCCAGACCCTATCAAACGCCTTGGCAATGTCGAGGCTCACAGCAAGAGCCTCGCCACGCCGGTCTATCGCCTCACCCCAGCGATGCAGGACAAACGCTAGAAGATCACCCGTCGATCGATTATGGCGGAATCCGTATTGTCGGTCACTGATCAACGAGTGATCCTCCAGGTAGCGGACCAATTGAGCGTTTATGATCCGCTCCATGATCTTACACATCATTTGCACCAGATATGACTATAGACTCTCGCCCCCAACCACACCGAGGGACAAAACACGCAAGGCGTAACGTGGGTGTCCTGGTTGATACCAGAAGAATCTCTGCATACCCATTCTGGGAAAATGGCGTGAGTTTATATAGATTAAGGTAAATTAATATTGCGTGTAAAATTGCGTATTTTTCGCTAGGATGTTTTACACAAATTAAATTTAAGTGTAGGACGTCGTGTTCGTCATTTGGCGACCCACCTTCAAAATATTACGTATTTAAAATTTGTTGGCTAGTCTAGTCAATAAGAAAATAAATCAATGTGTGCTAGCACAATGAAATATATATTATTTATTACTTTGTAGTGCACATTGAAGTCGGTCTTTTAATTTTTAATTAAATTATTTTATTTATTACTTTTTAGTTTTCATAAGCATTGCAATAATGCCAAAGGTAATCATACCGGGTATCTCAAGACTGCTACCGAAAACGAAGCCGGGTGGTAGTTTTAGTGGCTACAAACACAATGCAATTAAAAATTTCGCATAGAAACGCGACAATTATTTTTTATGATTTTTTAAATATCGTCATTTTTGGGTGGTAAATCCTTAGTTTTTGCTAAAATAATAATTTAAACTCTTTGATACCTTAGAGTATTTATAAATAAAAGGGTATACACTATTATTTTAGGAAAAGACGTATTTACCACCCAAATATGGCCATAGAAAAAAAATAACAAAAAAAAAATGTCGCTTTTTATTGCCTCTTTTTCTGTTGCATTGTGTCTGAAGTCGCTTAAACTACCACCCGGCTTCGTTTTCGGTAGCAGTCTTGATATACCCTGTATAATGAAAAACTGGAATCAATGTATACAAAAAATGAACCACTGTGATCCTTTATAATTTCAAAAACGAAAATTAATATTTTATGATTTTTAAGGAAGCTACACTGTCATTTCGTTTTTATGATAAAGAAAATACTAAAATCGGCTCAACCTGCTAGAGATATTGAGTACACTTATGCGTGGTAATCATTCGTTACCCGTTATAAAACACATATACTTAACCTAATGGACGAAAAATCATTGCGTTTCTGCAAAGTTTTGTGGAGGTCTGCTCTCCAGATATGTACCTATTCATCAGATCATCACCATATTTTATGTGACCAACATTATGTTAATTATATAATTCGTTTCGATTGTATAATTCGTTCCGAAGAAAAGTTATTTAAAATCATTTATTTATTGTCGCAGATATTTAGTATTTATCTTTGTATATATTCGCCCCCCCCCCTTCCCACGCCCCTTTCCATCCCCTCCCCCCTTGTAGTAGTAATAAACGTATACTGAACCTAATGTAAAAAGAATTATTGCTGTACTGTTCAATTTTGAGGAGTTCTGCCCTTCAGGTCCAAAGATATTCATCAGGTCTTCACAATATTTTTTTTGGTCTAACCTATCATATAATACTCCTTGACAAAAAAGTTATTTTTAAGTCGGTTAAGAACTGCCGGATATATTGAGTATTAACAATTGTACCTATTTTCTACCCCCCTCACCCCCCACCCCCACCCTTATCCCATTTTACCCACCCTTTGTAATAATATACTTATACTTAATCTAACGCAAAAAGAATTAATGCTGGACCGTTTAATTTTCAGGAGTTCTGGTCGGCAGATCCTAAGATATTCATCAGGTCTTCACCAATTTTATATGGGACCAACCCTGTATATTGTGCTTTCCAACAAAAAAGAAATTTTCAAAATCGGTTCACAATTGCGGGCGTAATAGCGTAACAAACATACAAAAAAAAAATCAGTCGAATTGATTACCTCCTCTTTTGAAGTCGGTCAAAAACTATGGATTTACCACCCAAAAAATATATATTTAAAAAATAATAAAAAATTTGTCGCGTTTGTTTGCGAAATATTTAGTTGCATTTGGTTTGTAGTCACTTAAACTACCACCCGACTTCGTTTTCGTTTCGTTTTAGGTAATTTTTCCGATGGCGTTGTTGGCAGTGGAACTGTTGAAGTCACAAGGCCAAATTCAGCGACTTGTCTTTTCCTGGCATTCAAGTCTTAGGTATTTACTTGAGTACCTATATGAAAGTTTATTTTATTAAGTCCGGCAAACGGGCAAACAGGTCACCTGATGATAAGTGACCACTGCCGCCCATGAACATCCATAACGCTTGGATCATAGATGCGTTGCCGGCCCATCAAATCAGAAGGGGAGCTGGAAGGAAAAATGATTGTGTAATAAAAGGAAAGGAGTATTAGGCAACCGGCAATCGCACTTAATGTACAAAACGCGACAACAAAGCTGTCGCTTCACGTCGATCTCCTGTGAGGCAGTGGTACCGCCTCGGACGAGCCTGCCCATTCATACTGAGTCATGACTGACAACAGTGTGCCTCTACCACTATTAAAAATGTAAACGTTACAGGTACATTATAATGAACAGGAAACAAGTCATAATATATAACAAAAAATTCTATACAAAGGTATTAATTAAATAACTTAATTGACTGTGAAGTTCCATGGAAATTACTTGTAGGGAAGGAACTCATTATAATAAGTAAGTACATAATACCTACGAGTATAGACATATGATGACATATGATGTGTAGTTCAATAAGGTTTTGTTAAGGTAAATGGCAAGTCCTTCAAACCCTTTTTGACGTGACAACGTCTTAAATTAGGTTGCGGCTGGGAGTCACTTATGAAAAAGTGTAACGCCCGGTAACGTAACGGTGCGCGCGCAGCACTAGAGAATTATTTTTCAGTTTCACCCACTTTTTCCAAAATTGTCCCATAGCCCCCCCCCTGCCTTCCCCCACCCTTATTCCGAAATAGTGCCTATTAGCCTCCCCACGAAACCTACCCCCCCCCTCCCCTACCCCCACCCCGAAAATTTACCTCACCCCCCAATCCTATCTCGGCCAACATAGGTCGTAGACCCACCGAGTTTGGTATCCTCGGAACCGTCTTGGTGAGGGCTACAAATTGACCCCGCCAGAAATCCCAAATTACGCAAAAAATTACCCCCCCAAAAAAAAATATTTTACCTCCAAAAATTAATTTAAGTTAGCCTCCCCACGAAACCTTCCTCCCCCCCCCCTCCCTTACCCCCACCCCGAAAATTTACCTCACCCCCCCCCCCAATCCTATCTCGGCCAATATAGATCGTAGACCCACCGAGTTTGGTATCTTTGGAACCGGCTCGGTGAGCTCTACAGATTGGCCCCAACCAAATCCCCAAATTCCTCCCTCTCTCCCCTAAAATATTTGTCCAGGCATAACTCCGTCATTTCTTAAAGTAAACCCCCCGTGTTTGGAGTCAGAGGAATCGTCTTGACGAGCTCGACAATCGAGAGCAGGCAAAATACGATTTTTCTTATTGACGTGACAACGTCTTAAATTAGGTTGCGGCTGGGAGTCACTTATGAAAAAGTGTAACGCCCGGTAACGTAACGGTGCGCGCGCAGCACTAGAGAATTAGGCGCATTGAATCGGCGCATGCTTGTGTCTCTGTCTTTGTCTTTCTCGAACGTTCTTGGCGTTGGAAAAACAAGAAAGCGTCACAATACAAGTTCACACGTGTGGTTAAAGTATCGTCAGCTGTGTCTGTAGTGAAAATATGGAGTGCTTAGATTCGTCATTACATGTACAATGTTTTAGTAAACAAAATATATTTCTATACCTAGTTAAAATTTGTGCAATTCTTATTTTCATTCAATTCCTTGTTCCTATTGTGCAATTTAATTATATTCATATCAATAAATATTCTACCGAGAAAAAGACGTTGTCACGTAAAATCTTCGCCCGTAAAACCGACTTTACAGGCAACCATTTTTTCTTTTTATAATTTGTACAATTTAAATAGGACAGGCGGACTTAATACCTAATGGCATTATCTGCCAGTCGACCTTAAGGTGCAGAGAGACGGAGGCAGGTATTTAATAATTAAGGGTAAAGAAAAAAATAAGATTAAAAAAATGAAGATAATAAAACGTACAGATGATTACGCTCACATTTTTATTCATTGTCGTGATCAGGTTTGAAGGAAATTACTAAGGAAGTGACTTAACACCGAATATTTCGGAAAGGTACCATGCTGAGCTTAATAATGAAAAAATCTTAGCTTACAGGTGCAATTTCGCCATACTTATAATAATTACAATATCTTCATACCCCACTATCAATGAGGTATTAATTGTTAGTTATCAAATATTCCCACCCGTCTGTCGTCCGATGTCAGAAGTCAATGTTCTTTTCCTCCTATAAATAATTAGATATTTGCGGTTGGAAAATTAATTAATTATGAGTGCGATATTATATTTTAAAGGAAAATAAGGAAATAGTAATGTGAGGTATAATTAACGGTATGTTCTGAGGTCCTCGGTTCAGATGCCAAGACAGGCAATGGAGGTTTTGGCATTAGACGCTCTGGCTGAGATTTCTACTGCGCCCTCTCACCTCTATCCAAACCCAAGCGAATAACAGTAAAATCCGATAGAAGGCGCCCATTCGTCACTCCAGCGTCTTGGATTTAAACCCAACGGCGCTAACACAAAATCAGGAAACCCATATCGTTTTAGATCTTTATTATTCGCTCATAGTTCTCGATCAATGACTAAATCATAAATAGTAACTCAAAATTCTTAAGCCCTCGACAAAGTAAAATGAGAGATCCCCCAGAAGATGCCTCTACTCTTTGAACTTCACTTGTGTTATGCCACTGAGGCTAAACGCTACACAAAAAGGGTTACAAATGTTTGTTTACTAACGGCCGGTTTCTATAATCTATCTATCTTTAACAAGAGATTTCTCTCGAAATTTCGATACAATTTTTGATTCAGTAAAGAAAGACAGAGAAATTATATAAGGTGCATATATTTATACATATCTAGGCAAGATAATATTATACCGGGTATCTCAAGACTGCTACCGAAAACGAAGCCGGGTGGTAGTTTTAGTGGCTACAAACACAATGCAATTAAAAATTTCGCATAGAAACGCGACAATTATTTTTTATGATTTTTTAAATATCGTCATTTTTGGGTGGTAAATCCATAGTTTTTGCTAAAATAATCATTTAAACTCTCTTATATCTTAGAGTATTTATAAATTAAAGGGTATACACTATTATTTTAGGAAAAAATGTATTTACCACCAAAATATGGCAATAGGAAAAAAATTACAAAAAAAAATTGTCGCTTTTTTTTGCTACTTTTTCTGTTGCATTGTGTCTGAAGTCGCTTAAACTACCACCCGGCTTCGTTTTTGGTAGCAGTCTTGATATACCCTGTATGTCTATCTTTGTTTATTGAAGCATACAGTGGTATCGACATAGTAACGATATCCATTTTAACCTCTTGTAAAACTCCATAAATACTCAACCACAGAAAATAATCATGACGCAGTTATATGTATTTACGGGTAAAGTATCGCAGAAATAAACCAAAATAAACATAAAGAAATTACCAGGGAATTTCACATTCAAACAAAACAATTTTATTTATATACAAGTTTGACTGTCCCAGTGGCGTAGTTTTACTACAGAACGATTACAAATAAGAAGTCTCGGGTTCGAATCCCGGGTCAGGCAAAGTGTTAATGGATTTTTATATTCATTATCAGCCAGGAATCAAGAATTTGTACCCGATATGGCAATAGGCTCGTCCAGCGCCAAATCCCCCTATCATATCGTGGGACGGAATACAAGGCGAAATGTGGGTGTTCCTCTAATAAGTCGTGAGTATGTCTGTAGTGGCTTTATGTGATCGTAATATTGCTACTAAGGCTAGGGGCCCTTATCTGCTATCCTAACCAATGTGAAAACATATGAGTTATTCCTGTGTCTTCTTTAATTTCTGGAAATTCAGAAAATTTACCCACGGTGACGTGGTTTCAAGGCGACGTGATCTTATGCATGTTGCAAAATGGGTGCTTAGAGTTATGCAACACTGACTGCCTGTTAATCCCGTCGGGGATTAACAGGCAGGGGGGAAAACAGTATTAAAATAGATTGTTAATGAGGTAAATCTTATATCTTTAAACGAGAAATTCTTGCATATAAATATATAATCTGAATCTTGGAAACGGCTCCAAAGATTTTCATAAAATTTAGTAGGGGTTTCGGGGACGATATTTTTATATTCTTATTTTTATATTATGACATAATGTGCTATTTTTTATTAGTATAATCGTAACCTAAAAAGTTACAAATATATGAATAATTCTAAAATCTCCGGCTTTGCAGAAATCTTTTTGTAACTGGACATCACTCCTCATGCACTATACAACACAATAAACTATATCCTAGCTGTGTACAATATATTTCTTTGTCAGGTCCCAAAATGTATGGACGTGACCGATGTATTATTATTATTATGTGTAACATTGTAGTAGAATACAATTATTAATATTTATCGGCTCGTTTGCTATACACCACGTCTTCACACCGTTCCGTCCTCCACGTCTATGATCTATCTAATTTTATATCTATCTCATTCACCCTTGGTTCGCGTAGTGTATAGTTCGAGACGACAGATGCTAAGAGTATGAATTTATCAATACACTACATGTTGTTTGTTTTTAAATTACAGAGTGGGAGTGTAGTGGGGATCTTACTGTTTATTTTACACCAGGGCATTGTAATGCATGTTAAACCTTGTGACGTCACTTGTTTTGTTTTGTGTCCCTTTTCTTTTACACTACAAGAATAAATGTTTCTAATTTGTTTAATTCTAAACGGATTTACAAAATTCTTTGTTTGTTACATTTTGGATAAGGATATCTTTTGGTAAATATAATAAAAAATGAGTTAAATATCCTATTGATCTAAATATTGCCTATAATTTACACAAACCCTCTTACATTTTCCTGTTAATTGAATTATTCCTGTGAAATTTCCCACGCATTGTCAACATACAACCACAGATAGTTAGTGCGTCATGTTTACATTAGGTACATATATATGTTATGACGCTCCCGTAACGGTACATTCCCAATCATACAGTTTGATGGATCAGACGGGAAGTGATCAGTGCTAACTGGAACAATGAGTGAGTTTTTTTTTTTCAATATATTTGAACGAAAGAAGGAACTGGAAGGAACGAATAAAACGTGTGTTACATATACAACATGTAACAGATTTAAATGTAAAAGCGGAAAGTAGTACGTTCAGAATCAGCTACTGAACCGATATCAACATTTTTTTCGGTAGGTATTTTTTTTCAAAATAATTATTTAAGACCAAGTAAATTACAGACACTCTTTCATTTACTACTCCGAACAAACGAAATTGAAACGTAACTCCAGGACATAAGATCATTTTTAAATGAATCACTAAACGAATACTCTAATAAACTAAATAATGAACAAAAATGAACTTTATTTCAATAATCATAAAGTTTAGGCCTCAATAAACGTAATAAGCTACCAAAATAAATAACTATCATATTCTCTTTTCCGCACATTTCACTACAACTAGATAGAGCAGGATGCAGCTATTGTTTAATGCAATGATTTTGATCCATCCGACAAACGATGGCGTGCGCGGCGCGGCGCGGCGGTATATCAAAAGGTTTGGCAACCGGTATAGGGATGTACCGCGAAAAAAATTACTCCCGGTATTTGCAAGACTGGGCGATCCAAATCCCGCGCAATACATGCACTTAAATGAAACGAATTAAATTGTAACAAATTCACTATGAAATGAAACAACAAGTAGGTATTTCTATGAAAAATAATTTCGCGGAACGTTAAAATGGTGATTAAATTCGGTTTGTAAATTTGCTACAATGTATGCGGAATCCCGGTGTGTCTAATATCCCGTTATTGCAATCCCTAAATGGGCACCGACTATGTGAAAAAAATACAGTCGTGCACCGCAGTTATCTGTGTCTACTTGTGTTTAAGTGTTTAGTAGATATTTCGATAACTTTCGCGCGCGATGTCTTTTCGGTATTCGAATATTGAATACACTGAAATGGTGAGAACTTTGGCACAGTGTGGTGAATGGTGATAATGTATCATTGGCATGCAGGACATTTAACAACAGGCACGGCACCAGTGTAGTGTCCGACAGTATCTCGATGCTGAGTTCGGAGAGCGCGAACCTGTGCAATGGCCTCCTAGGTGACCCGACTTGACGCCTCTTGAATTTTTTTGTGGGGACGTAATAAATCTTTGGTATAACTAGACTACTAAAAAGTACAATAGTGGCAGCCTTCCTAAAAGTGAAGAGTGACACTGAAGTTTTACATAAATTACGTGAACAATTACGCAAATGTGCATCAAAGTGTATCAAGGTGGTGGACATTTCGAACATAATATTTTAAAAAGAAATCGCCCGCATGAGTGCCATGTAACACGTAAGTTAATTTTGTTGTATTTTTTTGTGTTGTGATTCCCAATCTAGTCTTCGTTGTTAGATATTGCGTTATCTAATTATCTTATTCATTAGTAATTCAAAATAAATGACGCCCGTATCCTACCCGCCTGTAGGAACGAAGTTTAGCGGAAGTGAAATTAATAATATTTTATAGCCGATTCATGCAAAATATTGTCTTATGTTGGGTTCGTATGCATTATATCTAGTAAGTAAAATATTTAGATTTTATAGCTAAAACACAAATGTTATGCTTACAGATTAAATTAATAATAATTAATTTACCAAACCACCCAGTAATCAGTTACGTACGTAATTTGTATTTCGTTTATAGTCAGCTGTTTCTGCCGGCGCGGCGCGGCGCAGCGCGTCGCAGCGTTCGGCGTTAGGTACTCGTGTGAATAGGTCTTGTGTAAATGTGTGCGTGTCCGCGAGCGTGTGTAGTAGTACTCTCTTATTTGTAACTCGTGAGGTGACCATGTTAAGTGCCTACATTTGGTATAACTAATTTCATATATAAAAGATTTTGTAATTATGGTAGTACGATTTCAATGCATAAACTATGATTGCAATAATATTTTAAAGTTGGGGTGTCTGAGGTTGTGAATTAATCCTGTTACACGTTGTATATACTTGTTTGTCAGTGGTCAAAATCTAATACCTATTACCAAATCATAATTATTTCAATGAAAACCGACAAACATTGCTTTCGGAAAACTTTCTATTATTTGAGTAGAAGATTGCATAGTAATTTTACTGTTCGCCCTTTATGTTCCATTTTAAAAATATTTTAAAAGCTACAGTAGTCTTCATTTATTATTATTGTGTTTGAATCTAATTATGAAACATGAAAGTAATGGGTTTTGAAGTAACATAGTAGCGAGACATTATAGGAAAAGCTTTTAATAAAATGATTCCACAATTATAACAATTTCCTGACTCATTTATGAATACGTACAAACGTATCGACAGTCCTTGGAAAATGGAAATAATATTTATGTGCAGCAAAATATTCACAATATGCGTTATAATCTATTTGAAGCTAGCTCTATTAAGTCCATAGTAATGAAATAAAGTGGAAACGGAACCGGAACACAACAGTGCATTTACACTGTTATTTGGATTTGAAAGGCATTATACCCAGAGTAGCTACTGAACATATTGGAATTTAACATCTTATGTCTTAGGATGGCAAGCGCAAATGCTATGCATCGCTTTGTAATTCATGGTATTGTTTGGTTTTGCTACTGTCCATGAGTGTTCGTATCCTTTACCATCCGGCGTATAGCATACCCGTCCCGCAATACCTAACAATAAAAAAAACCTTAATTTTTTATTATATTTTATTATATTTTGTACACCAAGAGCACTGTATATTCTTAAGTAAAGAACATCGGTCACGTCCATACATTTTGCGACCTGACAAAGAAATATATTGTACACAGCTGGGATATAGTTTATTGTGTTGTATAGTGCATGAGGAGTGATGTCCAGTTACAAAAAGATTTCTGCAAAGCCGGAGATTTTAGAATCATTCATATATTTGTAACTTTTTAGGTTACGATTATACTTATAAAAAATATCACATTATGTCATTGTCAAATATACCTAATGTAGGGTGGTCTTATGGTTTTCAGGTACCTAGGAAGAAAAGTGTACTAAATCATAATGATGGCTTAGTAATTACTATGCTCTATAATTTCCCTTGTCATAAAACTAATTAGCCGTTGAATATGGTGTACACCATACCTGTGTTACCTTAAGGTAATGAGAGAAAATGTAGTATTTTGCTGTCATTATTTCGTAGAATTTTATCAGAATTTACTAGACTGTTTTGAGTATTTTTCGCTATTCTTCATAGTTTCGTATTTGGCCAGCCACACACACTTGAAAACTCCCCCTATATGTGAGTATAGGAATATAATACGCAGTGGTCACAAAAGTAAAATACAAAATAAAATAAAACACAGAAAAAATTTTTTAAATGTATTATTTCTCATCTTCTCTTATTACAATAGAATCTAAGAACTCTGCAGGGGCAGCAACATCAAAGTCATGACATGGACACAGCAACAGTACTGTGCGACGTCCTACTACACAGTTACAACAATACTTAGTTATTCCGTCTCTCCTTGATTTGGAAGTTTGGCATCATTGTTTTTCATCAAAACACACACACTTTTCCTGTGGGAACTCCAGGATACTAAACCATATTGACTAAATGGTAAATAGGATACCTTGTAGATTCATGGCTAAAAAAAACTTCGATTAGTGGATAGACCCACTCATTGATTACAGAAATGAGTATAATAAGACGGGTGGGAAAACTTTAGAATCGTTTGGCACGAAATGGAGGGTAGTAGGGGTTGAGGGGGAGGAGGGGGGGGTGCCCACTGTCCCCCGATACCACTCTCGTGAAAAGGCAATACACCATTCCTGAGAAATAGCAATTTAAGTAACCTAACCTCAAAACACTTGTTTTCAAAACAAAGTTGCTTCTGCAACGTCTGCGGGAAGTGCAGCCCCTTCGCCCTTGCGTAACAGAGGATAGCGCCTCCGGCTTTTATATACACTCTAGGGTTGGTACCCAAAAGTCTAGGTGAAGTCGGGGTGCCCTATTTCGGTTTTGTGACAGAGTCGACCTAATTTACCCAAAGTCGGTTTAACAACTACCATCAGACATAATGGGTTGTGTTGTTGAAAACAAAAAAAAGTGTAAAAGGTGTCCAGTGTAAAAGCGTAGGTTGGTCGTGAAGGCAAACAATCGAGGTCCAGAAGATATGCCAAAGTCGTTGAAGAAATCCACACAATAATCACCACGGAGCTCAAAGAACACATTCACGGAACTCGGGGGAAACGGAATGAAGTTTATGAATGAATGACATTGACACTTAACGCAATTACTTTTATTTTACGTTCCATTTCATGTAATTTCTAAACCACAGATAATATAACTTATTTAGTAATAGCGATATAGTTGTCAATCGCCTATAATAACGTTCCGTTTTGCGTAATATGTGATTTGAGGTTAAGAACTATTTTTATTATTTTCTCGAAAACTACGCATTGCCTTTTAATAAGAGTGGTATCGTTATAATCAGGGACCCAATCCCTACCACCTCTGACCATTTTTACCCCTCAACTCGTGCCAAACGACTATAAAGTCCAGCCAGACGGGTATTGCATTGAACACAATGCACAAATTGTTGAGGAGCGCACTGTTGCTCCGAGTTCATGTTGGTAATATGGTAATACATCACACTTTAAACAAAATCACAAAGCGTTATCGTTATACAATGGTTAATCTTACAAAGTGGTCAGAAATACAAGGGTGTATCGGAGTCCGTGATTAAAGCCAAGTCACAAATATAAACAGAAAATTAACAGTAGTCGTAAATCGGAAATTAAAAGAAAGCAAAATGACAGCGCAAAGAAAAGTCATGTGTTATAGAAAATACCTACACTTTTTTTAAATTTAGTACTACCTTCAACGTTGTAGTTAAAACTTTATTTTTAAACAAAGTATGACAGATGGAACGCACTCATATGCGTTCAATATTATTAAGAACACTTTAAGTTTTTCTTTTTTATCCGGGTTTTTTTAAATAAATTAAAATATGCATTTTGACTCTATTAAATTATGATTTTTTTGATGTACCATTCATAACTAGTCCCTTTCATGGTCCATTTTCGCCGATGTTCTTTAACAATTGGTCTAATACAGGTACACGTGCCAGTAACAGGCGAACACTACATTCGTTAAGACATTTATAAATACTCCACAAACATAATTGAAGAGATTTCTAACATTATAAATTGTATATTTTGTTACAGATCTCGTAACTCTATTGTGCATGGTTGCCATTGCGGTGTATGGAACTGGTAAGAGTAAAGTAAAATGTGACTCTTTAAAAAATCTTGCAACAGACATAATAAGACATCCAGAAGGCCTGTCACATATGAGATATCTATCACCAATCAACATATTTTAATACGTTTATAGTTAACTTGAAGTGCCTTCTTTTTTCACTTACCCTGATTTCGCTTAGTGAGATCTGCGTTAAAATTTTATAAGTTTATACACAATGCAATAATTATGGTTTCACCACGGCTGCCTGTAACTCGCTACTACTACTTTTAAAATGACATTGAATATAATTGTACTTACAAGCGCAAAATCTTAATCGTTGAGATTACAAACAGAATTAAAATTACTATGAAAATGTCCATTATTATGAGATAAAAATTTAAAACTGCCTAATTTTTCAGCTGCTTCCAACTGCCCGCCAAGAATCAAAGTGCAAAACAGATCACCAACATGTCGCGATAACTACGATTGTCAGAAATATTACCAAATATGCTGTCCTAACGCGTACAATGCGCTATCATGCACCTACCCTGCACCATTCAGCAGTCACAGAGCGTTCAATGAACCGCTGAATAAGCCCTACGCTAGCTGGAAAGACCGACACGTTCACAAAAGGTGGCTACGTCACAACTCGCGCAGATTCACGCATAATCCTAACGAAAGAAGAAACGAAAATTACGTGGCTCTTCTTTATGTTTAAAAAGCTTAGACTTCTTATAATGTTTTGGAAATCAATTTATTGTAAGTCATACTAGAGCGGACATCGGGAACAAAATCTCTGCGCATAGTGCTGGTACAGTGCACGCAGACGGAAACCCAGTGAAGCGAGACCGAAGATGTTACTGCGTATACGTGACAGAGATAGAAACAAAAGAGTATGTGTAAAGAGTAGAGTGGTAACTGGTACGGTAACGTTCGTTTTTGTAACGGATATTTTGTTTGCGGTGTCCCCTCTAGTATGTCTCAATTTTTGTAAGTATATATATATGTTCGATTCCTATTTACCTGACTTTAAAGAACGCTATACAACTTTTATACGTTTGTATTAAGTGGGACCTTTTTAGTTGATTCATTTTGCTTCTTGGACACTGTGGAGATAAAGAGCTCCTCAAAATTAAATAGGATTTCAATGAGTATTTTTGTGTTATATTTAATAAGGCTCTATAGTAGTACCACATTAAAAATGATATTATTATTAAAGGAAAGTGAAAATTATTTCCTTTTTTCATTTAATTCCTGCCACTGTACCTTCAATTCATCCAGTATGTCAACAATGTCATTATTGTTTAAAATAGGTATAGGAAAACGATTAAACACATTCTGCTTTTAGAAATTCCCGTTAGTCACTATTCGCCATTTTACCACAAAACAAACATAAATAGGAAAAAAGTGAACAGTTTAAACCTACATTCATCATCAATCTAATAACAAACAAGAAGTGCTAAACATTGGTTTTCTCAAGAATTTCCACATCGACCGGTTGTAAGTGGCTCGAATTTAGCGACTTCCTGCAACTCTATATTACCGTCGCTGGTAAATAGTCCATGTCAAGATCTATGGTTACTTATAGAGCATATAATGTTTTCTTTTTCACAAAATACAGGGTATATCAAGACTGCTACCGAAAACGAAGCCGGGTGGTAGTTTAAGCGACTTCAGACCCAATGCAATAGAAAAAGTGGCAAAAAAAGCGACAATTTTTTTTTTTGTTTTTTTTTTTTTCCTTTGACCATATTTGGGTGGTAAATGCATTTTTTCCTAAAACAACAGTGTATACCCTTTTATTTATAAATAATCTAAGGTATAAAAGAGTTTAAATTATTATTTTAGCTAAAACTAGGGATTTACCACCAAAAAATGACGATGTTTAAAAAATCATAAAAAATAACTGTCGCGTTTCTTTGCGAAATTTTTTGTTGCTTTGTGTTTGTAGTCACTAAAACTACCACCCGGCTTCGTTTTCGGTAGCAGTCTTGAGATACCCGGTATATCCGACAAATGGGCAAACAGTTCACCTGATGGTGAGTGGTCAGTAGTTCAGGCTAACGAGCAAGTCACCTGATGGAAAGTGATCGCGGTCGCCTATGAACATCCACAACGCTTAAATCATAGATGTGTAGTTGCAAATCGGAAGAGGAGCGTGAAAGAAAATGTATGGGAAGAGGAAAGGGGTATTGGGCATCCGGCAATCTCACCGAATGAAATGCGAGTCAAATTTTACATCGATCTCCTGTGAGACAGTGAGGCATCCGGCAATCTCACTCACCATACGAAATACAAGTTACTTTATATTGATTTCGTGTGAGACAGTGGTACCGCCCCGAACGAGCCTGCTCATTCATGCTGAGTCATAGCTGACAACGGGGAGCCTCTATCACTTTGAAAAAGTTTTGCTTTTACCTCAGTTCTCCTGCAAGTTTTCTCGATATACGGCCAAATATAAACTATAACATGACTGTGAAATTCAGGAGTCACGCCAATCCGTTTCCTAGCTTCGTGTAGTCGATACCGTGTTGATTCAGTAAGCTCTCGGCACCTGCCTTGGAAGGAGCACGCGCGGTTAGCAAAACACGCGATGCAAACTGTTACGTGGTTAAAAGGAAAATTAATAACTAATAATTATCATTAGATGTTGGTGGAAGTTTAAAATACACAATGTAATATTCCTTATGTTTAAAAGATAATATCAATGTGTTAAATTAAGTATAGATCATTTGAATTTTTATTCTGTGTAAATTAATTCTTCATTGTAATCAATTGAACAATTATACAATAATAATTATTGTTATACGTTATTATTGGGAATTTGTATTGAATTAAAATTAAATTAAAATTATACGTCAATTACTAAAATTACCTCCGGCCAATGATTTGAAATATGAATACATTTAAATAATTAAAAGTAGCATTAAATAAACAAAACTTTTGGCATTATAAAATTAATGAACAAAAACGTTTCATGCTTTGAGTAGATATTTTCTTTGTAATAAATCAAAAACTACGGCATATGGATAATTATTACATTGTAGATGTGAATGATTAATGGTTACCATTGTTACCACATACACATGGATACGACAATAATTGTAAAAATGGTTCAGTTGGAAGGAATCTCTCCACTAAAAGTCTTCGTGTACTTTTCACAGTTTATTATTTCGATACATATCAACGGCGTCTTATCTTCTTTACGATTTTTTCTTGAATGTCTCTCGTGGAAGGCGCCGCCTTATTTATATTCACTCCAGATCTAAAAAACTCGCCAATCCTTACCAGCGGTAGTACATTAATTCGACTACCCTTCTCATTGACCAATAACCACTTCATCTTGGTGGTTACCATCGAATATATAATTAAATATAAAATTACGGAAGTATATCTTTCCCAATGAAAACAATTATTAATATGTCATCTAACTCTAAATAAGTAATTTAACATTGTTATTTTAAGGCCTCTACATATCTAACACTAAAAATTTACAAGCAAGGATTACACTTATTAAAAAAGCGAGCATTCAATATAGTCATTCAATACTACAAAATTATCTCTCGTTTCTCGGTAAAGTGGTTTGAACTCTTCCGATGATTTGATCCGTGGTTCTTTACAGCTGGTTTCTCCGGCTGTTAAAGTCTTTTTGCGAGGTTATTTACCTCTTTATTTCATTGTTTTGTCAACCGCTTTGCACGGAGGCAAGTGAACAATAATTTATTTCCAGCTCCTCCTATTAATTTAACTTTCGGATTGATTTCGTTGCGGGTTAAAGGCACATTAGACATTCCTGGAGACTCGCCGAGCTTCAATGCTCGGTGTCCTTACAATGCGTGCCACTGTTGATTCTGACTTACAGGAGTTACAGTGGTGGATGTGAGGGCGGGACAGTCTCCAAAATTCGTTAATTAGCTGGACCTATATTCTTAAATCATCTCAAACTTACACAAAAAATATACGTATCCAAGGTATATCAAGCGTGCTACCAAAAACGAAGCCGGACGGTAGTTTAAGTATCTTCAAAGCAACTAAAAATCACAAAAATAATTTGTCGCGTTACTTGACGAAATTTTTAGTTGCATTGTATTTATAGTCACTAAACCTACCACCCGGCTTCGTTTTCGAAAGCAGTCTCGATATATCCTGTATAAAAGATGTAAACCCCTGATTGAACAATAATTCATCATAGCGTGATTAACGTTTCACCACAACAAAGTAATTGGTTCATCAATCTTACTTATTCAATAACCTTGATGAAAGTGAAAAATTAACCAGATAGGCAATAATTCATAGACAGCACGTGTAAGTCGTGGTCGATATCTACTATATTATTCAGAAAGAGGACTGGAATGCACTTCTGATTGCTCAGCGTAATTATTACCTACTGTGGTGGAATATAGAAACAATTGACAGTCATACAAAAAGGAACACATTGTATCGGTATTTCTGTACCTATCTGTATCAGCCCATATACGTCCCACTGCAGGGCACGGGCCTCTTCTACAATCGAGGGTACGATTGAGAGTAGTTGGGCCATATAGTCCACCACGCTGGCCTAGTGCGGGTTGACGAACTTTACATGCCATAGAAATTCTTTCAAATCGCTATGGTATCCCGGTTTCCTCACGAAGTTTTCCTTCACCGTTATAGTGCGTGGTGATTGACTATCAATACACACATGGCTCCTAAAAGTCATAGGTGTGTCCTGGGATTTGAATCCACGACCACCGTGAGCATGTTGGCAGCCGCGTCTGGTCCGTTTACCAACAGGCCATCAAGCACTTACTGTATGTTACTTAGTGTGGTTTTGTTTTTCGGACTTTTATAATTATATTCTCTAATCACACAACCAAGCTTTTAAATAATAACGTACCTAATTTTTTCTATTTAAATAAACTTCTGTAAGTATTTACAAATTAATTTAAGGATTTTATCGCGGATTTGGTTTAATTTATACATTTGTTTAATATCCTGACGTTTCGATTACTTTACAGCTTTCGTGGTCACGAACTGAGGTATTAGTCATCACCTCAGTGACTGTTACAATTAAACTAATTTAATTTAATAGTTTTATTTCTATCTGTAACATTCACGTAAATCTAAGAAACCAAAATGAATTTAGCATGAAAAATACGCTTTAAAGATAAAATTAAAAAATAATACTAAAGAATGAACGCAGAAGTGAACGATATGAATCAGTGTCCTTTATGGAAGGGGTGGGGATTTGCTCGGAACGTGTGTGCAAGGCTGTGCAGGCGTCGCATGCGAAGACGAGTCGCGCCGGAACACAATGGAAACGGAAGGAACTCGGGAAGGTAAGTATTATCGTACTTCTATGGCATAGTACTTTTTTTGTTATTGCAAAGTATGGCGACACGAGCATGCCGTTCGACTGATGGTAAGCGATACGACCGCTCATGAACAGTAGTAAAACCAAACAGCAATGCTTGGCATTCCACTGCGCTCGCCATCCTGAGACATAAGATGTAAACTCTCAATATGTCCAGTAGTTACTCTGGCTACAATGTCCTTCAATACGAAACACAACAGTGCATTTAAACTGCTGTTTGGCGGGGGAAAAAGACACATATGAGAGGCCTGCCACCATACATACATAAATAACTTACGCCCACGTCCATATTCTTAACGGAGTGGGCAGAAGTCCTATTAAAGGTACCACACACTCCCCGACCGATTCAAATCCAGGCACTTGAATTATACCGTTTGCACGCTACCACTACATCAATGAGGCAATCCTTGCCTTATACATAATATTTTTTCTACTTAGAGTATTTGTAATATAGAGCAATAGCCAATAAAAGGGTCGAACATCAGCCAATGCGAGGGCAGAAAAAGGTGATCCGGCACCACTATTTTTATCTACATTTTTGAAGTACCAGCCCTCCCTCTATATTGTAAATAGATACTCTAAGTTTATCTTTCTAAGAAATAAAGACTTTTTCGACGTAAAAAACCTAAATATGCCGTGACAACAAAACTTTACAGCCATATACAGGCAGCGTAAAGTTTATTGAAGGCTGTAAGCAGTGACGGCTTATGATTATTTCACGTGGAAAAAATTATACAAAAATGTTAGCATAGATTTAAAACATGATAATACTAAATAAATAAATACACCCAACAGTCACATAAATAGTCCTGACACCACATTAAGATCAATCAATTCTTGTGTCTTCAGCAATCCCATATTTTTTATTATTGCTTCTTACTGTATTTATTTCACCAATCTGCCCTAGGAGATGGATTGTCGCATCAAATAGCAAAAACCCTCTCCCTGAGACCGGTGAAACCACCAATTCACATGCACACACACACCTCTAGAGTAGACTACCTGACTCCTACCCGACCCCAACATTTTAAAACATTGGACAGAAAAATCCATTGGTCCGACGACCTGGTAAAGGTCGCGGGACATCGCTGGATACAGGCTGCCTCCAACAGGTCTCTGTGGAAATCATTGGGGGAGGCCTATGTTCAGCAGTGGACTTCCTTTGGCTGATGGATGGATGGACAGAAAAAAAACCCAACCTAAGCCAGCGTGGTGGAACTGACCTCTTTTAATCAATCACTCAATTGCTGAGGAGATCTGTAACTTGCAGTGGGACGTACATATATGGAGTGGTCTTTCTGTATTTATTCATTGATGTGTTAAAATCTCAATTTCTTTTAATTCTTTCTTTCTAATTCTTTCAAACATAAACCCGTGGGCGATCAACCACTTTACTCAGCCCCTACGCCGTATATAAGGTTGTAAAGCTACAATAAACAGTAATTGCAGTGCGTTCCGAGAATGTTGTGACCGGTAATCCAGGAAATGATTCAGGGGGCTTACTCTATACAAACCATACGAACTTCGAATGTTCGGATGATCGACGTCCGAAGTAACATATAAGATTTCCACTTCTAAAAATCAATACTATTCTCTATTATACTTATCATTTTCTCGGAACGTAGTCTATGGTTGCGACGTACGATAGAGGAATCCAACATTTTGTGGAGTATTTAGACACATTAGTGAAGTTTTACGTACGGTGTCCGAACATTCGAAGTTCGTATCGAAGTATAGAGTAACCCCCAGGGTTACTTGAGGTGACCTTATCACTTTACTAGGAAGCTTGGAATAAACTTGTGTACGAGGATTTTTACTCTTTTTATGTCTACAATGGCTACCTACATACGACTTATTTTTCTTTTACAAGGACAATTTAAGTCTTAAGAAAATACGATATATCTCAAATCTTTATTGGCCCATATACGTCCTACTGCAGGGAACGGGCCTGCTGTGCAATCGAGAGTACGATTGAGAGTGGTTGGCCATATAGTCCACAACGCCGGCCTAGTGCGAGTTAGCGGACTTTACATGCCATAGCAATTCTGCAGGTTTCTTAACGATAATTTCCGTCATCGTAATCTCAAGTAAATATACCCAACTGTCACATTAACATTCAAGTCTTGTGTCGTAGGTATCGGCAACTACGCGAGACTTTTCGGTGTCATAAATACCAAGAACCGAGCATATAGGTACCTGTGGCATTTATAAACAGTTGTCCAGTTACGGGAGTCTAACCCATGGCTTCACGTTACATAGCCGGCATCTAACCAGCTGTTCTTCTGAAGCTGTCTTACAATAAATAATACATAATTCAATTGTTTCTAGTTATATTAGTATATTTGTAACTTGTACATACATAATTAAATGTGTCCACTTTTGAAGTCTCGTTGTAGAAATCAGAGCAGCCATCAATGCCAATTCAAGTTAAATCTTATTGCCGTCCCCTGATGTGACAGAATAAGGCTGTCGCCGTTCTAGTACACACATTTGTGAATCAATACTTTATTAATCTACGTAATTGAAGAAAAATCCTTCTATTCCAATCACGTCAATTCTTTGTGTCTAAGCACTTAATTTGAGAACGAACCAAAAAACAAGTAATAATTTTGCTATACTATGTTCGTCGCGAATTTACGGAGACTACAACGAATAGATAGTGTCTGCCTTGTGGTTTTTAAATAAAAATATATAAATTAAATAAATAAATTAAATAACACCCAACAGTCACATATATAGTCCTGACCCCACACTAAGATCGAGTCTTGTGTCGTGGGTATCAGGAACTACGAGAGACTTTTCGGTCTCACAAACACCCAGACCCGGAAGAAATATTTGTGGGCCGCACAAACATTTCTCTCGGTGCGGGGATCGAACCCGCGGCCACTCGTTTCACATGCGGCGTCTAACCAACTGCGCCACGGAGGCAATATATCGAACAAATGAAAATTATTTCATTTCATGTAACTGAAATTCTTTGTCCGATATAGTTTTTTTTATTGCATCATATGGCGTCATCGTTATAAATCACTGTTATCGTTTTGTGCCAATATCAATCACATCAACCATAGACAGGGAGTTAAAATAGATTGCTATTTCATGTCAAACGTGGGCGGTTATTTTTTATTCAAAAACTTTAGCTATATTTAGGCCAAGTACACCGCGAGGCATTTGATGTTATTGTGGCATTTCACTACTTCTTTTGTATTATTATATGACGTAGTAGTGTAATAAATATCATGGATTACTTAAAGAATATTGTTAAGCTCTTTGCCTGATAAAATAACCACTTCGAAAAACTTGGCTAGAGAGGTTTTTAAGGTCTCTCAAAATTGTAGGAAAATGAGGACGGGTGAATATTATGGCACTTGTAAGTAGGTAAGTAATCAACCCATATCCGTAATTGTAATTGTGCCCCCGCAGGGCACGGACCTCCTGTACAATCGAGATTGAATCGATTGAAAGTGGTTAGAACTAAAAGTGCGTTGTGGCCTGTTGGTAAACGGACCAGACGCAGCTGCCAACATTTTCACGATGGCCGCATATTTTCGAAATCATGTGTGTGTAGTCAATCACCGCGCACTATAACATTGAATGAAAATATCGTGAATAAATCTGCATACCAAAGATTTGTAAGAATTTCTATGGTGTGTTAATTCCACCAACCTAAGACCTAATAAACATACATTAACAAATGCAACGCACATCGCACATCTATCCACACTACATAATAAGAAACCAGTCTTGCATCATTTATATCAAAAACTACAAATCAATATCAATCAAATAACAGACTCAAAACAAACATTCACACCCAACCTGACTATGATTGTGTATAGTAAACTCGCATCGGTCGTCATTCTCATTATACCCAATTTCCCCACTAACCTTCATATCCCCAATAACCCCATATTTCCAAAATTCGTCCCACATTACAGCATTATCGACCAGTGTGCACTCACGCACTCGCGTGACACAACGCCTTGTATATTTATCTATACACATTTGTACTCGTACAATAAATTATGCTACGCACGCAATTCCTGCAAGAGAAATAACCTAACCCTCATAAGGCGAAGGCTACTCCTCCACAATTTTCTTGCTCTATTTATAAAAACAACGCATCTGCGATAAGCGTTCTATTCTTTTATATGCACTTAATCTCAAGTAAGCTGTATTTTTCTCATTAAACGTAATATTTTGTCTTAAACTTTTTACTGGTGGTAGATTAGGTCTGTAGGTGGTAGGTGGTAGGTGGTAGAAAGACGCAATTTATATTTCTCCCGCCAAACGGCAGTGTAAATACACGGTTGTGTTTCGGTTTGAAAGACATTGTAGCTAGAGTAACTACTGGACATATTGAGACTTAACATCTTATGTCTCAGGATGGCGAGTGCAGTGGAATACCAAGCATTGCTTTGTAACTCAAGGTGTTGATTGGTTTTGCTATTATTTATGAGCGTTTGAAACTTTCTTAGCTAGCAAAGATTGGATTAAGGCTAGTGATAAACACAACTGCTATTTAAATAGCCATGTATGTTTTTGCAACCTTTTATAAACAGATGAAACATTTCCTCATACACTGCTTAGCTAAACAAAATATAAAATTCCACGTAAAAATATTCCGTAAAAACTGCCGGGTTGACACTGTTACAAAACCTAATTCTTGTAATGGAGGTCAATACGCGCGTAAATTTAATTATTGAGTGTTTATGAAAGTTACGCAATGTTTATAACCCACAGAAACGTGTTGCTAAGCAAATAGTCCACACGCCATTTCACTGTACAACATTACTAAGCAAACTGGTAAAGCCACGCTGCTGTCAGTCATGACTCATGAATGGGCAGGCTCGTCCAGAGCGGTACCACTGTCTCACAGGACATCAAAATTAAGCGATAGTTTCGCTGTCGAGATTGTCGCATATCCAATACCCTTTCCCTCTTCTCATCATTTTTCCTTCCTGCTCCCGTCTTAATTTGATAGACCTGCAACACATGATCCACGCGTTATAGATGTTCATGAGCGGCAGTGATCACTTACCATTAGGTCACATGTTTGGTCGTTGGCCAGACCTATGGAATTAAAATAACATATTTTTGATTGTAACGATAACGTTCAAAATATAAAGACAATACCTATCATCGGAAATATCAAGTCATATCTTATATCATGATTTCCAAAAATAAGATACATCATCATCTCAGCCACAGGAAGTCAACTGCTGAGCATATGCCTCCCCCAAGAATCTCCACATCGACCTGTTGGCAGTGGTCTGCATCCAGCGATTTGCTGAAACTTTTAGCCAGGTCGTCCGATGGATAATAATAGGATAGCATAATTATAATCACGGTTTATTTAAATTCTTCACGAGGCCTTTGCCCACAATTGGGACAGTGTAGATATAGATGGACATTTTGACCTAAAATAATTTTCCTCTGAATTATTGAATTCAAACATAGCACTGGCCATAAAAAGCTATTGTAAAATATATCTCATATTACATCATTGCTCCAGATTTTCTACAAGCAGTTGTGCAAACCAATCAATCAAGCGGATCATTATCACTTACCTATACATTAAAAATGCCATTAAAATAAACCATTAGTTGTTATTTTCGTGTGGAAACAGTTTTTGTGAGTGGCACACGTGTTATCTTTAATCACAGTTGTCATCAGCCACATTGTGTCGCCCTCTTACAACCATTTGTATATTTGTTTGCCTTTAGCGCCGGTACGGATAGAAAAATAAGTTCCAGACATAGATTTTGTTTGTATAGGCCCGGTAAACGAGTTATCAAGTCACTGATGGTAAGTGATCTCTGCCGCCTATCACCTACAAAGCTTGGATCATGGACGCCGTACCGACCCGAGAGAGATCGAGAAGAGAAGATTGGAATATTATTTATTAATAAGTTAACATTTTAAATGACACTAATTTAACAATGTTAAGCCCATATATGTTTCATTTTGTGGCACACCGCGCAGGCCACTTCTACGATGATATGAGTTGGGAAATAATCGGTATTTTACAGTAAATATCACCCCTATGGAATCGACACATTGACACTCTTCGATTAATTACTTTTTTTCTATCTACTCAGTATTATCCCAGTTAGTGCCAGGTTCCACTTATCTTCTTAACCTTCGAAATTTCGCCTAGTCTTTAGTTTCCGAAATTCGAATGCAAGACCTATTGATATCGATCAAAGAATCGTCTGTGCAACAAAAATTGTATCGAAGCAAGCGGCTTCCTCCATAGAAATTGTTGTGCCAACCATACTCCATACAAAAATGTTAGTATACCACATGCGATGTTATGAGAATTACTTCACAGTACTACTAAAGCTTCTGCTATAAGTGCACGCGTATATCGACATGTCCAAAATTGTGTTCAACAGGGATAGACGCAAATCAAGCATTAACTTCGCTAACTATAGAAGATATCATTTTTTAGACAGGTACTAAAATATTGAAAAGTCAGAGTTATATACAGTTTTATAATTTATAAAGATTTACTAGCTTTGTAATAAATAACCTGATATAGGGGCAATAATTTTAATTATCTAATGATTTAGGTAGGTACTAAAAATATAGACCGCAACTTAATAAAGTCTTTTATTTAACCATCCGTTACAATCGCTGATGCATTAAAAAAAACTAGATAGAAGTCAAAACCATGAATTCCAATCACCAATTCCTCGTTTATTTTAGTTTTATCTTATCTTTGAAAGTAACTACTGAATTCGCTGTTATTAAATCATATTAATCTTAAGCCATAAAAATTCCACAAGAAGTAGCTATGGTGCCTGACCATAGCACCAAAAGCGGATTGCGGATACAGTCGATTTTTTTTCGAATGAGGGCGGGATAATGACAATCGCTTCCCCCATTTATCATGCAATGAAAAACCTAATTACGGTTGTAGGGAGTTTTTTGATGCGGGAAACTGCCGAGAGGTTTCTATGGAAATCATTGGAGGAGGCCAACGTAAAATTTGTGTTATTTGATTCCCAATATATCTAAATTCTTCCCAGGAGTAAAGAATCCCGTCGGCGCATCAACCACCCTCCTGGAGCGTTATACAGCGCGTTGGGAGAGCGGATTCGCACCAGCACTCCTGCTGCGTTACAATGTGCGCTGTTCTGTGGAGGGTCGCGCTGCAAATACGAACTGCCGCATCAGAGAGTAGCAGCTATACAGGGGCTGTACTCTGACTGGTAAGTAATAATCATAAAAATCTTTATTAAACAATTGGGAATATGCATGGGACCTTCTATAAATTAAGAGACGTGGCCTTTCACTATGGACATTAGAAGGCTCACAGTCACTCAACGAGCTTTGGAGAGGGCTATGCTCTGTATTTCCCTACGAGATCGAATCAGAAATGAGGAGATCCGTAGGAGAACAAAGGTTACATAGCCAATAGGATTAGCAAGTTGAAGTGGCAGTCAGCCGGGGACATAGCGCGCAGAACCGATGGCCGTTGGGGCCGAAAGTTTCTAGAGTGGAGGCCACGTGTAGGCAAGCGAAAAGTCGCCACCTACAAGATGGATGGACGACCTGGCTAAGATTGCAAGAAATGGCTGGATGCAGGCCGCTTCCTACAGGTCGATGTGGAGATCCTTGGGGGAGGCCTATGTTCAGCAATGGACTTCCTGTGGCTGAGATGATGACAAGACAAGACACATACCTTTAGCTTTTCGATGTGTGTCATTGCTAAGTTTACTAAGAAGAAAACCACAGTGAGGACAAAATTCAACTAGATATCGTAAGATATCCTGAAAATTCTACGCAGTAATGTCTAATAAACCATACTAGGCCAGAATTTTGGACTGAGGGCAATCTCAACTAAAATTAGCAATATTTATCTAACCCTAGCTATTTCCTTCGTGTCATTACTGCAAAAATGACTTAGCGACAAACACTCGGCCAAACTCATTAAAATTTCACACAAAAGTGGCCATTCTTCGATCACTAATGATTGGATTGCACAATTGGTTCCGTTATGAATCGCTTTGATGTTTCGCGAGCTATAACTTAGGTACATTCGTTTTTGAAAGCGTTGCTTGCATTTTAATGCCAGCCTGCCAGATTTCCAAATATTGGAGCTGGGCATATTCTAAGCCATCATCAGACATACCTTTTAAAACTTTTCGGAAACCATAATCTGTATTGCGTGTAAATATTAAATATCCTAATGGTGAAACACCCTTCGGGTATATTATGACATGTTATGAATTTTAACTAACTTAAAACAAAATGATCCATACATTACTTTCAAACAATAAATCTGACTCACAATTTCGAAGGTTTCCATTGCATGACGTAAAAACCACATGATATCCTTGAATTAAAAACTGTAAAAGGAAATGTGACAGTGGCGTGACCACTCCACATTATGCTAATAAATATTAACAATTTCTCTATTCGTAATTCACGTGCCTACAAGTGACCAAATAACATTGCAACTAAAATGTACATAAAAAACACGTATTTACATATATAGTACTTGAAAATGAAGGACATTCCGCATTCATATATTAGTCAGGTAATTTCATTAATTGGCGTAACATTTGCAAAAATGCTGTATGAATTGCATTTGCAATGCATTTCAAATTCAATCAGCGACACAACTTACTAAGAGCAAAAAGTTTTATGGCAACTTGCGCAAGGTTTCTTTTAATAGTATAGGCTGCATATTTTCATTGTTTTTATACGAATTTAGATATGTATATTGAAATAAAAGTAGATTGTCTAATAATAATTATAGACGCTAAAACTTGGAAAAATTGTAGGACATACCGACCGATTGTATTTAATTGTCAATCTGATAGTAAAGAGGCTGCTAATGACGTCAGGACTGAGCTGGACTAAATCCAAGTTCAGAAATTCCTGTAAAGAAGTTTTGGTGTTTATAAGTGTAGGTATTAGAATGAGCACTAACTTTCAGGAATTAACTATCGTATATTTTATAAATTAACACTTAATACATTCACAGACAGAGTAAAATTACAACTATGCGATTCGGAGCGAGATGTGCTCGTGACGAGAGATGGCAGTCTGTCCTTTCATCCAAATAAACCGACCCTTTTATAGGACTACCCGAATGAGGATCGGTGGGGATAAATCTTACAGAAAATATATTTAAGCCATAAAATAGGGTCTATCCTTTCAACTAAAAATTAAGGTCTGCCCAAACATCTGGGCTATTGTCCAAACCGAAAGGTTTTACCCAAACATGTGTACTATTGTCTAAAAAACATAAATTTGTTGCAAAGGATTGCCGCCACAAAAGAACTTAACTATAATAATACAGTATAGCGCGCCATCTTACGGCTCCCGCGGGCCCCATATCGCTCCCATCCGCACCACCGGCTCCCGTACCATACCGTGCCTACGGGTTGCGCCCGCGCTCACACCCTTCGTGAGTGTCGAGTCGGTTGTTGTCCGGGATAGACGCGTGCGCGGGCGTGGCCCGTGTGCTCTTCCGCGGTTGTCGATGTAGTAGTGTGTACTTAGTTTCCGACAATATAGTTTATTCGCGAAGATGGTCTTTTTAATCCATTTAGTTCCTATCCTGTGACCGGCACTCCTCAGCAAAAATAGGTATTACGTATCCCGATAAGTGGCTGCCCAACGTTCGGCTTCGAACTTGCCGTTATAATCATTGTTATTATAGACAATCGAGTTACCTATTTTTTTTTGTTTGTTGAGTGAACATTTAGTTCTGATCCAAAGTGTACAGTGTACGTAAATAACGTTATACGACGTATCACGGTATTCGGACAGATTTCGGACAGTCCACGCCGTGAACGTGAACGTGAATGTTCGAGAGTTCGAGCCACGAGTAAATACACGTTAACTCGTGTCGTCATACCAAAAAGGGACGATAAGTATATAATTATACATAATTCCTTATGATTGAGTGTTAAATGTATTGCTATGGACGATGTATATTGGACATTCCGCCTAGCCATCATTAAAGTGTTTAATCTCGAACTATTGTTTATCGAACTTTTGTTTAGATTAGAGTAATATTACGTCGTAGTTGTGTCGCCAATATGGACGTGTAGTGTTTATGTCGAACTATTTCTTTGAACTTTTGTTTATTTATGTTACGTCGTGTTTAAAAGACGTAATTGTGGACGCATAGTGTTATGTTTGAACTTTGAATTATTTGTGTTTTAAGTCGAACTATTTGTTGAACTTTTCAAACTGTGCACTGCGTAATAGTTAATGGACGACATATTTGACTCTTAGTGCTAAGTTAACTTTGGAAGTTATTGCGTTATTATGATGGCACCCACAACGCGACATGGACTTAAGGACAAGGGGGAGAGTGAATCGTTACCAAGTTCCGGGTTGGCTAGTGATGTTGTCACGCCGACCACGTCGACCATGTGTGAGCCAACACCGCCTCAACCGGCGCCGATGGCGGCGACTCCGGTTGTCATCACTGATTAGCAGCTCCTGCAGCTTGCGCAATTGCTGCGCGCGCAGAGTCCTACAGTTTCGTATGCATCGCCTCCGCTTACATTGTTTCAAGGAAATTTCGCCAAATGTACGGCGCGGTTCGACGGCGCTCAAGACAACGATGTGGTTGCGTTTATCGACGCGTTAGAAATTTATAAGGAGTGCGTCAGAATAGAGGACGGTATCGCCTTGCGACGGTTACCCATGCTTCTCACCGGGTTAGCTGCAACGTGGTGGCAAGGTGTAAAGGCTTCTGTAACGAGCTGGTCAGAAGCATTACAGTTGCTAAGGCAGACATATGGGCCGCGTCTCCCGCCACATCAAATTTATAAACAGTTGTTCTCAAAGGAACAAGAGGATGAATCCACCGATATTTTCGTGTGCAGAGCGAGGGCTCTGATTGCTCAGCTTCCGTATACCTTGGACGAGGAAATTCAGTTAGACATGGTGTACGGACTATTGAACTACAGGATCAGAGAGAAGATTTCGCGAAGTACTTTCAGTACTTATTCAGAATTATTGTGCCAAGCGCGACGCTTGGAGGATTTATTTCATGAAGGCGAACCTAAACCGTGTAAGACAGATAAGACTCCAGTTAATGGATCCTCACCATCCGCTACTCACCAGTCTGCATTGAATACGTATGCCAAGAATACAAGGTCACGACCGCTTTGTGGCTACTGTAAAAAGCAGGGCCACGTGAAGGCTGAATGTTGCAAGCTTCGTGACCAGACCAGACAGAGGATAGGCGAGGGCACATTGCCGCCGTCTTCGGCGCCGATCGTGTGCTTCGGGTGTGGTGCACCAGGCGTGATTCGCGCTAACTGCGCGACGTGCAGAGGACGACGCTCGTCCGCCTCTCCGGCTACACATAGTTTTTCCGCGGTATCGAGTGCGTGTCCGCCGCGAAGTAGGCCCGTCATTTGTGTGGACATTTACGGAGAGACAGGAAAATTATTATTAGACACTGGTGCGAAACAATCGGTCGCGAGTGTTAGTTTAAGGGATTATTTAAAGAAACATAATCATAAGTTTGAAAAAGTGTTTTACAATTTAAAATTTGCGAACGGTGACACTAGCAGCAATATTGTAGAAACTGCTCTAGTGAGTGTCAAGGTACAGGGAGTAGTGGTGCCGAGACGCAATTCATGGTATTGCCAGGTGCTACGGAATCTTTACTGGGCATTAATTTCATAAGGGATGCTGGCATGGTAGTTGATTTTGTCAGGGATCGGTGGTCATTACGCGACAGATCAGGTACGTTTATGTTAGAGTACGAGGACGACGGGACTCGCCTCGTCTGTTCCACTGTAGACCTTCTACGTGAGGATGAAGGAACTCTCCTGAAGGTTCATGAGCGCATGAAGCTTTCAGCACTCCTGGAAGACAATAAGGGTATCTTTGAGCCAGGGGGAGCTGCTACCTACTTTTGCGATCCATCGGATTGATACTGGCGATCATCCACCAATATCCGTCCCGCCCTATCGTGTTACTCCTGCGAAAAAGGAAATTATGAGGAAATATATATCCAATGTAGTTGCTGACACCTTGAGCAGGCCTGTTGCAGTAGAAGCCTCAGAAGGTGAAGAGGAATGTCCTATTTGCCCCATAGTCGTTGACTTGCCTCGACGAGGACCTGAGGAGGTTCGTACAGCCCAATTGTCAGATCCCAACTGTAAAAAGATTATCGAAGATTTCGAATCTGATGATGATGAACGCGCTTTGCGTTGGATCGATCGCGGTTATTACATGGCGCAAGGAGTATTGTACCGGTGTGATCCTGAGGGAGAAGCCGAGGAGCCATTATTGGTATTGCCTGAGGTTTGGAGGGACGATGTCATGAAACAGCTTCATGATGCCCCAGCGGCAGGTCATCTTGGGGTAGAGCGTACTTTACGCAAGTTGATGGAGCGATATTACTTCCGTGGTATGCGCTCATATGTATCCGACTATGTGAAGAAGTGTGATGCTTGCTCTAAATTTAAGCCGTCCAATCTGAAGCCTGCAGGACTATTGCAAACTCCTATACCGCACCAGAGATTTGAGGTAATCGCGATGGATTTATTTGGTCCCCTTCCAGAGGGTGACAAAGGAGAAAGGTGGATTTTTCTAGTGGAAGACACCGCCACCAGATGGGTGGAATTGTTTGCGTTAGTAGACGCCACCGCAGAAAATTGCGCTAAGATTCTCATAGAAGAGATATTTATGAGGTATGGTGTCCCACGGCGAGTTGTGTCCGACAATGGATCATAGTTTGTATCCGCCGTGATGCAAAAAGCCATGTATGTCATGGGTGTTCGGCAGTGTCCAATACCCGCTTATCATCCGGAGGCGAATCCCGCCGAGAGGAAAAACCGGGATTTAAAGCAGAGGCTGGCCCTGTTATTGGGACCGGAGCATCGCAAATGGCCAGAGATGCTCTCCCAAACTCGTTTTGCTCTCAACACCGCCTACAATAGTGGTACAGGAGAGACGGCAGCCTATCTGATGTTCGCTCGGGAATTAAGTTCGCCAATCGATGTGGACCATGATATGAGAGCCATCGTGTCCCAGGAGACTATGTCCCACAGATAACGCCATACTTGCGTAATTTCGGCCATACACTCCAACGTGTAAAGTATCGGGTGGAGGAACAACAGGACATCCGCAAAGCAGCGGCAGACAAGCATCGACGTCCGGCTCCTGCTATCCAGGTGGGAGATCGAGTGCTAGTAAACTCACATGTTCTCAGTAAATCAAGAAAGGGCGTTACCACGAAGTTCGCACCTCGACGTAACGGTCCGTACGTGGTATCAGAGGTGGCGAGTCCGACGTCTTATGTCATTAAAGACAGTCGCGGTCAGGTAGTTGGCAAATACCATGCTAGCGCCCTTACTCCTTATCAGGGTACAAGGAGGACTATACAAAAGGCACGTAGAGGAAGGCCGGCCAGGTCACATCCGGGACGAGCTAGTGACCTGGAGGGGGAGGATATAGCGCGCCATCTTACGGCTCCCGCGGGCCCCATATCGCTCCCATCCGCACCACCGGCTCCCGTACCATACCGTGCCTACGGGTTGCGCCCGCGCTCACACCCCGTCGCCCTTCGTGAGTGTCGAGTCGGTTGTTGTCCGGGATAGACGCGTGCGCGGGCGTGGCCCGTGTGCTCTTCCGCGGTTGTCGATGTAGTAGTGTGTACTTAGTTTCCGACAATATAGTTTATTCGCGAAGATGGTCTTTTTAATCCATTTAGTTCCTATCCTGTGACCGGCACTCCTCAGCAAAAATAGGTATTACGTATCCCGATAACAGTTTTATTGCCCCGGCATGAACGGGCCATTACAATTAGGAAACAATAATTTAGAACAGCATCTTTTTAACTAATATTATACAATAGAGTACACAAAAATTCTTATTTTATTAAAACGACTCGCAGATGTTTTATGGTTAAACATCTGCAGTCATATTTTAAAATGAAATGCGTGTTTAAATAATGTTCAAATTACTAATAATAAGCGTGTTATTTTATAAGCTAAATCTAAGTTGGCGTATTGCTACCGCCACAAAGTGTATATTGCGCAGGTTAGTTAACAACGATGTTACCCTTTACCGATCAAGCTAATCATAATTATAACTTGTCATTTGGAACTCAACCTTCAGAAGCCATTGCATCTTTCAATTTGAAGACAGAACGATATTATTTGATGACATGACCTGCTATGCTTCCCCAGGGTCACAGAGGACATCCTCGCGATGGCGCGCCCCAGCACCGCCACAATCGCAGCGAGGAATATTGTGCAACAGTTCCATAGGTAATTCAAGGACTTAACATTTTACTGCCTGCTAACATTTTACTATTTGTTTTGCAAAAGGCAGCTTATAATATTGCGATCGATAGGCGATGAGTTAAAATAACATAGTTTCAGGTGAAGGTTATTAATTGTAATAGTATATTACGCAAAATATCAAGATAGTTCAGGCACTATAACGGCGAAGGAAATATCGTGAGAAAACCCGCATACGATAACCATTCAGAAGAATTTCTTACTCTTGGTTGTAGAGGAGGCCCGTGCTCTTCAGTGAGACGTATACGGATTGTAAAGATAAGCAAATAAAAGTAATTGCGCCGGACTGTATTGATTACGACGACAGTAATGTATACAGCTAATTTATTAGTAATAATATCTCACTACTACGGACTAGACGTGGCTGCCAACACGTTCACGGTGGTCGCGGGTTCGAATCCCAGGGCACACCTCTGACTTTTCGGAGTCATGTGTGTATTGATAATCAATCACCACGCACTAAAACGGTGAAGGAAAACATCGTGAGGAAACCTGCATACCATAACGATTTATAAGAATTTCTATGGTATGTAAGTCCGCCAACCCGCACTAGGCCAGCGTGGTGGACTATATGGCCTAACCACTCTCAATCGTACTCTCGATTGTAGAGTAGGCCCGTGCCCTGCAGTGGGACGTATATGGGCTGATACAGAGAATATCTCAAATAGTAACAATATTGCTGTTACTTAACAGTTGACAGATGGGATTGTAAAAGTCCCCATTAATATCGTAAGTTAACCCACTTATAATTTCTCCGCAGTTTTATCAATAAAATATAAAATTAACGCTTTTACATTAATGCAAGATAATGACAGTTTATTTGTTTTAGTTGGGGCATCCGAACAGTGATCAACCTTCAAACTCCTGGGGAGCATGCCAGCTGCGGACCACCCCTCACCAGCTCAGGGTTCACTTACGATCCTGCTATCTTCATGGCGAATGACAGTTCGTATTTTCTTTTTATTGCATTTTAGAATGCTATTCGCCTGATGGTAAGCGATGCGAATAGAATTACTGAGTGACAGGTAGACATAAAAAAAATTACTGGATCAGTAAGACTTCTTACATATGGAAGAAGAAAGATTAATGTTTATGGCAACAAGGCCACAAATTGTCACATACATTTTGAGCAAAGACTTGGTAATTTACGGCAATCTGAGGTTGCCTATGAGTGTCGAGTGTTTAAAATAAAGCCATTTTTCTGTAAATTTATTTGTCCCGCCCTCACACCCACCACTGTAACTTCTGTGAGCCAGGATCAACAGTGGCACGAAATATAATGACTAACTTGTCTTTAACCCGCAACGAAAATAATCAGAAAGTGAAATTAACAAAAAAAATCTGTAATGCAGGATAATTTTCAATACCACGCACGAATACCAAATTTTGCCAATGTTCCCAATTACAATAATTGAGTAATGAGATCTAGATTCACTGAAAGTGTAAAAGTTAATATTAGGGATTATTTTTTTATTTTATTTAATGAACGTGTATAGGTATATCTATTTAAAATATGTTTTGTTTCAGTATACTACTACAACTTCGCCTGGCCGGACTACGGAGAAGCGAGCCTCAGCGGACTTTTAGATATGGCGAAAGTACTCTCATTCGCGCTTCAAGAAGGAAGAGTCGCCATACATTGTCATGCAGGTACCATATTCATTTATTACCATAGTTCCCAGCCTCTGAAAATCCACTGCCAAACGTAGGCCTCACCCAAGGATCTTCGCGTCTTCACTTCGCGTCAACCTGTTGGAAACGACCTGCTTGCAATGACTTCCTTCAATCTTCATAATGTCCTGCTTGGAGGTGGGCGAACCCAACTACAGGTAAACCGACTCACACTTGCCCGTTTTATGCAGCTAAGAGTCATCATGTATACTAACCAATAATACCAAATGAATTCATTTTGTTGCAAAATAACTATTAAAACTTAGCGCATTTTGACGTCAAGGCCAATCTAGGATATTATGAATGCATAAACGTCCGCTCTTTTCTCACAAGGTGTAAGCAGAGGTGCTCCAAGACATCTACGTTGCCACTTAATGTGGTCCATCCTACTATGTGATAAGGGGTGAGCCTATCGACTTATCGCGCACAAATTCCTAACTTCGGGCTGATAATGAATCACAGATCACTCCCAATAGATACCTAATGCAAGGCAGCGGTTGCGTCCAACACATATAAGCTATCTGATAGATATAAACCCGCACATGTCGTCGCACGTTAGCGAATATTACATTTTGGGAACATAATATTACAGTTAAAAATGATTTGTTCATTAAAATGGGGTGCAAAAAATTCAAAAAAATAAAGTATCTAAAAAAAACGCAATAAGTTTTCATCGATAACTAATATTCTTTAAATTAATTTGGTCCCGAGCGAGCTCAATTTATACTGGTTAATTTATCAATGTCAAACAGTCGAGTTCGGATGGAGAATCAGCCGTCTCTTTCTCGCATAGCAATAACCGTAATAAGCCATCTTTTTTTGGCGAAATCACGCGATCTTCTAGAGTTTGACGCATGTTTATAATATAATTCCCAGAAATATCGATATTGTAAATTAATTTTATTAAATGACAATGTCACAAAATATATATTGATTTAAAAAAAAATGCAAATTACTATAATTACGTTATTTTATGTAATTTGAAATAGTTAAATTTGTTAACAAGGTACTGTTACAATATTTTCATCATTATCACGCTATGACCTATAGGAGGAAAGTAGTAGTGATATTTCTAGGAAATACGAGGAAATTTTGTTCATTTTTCGTGGTCCGATTGGTCGATATTCTAAACTGATAGTCAGAATTAAACATTTTGACCGCCATTTTAAAACGTGTATGCACCCGGGCGGAGCCGGGCCCGACCGCTAGTTCAAAATAAATGTTTACAATCCGTCATATAATTCGTCGATCAGCATATCCGTGTTAATTTATACCATTACTAGCGGCAAGGCCCAGCTTCGCCCGGGTGCATGTATATTTCTCTTCAATAATATGCACGTATTATACACATAAACCTTCCTCTTGAATCATTCATATTTATAATATTATCATTAATACTCTTCGCAGCGTATGCGATGAAATACATTTTATGGGTAATTTTTTTACACCTTCGGTTGGTTTTAATAGGAATTTCTAAAGATTTCTATAGTAATCTAGTACTAAATATAGCCTATGTTTACTTTTTGAGTTTATTCGTTACATACAAAAATACAAATCTTTCTTCTTTATAATATCCCATCAAAAACATCCTGTAAAAAAATTCCAAGTCTCGCAGCTCAGTTTTTCTACCGCAAAAAGTTGTGAGATCCATGTAATACCAAGTCGATTAATTTATTTAGTCCTTGCATAAGGGACCTTTTGTATAAAGTTATTACGTAAGTTATTATCATATCAATATTAAAAATTCTTTTCGTTTTAAATAAATAGATTGATTTGGCCATCGCAGGAAAACATAATGTATCGTACAATTTATACATAATGCTACTGGCCAAGTCGATCTATTTCCCCCTCTGTTATGCCTCATATACAGGGTATATCAAGACTGCTACCGAAAACGAAGCCGGGTGGTAGTTTAAGCGACTTCAGACACAATGCAACAGGAAAAGTTTAACAAAAAAGCGTCAATTTTTTTTTGTTATTTTTTTCCTATGGCTATATTTGGGTGGTAAATACATTTTTCCTAAAATAATAGTGTATACCCTTTTATTTATAAATAATCTAAGGTATAAAAGAGTTTAAATTATTATTTTAGCAAAAACTATGGATTTACCACCCCAAACTGACGATATTTGAAAAATCATAAAAAATAATTGTCGCGTTTCTATGCGAAATTTTTAATTGCATTGTGTTAGTAGCCACTAAAACTACCACCCGGCTTTGTTTTCGGTAGCAGTCTTGAGATACCCTGTATATAGATACATATCTACAACTATTATTCCATTATATACGAGTACAACGAATCATGAACTGCAAATGTAACTTTGTTCTCCTATACATTTATATGGGATTACAAAGTTATTCACGCAGTTGGTGTATCTAGAAAACTATATTTTTTTTTAATTTTCTTTTAATTTAGACACTAAATACTAATTACATTCTAAATTTGAAGGTTCTATGTCTGCTAGAAGTGCCTTAGACTTTTGATGATCGGTCAGTCAGTCAGTGAGTGACAAAATTACGAAAGTTGGCAAGTTATAATTCTTAAAATACTGGTTCAAATTGAATGAAATTTTAAATATACCGTGTTTACACAATGCCTGCTTAGTAACTGAAAATTCAGGCTTCTTGCTTTAACCACAACGAAGTTATGGGGAGTTGAAAGTGGTCTGAATTGCTTCGAGAAAAGGATGGTACGACTGTGCCGCTTTTTAGCTCGACTTGGAGGGGGCACTGCCGTGCCCCCAGATTAGTGTAGATTACCAGCGCTGCGTGTTCGGGCGATGTCAAGGCTGTCTCGACGATGAGCTCTCATAGCTGATTTATGATTGATGTGCGTGCACTTTTATGGAGGATGACGTCACGTCGTACATGTTGATCCATTGACATCAATATATAGACAGGCCGAAAAGTGTTCAGATGTAAGTGGTGCTCGCGCTTCAGAATATCTAGTGGAGCGTTACTGAAATTAATCGTCGCTCGCAACGACTTTGAAAATGCTTCTTTGTATTATGACAGAAAGTAAAAATGAAGATAATATTTGGTATCACTCATCATCATCATCATCATCACATCAGCCACAGGAAGTCCACTGCTGAACATAGGCCTCCTCCAAGGATCTCCACAATGACCTGTTGGAAGCGGCCTGCATCCAGCGACTTCTTGCGACCTTAGTCAGATCGTCCGTCCACCTTGTAGGCGGGCGTCCGACATTTCGCTTGCCTGTACGTGGCCTCCACTCGAGAACCTTTCGGCCCCAACGGCCATCGGTTCTACGAGCTATGTGCCCGGCCCACTGCCACTTCAACTTGCCAATCCTATGGGCTATGTCGGTAACCTTGGTTCTCCTACGGATCGTCGATCCGTAGTCGATCGTTTGGTATCACTGTTTAGAAGAAATCTGGTTATTAATTTAATATTTATTTTAGCGCTATTTTTTTTTTTTTTTTTTTTTTTTTATTGCAGTGAATGGCGAGACGAGCAAGCCGTTCGCCTGATGTTAAGCGATACGACCGCTCATAAACAGTAGCAACATTCCACTGCGCTCGCCATCCTGAGACATAAGATGTTAAGTCTCAATATGTCCAGTAGTTGCTCTGGCTACAATGTCCTTCAATCCGAAACACAACAGTGCATTTAAGCAGTGTTGTTTCACGGAAGAAATAGACATTGCGGTGGTACCTACCCAGATAGCCTCTCACATATGAGAGACCTACCACCAGTAGATATATTTCTTAGTCATCGTTTTGAAACTCTTCCTCATTAGAGTTATTAGGATTATGAAAACGTTTATTCCAATCGACAAAGTGACTACTCTAATACCAGAAATGTAAAGCGGTGTGGCGAGCGAGAATCTACATACTGTAAAATAAGGAACCTCCTGGGAACCACCGAAATGTCTATTACTTCCGCCAAACAGCGGTATAAATAAATACACGGTTGTGTTTCGGATTGACGGACATCATAGCCAGAATAACTACTGGACATATTGAGACTTAACATCGTATGTCACAGGAAGGCGAGCGCAGTGGAATACCACGCATTGCTTTGTAATTCAAGGTTTTTCGTGATTTTGCTACTATTTATGAGCGGTCGTATCGTTTACCATCAGACGAACGGCATGGTCGTCTCACCATTCGCTGTAAAAAAAATGTGCCGGCTGTCTTCACACAGGATATAAACAGGTTTAACAATTATCCCTGATCAGAATTGCGTGCATTTTAGCCGGCTTTGCACCTGACGGATGCTACTATCCTACAGCCAGCAAGTGATCTGGCTATCTTCTTCGCCAAATAAAACGCAGAACGTTTTAACTGTCGGTTTTCTATGGGGCAGTCCACAGTGGTACCACCCGACCCAACCCTTTTGTACTTCATACCTAGAGATGGCGCCACCGTAGAATTAGATCGCGGTATGGTTTCGTTACAAAGGTCGATAATTAAAATAAAAATGCAAAAACCAAAAAAAAAAACTAATTAACTTTTTTGTTAAATTCCACGCGGACGAAGTCGCGGGCACAGCTAGTATATGTATAAACTTCGATTGTCCGAAGTTTCGAACTTCGTTTCGGATGAATATAGTAGGGCCCCAGGTGAGCAGGAAGGAAAAATGATGGGAAAAGGAATGGGGAATCAGGCATCCGGAAATCTTACTCACCGAACGAATGCACATTCTGAATTTATCTCTCCACCACCTGAAGGTTGGCTGTTAGAAAATGCTTTTGGTATTAAGCCCCGCCTGTATACTTTGTATATGAAGTATTAAATAAATAAATAAACGAAGAGACAGCAAAGATATCATGTGTAGGTATATTCATTTTCTCATTCTCCAGAGCTTGGAAGTAATAATGCATAAAAATGCTTACACAAATATTATTTCGGTTTGATTTTGATTTCTCAGCAAAGCTGGTAAGTTTTAAAGAGGTTAAAGTGCGGGTGGGTACCAAGCACTTTAGGCTTCTATTGGAAATCAGCAGTTGCATTTAGGATGCGTCTGACAATACTACATGTATCGAGAATTATTGATTTTTGTATTTGGATCTAAATATTTTTATTAATGTCTAATTTTTTAATCGAATTGTGGAGAGACTTGGCCACTATTCCGGTTGACGATATTACAATGGGAATAACTATTACTTTTTCTTGGTGCCACATATCTTTAACTTCGTCTGCGAGCGGTATATATTTTTGTAATTTCTCGTTATCTTTCTTCTTTAAGTTTTCGCTGTTAGGTACTGTTATATCTATTAAGTAAGTGGTTTTGGATTTTTTTAAATGTAGGTGTGATGTCAGGTCTGATCTATGGGTCTGATACAAGCAATAGTTTTATCAGTTATTATATCGCGATCCCAATACAGTTTAACTTGACTATTTTCTATAACACTTTTTGGTTTATATTTATATGGTATGTATTCGTTTGCAAGTTTATATTAAAGAGCTATTTGTTGATGTATTTGTTTAGCTACGTTATCATGTCTATTAGTATATTCTTTACTTGCTAGTATGTGGCACCCGCCAGTTATATGTTCTATTGTTTCTTTGATTTGGTGGCATAATCTACAATTATCGTTTCCTATTGTGGTGTCTTTCATAATGTATTTAGCATAATTTCTTGTTTTAATGACATGGTCTTGGATGGCGAGCATGAAGCCTTCCGTTTCACCAAAAATATTTCCTGTAGTGAGCCATTTATTGGAAGCTATCTTATCTACGTGGTCTTGGTTCAATTGGTTAATATGTTTCCCGTGTAGTGCTTTTTGTTTCCATTTCGTTATTTTTTCTTTATCGGCTATAATTTTTTGTGTAGGATTATAATCTGTTTTATTAAATTGTAGTGGTGTTCCGGATGTTGTCATGCTCGTTATTGCCTTATGAAGTAAACTATTGTTAGATTTAGTTAAAAAGTAATTTCGAAGATTGGTTATCTGAGAATAATTTTAGTTTTTAAGGTCTATAAAACCGCGTCCTCCTATATTGCGTTTCAGTGTAAATCTTTCTATTGCTGAGTGGATATGGTGAATGTTATGTTTATGAGCTATTGATCTGGTGGCTATAGGTATTCAGTGCATCTAAATCTGTGTCTGTCCATTGAATTATCCCAAACGAGTAGGTTAGGATAGGGACAGCATATGTGTTTACGGCTTTTACTTTATTTCTGGCTGATAATTGTGTTTTAAATATTTTATTTAATCTCTGTATATATTTTTCCTTGAGCTCTTTTTTATTTCTTGATGATTAATTGCTGTACTTTGCGAAAAACCTAAATATCTATATGTGTCTCTAAATTGCATCCCATCTATATTATTACCATCTAAAGTAAGTTTATATGCATGTGTTATAATAATATTATTTTATAGAATAATGCTAGATCGTAACTTTAGAGCAGTTATTTTTATTAAACAAGGCAATTAGTACAATAATTTATTCTAATTCAATCATTTGAATAGTGATATTTGCAGACCTACATAATAAATTCGGTTTCTAAGATTCGCATCAAGGTGTTTTTAATTAATAAACAGTAGTTTTTAATTTGCAAAACAAAAAACCGAATTAATACAGTATTCCACTACAAAAAAAGACTAAAAGAAAAGAGTTTGAATATTATAACAGGCTACTACTTCACGGAAGACCTAATAATTTATTAATATTTTTTTTTTTCGAATTAACGTTTTTTGTTTTATTATACATCATTGTGAGCAGCAACAAAGGATTTTAAATAATATTAAGCAATTTATTAATTTGTGAGTGAGAAAAAATATGTTAATCCTTTTACAGCACAGAGTACATTCCATATACAAAGATAGAGTTAACAGTCAGATTATTGGCATTAGCGCCCTCTGTCGGTATACGACTTTCGAATAGGACATAGGTCTTATCAATATTCAAATAATCTTAATATATATAATTCACGTGTCACGTTGTTTGTCCGCGATGGACTCCTAAACCACTCAACTGATTATAATGAAATTTTGTAGATATGTGTTATTTGTTCCAACTTAAAGGTGGGATAATTTTTATCTCGATTGAATTGACGAAAGTATAAAAAAAAGGAAAAAACATTTTGCCATACAAAATGTTCATGGGTTTGTAACTGTCAAAGATTTAATGTTCATAGCGTCGATACGGTAAACTCTTCCCTAAAATTAAATAACGTATTTAAATAAAGGTTTCGAATCGACAACACATAGCCACAATATTCGATTTATGGCGTATTTTAGATTTTAAAGATGTAAATTAATGACAGTAATGAAAAGTGGTTGACATTTAAATTGATTGTCAAATATTTATGCATACGTTCAGGAATTTATTGTAAACTAAAGAGTATATTATGATGCTACATAAATATAGGACAATTAAATAAATAATAATCACATGTATTAAGTTTTACTTCTTTTCAAGATAGAATTTCACTTGAAAATGAAAAATCTTTAATAAAATAATACATAAAAATAAAAACTGAACTGAACTGAATAAAATAAAAATTTTATATAATTATGGAGAATATTGCAGGGATTCTCAAATTAGGCGTTGCCTGTGTCTTGAAAAACCAGTTAAATATAATTGTTTCTACGTTAATTGTGTGTGTGTGTGAGTGCATTTCTACGAAAATTAATATTTCATCTCTTTATTACTAACAAGAGTAATGGCGTAATATTTTTGGAAAAAACAGCATAGTGGGGGTGAAATAAGGGATGGGATATTGCATGGATAATCGAAATCGATAAAGTGTTTAGAAAGTACAGAGAAACTGGATATAATAGAGTGGGAGGTAGGGGAGAAGACTGGGATAGCTGACAGATTTAATAGGACGAAATGTAAATGCACGGTATAAGACGGAATGGTTAATTAAGAGAAAGGACGCGACGTATCGGGAAGTGAATGAACAGACGGGATGGGACGGAATTGAGCAGGACAGTAGGATAGCTAATTCATGTTTAGGTATACAAGAGCTTATACGAAAAATAACACGTATTTGGTGTGGAGTAAAATAAAAAAGTATCTGCACCCAGGCGAAGCTGGGCCGGGCCGCTAGTATATATTATAATAATTTCCCCCAGTAATTTACAGCAATATTAAGACTGTTAAGCCACTGTTTTACAGCCTCCGTGGCGCTGACGTTCAGACGCCGCCTGTGAACCCAGAGGCCGCGGGTTCGATCCCCGCACCGAGAGAAAAGTTTGTGCGGCCCACCAATATTTTTTTCGGGTCTGGGTGTTTGTGAGACCGAAAAGTCTCTCGTAGTTCCTAATACCTACGACACAAGACTCAATCTTAGTGTGAGGTCAGGACTATATGTATATGTGACTGTTGAGTGTTATTTATTATTATTTATTTATTATATTAGGGATACATTTTTGGTAATTAGCAGAGACATATTATTTTAAATATTTATTTATAAGCAGAAACGTAAATATCACTTTGTTACATATCCTTCCATTTCGTAGGCGCTGTTAACAACAAACTTCTGTTCCAAACTTTTTCAACCAACGCATCGTCGTTTACTAAACTATTCACTTCACCCAGTTTACAATCTTGGAAATACTTTCCACTAACATTTTCCAACTCTTCAGACACACACAAATGCACTATAGTTTGAATTCCTTCCTCCACCGTCTTGAACAATACTCCTATTATAAATAATACTAGTTTTTCAAATCCGAATGTGACTCTTTTGTATATATCTGTCTGCACTATTCCCGGATGTAAGGCATTAACTGTGACGCCGGGAGGTAGACGCTTTGCCAAAGCCCTGGTCCACAGAACATCACAAAGTTTGCTGTTATAATAACTTCTCCAAAAATATTTAATGTTACGACCGTCTATCGTATCTTCTGTGACATTACCGAACCAATGTAAAAACGAGGACACTATGACTATCCGACTCGGTTGCGACACTTTCAATTTGTCCAACAACAGATTGGTCAAAAGAAACGGTCCGAAATAGTTGACTTGCATCACCATGTCGATTCCGTCTTCACTAGGGCGATTCTTAAGTCCTGCACAGCCAGCATTGTTCACCAAAATGTGTAAATGTTCGTAACTTTTGTTGAAATCTTCAGCAAATTTGCGGACGCTGCTAAATTTGGAGAGATCTAGATGTTTGTATTCAACTTGCTTGTTTCCTGTTGTTTTGATAATGTCTTCAACGGCTGCTGCAGATTTTTTATCATTTCTGCTAGCGATGATGACCTTAGCTCCTCTTCTGGCTAAATCCCGGGCAGTTTCTAAACCTAGGCCAGAGTTTCCACCGGTGACAAGAGCAACCTTTCCGTGTAAAGTTGCTTTAGAGGTGCAGAAACCTTTTTTCGGCTCCACCCATAAACGAAGCGCTATTAACGCTAGCAATGCAATTCCTAACAGTATTATTAATAATTGAAATATGTTTATTAATAAACTGCACGCGAAGAGATATAGCGACATGTTGACGCCAGAGATTTTGATTTGCGAATGCATTATATCGCGAATTGGAAAAATTAGATGCGCAAGAATCAGATGACACATAAATAATAGGGTTCTGTTGGAGAAATATGAAAACCTAATCGTTGCAAATTTATTTAATATTATAGTTGACTCTTTTTTTTAGTTAATGTTCTACTTTGTGACCTCTGAAACTCAGAAATATTTACTAAATTAACATTATGTAATAAATTTTGCCTTAATTTTTAACTTCTGTCGTATAACTACCAACTAACCTAACCTACCAACTTCAAGACTTACTATGCATTCTTCTAGCCCACTTGTTATGTCCATTAAAATATATAATAAACTGCCAGACTACATAAAAAACGCAAGGAATGAAACATCTTTTAATAAACAACTAAAACAATTATTACTTACAAAAACCTACTACACAATATCAGAATATATAAACGAAAAATAAATAGCTAATTTTAATAAATAAAGACGGATTAAAATATATTGTACTAATTATTTTATATTATACTAATTATTTATATTACATAACTTTATAACAACTAAACATAAATATTTAACAAATAACATTTAGGAAAAATTATTATTAATTATGTAACTATGCTACCATAAGTGCATATTAAATACAAATATGTACACTTATTACAAATTTTAAGAATACAATATTCCAAATATATATATCTATAAATAAAATGAACATTATGGCTTCCTCCTCCCTCCTAAATTGTTGCCGTGCCCAACAGGGTCCACATCAGGGCCGCGCCGACACCCGGCAGCGCCTGTGTGCGGAACTTATGAAGCGCCTCTTTTTTAATGAATCCTCATAAAAAACGAATTGATTTTTTTTACGAATATTTTTAATTGGTAATTTTGACTGAAATAAATGTTCTCCAGTTTTACAGTATCTGTATCTGCCCATATACGTCCCACTGCTGGGCACGGGCCTACTCTACAATCGAGAGTACGATTGAGAGTGGTTAGGCCATATAGTCCACCACGCTGCCCTAGTGCGGGTTGGCGGACTTACATACCATAGAAATTCTTATAAATCGCTATGGTATGCAAGTTTCCTCACGATGTTTTCCTTCACCGTTTTAATGCGTGGTGATTGACTATCAATACACAAATTACTCCGAAAAGTCAGAGGTGTGCCCTGGGATTCGAACCCGCGGCCACCGTGAATATGTTGGCAGCCGCGTCTAGTCCGTTTACCAACAGGCCACCACGCACTCACAGTACTTAGATACTCTTTACAAAACTTTTTTTTTACTTTATTGGTTTATCAACAGTTGTTACAATATTACATGATCGCTGTACATTATTCCATTTATATATGTAATATATATTTATATTTCTAATTGTACAACTATTTAAGATAAACACGACATGCATAAGGTGTAGTCAAGTTATCAATTTAAAAAAAAGAAATATATTTAAAAAAAATGGGTAAATACAAAAAAAAAAGAACAAGTGAACATTCAAAATTAATAATAAAGAAAGAAAAAGTAGTGTACAAATAAGAACAATAATAGGATTATGATCAAATTATTATGTAGTTTACACTGAATGGATTGTACATTAACAAATCAGTACTAATAATATGAAAGGTTTCATAGTCGCAATATGATTTTCCGAAACGTATGCTCATTAGCGATACTTTAGCGATGATATCCCGGACATCAGCCTGTGTGAGATTGAGATGGCCCTGAAGCAACTTAAAAACAACAAGGCGCCGGGCGAGGACGGAATAACTTCAGAGCTTCTGAAAGCGGGCGGAACGCCGGTACTGAAAGTCCTTCAGAGGCTCTTCAATTCCGTTCTCCTCGAGGGCTCAACGCCAGAGGCATGGAGCAGGAGCGTGGTGGTACTGTTCTTCAAAAAAGGTGATAACACTTTGCTGAAGAATTACAGGCCCATCTCGCTCCTGAGCCATGTCTATAAGTTGTTTTCGAGGGTCATCACAAATCGTCTCGAACGCAGGTTTGATGACTTCCAGCCTCCCGAACAAGCCGGTTTCCGAAAAGGCTTTAGTACCATAGACCACATCCATACGCTTCGGCAAGTTATACAAAAAACCGAGGAATATAACTTGCCGCTTTGTTTAGCGTTTGTGGACTATGAGAAAGCCTTTGATTCGATCGAGACTTGGGCTGTGCTACAGTCTCTCCAGCGGTGCCATATCGACTATCGGTACATCGAAGTGTTGAGGTGTATATACAACAACGCCACCATGTCGGTCCGAGTACAAGATCAGAGTATAAAGGCTATTCCACTACAGAGAGGCGTGAGACAGGGAGATGTCATATCTCCGAAACTGTTCACTGCCGCGCTGGAAAATGCCTTCAAGCTCTTGCAGTGGAAAGGATTCGGCATCAACATCAACGGTGAGTATATCACTCACCTTCGGTTTGCCGACGATATTGTAGTCTTGGCAGAATCGCTGGAAGACCTTAGCACTATGCTCGAAGACCTCAATCGGGTCTCCCAACAGGTGGGTCTTAAAATGAACATGGACAAAACGAAGATCATGTCGAATGTCCATGTTGTGCCCACCCCCATCGGTGTTGGGGGCTCGACTCTTGAAGTTGTTGACGAATATGTCTATTTAGGATAAGTGGTCCGGTTAGGCAGGTCCAACTTCGAGAGAGAGAGGTCAATCGTCGAATCCAACTCGGTTGGGCAGCGTTCGGGAAACTACGCGACGTCTTCTCGTCCAAAATACCTCAGTGCCTTAAATCGAAAGTCTTCGATAGTTGTGTGTTGCCAGTGATGACTTACGGCACCGAGACGTGGCCTCTCACTATGGGCCTTATTAGGAAGCTCAAAGTCACTCAACGAGCTATGGAGAGGGCTATGCTCGGGGTTTCCCTACGAGATCGAATCAGAAATGAGGAGATCCGTAGGAGAACTAAAATAACCGACATAGCCCACCGGATTAGCAAGTTGAAGTGGCAATGGGCAGGGCACATAGCGCGGAGATCTGATGACCGATGGGGTCGGAAAGTGCTCGAATGGAGGCCGCGTATCGGAAAGCGCAGCGTAGGACGTCCACCCACAAGATGGTCCGACGACCTGGTAAAGGTCGCGGGACGTCGCTGGATGCAGGCTGCCTCCAACAGGTCTCTGTGGAAATCATTGGGGGAGGCCTATGTTCAGCAGTGGACTTCCTTTGGCTGATGGATGGATGGATGATGCTCATTAGTGAAAAATATATCTAAGTCATTACTGCAGTTGTTATATAGTCTGCATAGTCGTGGAATCGGTGAGCTACGACCCATGACGGTACTATATTTTGGCGGTGATAGAATATTTTTAATAATTTTACGTGGGTAGTTAAATGGGACACTAAGTTTGAATTCCTTTAGTAATTGTGGGCAATCGACAGAATTACGGAAAATTTTAAATAATAACATCAAATCTAGCACATTTCTACGTTGCTCCAAGCTGACCATATTAAATAGTTTTAATCTAACTTAGATAATATTATCGTTAATATCTAAGTGTACAATACTGGAGAACATTTAGGAATTAGGATACTAAATAGGTAAATGCCGTTCGCTTCTGCTTGCCAACTACTGCGAAAAATAAAACTCGAACTAAATTTTTACATACTTTATTAATACAAAGGATCTGACTTTTTTCTAATATAATAATAATACTAAAATGAGACCCTCTATGATACACAAGAAAAAATTGACAAATGGAAACAGAAATCCCTTCACGGACGGCATTACCTCGACTTGAATAACACTAACGTCGACAAGAGTGCGTCGAACGCATGGCTCAAGCGAGGCGAATTGTACCCGGAAACTGAAGGGTTTGTGTTAGCAATACAGGATCAGGTAATCGATACGAAAAACTATAGGAAATACATTATAAAAGACAGTAGATTTACTTCAGACTTGTGCCGCCATTGCCATCATTCACCAGAAACCATACAGCACATAACAGGAGCTTGCCATTCAATTACACAAACGGATTATAAACACCGACATGACCAAGTTGCCGCCATCGTCCATCAAAAACTCGCTTTAAAGTACGGTTTAATTACGGCCTACTATAAATACAAACCACAAGTAATAATAGACAATACTGAATTTAAACTCTACTGGGATAGAACCATCATTACAGATAAAACAATTCACTACAATAAAACATTGCACGACAAGAAAAACAAAGTAGTACCTATATTTAGTAGATATTGCCGTCCCAAATACCCACAACCTCACCTCCACTTTTACTGAAAAATTAACTAAATACACAGATCTAGCCATAGAGATTAAAACTCAGTGGCAAGTTCAAACTGTTAAAACAGTGCCTATCATAATTTCCTCCACAGGAGTAATTCCCCACAGCCTTCACAATACTTTAAAAATTCTTGATATGCACCCCCTTACATATATACAATTACAAAAAAGAAAAAGCTGCTATTTTAAATACTTGTAGAATCGTCCGAAAATTTCTATCAATAGACTAATAGTATGTATTATAACTATGTATGTATTAAACTCACTTTGCACCATCCGTTTGGCCAAAAGCCCGCGGGTTTTATATGCCCATATAAAACCTCTGACAAAGAGAGATACTTCGAGTAACATAAATATAATACTAATATGACTATTACGTACCTATGCTATGTTTAAAAAAAATAAACAAGAGTCTAATATTTACAAGAATATAAACATACTTAAATTATAATATTTCTATTTTTCTCGCTTTTTTGTTTGCGAAATCCTTAATGGTTTCATGTATGTCTATATGGTCTAGTATGGCCTCCTCTATTTTGAAAAAGACCTTTCCGCGCTTGCTACTGTTACTGGCATAGTTAGTACAATTCGTAATGCTATGGTAATGTTGGGGCATACAGCTGTCAAATTGTTTAGATATATGAATTCGAGAATTTTCACATCATTATTAAATTTTTTGAAAAATGCCTGACATGACATAATTTCTTCACACAAATCATCGGCGTTAACATCTAATGAATCATTTGCTGTAAGTTTCTCCTGTAAACGATGACAGCTACTTCTTAATCGTTGTTGATCTTGGTCATCACTTAAATTAAATAAAAAATTAAACACGTCGTTGTGATTATTCAATAAATTAAATCTTTCATCTACGGAGGATAACGCTTGGTCTAATATATAAAAAAATACATTAATTTTAAAAGAGGTTTTCGGATCATTTATAGTGTGGTTTTCGTGTTCATAATCAAAACTCTTTGGAGTTTTACGACGTCTTAGGGGTCTGGATCTGGAAGTTTCAAATTCAGTCTCGACGTCTAATTTTTCAGCAATTTTTTTGGAATCACTTACAATTTGTTCAAAATTTGTGTCTGTTCTAATTTTTATCAACAACTTTTTTAATTCTGTTAAAGCATCTAAAGCAACTTGCATATTCATATCAACGGACTGCAAAATTACTGGTGGTAGGTCTCTCATATGTGAGAAGCCATCTGGGTAGGTACCACCGCAATGTCTATTTCTCCCGTGAAACAACACTGCTTAAATGCACTGTTGTGTTTCGGATTGAAGGACATTGTAGCCAGAGCAACTACTGGACATATTGAGACTTAACATCTTATGTCTCAGGATGGCGAGCGCAGTGGAATATTGCTACTGTTCATGAGCGGTCGTATCGCTTACCATCAGGCGAATGGCTTGCTCGTCTCGCCATTCAATGCAATAAAAAAAAAAAAAATTACTCACAAAATTTACTTTTGTCAATACTATATGCCATACATTTAGTGAACAAATGAACGAAAAGGTGCATATTTTTTCTGCTAAACATTTAGCGTCATATTTTGCCTTCTGATCATATAATATATTATTTGATATTTCATATAGGGCATCATAAATTTCTGGTAAATTTGTAAACAGCGGTTTTATAGCATCTATTCTGCTTGACCATCTTGTTTCAAAGAAGACGAAAAATATTTATATAATTCTTGCACAATACAAAAAAATCCAGTCGTGTGATGATTAAGGTTGGCAGCGTCGTTTACTATTAAATTTAAACTATGACTAGCGTACGGTACATAGAAAGCGCGGGGATTTAAATCCAGCAATCTTTTTTGAAGACCATTATTCTTACCGCGCATATTTGATCCATTATCATAACCCTGTCCCCTTAAATTGTTTATATCCAAATTAATGTTGTCTAGTTTTTCTATAATAAATGACGTTAATCCAGCGCCAGTTGTATCGATAATTGGACAGAAAGCTAGAAAATGCTCTCTTATTTCCAACTTTCTAGTTTCTGTGTTAAAATTGACAAATTTTATTATAATACTAATTTGTTCTACGTGTTAAACGTCAGGAGTACAATCCAGAATTATTGAAAAATATTTACTAATTCGACATAAATTTAAAATAAAATGTTGAATTTGATTACCAAGTATATAAATTATTTCATTTTGAATTTTATCTCCAAGATAGGTTGGCATATTTTTAAAATCCGTATCATTCGTTACGCGTCGTATGTGCTCAGTTATTGTAAGATCAAATTTTCCTAACATTTCAATACATTTTAAAAAAATTCCATTGTTACGATCATATAATTTTTCACAGCAGCCATTCTCTGTGATACTTTTCACCGTTTCCTAAATGCCTTTCATAATAATACTCAGAAAATTTTCGTCCCGAAGAGTCACGCGGAAAATTATACTGTTTAATTTGTTTAATCGGATTTTCTATTAAATACTGGATCAAAGTAGTGTTTAAAACTTCTGGCCAGGCTCCAGGGTCATCTTTGGAAAAAGTTGGTGGTGACGATAATTGTCTTGACGGTGACGATGGTGTATCAAGCACAGACACAGACGTAAATTCGGCGGCATCATCTTAAATTAAAACCAGACAAACAAATACATAATATTGTTCACATGAGTACCTATCTATCTCCTTGTCTGAATAAACTGATATATCTATCTATTAATAATTATTTTTATTTATTCAAATTAGGGTGTCTGTTTGTAATATTAAAATAACCGCTTTTTACTAAATGCTTATGGAAGTCAGCATTTAGTAAAAAGTAAATAAAACACGGTACATAAAACAAAATAACATGTTTTACAATTTTTGTCTGTCTGTTCCTTCCGTCTAATATCTAAAATGACCGGGAAAAAAGTTAATTTTTCTATTCAAAATAAAAAAAAATACTTTTTTTTAAATATCCAACACAGAAGTTATATTTATTTGTATAGAAAATAACATAAAAAGTACATACCACTACATGAAGCGTTTCTTGAATCAGATTTAATAACACTTTCATCGATAACATGACTGGTTTCTGTCTCTAATGATTGTGTCGAAGTGGATGGTAGAGCCGTAAAATATTTACTTATTTTAGTTGCATTTCTATTACGTTCTTCTTCTTGTTTTCTTTTCCTTATTAGATTCTGGTAACCAGATAATTTCTTTTTTTTATCATGACTATCACTCATCGTGAAAACACGTTAAAACAATCAGTAACACACCAACTATTTATTATAAAAATTCAATGCGCACCTTACACACACTTTCAGTCAAATGATTGTTCAATTGTTTTGTTTTGGCTTGGCCGACCGGGGTTGCGTCGCCCGCATCGCATCGGGTTGCGTTCACAAACTCATTCATACTCATACAAACTCGGCGCCTCTACGGTTCAAAATAACTGTAGTAACTACAGTTAGTTAGTTGTTATTTGGTACTTTAACTGTAGTTCAAAAGAACTGCCGCCACTTTAACGTTGAGCTCATAAGTAATGTAAACTAAAACCCTAAGCGTAAAATGAAACCATAAACGTGAATAATAATAAACATATAAGTATTGAGAGACTTGTTCAATGAGCGTAATATATTTTTTGTTGTTTACAAGGCCTATGTTGCGCCTATTGTACCTACTTATTTATCGATGCTCCACTACAAAACACAATAATTTAGGTAACATTAACAAAACTAATTTAGGTGGCAGTGGCAGCGCGGCGCCCCTATTGTCTTGGCGCCTGTGTGCGCCGCACACTTCGCACACAGGGGCGGCTCGGCCCTGGTCCACATTGTACTTTTTTATAAAATTGTAACATCTTTATAACATTTGGTGTGCAATAAAGATATTGAGTATTGAGTATAATTTTTTTACTAAACTTTCTATCATAATACAAGCAAGCATTTTGAAAATCGTTCTGAGCGACTACTAATTTCGGTAATGCTCCACTGTAGATGCAATGGAGCGTCGCACCACTTACGTTGGAACACTATATATTTATGTCAATGCCCAGACCAGCACAATTTTTTATTTCCTCGACCGGCGAACAGGCGAACGATAACCACATCTCGCGGCGCGGCGCGGCGTACACTATATTTATATTATATTTGGGTCGAAACGTAGATGCTTACCACTCATTTTGTATACTTTAACAGTGTATAATGATGGAGTATACTTATAAGCAAAAAACAACTTCCTTAAAGCAATCTTGCTATATTCCTTCTATTTTGTATTATAATTATAGCAGAGATAATATAAGTCGGTCATTTACCGCTATTATCAGTTCACAGTGTCGATAAAGTGCTCTCTTGACCATTACGTCGCTGATACAGGGCTCCCGCAACCATATGTGCAAAGTGTGCAATGCACACGGGCGCCATCCTTTAGGGGCGCCAAAATCAATGGCCCAAAAAAAACAAAAGTAATCAATTCATATAATAAAATCGTAACCGGTCGATGTCGATGTCGGTGTATAGAAGATATATGAGAATAACCTTTAGAGTTTTTTCATTACCTGATGATACTCACCCTGACCCTTTAAGTATTTTACAATATATATTTGAAAACAATTTAACTTCCACCCTTCCAAATGTAAGCGTTTCACTAAAAATTATTCTGAGATTGCCTGTATCTGTAGCTTCTGGCGAGCGATATTTGCAAAGTTAAAAATTATTTAAGGTCAACAACGCTTCAAGAAAGATTGTCTGGTCTAGCAAAATTAGCCATTGAACAAGAAATTTTTGATGGTATAAATTTCAGCGAATTTGCAACAGCATAGTCTCGGAAAATTTCGCTACAGTAGCAAGAGTATTGTAGTAGTGACTACTATAACAGCTATTTTTTAATTTTTTTATTGTATCTAGATATTTTATTTTATTTTATAATGAAGTTACCTAGGTATTTTTTATTAAAGTATCTGCATATTTTAGTAAAATTAGTAAGTGATACTTATTTACGTGTTAATGAAAAAGCGCAAAACCTCAGAGACGCCAACTTATTTTGATTATAGAAGAATTTCGAATATTATTTTGATTCAAAAACCCCTATTTTTTAGTGGAATTGACTCTACTCACGATTATGAACAAACTAATTTCAGGTTTTGCGCTTTCTCAATAACAATTCAAGGTCAGGGATGCTCCTATCTAGTGGTCATGGCCTGTCCTATAACATCCTCTACCCACAAATCCTATTTCCTTTCCCCGGTTAATGACGGGCAGCAGCGTCATCAACACCAGTCCCCTACTGCACTCGCCAACCCGCCTGCCAAGCGTGGCGAGTGTTGGCAAATACCCCCACAATGACGACACAAATTGAGACCAGGTCCCCAGTCCCCGGCAGCCCCACTATTCCTGCCTATGGTAGCGGTCATGGTTACGGTACGGGTTAGGGGGTGCTAAGAATCCCCGGGTTGGCCCCGGCTACCACCCCCGACGACGACTGGCCCTGGTAACACACAACATACACATACGCACATTGAGGACAGACGAGAAGATTGTCGAACTGGAAGAAGAATTGAGCAGGTTACACTAGGACATTCTGGGGTTATCGGAAGTCCGAAGAATCGGGAGGGATATGATAACCCTGAAGTCTGGTAACCTGCTCTTCTACCGGAGGGACGACCAACAACCCCAAGGAGGTATCGGATTTCTCGTCCACAAGTCTCTCATCAACATCGTATCCATCGAAAGTGTGTCGAGCAGGGTAGTCTACCTTATACTCAGAATATCAAAAAGATATTCGTTGAAGGTCATACAGGTATACGCGCCGACCTCGACACGCCCAGATAAAGAAGTAGAGGATATGTATGAGGACATAAGTCGGCTATACATACTTCCAAAACCTACTTCAATGTTGTTATGGGGGACTTCAACGCATAGTTGGGCAAGAGAAGCGATGCAGAGTTGAAAGTGGGGCAATTTGGACATGGGCAACGGAACCCCAGGGGTCAGAGGCTGGCCGACTTTCTGGAGAAACAGGGACTCTGCGATGAGCTCTTTTTTCCAGAAGCCGCCTCACAAGAAATGGACCTGCCTGAGTCCTGACGGTACTTCGGACGAGAAACGAGATAGATTTCATCTTGACGGATGAATAGGAGACTGTCCCGCCCTCACACCCACCACTGTAACTCCTGTGAGCCAGGATCAACAGTGGCACGCAAAGTAATGACACCGAGCATTGAAGCTCGGCGAGTCTCCGGGAATGTCTAACTTGTCTTTAACCCGCAACGAAATTAATCAGAAAGTTAAATTAATAGGAGGAGTTGATGGCTTTCGACAACGCTTGGTGGCCGATGCTGCTTCTTAAGTTGAAATTACGAGGTTGCTTTAAAAATATATATTCACTTATTTACTCGTATTTCTCGCACGGAACAACAAAACTTAAACTTGGACACTATGCTGTGTCGAAACCACTTACGATGGGCTGTCCACAAGGTTCGATTTTAGGTCCTTATTTGTGGAATTTAGGGTTCGACGATTTTCTTGCAATTCCCTTGCCGTCAGGGTGTTCTTTGACCGGATATGCGGACGACGGCCTCTTGCTTATAGAGTCAAATAGTAGGTCGGGATTAGAAATTATGTCGGACGCGTGTTTAAAACTAATATGTGATTGGGGCCATCGAAATCGCTTAACCTTTGCACCACAAAAAACGTTCCAATTACTTCTGAAAGGAACTTTAAAATCACAGCCGCGAATTAAATTTAATAATATTAATGTTAAAAAAAAGGACTCGGTTTGTTATTTTTGTTTAATTTTAGAAAGGAATTTTTCCTTTCTTGAACATATTAAGAACGTCGGGGAAAAGTCGAAAAGGAACTTTTTTGCTTTGACAGGAATATCAAAATCAACGTGGGGGCTATCTTTCAATACACTAAAAATCATCTATGGAGCAACTTACTTAGGATGTATCTGTTATGGATCTCCCGTATGGGCTGATAGGGCTACTATCGGTGCTGTGCGAAGAAAACTGCTCCAGAGCCAACGTTTGGCGTTGATATTCTTGTGCAAGGCATATAGAACTGTTAGTACCGAAGCTTTGCCTGTCCTAGCGGGTGTACTTCCAGTCGACCTGGAGGTGCAACGTCGCGCCGCGATGTATTACTCTAATAGAGAGAACATGGATAAAAGTTTTTTCACCGCACGTGAACTTTTAAAAGTTGACAGATTATTTAAACCGGTTTCAGTGGTATATAGCGAACTATTAGATGAATGGCAAAATAGATGGGAGGTATCTTTGAAGGGCCGGCATCTATACCAATTTTTCCTTGCGTACGTGATCGTTTAACAAAGACATGGCTAGATGTCGATTATTGCGTATCACAATTTCTCACGGGCCATGGTAACTTTAAGTCTAAACTATACTCTTTTAAGCTTGTTGCGTCGCCTGCGTGTCCATGTTCAACACCCAATTGCGAGTATGAGCAGTCCGCGCATCATATACTTTGGGAGTGTAGTCTTTGGCATAATGAGCGTAAAACCATGCTAGGTAGTATGCAAATATCATCTGGTGTTGTATACTACATGGACCTTGTAGAGACTAGAAAGAACTTCCGTGCTTTCCGGCGTTTTTGCCATACCTATTACTGGATTCAAGCATAACAGTTCACATAATAGGTCCCATTTAAATGTAATAATAATTTGATCCGTGGTGCTTCACAGCTGGCTTCTCCGGCTGTGAAAGTCTTTTTGCGAGGTTATTTACCTCTTCAGTTCAATGTTTTGTCACCCGCTTTGCACGGAGGGAAGTGGACAATAATTTATTTCCAACTCCTCCTATTAATTTAACTTTGACGGATGAACAGACGGATGTTCCGAGATGTCTCTGATCAACAGGGTGAAAACCGGCAGTGATCACCGAATGGTTAGGGGCACACTAAATATCAATGTCCATACAGAAAGGCGTCGCTTGATGAAATCTACGCTAAGACCTACTCGCGCCCATATCCAAAACCCCGAGAGCTTTCAACTCGAGCTGAAAAATCGCTTTGACTGTCTAAAAGAAAACCTTGCAGTGGACGAGCTAAACAGCGGTTTGGTAGAAGCCGTCCATATAGTAATCTAAGTATTTCAGACCTCGCCGTAGAGATAGACCACAAAAACTTTCGATCCACACTCTTGACCTCATGGCCGAACGTCGATCTTTAGCGCTGCAGTCTTCCGATGACGCCGAAGCATATCGACGGCTCAATAGACGGATCTGGAAGTCCTTGCGACACGATGTCCGTGCTCACATGTATTAAGGGAGATCGAGAGGTCCTACGGACAGCTTTACACCTCGGTTGCCCAACCTGCTGTTAGCTCGGCCAAAGACCCGAGAGCCGAGTTGATCCGACACTTTAGCGATGATATCCTGGACATCAGCCTGTGTGAGATTGAGATAGCCCTGAAGCAACTTAAAAATAAACAGACACCGGGCGAGGACGGAATCACTTCAGAGCTTCTAAAAGCAGCGGGCGGAACGCCAATACTGAAAGTCCTTCAGAGGCTCTTCAATTCTGTTCTTTTCGAGGGCTTAACACCGGAGGCACGGAGCAGGAGCGTGGTCGTACTGTTCTTAAAAAAAGGGGATAACACTTTGCTGAAGAACTACAGGCTTAATTCGCTCCTGAGCCATGTCTATAAGTTGTTTTCGAGGGTCATCACAAATCGTCTCGAATGCAGGTTTGATGACTTCCAGCCTCCCGAACAAGCCGATTTCCGAAAAGGCTTTAGTACTATAGACCATATCCATACGCTGCGGAAGTTATACAAAAATTTTCAGTGGTCAGACGACCTGGTAAAGGTCGCGTGACGTCGCTGTATGCATGCTGCCTCCAACAGGTCTCTGTGGAAATCATTAGGGGAGGCCTATGTTCAGCAGTGGGCTGTTGGGCAGCCTACAAATACATATGCCTTTAAAAGTTCAGTTCTTTGTTTTATTTCAAGAACCTACCGATAACTCAAAATGCCTTAAGGGGCGCTAAAATCTTTCGCACACAGGCGCCAATAACCGTTACGGCGGCCCTGCGCTGATAACACAGAAATACGCTTCTTTTATTCACATACATATTACATACATAAACTCACGCCTCATTTTCCCAGAAGGGGCAAACAGAGGTGCTTCGAGGATACCCATGATTTGTCTTGTAAGTTCTGTCCTACAATGTGATAAGATATTCTATCGCCATATCAGGCAAAAATTCCTGACGCCGCGCCGGCCTGATAATTAACAGGAAAATCCAATTTCAAATGGCCCGACCCGGGATTTGAACCCGAGACTTCAACGTTGTAATCGTACCGTTGTATTATTGCGCCACCGAAGCAGTTATTAATCACGTTTGTAGCATTTATCGCAATTCATGATGATAATGACATTTCTTGATGACTTTGTTGAATTCAAAACATATCTACAGACTATATAAAGGACGCAAATTAAAATAAGTGGCTTTAAGGGTTTCTCATATTTACGGAAATGTTACACTTAGTACCTCTTACACCATATTCAAGTAAACCGTTGATTAGTTACTTTTTAATTAACTTTAATTACCAAATAAAAGTGCTGAGTATCTTTCGTCAATTTCACAAGCGTTAACAAAAGATCGAATAACGACGCGAATGACTTTTAAAATGGAATGAATCAATCGTTCAATATTACGTCAAAAGGGTACCAAAGTTCTTATTATTCGGCATGTGACGATGCACAGCATCTGTGAAAGAGCGTCTTACTTCCTTTTCCGTTTTACTCAATTTATTTCCTTTTTTCTGTTACTTCCGCTTTGTTCCGACCAATGAACGTTGAGCAGGTGTCACGTGGTCTCAGGAGATCGCCTGTGGTGGGACAGCGCGATGTTGGATCATAGCGTCGTTCTTCCTTCGAAGAAGCAACAACGTTTATAATAAAGTATATTAAATTGAAAGTGAATAAATATCAAAATTTATATTGTAGTAGTTAAAATTTATTCTGTATAATGAGTGAAAGTGATTCTGGTGTTCCGGGGCGCTTGAATGTCGATCAGGCAGACTTGCCGGTTGATGTTCGTGCCACGTCTTCTGCCGAGGATCGCGCCGGTCGTTCAGAGCACGATACTACACCTTCAAACCGTCGCAAGCGCCGGTCTTTAGCGTCAAGCGAATCAAGCTCGGAGAACTCCGACTACCCTCAGGTAAAACGGAGCCGCCATGATAAGTCAATTCAAGCCTTATCTGACCAAGTGAGCGCCTTAACGAATCTTTTATGGCATAAATACGTTTCGGAGTCTTCGGTAAGGCACAACACGCCACCCTCATAAGTGCCTGGTGCAATTTTATTACCGGTAGAGGGTACCGCCTCCAACAAGTTTTTGTCATTACCAGTAGTGCATGAATCTGAAATAGAACCAACGCCGGGCCCTAGCACACGTCCTGTTGGTTTTACCTTAAATCGGCCCGTTGCAGCGGGTACTATTTGTCCAGATGGTTCATTTAAGCTAAATTTGAGTGGAGTAAAAAAGATAATAAAAGAACCTAAAATACCTATGGCAAATCTTAGTCGGGTAAAGCAACTCGAGGTGCTCCAACGTTTTGGTAATCCGGACTGGAAAAACGTGCGGTACGCGGACGCCTTAAAATCCCATTTTGCAACGCCGGGGTTTATGGAGGTAGAAATTAACGACGAATTGAGACAATTTGTCAAAGGAAAGGATTACGCTGCTAGTTCTGAGAGGATTGTAGCGTCCTTGACCAACGCTTTACTTGCACAACAAGAATTATTGAATAATAACCTACAGCAAATTATTGACTGGGCAGCATCTTCGGACACAGTTTTATCGCCTTCCGCTGTATTTGATAAAATTTCGGATCTATTTCAACCAACGTCCAAATTTCATAAAAATAATGAAGAAATTATGCAACTAGTGTGCGGAAAAAGAGCAAAGTGCATAGAAACTCGCCGGGATCGTATTTTGAATCAATTACCTAATAAGATCTTGCGAGAGGGTCTGAGTAAAATACCTTCGAGTTCGAAATATCTTTTTGACGAGTCTCGGCTGCAGACGTATACAACGTGTAACAGGATTAATTCACAACCTCAGACACCCCAACTTTAAAATATTATTGCAATCATAGTTTATGCTTTGAAATCGTACTACCATAATTACAAAATCTTGAAAATAGTTAAACCAAATGTAGGCACTTAACATGGTTACCTTACGACTTAGATTATATACTCGTCTAGATTGAGCAATGTCAACAAACGATGCGCTAAAAGTGTCCTCACTTTCGTTGATATGTGTGAGTACGGGTCGTGTAATTATTGTAATCCAACTGTCAAGGTGTGTGTGTTTAGGGATGCCTACTCCAGATTATTAACTTAACTTTTCCCCATTATTTGATATACAAAATAGGTAAAATAAAATATTTTTTCTTTATTTAAAGTAATCATACTATTAATTATATTTATAACGCATTTTAGTAAAAACAATAAAGATCTTAACCCATCTCCTAGTGTTTGTTTCCGAATAGAATTAACTCTTTAAATTTATTGCCTGGGCTGTTATCTGATTTCTGTATTTATGTAAAATATAAATCATCATAAGTAAAATGTTCGGAACACACAACTGAAGTCATGTGAGGCTACGAATGGTCTTCTTTTCGTTTCCGCTGTGTAATGTCTCTCCAGCAATTTGCTAGTACGGAATCCGTAGTCTAAAAATATTATTAGGACCTTGAATAAGTTCTCGATGTTTCTTCAAACATGATAATAGCAGTACCCCGTTTGTGAAATTTTGAATGGTAATACACATGCAAGGCAAAGAATTAATAAAATTACTATGAAGTGCATGTCGTCGTGGGTTTCATTAATTCATCGTGTAGGTAAGTATTATTTACTCATTAAATAAATAATACCATTCTTCTTGTTGTTATTCTGATCGAAATACTATGTAATGATATTTGTGTTTTATAGTTTCTCCCATAGTTTCAACAAATCTTCCTAGTAATAAATTGACAACACTGGCCAATGAAACTCATCTTCAAAATAATGAATTAAAAGTTCATGTTTTCTTCAAATAATAGTGGTTTAACAATAATGTTACCGATAGAAAGTGATATTGGTATTATTATACAGTTTTCCCACACAATTGCGATACAATTCGACAGCACAAACCGGCATAATTAATTATTTTTCGGGAGCACGTTATCCATATGTAGTTCAAATGACACTGACGTACGTGAGAAGCGAGTCTACCAAATTTGGTAGACTTTTTTTGAGCCGTGCGGTGAGGTGTGATGTGTCATCTAGACGAGTATATAATCTAAGCCTTACGAGTTACAAATAAGAGTGCACTACTACACACGCTCGCGGACACGCACACATTTACACAAGACCCATTCACACGAGTACCTAACGCCGAACGCTGCGCCGCGCCGGCAGAAACAGCTGACAATAAACGAAATACAAATTATGTACGTAACTGATTACTGGGTGGTTCGGTAAACAAATTATTATTAATTTAATCTGTAAGCATAACATTTGTGTTCTAGCTATAACATCTATTTTTTTTTAATTTTACTTACTGGATATAATGCGTACGAACCCAACATAAGACAATATTTTGCATGAATCGGCTATAAAATATTATTAATTTCACTTCCGCTAAACTTAGTTCTTACAGGCGGGCGGGATACGGGCGTCATTTATTTTGCATAACTAATGAATAAGATAACGCAATATCTAATCAACGAAGACTGGATTGGGAATCACAACACAAAAAAATACAACAAAATTAACTTACGTGTTACATGGCACTCATGCGGCGATTTCTTTTTAAAATATGTTCGAAATGTCCACCACCTTGATACACTTTGATGCACATTTGCGTAATTGTTCACGTAATTTATGTAAAACTTCGGTGTCACTCTTCACTTTTAGGAAGGCTGCCACTATTCTACTTTTTAGTTCCTCCACATTAGTACTTTCACTGAAGTATACCAGAGATTTATTACGTCGCGTCCCCACAAAAAAAATCAAGAGGCGTCAAGTCAGGTGACCATTGCACAGGTTCGCCGCGACCTATCCAGCGCTCTCCGAACTCAGCATCGAGATACTGTCGGACACTACACTGGTGGCGTGCCTGTTGCTAAATGTCCTGCATGCCAATGATACATTATCACCACACAGTGCCAAAGTTCTCACCATTTCAGTGTATCCAATATTCGAATACCGAAAAGACATCGCGCGCGAAAGTTATCGAAATATCTACTTAACACTTAAACACAAGTAGACACAGATAACTGCGGTGCACGACTAGATTTTTTTCACATAGACGGTGCCCATTTCGGGATTGCAATAACGGGATATCCGACACACCGGGATTCCGCATACATTGTAGCAAAATTACAAACCGAATTTAATCACCATTTTAACGTTCCGCGAAATTATTTTTCATAGAAATACCTACTTGTTGTTTCTATTCATAGTGATTTTGTTACGATTTAATTTGTTTCATTTAAGTGCATGTATTGCGCGGGATTTGGATCGCCCGGTCCTGCAAATACCGGGAGTAGTTTTTTTCGCGGCGCATCCGACTTGCCAAACCTTGTGATGTACCGCCGCGCGCGCCATCGTTTGTCGGATGGATCAAATTGCATTAAACAATAGCTGCATCCTGCTCTATCTAGTTGTAGTTAAATGTGCGGAAAAGAGAATATGATAGTTATTTATTTTGGTAGCTTATTACGTTTATTCAGACCTATCGTTGTGTGCGTTTGATTAATGATAGATTGCTTAAATAAACTTTATGACCATCGAAATAAAGTTCATTTTGGTTCATTATTTAGTTTATTAGAGTATTCGTTTAGTGATTCATTTAAAAATGATCTTATGTCCTCCAGTTACGTTTCAATTTCGTTTGTTCGGAGTACTAAATAAAAGAGTGTCTGTAATTTACTTGGTCTTAACTAATTATTTAGAAAAAAAATACCTACCAAAAAAATTGTTGATATCGATTCAGTAGCTGATTCTGAACGTACTACTTTCCGCTTTTACATTTAAATCTGTTACATGTTGTATACATAATACCGGTGGTATTGAGAAATGGGTTCGTCCTTGGTACACTCGAGAAAAAGAGGGACAGAAACCCAACACTAAAACAGTGACAGTACCAAACAATCCATATGACATTAAGCGTCGAGGCCATTCCTTTCGAGACAGTGGACATCAACACTATAAAAAAGGAACAGCGTCAATAATACCAAGCGAACCTTTACCACAATACCCAAGCATTCCTTCAAGAAAGACGGCCCAGCGGTCAAAAGAAACGCCGATCAATGACGTAAGGCCCCTGTCGCACATTAACGGATTTTACGGAGGCTGTCTGCGAGGGCATCGCAGGCAGTGGTCGACGCTTCGGGCTCCGGAGGCCCTTCTCGATCTGATTACGGGAATGCGTCTTCCATTCACCTCCAAGCCTCTGCTGGTCTATCCATCACAGAGGTTGCTTCAACGGTTCGAAATAAAACGACCAGCCGCAATGTCGCAACAAATCAAAACACTACTCCATCAGGGCGTGCTGGAGAGTCCAGACCAAAATCGACTGGGTCCCAGCTTTTTGTCAACAATGTTTTTGACAAAGAAGAGCGACGGAAGCTGCAGGCCTATATTCAACCTCAAAAGATTGAACAGATACATAGTGCCAAAGCCTTTCAAACTAATATCACACTTCCAAATACCTCACTTTATGCGAGAGATGGATTGGATAATAAAAATCGACCTATCATCAGCATACTTTCACGTCAATGTCTCAGAATGCGATCGAAAATTTCTAAGAGTGTTTTACAACCAGCAAGTACTTCAGGTGACGAGCTTGCCCTTCGGACTATCTTGCGCACCCAACATTTTTTCATCCCTGACAAATTGGGTTGCGCAGTATCTTCGGTCTCGAGGAATACGAGCCATCGTATATTTAGACGATTTCCTCATAGCATGCCAATCCGAGAAACTTCTACAATCACAGGCACAATTGGCTCTGCATACGCTCCAGTGGCTGGGTTGGACCATCAATTACGAGAAATCGGTGTTCCGGCCTACTCAAAAAAATAGAATATCTGGGATAAGTCTGGAACATGAAACAGAACTTCAAGGCACTTCCAGAGAGAAAAACACAAGCAACACTGTACAGTTTGAGGCGAATCGTCATCAAGAGAACAATGTCCTTGAGAGAGTCTCAGGTATTATTAGGCACTCTGAACTTCGCCAATTTTGTAGTAAAAGGGGTCCGTTACACTGTCGTCACGTCCAAAGATTATCAAGAGATATTTCCAAACTAACATCACGGAAACAAGTAATGCTACCAGAGTCCACATTGATCGAACTGAAGTGGTGTATTACAACCCTGGAATCGGACCAAGTGAAAAACAACTTATTCCTGAAATCAACTCAGCATTTTCTGACGACAGATGCGTCCGACTACGGATGGGGAACACAGCTAGACGACCTCACCCTATCGGGCAAATGGGAACCCAACCAGCGAACCTGGCACTGCAACAAGAAAGAGTTATTTGCCATTCTAGCGGCAGTGACGCATTTCAGTTCCCTATTGCACAACCATCATGTGACACTACAGTCCGACAATCGGACAGTCGTATCGTACGTACAGAAAGAAGGTGGGACACGATCCATAACACTATTGGAAATGACTCATCAGCTCAAGACTCTATTGGACAAATGGGATATTTCAATTTCCGCGGAATACATTCCGGGGAAATTCAACAACATAGCGGACAGACTATCACGGGGAAAGTATCCAACCGAATGGCAACTCCTTCAGCCAGCGGTGACAAAGATATTTCGCCGGATGGGTATGTTATGGGCCAAGTGATTAATCGGCCATTATTCATAATGCCCGGGCAATATGAATAATGCCCAATAAGAGCGGGCAATGTGATTATAACCAATCAATTTATCACATTGCCCGGGCATTATGAATAATGCCAAATGCCTATTGTGCAGAGTGATGTAAAAATCAAAGCGCATCAAAATCAAAACAATGAGCCGAAGTGGTAGAATTTATAATAGGGCAGCACGACGGGGTGGGTTGGGAGGAGTGGACGGGGAGGGGTAGTGTCGCACCTCCCCTGGTACCACTTGTTGTCAATACAAATTAACTTATGCATCGTCTCCGGCGCTACAGGAAGTTCAGCCCCTTCGCCCTTGCGTAACAAAAGAAAGGCACCCATGCTCACCTCCGCAGGTTCGGCTTGCTGCTGCAGCCTCAGCCGCTACGGCTCGCACGGTTGCCTATCCTTCATTACAGCGGGTGGGGGCTGCTCTCCCTCCGCGCCTCCGGCTTTTCATATACACTCTAGGGTCGGCAGCCAAAAGACTACGTGAAGTCGGGGTGTCCCGAGTCGGTTTTGGGGCACAGTCGACCTAACTGATCCATAAAGTGGGTACACTAAGTTTCTTCTGATGATAATGTTTCGGACGTTAAAAAACAACTAAAGGTCAATTCAACCTGTCTTATTTATGGGTCTATCGTAAATACGACAATGCGGCAGTCCACCACGTAAAAAATCACCTATTAATCACATTGCCCGATCATCATGTAGCCATCCATATTCATAATGCCCGGGCTATGTGATAAATATGTGAGTTTAGATTGTAATTAATCACTTGGTCCGATATGGCTCGGCAATATTCATACTGCCCGGGCATTATGAATACTGTACCCATTAATCACTTGGCCCATAACAGGTACACCTCAAATAGACCTGTTTGCCAGCAGAGAGACGACAGTAGTGGAAAAATATGTAACAAGGGACAGCTTGGACAAATCAGCCCAATTCTGCAATGCCTTCAGCCGGCAATGGCATTTCCAACTAGCATGGATATTTCCACCACCAAGTCTGGTTCCTCGCGTTCTACACCATCTGAACTCGGCAGAAGGAGTCTATATACTTGTAGCTCCAATGTGGAAGAGGGCGTTTTGGCTACCGGATCTACATCGACGAGCACTCTGCAAGCCAATGAAAATTCATCAATTAGACCAGGTACTGATAGATCAGACAACCGGCCTCCCACCACCACGAGTTCAAGATATAGAACTATATGTCTGAAAAATTGGGGCTGGGACGATGTTACCAAGGAATGGTCAGAAGCAGAGAAATCCTAGCTTAAGTCCAGTTGGAGAGAATCTACATTAAGAACTTATCAGCCAGCATGGAATCGATGGATCAAATGGTGTATTGCAAATTCATTTGATTTTAAACACCCAAATGGTGCAAGTTTGTCAAAATGTTTGGCCCATTTATTTCTCGTGGAAAAACTAGCATTCCCTACTATTTTTTTGCACAAATCAGTAGTTTTAACATTTGGTCAAGTTAATAACAACGAGAACCTAAATTAAATTTTTTTAGTTAAACATATTCTGAAAGCCATCTCGCTTCAAAAGCCCAAAGTAGAATAACGTCCCATTTGGGACCCAAGCGATTTAGTGCTCTGGTTGCAAGTGAACTGGCCAAATTATGTATCATTATTTGATGCTTCCCGATGATTAGTATGTATACTTCTCCTTGCTTCGGGAAGGCGTGTGCACGATCTCACACTCTTAAAAATTTCCCCTGAATATTATGTGAATAGCAATGACTATTGTATTTTTTACCCCTCATTTGGCTCCAAGACAGATACGAGTACTTATAGACAATCAGGTTGGAAGCTTTTAAAGCATAATAATCCTAATGTGTGTCCTATTTACTGGATTCAAAAAGTTATTGCCTTAGGAGTTGAAAGACGCACTGCTGATTGTAATAATGCCTTGTTTATCTCTATACGAGGACCTAGTCGTGGTGCATCGCGAGCAATAATAGGAAACTGGATAAAGTCGGTCCTTAGAGATGCAGGTATTTTTGCTTCACCAGGCAGTGTACGATCAGCAGTAGCGTCCTTAAATTGGTACGAAAACTTCTCTGTAGAAGAAATCCTTGCGCGAGGTAATTGGCGCCGACCAAATACGTTCGCAAAATTTTACCAAAAGCAAATAATTAACATCAATGCCATCAGAATTAAATCTTGCAGTTAATGTTGAGCCTATTGAATAGATATGTTTATTATTAAGCCCAAAAAGTTGTTTTTATACTGGGTATCTCAAGACTGCTACCGAAAACGAAGCCGGGTGGTAGTTTTAGTGACTACAAACACAATGCAACTAAAAATTTCGCAAAGAAATGCGACAATTATAATTGATGAAAAAAAAAATTGTCGCTTTTTTTTGCAACTTTTTCTGTTGGATTGTGTCTGAAGTCGCTTAAACTACCACCCGGCTTCGTTTTCGGTAGCAGTCTTGATATGCCCTGTATATAATATAATCCAAGCATATTTAATTTTCAGTGTTTCATTGTCTTAACCTGAACCTTATCACATAGCGTCGTTACGTGGTCACCAGGAGCTATAAACACATCTCTCACAGATGCTGTGCATCGTCATATGCCGAATAATAGTGCAAGTTTTACATAAAAATAAAACTTGTATTATTGAGCAGAGACGATGCACAGCATCCCATTAAGACCTCCTGGTGAGAGACTTCTATGATCCAACATCGCGCTGTCCCACCACAGGCGATCTCCTGAGACCACGTGACACCTGCTCAACGTTCATTGGTCGGAACAAAGCGGAAGTAACAGAAAAAAGGGAATAAATTGAGTAAAACGGAAACGGAAGTAAGACGCTCTCTCACAGATGCTGTGCATCGTCTCTGCTCAATAATACAAGTTTTATTTTTATGTAAAACTTGCACTATTTATAATAATTATATGGTAAAATTTCCTCCGCCCTACCTCCTGCTGAATTGTCCACGTATTTTTTCTTAATAAATACCTTACCTTACCTAATTTAACCATCAAGTAAATACGCTAATTGGCAGACGATGCGGCCAGTTAAGTACTAATTAGTGTAACTATAGGATTAGTGTTACTTGAGCGTCGTGAAGTTGACATGTAATGATGACTTTAACGGATGACTAGCCTACTTGGCTCTTTATTCGAGGGTGGTAAACAAGGCGCTTAGAAATAAGACTATATTTTCCTGGTTTCACCGCTGTTTGATTTAACATTTTTTAACTTTTCGATACGACGCGGACGGTTCGAATAGGCATTTTTCGGTCACGCAAGCTATAAGTCATCATTGATATATATATAAGTCAAGATCAAAGAGCTAAAGTCAAGATCAAATTATTTGATCGTAGCTGTAGTAATAGAATCGCCTTAGATTATATACTCGTCTAGATTGAGCAATGCCAACAAACGATGCGCTAAAAGTGTCCTCACTTTCTTTGATATGTGTGAGTACCGGCCGTGTAATTATTGTAATCCAACTGTCAAGGTGTGTGTGTTTAGGGATGCCTACTCCAAATTATTAACTTATCTTTTTCCCATTATTTGTTAAACAAAATAGGTTAAATAAAATATTTTTTCTTTATTTAAAGTAATCATACTATTAATTATATTTATAACGCGTTTTAGTAAAAACAATAAAGATCTAAACCCATCTCCTAGTGTTTGTTTCCGAATATAATTAACTCTTTGGATTTATTGCCTGGGCTGTTATCTGATTTCTAATAATTGTAAAATGTTCGGAACACATAACTAAAGTCTTGTGAGGCTACGAATTGTCTTCTTTTCGTTTCCGCTGTGTAATGTCTCTCCAGCAATTTGCTAGTACGGAATCCGTAGGAAGTCTAAAAAATATTAGAAAGAATTAACAAAATTACTATAAAGTGCATGACGTCATGTGTTTCATTCATATTGTGTAGGTAAGTTATTATTTACTCATTAAATAAATAATGTCATTCTTTTTGTTGTTCTTCTGATCGAAATATGATGTAATGGTATTTGTGTTTTATCTCCCATAGTTTCAACAAATCTTCCTAGTAATAAATTGACAACACTGGCCAATGAAACTCATCTTCAAAATGACGAATTAAAAGTTCATGTTTTCTTCAAATAATAGTGGTTTAACAATAATGTTACCGATAGAAAGTGATATTGGTATTATTATACAGTTTTCCCACACAATTGCGATACAATTCGACAGCACAAACCGGCATAATTAATTATTTTTCGGGAGCACGTTATCTATATGTAGTTCAAATGACACTGACGTACGTGAGAAGCGAGTCTACCAAATTTGGTAGACTTTAATTGAGCCGTGCGGTGAGGCGTGTGTGTCATCTAGACGAGTATATAATCTAAGAGAATCGCGTTGCCCCGGGTGTACAAAAAATTGACAACCTCCGTGGCGCAGTTGGTTAGACGCCGGCTGTGAAATGAGGGGCCGCAGGTTCGATCCCCGCATCGAGAGAAATGGTTGTGAGGTACACACATTTTTCTGGCTCTGTATGTTTGTGAGACCCAAGTCTCGTAATTTCTGATACCCACGACACAAGATCTAATTGATTTGTTTGCTTTGATTGTATATCTTTTTCCAACAATAAATTCTTCTTTCTTTCTATTTTAATTTGCAGTGAATTTTGGGTGTTTAATTAAAAACAAAAACCAAATACGCGAATAAATCTGTTGTATAAAAATTTACTAGTGGTCCGTCCCAGCTTCGCCTGGGTGCAGAATTTTTTTTATTTACTTGCACATCAGATACATATTATTTTTCATACAAACTGGGGCTCCTGTATATGTACCTATTATGCATATAAACCTTCCTCTCGAATTCATATTATTTTTAATAGAGTGACTATTAAAACTACCGCGTCAAAATCCGTTGCGAAAACAAACATTTAATAACTAAATATATTTTGAATAAGGCAGTAATAATAGTGTAGGTAATAATTTTTTTTATCTCCATCGTACCTACTCTCAATTGTAGAGGAGGCCCGTGCCCTACAGTGGGACATATATGGACTGATAAAATATAATTTTATTTATATTGATGTGGATCTCCAACAAAAGAATAAATTTTAAAAGCTTTGCTAATATACTGCTGCAGTTTACACATTGTGTTTAATCAATTATAAGAGATCACAACATGCAATAGTACTGAACAACAGTAAAGAACTATGAAATTAATTATTCATTTATTTATTTATTATATTAGTACAGTTGCTACCAATTACACTAATTAATAACAATGTTAAAAATATTCTATATATTATATAAAAAAAAGGTAATTTTATTTTTTTATAAAATATTTTTTTTGTCATAACTTATCGATGTAAAATCAAAAGACAAAAATAAAATTAAAGTCACGATAGGAACAGAATTAATGAAAAAAACAATCTTAAAGAGAACACAAATATCAATAAATTGTTATACCTACATAATTCCCTATTATTTATATGGCGCGCATATCAAATGCAGCTTGATACATAGCAATATATTCCCACGCGCATTATCCTTTTGTTTAAAAGAATAAATAGTCTAAAAACTGCTATACATTTTTACATAATTTTATCACATGTTTAAAATTATTGACGTCACTTGATTATTTCTTAAAAACTGTGTACACATTGACACATCATTTTTTATTAACGGCCGATGCCAATAATCGATCGATAAAATTAGATTGAAGTCAATCTGGATTGTTTTCTACTTTTCGATTTGTCATTTACCATGTTGCCATAGTTTTTTCACTACTGAGATTGATTATTGGCAATATAGTATCAGAAAAATGATTGAGCTGTCAATCTCAAACGGCAAATTTTGGATTGGGATTGTTTATTGGCAGCAGCTGTTAATGTGAGCGCTGCACAGAAGACGACTATTTTTCGTGTACGATCTTTGGTTGTTATTTATATTTTATGAACACTTTTTCTCTCTTCACATTTTATTATAGAAATATAAATAAGTTGTTTGAACTATTTTATAGACGCACAGAAACACTTAAAATACATATATTGTATAATAGCTGTGCCCGCGACTTCGTCTGCGTGGAATTTAACAAAAAAGTTAATTAGTTTTAGTTTTTTTTTTTTGGTTTTTGCATTTTTATTTTAGTTATCAACCTTTGTAGCGAAACAATACCGCGATCTAATTCTACGGTGGCGCCATCTCTTAGCGAACGGCAGTAAACTCCCGTTACACATTTATTTTCAGTTTTTTGTATTAGCTTTATTGAAAAATTTCTTTAATATACAATATTTTGTAAATGTAATATTGATTCGTTGGTGGGAGAAGTGGTGGGAGGCGCCCGACGTGACGGCCCAGTGATGGCATGCGCGTGAGCTGCGCGCGGACATTGCAACATTACTGTATTTTTCTAAAATAAAAGAATTTTTCTAAAATAAATGTAGCCTATGTTACTCCTTGTTATATCAGCTACCTGACAAAAAAAAGTCCCGTCAAAATCAGTCCAGCCATTTCAGAGATTAGCCGGAACAAACAGACAGACAGACAGGTACAGGTATCGTGTATATAACGATATGTAGTTGGACATTTTTTTTTTATTTTCATTCTTAAAACAGACACTTCAATTTTATTTATATGTATAGATGTATAGATTTAAGAAAAGTTTTTATACTTTCATTAAAGTTCTTTTCCTTTTCTTGCAGTTAATAGTAAAGGAATAAAAATTTTACTTGCGGTATGGGAACTAGTGATACAATTCCTATTATAATATTTGTTTAAAACAATTTATTCAGCTATTCAATATTATGATAAAAGGAAGAAAACAATAGGAAAATATCAAAATTAGTAGTTACTAATTATTATTCTATCGTGTATGTGTGTAAATGAGTATTAGAGTGTGTTTTTGTGTGCTTTTTTTAAATATAATTCCAAATAAAAACTCAAAATGATAAAATGTTTTCCCTAATAGGGAATATGCATGTCATTTTTTTATATTTTTAATCAATTCTGTATGTTATTACATTATCGGAAAAAAATATAAGTCTGAAAATATCAATCAAAAAAGTACAAAAAAATATAATCAAAACTGCTATCAGTTTCGAAGCATTTAAACGCCATGTTAGCGCGAACTCGCTGTGACGTCAGAGGTCACGATATGAACTACGTAGTATTTGGATTTAGTTTCTTTTATGAATTGCTACAGAACTGTATTTCGTGACAAAATAATCCATTTTATTTAATAGTATAAAAAAAGCACAAAATAACTCATAAACAAACGTAAAATAATACACTCAACAAGCTAAAACTTCATAAAAACGTGACCATTGTCGTCACTTTCCTTTTCAAGCAATAGATCGCGTTTCGGAAAAATGTGCGGCAAATTTGAAATGTAATTTTTTAAGTATTTATTTTAACGATATAGAGTTGATAAATTTAAAAAATATATTTAAGATATATTTCTATATTAATAAAGATTACAAAAAAATATTTTGACTTATTTTGAAGTCTGGTGCATATTCCCTATTCGAGAGATGTAGTTGGACTGAACATATATAAATACTTGTTGTTCATATTATGACAAATTTTATTCATAGTTTCATTTCGTCAATCGCAAATATTTCGAGTAGCATAAACCTACAGCCTCGGTTAGTTTGTTTCCCGGCCATGTAACGAGAGGTACTGGGTTCAATACCGTGCCGAGAAAAATGTTTGTGTGATCCTCAGATACTTGTTGTGGGTCTGGGTTTTCTAATATTGTATGATGGTTTAAAGTTTTTTATATTGACGCGAATGTTACAAACTAAATAAAACTGATTTCTCTAAGTGTATCGCGAATTTAGATTTTTTTTAGCCTAGCCCCAACTCCTCTCTAAAGGACATCGTTTCCTGCCCAGAAAGTTTTCGGACACTATTGAAATTAAAAAAAAACCTGGAATACAGAAGGTGGCTTGAAGCTTGCCCAAGCATCGGATCCAATTCTACATTTATTCAAATCAGAACCCCAAAGACTAACTGCCAGGCCTCAAGTCACAGTGAGCTTCTTCTGCGTAGTTCGGATCGCAAAAACCAACTTTTAACTTTATTACTTTTATAATATTAATAAGGGTAATCAATTTGTGTCAATGACTGAGCAAATAGCTAAGTCCGCCCAGTGACCACGAAAGCTGTAAAATAGTCGACGTTCGCGTCGCGTCGGGAAGTTAGAAATGTAAAAATTAAAACAAAATCGCGATAAAATCCATAAATAATAGTTTTATTTCAATGAATAGTAAACTAGTTTTGAAAACAGCAATGCCAGAGTTTCTTACCGGTTGTTCTTGTGAAAATGGCCTTGGGTACGGGTACGGTTGGTAGACAAAAAAAAACGAATTTAAATGTTGTAGAACATTATCTAGATTCAATAAATTATTTTCGTTCATACATACATAAACTGACGCCTTTTTCCCAGATGGGTAGGCAGCGATTCAACCAGGACATACATTACGACTTGTATGTTCCGACAATGTGATAGGAGGAGTACCTATCGCCATATCGGGCACGAATTTCTGACTCCGGGCTGATAATGAGTAGAAAAATCCAATATAATTTAGCTTTGTAACCGTACTGTAGTACAACTACGCTCCCGAAGCAGTTATTTTCATAATCATTACATCAGATTTGCATGTTATTGATGGTACTTAGCCGTAATATTGCTAAACTGCAATTATGTATTTATATTGCTATACTGCAGTAAACAATCTCGAAGACAAAAGGTTATACACATTTTTTAGGTCAATGTACAATATGTTCATACTCAAAGAAAATCACCACGCACTATAACAGTAGTGCGTGGTGGCCTGTTGGTAAACGGACTAGACGCGACTGCCAACATATTCACGGTGGTCGCGGGTTCGAATCCCAGGGCACACCTCTGACTTTTCGGAGTCATGTGTGTATTGATAGTCAATCACCACGCACTAAAACGGTGAAGGAAAACATCGTGAGGAAACCTGCATACCATAGCGATTTATAAAATTTCTATGGTATGTAAGTCCGCCAACCCGCACTAGGCCAGCGTGGTGGACTATATGGCCTAACCACTCTCAATCGTACTGTCGATTGTAGAGTAGGCCCGTGCCCTGCAGTGGGACGTATATGGGCTGATAAAGACTATAACGGTGAAGGAAAACATCGTAAGTTAACCTGCATACCATAGTGATTTGTGATTTTTTTATGGTATGTAAAGCCTGCCAAACCGCACTAGGCCAATTAGGTCTAACGCCTCTCAATTTTACTTTAGATAATAGATCCTTTACAATAAATCAAAAGAGCCTTCTGTCTCTTGCCCTGCAGTGGGACGTAAAATGGCTCATACGGTACAATGTTATTTCAAGTTTGCATACTTAAATAAGTTATAAATTTAATTATATAAATTGTGTATTATTTTTCAATTACAAAAATGTAATATTAAACCGCGTTTTTAAAATAATTGCAATAAAAATAAACAATATAAAACCTTGTTTTGGTTCTAATGCTTTGCTAGGTATAACAATACATTTCTAGATCTAATTAATACCTCGGAATAAAATTACAATTGAAATGGCTCTGAACAAATATAAGTAAGTTTGGATGAGTTTTTAAATTTACCTTTTAATTTCTATATTATAAAAGACACAAAAGTATTTTTTAGCGAATGCATTTAAATCAAAAGTTTAGTCTTTGGCCATTGAGGTATTATACTAGAGCAGACATCGGGGATCTCTGCGTATGGTGCGTGTACAAGGGTACACATTGAAGCAAGAGGGAAAATATGTTACTTCTCAGGCGTGACAGAGACAGAAATATAATGTAGGGTATTTTATTTTTTATTTTATTTATTTAAGGTACACCAGCAGCTTACACACTAAAATTTACAACATAATAACAGAAAAAATATAATTTTACAAATATGCAAGCCAATTACAGGAATAAGTAAAAGACACTAGAGACTACTGAGATTGTTAATTACATTAATACCAATAAAGAAGTTAGTAAGCATAAGAAAAAACAACAATTAATACAACAATAAAATCGCTAAAATTACATTAACTTAAAACACACGTTCGACTTTGTATAAATTATGGACTAATCCCAAAACTGCGCTTGCTAGTTAATGTGATTAATATATGTCATAATTTTTTTTCGGAATGATTGAAAAGAATCATGGTGAATGTCTAGCCCGAGTTCCGACTGTAAGGTATTGTAGGACCTACACAATCTGGAAAAAGGAGAGTGGACCCCTACGTTCGTTCTGGATAACGGAATATACAATAATTTAGTAATTGGTTTTCGCGGTAGTTTATAAGGAACAACAATAGGAACCGCCTGAACTAAATGATTGCATCCAGTGGTGCCATTAACAATTTTGTGCAACATTAGTAGGTCATGCGCTAATCGGCGATTTTTAAGTGCCGCAATTTTGAAAAAAAGAAGCCTGGATTTGTAAGGAGCTCTGTGCGAAATACCACTAGAATGAAAAGCAAGGTAGCGAGTAAAGTTTCTCTGGACGCTCTCAAGCCGTTGAGAGTGAATTCTAAGTTGCTTCGTACAAGAGAGTTATACAGCTGTATTTTGGTAGAAGTTTTGAAGCCATGAGCGTTATGTTTTAAGAAACCCAACATTTTGTATGATTTTCGAGTTATGCTATCTATATGTGACTGAAATTTGAGTTTTGAATCGATAATCACACCAAGGTCTCTGATTTCATCAATCTCGAGGAGAATTTCTTTATTGATGTGATATGTGAATGGAAAAGGTTTTCTTTTGGCTGTGTATTTAATATGCCGGCATTTTGATACATTTAAAGCCATATCGTTATGGTTACACCATAAGAGAATGCGGTCGAGATCATTTTGAAGTAGCTTTTCTTCGTTATGAGACTTTACACACCTGTATATCTTGAGATCATCAGCATAGAGTGAATAGTTACAATGTTATTATATTTCATTCAGGGTACATTATATTTTTGTAATTTTGTTACAAACATTTTGTTTGCAGTGTCCACTCTAGTATAATATCTCAATGTCTTTGGCAGTATTATATGTTAATGTGCTTTGGAAAATATATCCATTATTTTTGCGTGTAATTCATGACTTTATTTAACATGCTTCGGATTGTTTGATTTGGGTCAAATATACACCGTTTTTTGTTGTATAATTTGTTGCCATTTTAAAGTTACATTCATAATGCCTCTCTCATCAAATCTTGGTCCTTATTGGCGAAAAACTAAAGAAATCGATTTTTCCAATCTTCTCTTGATCCCAATTTCTTATCAAGCAGCAAGTTTTGCAACGAGAGAAAGGAGTGGTAACAGTGCACATGCATACAACAAAAATACAATGTTACACGATGAGGGACAAAAAATATTTTGTCTCTTTATTTGTTCGCATTTTGTGAAATGTTTGTATTACAAAATCATCAAATAATTGTTTCCTGCATAATTGTTTTCCATTGGCATGGGACTGCTGTCCGATGCCAATGGATACTCTGCCTGGGCGGCATTGGCACTTACCATCAGGTGCAATGCCGCCACTATGCGAGGCCATTATATAAAAAAAAAAAAAAAATTTTTCACATTTCCTAAACATGCTCAGGATTGTATAAAATTCCTAGTTTTCATACATTTCTAGTCACATATGTACATATTATTTTAAATAAGTAAAGTGACGTTCGATCATTACAAATTATTTTCTGAGCTACTAATTTCATTTAGTAACATTTAATTGTCTTTAAGCGTTCTGTTCTACGAGAAACCATTTTTGTTTTACGTTACAATGATGGTGATGTCCTGTAATTTATCCTCTACATTAAAATAATAGACTTGTAATCTTTATAACAACGGCTTTATTGGCATAATGTATGGAAATTACTGCCTCAGTGGCGTGGTTGTACTACGATACGGTTAGAAGTCTGAGGTCGAATCCCGGGTCGGGCAATATTATATTGGAATTTTCTAATTATTACAGCCCAGAGCACGGATTTTCTACCCGATACGGCGATAGGCTCGCCTCGTATAAAAACAATAAATACATTTATTGCCACACAATACGTTATACGACGTACAAACATACATTATAATACATAAAATAAAGAAAAAAATATAAAATTTCTACCTTGCGGTTATCAGTATTATTCTTTTAAGTTCAATTAAAAAAATGTACATACATAAATACATATGTACATACATAAACCATAAGGTGCCAGGACACCCACATTTCGCCTTGTATGTTCCGTCCCACGATGTGATAGGTAGCGAGCCTATCGCCATATCAAGCACAAATTCTTGACTCTGGGCTGATAATGAATAGAAAAATCCAATATCACTTTGCCCAACCCGGGCCTCGAACCCGAGACCTCAGCTTTGTAACCGTAGTCCAGTACAACTACGACACCGAGGCAGTCAAAGTTAAAAAAAATTACAATCATTAATAAATAACCCTGTAAATACTATCAGCCGTATTCATACTGTTTTTAAACCAATTTTAGCCATCAAATGTTTTGTCTTCTTCGCTCAAACTGAATTCATAAGTCGATCGAAAGGGACAAAACAATATGAATATACTGTAATATCGCAAGTATTTTTTTTTTTTTAACGAGAGTAAAGCTCCTTTAGCCTTCCTTCCGACACTCGGGGGAGATCGGAAGGGGCGTGTCGGGGTCTCCGGCCTTCCAGCCTGTTATCAGGCTGGGTCCCTACCGAGATCTAAAAAGATCTTTTGCCGGCATACCGACTAAAACCTCTCGGTGGCCATCACGCGCGTTATGGGTGACAGGCGATGTGGACAGGCGAATGGCGCCCATTTAACTCGCCGTGTCACCCGGCGCACTGCCAAATATGGCTCCTCACATGTTGGGAGGGCGCAGATGCCCCCTCTTTCCCTACTTCGGACGCCCATGGTGAGATGGGCGTCCGCGACAGACACGAGGCCACACGTTCTGCCGCCCATCTCGGGGTCACTCCCGACGTGAGCACACAGCCCCCGCTGTGTGCTTAGCGACCCCGATGACCCCTTTTAGTCGCCTCTTACGACAGGCAGGGGATACCGTGGTGGAATTCTGACGCCCCTTGACCACTGGGCGGGGCGCCGGGTCAGCCATTGTCATTCACCCGGCGCCTCCTTCTCGGTTGGCGGCGGCGGGTGGGATCGTTCCGCTCACGATCCCGCCCCGCGCTCTCCTTCTGTGAGATGATGATCTCACAGAAGGTAAGCATGGCCTGCCATGACCTCCTACTCTCAACCATGGAAGGAATCACGGCTGAGAGTGAGAGGTCCTCTTCGATGGCTGCTCGGAGAGCTGCGCGCTCCTCTTCCCAAGCTGAACACTCCGAGAGAGTGTGCTGGGCTGTGTCTTCCGGGCAGTTGTCACAATGGTGACACACGGCGGACTCTTCCCTTCTTGCCACCCGCCACAGGTATCTGCCGAAACAGCCATGCCCCGACAAAACCTGTGTCAGGCGGAACGTCATCTCGCCGTGGCGCCTACCCAGCCACTGGTCTAGGACAGGACGCACTGACTTCTCTAAAGGCTGGTAGCTCCCCACGACGGGACGCCTCCTCCCGCCAGTGGTAGGCTGACGAGAGGGCTCTGGCGTCAATGTCCCAGGGAAGGAAACCAGCCAGTACGCAGGCCGCCTCATGGGAAATCGTGCGATAGCCCCTGACCATTCGCTGCGCCACCGCTCGCTGCGCTGGACGCAGGACGAAAACACAGCGCCTGTCCAGGGACTCAGCCCAAACGGGGCAACCGTAAAGTGCCATGGATATCACGACTCCCGCGTACAATCTTCGGCAGGGGATGCCGGGACCTTCGAGGTTGGGCAGCAGGCTTGACAACGCGCCTGCCGCCCGAACCAGCTTCGGCTTTAGCTGGGTGAAGTGGGCGCGGAAGTTCCACCGGCTGTCCAGCACGACTCCCAAGTACTTCATCGTGGAGCCGATGGAAATAGCCACGCCCTCAATCGCCAATTGGGCCCCTGCCGGTGGCCCCTTCCGAGGTCTGTGGAAGCAGATGGCCTCGGACTTATGGAGGGCCACGGCCAGGCCCAGTCGCCTTATCCTCCTCACCACGTTGCTTGTTCCCAACGCGGCGAGTGAGGCAGCCTCCTCGAAGGTATCGCCACACGCGGTGACCAGCGTGTCATCGGCGTAGCAGATGACGTCGACACCCCGGAGATTGGCACCACGGAGCACCCAGTCGTAGCCGATATTCCACAGGAGAGGTCCGAGGACTGACCCCTGCGGAACGCCGCACGACACGGCTCTACGGTGCCACCCGTCCGCGCCCGGGTACACTACGTATCTGTCGGACAGATACGAGTGCACCAGGCGCCGAAGATACGGGGGCACCACGTGGTACCGCAATGCCTCTTCAATGCAGGGCCAGGGCAAGGTGTTGAATGCGTTGGCGATGTCTAGTGACACCGCCACGACGCATTTGCCCCGGGCCACTGCCTCCTCCGCTAATGCCTTCACCCGCAGAATCGCGGAGATGGTGGATCGGCCTTTCCGGAAACCGAACTGGCAGTCTGCCAGATCGGGACCGACGCTCTCTAAGTGCTCGACGAGGCGCACATGAATAATGCGCTCGAAGAGCTTTGCGACCTCGTCGAGCAGCACGATAGGCTGGTAGGCCGATGGTGACTCTGCGGGTCGTCCATCTTTCCTGAGCAGGACCAACTTCCCGGTCTTCCAGCGTGACGGGAAGAGGCCCCGCTCCAGGCACGCGGAGAAGAGGCTGCGGAGCCTTGCCCCCAAGTACTCGGCTACGAGAACCCAGACGCGTCCTGGGATCCCGTCGAGTCCTGGTGCAGAATTTTTCCTCCGCAGCCGCAGCACTGCTGCATTAAGCTCCTCGGGCGATACGCCCTGGGATTGCCCCTCCGGGGTCTCCCCTGCCGAAGACGTTGACGATGTCGCCAGCGAACCGGTCCTCACCGACCACGGCCGTGGCGGCATCGGTGGAGGAGTGACTTCGTCGATGGCCGGAAAGAGGGCGGCGACCACTTCACCCAAAAGCTCCGGTCGGAGACTCTGTGTGAGCGGGGGCGCCAGCGGGCGTAACTTGTTGAACGCCAGCCGATACGGGCGCCCCCAAGGGTCGCGGTTCAGAGTCCCTAGGAACTCTTTTCGGGCTGCAGCCCTCGCCCTCTTCACAGCCACCGTGAGCGCCCTTCTGGCCTGTCTGTAGAGGCCATGGAGCATGGTCTCCTGGTTCTCAAAATCAGCGCGGCGTCTCCGCCTGCGACGGTGTCTAGAAAGTCGGCGGCTCGCCTCTACGCAAGTGGCGCGTAACTGGGCGAGTTCCGCCGACCACCAATACACTTGCCGCCGCGGAGAGACGCGGTGGACTCGGGGCATGGCCACGTCACAAATTTGCGACATCGCCGCCCCGAACCACTCCGCCTCCTCGTCTACCCGCACCACAGGTTCCGGTGCGGGAAGCCACGCTTGGACCCGAGCTGCCAGCTCCAGAGCCTCAACATCAAGCTGTTTTATTGCCCATCGCGGGCTATCCCCAAACGGGGAACCGGTGCTCCTGCCGGGCCAACGAGTCGGGGACGCGGAAACGTCGAACCTGATGTAGCGATGATCAGATGACGTCTCCTCGTCCACCACGACCCGCCAGCCTCGAACACGGCGGGCGACGGCTGGGCTCGCGAACGAAACATCGACTATGGAGCCGCCATTGTGCCTCACGCATGTGTTCACCGAACCCCGATTGAGGATGACGAGGCCGGATGAGATCACCCATTCCTCCAGGACCTCGCCACGCGCGTCCGTCGCCGGCGAACCCCAGGCCATAGATTTGGCATTGAAGTCACCAGCGACGATCACGGGGCGAGGTTGGCATTGCGCTATCAGGGCCCCCAGCCGTTCGAGGAAAGCCTCGAAGTCGGCTAGAGGTCTGTTGGGAGAAAAATAGACTCCTACAAACCACAAGTCTCCCAACAGAGCCGCTACGCATCCCCGGTCCTTCGCTACTTTTTCGAAGGACGGCGAGCCGGCGGACCCCTGGGTTACGACAGCCACCAAGCCATCCAGGTCCCCAACCCAAGAGTTATTGGTCAGGATCCGGTACGGCTCGGCGACGATAGCCACGTTCATCAACCACTGCGCCATGCTCTGTAAGAGCATTTGTTGTGCGGTGTCGCAGTGATTGACATTCGCCTGGAGGATCTTGATGTCCATTATTGGGCGATCTCCATAGCCTCTCCTTCAGCCCGCGATGGGTGGACGGGCTGCGACTGGGCCTGAGCCTCAGTGGCAGTCCTTCCCCGTCTGTTACGGTGCCCGGCGTTTACGGCGTTTACGGCGGTCGCCCTGGGGGGAAGAGGCGCACCCTTTCCCTCCAATTTTGTGCCCCGTTGGCTTCGCACTCGCTGCGCATAGTGCACAGAGCGGCGTCGCGGAGCATTCGCGCGCCAGGTGACCCGTTTGACCGCAACGGTAGCAGATCCCGCTACGGTCAACTGCAGACTTGCAGCGCTCCCTCACGTGCCCCGTCTCGAGGCATCGGAAGCACCGCAAGGGCCTCGGCTCCAAAACCGTGGCCCGAGCTGCGGACCACCCAACCAGGACGCGACCCGTCCTGGCCACTATTGCCACCGCTTTCACTGGCGCTCGCACCCATGCGACGCCCAGGCCCGAGCGGTCTGGACGGACCTCTCCAACCTTTACCTGGTCTGCTGGACAGGTTGTGGCCCTGACGAAGGCCGCTGCGACTTTTTCAGGGGTGACGGATTCGTCAAGTCCTGTTAGCCGCAGTTCTGCGGTCTTCACCGGTCGGGAGATACGGATATCTTCCGACTCGCCGAATAACTCCCTCAGCTTGGTAGCGAGGGAGTCAGCCTTCGCCTCGCTCTCGGGCCCGGACACCTCCAATAGTGTGGCGCCTGTGGCCGCCCGCCTGAAATTAACGTGCGGGATGCCGAGATCAGCGAGCGAGATTCGCTCCTGGGCCTCGGCAATTATACGGCCGTAGGTGCGACCACTCTCAATCGCTTTGGGCGTCAGCAGGAGCGTGACAGCCGCGGAGCGTGGCACGTGGAGTGCAGGCACCTTTTTGCCCTGCGAGGGTAGTGCTTGCGATTCCTGCGCAGGCTTTCGCCGTCTTTTGCCACCTGTGACCACGGTCCACGGTGTGGGCATGTTGGCCGGAGCCGGTGGCAGTGGGCGTGGCTCCCTCGGGAGGCTCGGGGTGACATTTTGACGCCCTTTGCGCCCCTTACGAGGCTTCCTCTGCTGCGCAGAAGTCGCAGCGGACACTTGGTGCTCAGCGGTCGCGGGGGACGAGACCGGTGCGGGGCGCGGGGCCTGCGTGGTGCGCGCAACCGGTGTGGGGCGCGAGACTGGCGCAGGGCGCGGGGCTGGCGCGGGGCGCAAGAACGGCGCAGGGCGCTGGACCGGGGACGCGCGCGCGGTCGTTGCGGATCGTGGTGCGGGCAGAGGGGCCGCGGGAGCAGGTTGGGTAGTTCCCTTACTTTTGCCCTTACCTTTCCTCTTCGCCGCGCCTATTTCTGCTGAGCCCGCAACACCAGAACCCACTGCTCCTGATGGACCGGGAATAGCAGGCGATGATATGCGTGCGTCGGCCGCAAGTGCAGGGCGGAGGCGCGGTTCCGGTGGCAATCGGGTCTCCACAGAGGCGAAGCGAGCATCAACTATGTTGAGCAAACGTGTCTCAGCTTCAGCCACTTGTGCTTTTAGCAGCGCCATCTTTGCCCGAAGGCCAACATTGTCCTCAACGTGGCGTGCGTTGATGGCGCGAAGCCGAGCTACTTCCGCCTCCATTTTCTCCTGCGCCTCCGACACAGGTTGGTCAGCCATGGCCAGCAGATCCCGCTGGACGTCCTTTAAATGACGGACGAATGTCCCCTTTAGGTGACCGGACCTATCAGCCACCATCCTAACGATTTTGGCCAGGTGGAGCTGCCGCTCGCGAGGAGAAACTAAGTCTCCACTGGCCTTCGGGTCACACGTGCGCTTCGTGAGCCGATTCTTCCCCTGTAAACTCTTGGCCGCGTGTTCACCATCGTCCCCGCTTGATGGCGAGGCACGACAGCGAGAGCTATCACTCCTCCGGACAGCCTCACGCGACCAGAACTTACCTTTCGGACGGGAATGCGGGCGCCCCTCCCCGGACCCAGAATCGGAATTCAGGACCGAGGCCGCTTGCCGCCAGCCACTCCGGTGTTTGACGCACCGGACGACTTCTCGCCTCCAACTTCGCCTTCAGGCTTTTGCCCTACGGCCGCCAACTGTGAAACAGTCAGCCTCTCCACCACAACTTTTGGGGTTAAATTATTATTTTGCATTTTGTTCCCACGAGTGTGGGGGAAACGAAAGTCCGCCCAGGCAGTGCCCCCTATACCTGGGTAAGCCTAGCGTAACCCGCCAGAGGGTCGGCCGGTACTCTGGCGGGGGTCGCACTAGTGACTGAACTACCCATCAGCCATGCATCCCCTCACGGTGGATATCGCAAGTATATTATAACTCGGTACAGTTGAAGACGATTCGAAATATACATACATAACTATGTATGTATATTTAAATCTAATTTAGAGTTGAATGACCTCTGCATTAATTGAATTACAGTTAAACATTAGCTCTTGTATTCCTACACTTTTAATTTAATTTAAGGAACATTGTAACATCGCATTTAAATTTTTAAACAGCCGTGTGAAGCCATTTTCATACATATTTATTTTATTCTGTTTTACGTCATTTATACGGAGTTTCTATTGAATTGGTCAGAATAACAAAATGTCTTTCTTGTTCACAGTCGTGTACATCCTTGCTGTACATTTGATTTTAATAATAGTATTCTTAACAGTATTATTCATAACAACACTATTAGGTCTAAGACTATGGATAGAGCCAGTTAAAGGTGTTTGCAAATCGAAAGTAAAACTACATGGCAAGATCGCGCTTGTCACTGGCGGAAACTCTGGCATTGGACTGGAAACCACCAGGGATTTAGCCAGACGAGGGGCTAAGGTCATCATTGCTAGCAGAGATGAGAAGAAATCTCTGGCAGCAATCAAAGACATCATCAATACGACTGGAAGCAAAGAAGTTGAGTACCTACATTTGGATCTTGGAAAATTTAGAAGCGTTAGGAAATTTGTCGAAGATTTCAACAGAAACTACGATCGTTTAGACATTTTGGTGAACAATGCTGGCTGTGCAGGACTTAAAAGACGTACAAGCGAAGACGGGCTTGAAATGGTGATGCAAATAAATTATTTCGGGCCGTTTTTATTGACAAACTTATTGTTAGATAAATTGATAGCATCACAGCCCAGTCGGATAGTCATAGTTTCTTCGTTCCTGCATCGCTATGGTATTATCACAGCTGATAATATCGACGGACTTACTACAAAGCATTACTTACGAAGATATTGCAACAGTAAGCTTTGCGGTGTAATGTGGGCAAAGGCTTTGGCTAAGCGCCTTCCTGACGGAGTAACAGTGAATTCCTTACATCCAGGCGCCGTCAACACTGATATATTCAAAAGAGCAAGTCCCTGGACGAAAAATGTGCTTAGAGCTGTACTGGCGACGTTTTTCAAATCGCCGGTGGAAGGGGCACAGACCACGCTGCATCTGTGCGTGTCTGAAGAAGTGGAAAATATTTCAGGGTTATATTTCCAAGATTGCAAGCCGTATGATGTTAATGATTTAGCGAATGATGAAGACTTGGTTGAAGAAATTTGGAACAAAAGTGTTTTGTTGTGTCATAGTTCGTGTCGTGACTTAAATAAAGATTAAATAGTTATTTAAATTTTGTTCACGTAGTATGATAATCTTTATTAGAAATAAAGTTATGCTAAACCATATTAATATAATATGTGTTCTATAATAACTAGATTCAGCTCTTATACATAGTTTACCTTAAGTTTGAGAGGATTTACCTACATCCAATCCAGTATGGGCTAATGGGGATAGAAACTATAAACAAACTTCCAAACTTTTAATTTCCTCTCATTTAATATGTGTACCGTTAATGCGTGTATTAAAGTTAATTATTTACCCGGGTCACAGCTTACTTTAAAATCAGAAAGGCGTAGGGGTCAAAGTAAAGCATTTAATTCAAATGAACACCAAAAAAATCAACACAATGCATAAAATATTAATTAAAAGACCAACTTATGCATAGCATTAATTAGATACGGTTCAATGATGTTACCAATAAGAGTTACATCAATAATAGTATATCTCTATAGGTACCCACGGTAAAATTAAATTAAACTTTTTTTCAAACTGATTTAGCAAAGTTGATAAATACACCCAACAGTCACATCCATAGTCCTGACTCTAGATAAAGATCAATGAGTCATGTGTCGTGTGTATTAGAAACTTAGACACTTTTCGGCCTCACAAACACTCGGGCCCGAGACAAATACCTGTGGGCCTACCAAACATTTAGCTTGGTGCGGGAATTGAATCCGCGGATTCTCGGTTCAAAGTCGGTATCTAACCAACTGCCCCATAGAAGCGGTCAAGGAGGAGTAATAATCTTAAGCTGATTCAGTATCAGTATCAGCCCATATACGTCCCACTGCAGGGCACGGGCCTCCTCTACAATCGAGAGTACGATTGAGAGTGCTTAATATGATTGCCTCTTGATGATTAAAATCCTTGGACCCATTTATTATTGGACCTCAGTTGAATATGAGATTCAAATTCTATGGTACCTAGTGTTTACTTTATACCTTCACCTTACGTCCATATAAAAATCTCCCAGATGAAAACAAAGAGACCAATGGATTACTGTGCTCTCTGAGGGAAGTATACTTATCATCAGAAAAATCGAAACACCTTACAAGTTTATATTTTATAAGGATTATCACAAAAATGTGTATAAATTTGATTGGAATTTAGAACAATAACATTAGGATTTGAAAACCTCATATTATACACAACATTCTAAATATACCTACACATTTTTTTGATAGTTCTTACAAAACATAAACTTGTAATAATATTATCCAGCAAAACATATTTTAATCGAACACGATGGAAAAGGTACCGGATCGGACAGATAAGGAATCGGGCGAGTGTTGAAAAACCATTACTTAATCAGCAGGTTAGTTAATCATCGACATTTCATAAATAGTTTTTCTTTTAACCTATAGTTTAAAGTGTCTCCCGCTAGATGGCATTAGAACATACAGATTAAACTCATAAAGAAACAATAATGTTAATTTTAGATTGTGGGTCATCTGAATTCTTTTATTGCGATCATTTAGTAGTAAACCTCTTGACCGGCGACAAACACGTTTCGCACAACACGTTACTCATATTAATCGTCATGAAATAAATTGCGAGCGGTCGTTTCAAATCGTCATTATGTCCACCCAAGTTTTCATTTCTGTCTTATTGCATATACTGTTAATTGTTTTGATAATAATATTAATTTATGTGGCGATATACGTAGTTTTAAAGACATGGTTGAAGAATAAAGTTGGTTTTTGCACGTCCACGGAAAAACTAAACGGTAAATTAGTGCTTGTGACTGGAGGAAACTCCGGTGTTGGCCTCGAGACTGCCCGAGGCTTGGCCAAACGTGGTGCGAAGGTTATCATAGCTTGCCGGAACCGACTAAAATCAGAAGAAGCCATCGCAGACATAATCAAGAGCACTGGAAACTACAACGTCGAATACAGGCACTTAGATCTCTCAAAATTCAGCAGCGTCAGAAATTTCGCCGAAGATTTCAACAGATCTTTCAGCCATTTGGACATTTTAGTTAACAACGCTGCAGTATTCGCCATAAACGAGGTGACAGAAGATGGCATACATATCATCATGCAGACAAATTACTACGGACCGTTCCTATTGACAATGTTGCTGATGGAAAAACTAATATCATCGCGACCAAGTCGAATAATTAACGTCTCATCGAGCGCACATATTTTTGCTGATCTGAACAATATTTACGGAATAAATACACATTATTTCCGCGTATATTTTAACAGCAAGACGTTTCTGATGTTGTGGTCCAAAGCGTTAGCCAAGAGGCTGCCTGATGGGATCACTGTAAACACTCTCCATCCAGGGCTGGTAGCAACAGATATATTTCAATCAATGCCGAAATGTATCAAAAGTTTGATGAAGTACCTCATCGGGCCTTTGATTAAAAACCCAGAGGAGGGAGCGCAAACTACTCTTCATTTATGTGTGTCTAAAGAGGTCCAGAATATAACTGGAGGTTATTTCGTTGATTGTAAACTGGTGCCTCCGAATAGTGCTTTAATTAACAATGAAGAGGCTGCCGAAAAGGTTTGGAATCAAAGTATAATGGTCACTAAACTCGATAAGTCGCTAACAGTATTTGATACGGACCTAGACGTGAGTGTTTCATAAGTCTTTTATCGCGTTTCCATGCATTTTGTGATAGTAAATCGGTAATTGTAAATAGTTATGTATAATTGGTGATTGTAAATATTATGTTATTGAACTGTTTATTGGTTTTTAAAGCAATAAAAGTTATTAAAATGTACAAATTCCAAATGAAATCTTATAAATTCCTTTTGTGTAACTTCGTATTTGTAAAAAATGTATTGTAAACATTTCTAATACGATTTGAAATAAACTATAGCAGAATATTGTAAGTATTAATTACTTTAATATCTTGATTGTATGAATAAATAATCATACATTCAATAGGCATGATGACTGATTTTGAAAAATTACTGCTGAATGTTCGTATACATTAACAATTCTTAAAATGAATTTAATTTTTGAAAGAAAGTAAAGATTTGAACGAGTAATTACGTTTTAAATTTCACATTTTAACCTTTGCTCAAAAACGCCGTAATAGTAATGGCGTCCGTGTGTGACGTCATGCTTTTGTAAATGCTTGCTCGTGCAATGTTTACGTGTATATTGTGATATATACATTTTATTATTATTAATAGTAATGCCGAGTTTTAATGTGGATCGATGATGTGTAGTTCCGCAATGTAATAATACATCGATACAAACTCCGAGCAATTTGTTTATTAATGTTTCAATGGATTAAAAAGTTAGAAATATATGGCTATAAATGGAAAGGCAAGATCCAGGATCTGTATCTTTAAATTCGATGATTAATTTCCGTGAACACTATTTTGACGGAAATAATAACTTTATTTACAATGTTCATAATGTTTGACGTGTCCAGAAAACAACATATCAAAAATTAAAATTATTATCAATAACAATAGCGATAAATATCGGAGCTACGATTCATTTATTTCCTTTCGGTATTATTAGCATGCCAATCGCTGTGTACTGAAAAACGTTATTAATGTTCCAATTAAACAGTGATATGGAATATCGCATAGTTCCCAATTTTGATCTATTTACGAAGAATCCTTATTCCATGAGTAATGTTCTTTTTTCGTAGGTAGCACAAAACTGATTGCAGTACTAAATATTAGATAAATATACTGAATACCATAGAAATGACTAACTAGCCAACAAGTTCGCGTTATGACTAAGTAATATTTACGAGAGTGACACGTCACTCGCTTCTGATTGGCGTTTCATCTAATATGGCGAATCCTTAGGTTTTGTACTTTTATTTTTGCATAAATATATTTCATCTTAATTAAAAACTAAAGCAAATGTTTATTTTGAGAATCCTTCTATTAAACATTATTATATTAAACCATAATTTCATTAATTTGTTATTACTGTCATCATCCCCATTGTCTCTAAAATAGCTTTTTATGGATACTATAGGTACTTGATTAATTTTTAGTGCCTCGGTGGCGCAATCGTATTACGGTATGATTGTAAAGCTGAGATCTCGGGTTCGAATCCCGGATCGGGCAAAATTATATTTGATTTTTCTATTCATTATCGGCCTGGAGTCTGGAATTTGTGCCCGATATAGCGATAAGTAGGTGTCCTGGTAGTCTCTTTATAGCCTTTCTGAGAAAAAGGCGTATGATTGTGTGTGTGTGTGTGTGTACTTCATTTTATAAAAATTATTACAGTGGCAATGTTACTAATCATTCGTGCAATTTTATGGTCCTTAATAACAAGAATACTAAAAAAATAATATAAAAAAATAGTCTAGTTTTAGTAAAATTCATTAAAAACGGAAAAGATCCTCAAATTCGTATTAAAAGTGATATTTAATCAACAGAATTAATGAGAATTCATCATGTGAATGTAGTTCGCAGTTACATAACTAGATTTTAGCAATCAGTAACATATTAATATTAATTTATGCTATTGTGTCAATAAGAACGTTCTCACGCGTGCAAAATTATAATAAAAACAAATCTCAAAATCTAAGAAACGTAGAATCACTTTTCTTTTTCTTGTACGTAACTTTAAATTTTAAGGATCATTTGCATAAACTAACTTTGCCTATAATTTTGACTTTGAAAATGTCAATCCTATTAGCAATGTCAAATACGTAACAAATGACATTTTCACAGTCAAAGTTATGGGTAAGATCAGTTTGATCAATTCAGCCTTAAACACTAAGGCTGAATGAAATAAAACCTTGATAATAGTACTCGGTTCATTGACTGGTGACATTTTAAGGACATAAAGATTGCAAATAAATATCTTTGTATTGTATTTTAACTTGATTAAACATAAACAAAAAGCATCATACAAAAAAATTGCATGCTAGCATCAGAAAACATCTTAATAACTTAACAAGATTTTTTTACGCGAGGCCCTTCTAAAAATAGGTCAATGAGGCGAACGAAGGCCTAAGCCCTAACAATCAAACTATCTTATAAGATTACAGTGCTCAAAAATGAGCAATCAGGAACACAATATATTTTTCTAAAACAGACAGTTACATAAGAAATGATGCATCGATATTTTCCGGTATTTCATAATGCATATTACATCTTTGATGCATCTTGCGGGCGCATCGTTATGATTACCTGTCGGGGCCGAGCGCTAACTGCTAATATTCAGAACATAATCTAGATTTTAGTGAACAAAATCCGAGACACGAGGATAGAGCATCAAATTAAATTATTGAACAAGAGTATTTGGAATTAAAACCTTTAATGTATGCAGGATAACAAAGTTTTTTAAATGTTTCGTGTTAAGATTGGGTTATGAATAATGAGTTAATGAAAAATAAATTGAAAGAGCACCGAACCCTAAGTTCTCGTTTAATAATCGGATTATTGCATTTGCTCGTTGGCTATGAATAGTTCTTTTACCGTTCATCACAGACCAATCAGAAACAGACGTATAACTGGCCTATATAATCTTTAGCCATAGCCGCTCATTCTTTCGTTCACGAATGTCGGTTGACAGATTATCAAGATTATTCTTTTTTAATATAATAAGGAATACAGGCAAAGGCAGTTGTATTCAGTCTTAGTGCGAGCGCTGCGCGTAGCTGCACAGGATATTTTTTTTCGTTTTTATTATTTTGTTAAGTCTCTGTGAATCACATTAAAGTGATCCAAAAAAACTTAACAAAATAATAAAGTGAGTGTATCTTTTTAGATGAAAAATATATAGATTGTGAATAAAACACTTAAAAATATTTATTAAATGATTTATTTTTAATGGTTTTTTTGTACTTAATACATCTTTTTGCTGAAATTTTTGTAATATAGTAATTTTCAGTACTCTAGAAATGTCAATACTCTTTACAACGAATAATTAAAGAAAATATATTTTTACATGTTATTCTAGATTTCACTTATCAGTTATTTTTTTATTTTATTTTACAATTTTAAGAAAGCTTACAGACTAATCACCTACAGACATAAATATTTAAATCTTAAGTGTGTTACAAATTTGCCGATAACAAGCTTCCACATATACAGTATTTACATAATGTGCACTGATTTTAAATGCTTGCTAATATAAGTTATTTTAATTTAAGGAATGAACTACTTTTTCTATGACACATATAGAGATATTAATTAAATTATTGACAAAGAAAAGAAAACAAAAACAAAAGTAACAATCAAACAATACAATATATAATGTTTAAATATACATTTTGAGCTACAAAAGGTGTACTTTTTGACCTTTCATTATTAAGTTTCAACAAACATATTGCTCATTTTGCGTTTTACTACCGATGTACTAGTGCAAAACAAATCAAAATCTAAATGGCATGACACCTCATTAAATTTACTGGCACTACGTAACAAAAAAGCATTGCGTCTATAATTGGTAGTTGCAAATGGTACGGACAATAATGACCGTAGTCTCAGTGTAGCTAAATGAGCACGGATAAATATCCCACTCAAAAGTTGTTCACAGTCAATGCTACCATTACCAATGTTCACCAAATAACATATGTCATTAATGTCGCGTCGCAAGTATAATGGTAAGAAATGATACTTTTTACAGCGATGAATATAATAATTACAGACCTGTCTAGCCCTGAAGTCCAAATAGTGTAAAAAATTCTTTTGTATGGCCTCGATACGGGATTTATAAATCTCATACCGAGGGTTCCACACCTGCGATGCATACTTTAAGTGGCTGCGTACGAAAGAACAATACAGTATTTTAATACATTTAAGTGAACTGAATTCTGATGAAACTCTAAATCCTAATGCTTTTGATGCTTTATTAACAATTCTATCTATATGTTTGTCAAATATGAGTTTACGGTCGTGAATAATGCCCAAATCACATATTTCATTAACTCGATTAATTTCGATGTTATCAATTGTGTAAGAAAAATTACGAAAAATATTTTTTTTTCTGGAAATGCTTATTTGGTAATATTTAGATATATTTAAATTCATACTTTTAAATTAAGTTACCAGTATTAGCTTTTAAACAACATCACTGCTCCTTCAAATAGGTACTTATGCCTAATTTTATGAACAATCTCAAATTCTCAAATACTGATCCAACTGTAAATGCCAGGACTTCCATCTCTCGTTAACTTGTCTTGGCATTCACAACCATTTATGTAACTAATTACTTTCTTTACTAACCACCCAGCAGCATAGGCCCGCAAGTGAGTTTTCGTGCCTTCTCAATGAGCCTGCTTTAGTATATTCCCAATATCACATATTTTCTTTTGATGTTTTGACTGTCCATAAATTCCATTTTCGAATAATTTATTTAAAATTATAGCTATATTTGTCTAATCATCATACCAATTGAAACTATTATTATGAAATTTGATTAATCATGTAACTAATAATGATTTGAAGGTTCAACTGGAGGTGTGGCAGTTAGCATCATTGTATCTATAATTATACTAATTTGTCTGATTTTCTTTTCAATAGGGTCTGAATTAAAATCTCATCATATTAATTTGATATGATTTTAAACACTTCCACACCCTCATAAACCGTTTTAAACTATACTCCATCGGTTTAGGTACTTAACTAAATGTAAACAAACCATAAAAAAGGTTATTTAACATTGCCATTTTTCATTTCTAAATTAATTGAAATCAAAAAAAATGTTTATGTAAATGTAAAACTACATTGCATGTCCAAATTTATTATAACGATTATAATTATGAATGTGTGGGCTTGGAAACAATTAAATGATGTAAGATCATAATTAAATTATCTAGTTTCACATCAGGCATCCAAAAAAATTTCATAAATGTTACAAGATATGCTACAAATTCTAGAAGTACGACTTTACCGTAATGTGACCATTTAAATGAAAGATAATGCGTTAGGTCGCATAACTAAGCATCATCATATGTTATCAATGGCAGCTAATTATTATTCATTGCGTTAATGTACTAACTGTTTTCGTGAAGTGGTGAAGTGTTTGGAAATGTTCATCATTGTTCTTTATTCTGTTTTAGTTATTATTTGTTATAAGCTTGCTATTAATTGTTTTTAATACTTGTTACTTGGTTGGCTAAGAAAATATTCGTAAATTGGACATTGCAATAAAATGTTGAACAACCATGCATCACATGTTCTGGTTTGTCTACATTTAGTTAAGTACCTAAACCGATGGAGTATAGTAATAGTTATATTTTATAGAGTACTGACTTTTCTCTTGTTTTTACTGCTTCTGGCCAAAATGTGTGATGCTCCGGATTTTCTATTACTGCATTGATAGAACTTTTTATATAAACAAAGGCCACTATTGCAGAAGTCTTATTTGTCGTCGAGCTGACTGAGTTTTCTTGGTATATATTGCTGGAATAAAAAATATCAATAATTACAAAAAGATATAGTTTGAGTTTGACTTACTAATGGGGTAGTTGATTCTATTTCATTCTATTAAAAAGTTGCAAAATGCACAATCATAAACATAAGAAATCAAAAAATTGTTTCAATTCCTACAATTTTTATATCTGCTTTATATGACACTATACAAAAGCTTAAATCTTCATCCATTTCATGAACACAAACCAAGTCTTTTACCCTGCATTCAATTAGCATTAACTATCAAATAAAATGGACTGATTGTATGATTTTTCAATACTTACAATAATTTATTGAGCAGCAGATATAGTTCTGCTAAAAACTTTGACACAGCTTTTGAACTGAAATTAAATTAGAGAAATTAATTGACAATGTTGACTTGACAGGTACAATTAGAACTAAAACACACACTTTAAAATGTTCTTTTTTTCATTTTAAAATGATTACTATTTACTGTAATATTTTACAAAATAATTTTCAGACAACTGATGATTAAAAGGACATTAATTAGTCAATTTCCTTTGATTCCATTTTTATTTTAAAGAACATAAATTATGACAATAAGTTAAGGTAAGGAGAGTGGTTAGGCAGTCTCAATCGTACTGTCGATTGTAAAGTAGGCCCGTGCCCTGCAGTGGGACGTATATGGGCTGATACATACACATACAAATTATGACTGATGCATATTCAATGATCAAATACCTTAATCTTCTTTATTGATTCCAAGTATGACATATTGGTAATTTAATTTATGTAAATCATGTTGGTATGCAGGCAATCGGTTTCATAGACATCAATTATATCTTGCTAATGAGATATGTGTCTATCCAAGACTATATTTTTGGCGATATATTTAAATTCGCCCAACTATTTTATTGGTTCCATCTGCAAAAAAAGAAACAGTACACTTAGTTACCATTATCATCAAAATATGAAAACATAAGCTTATAGAGTACTTTGTTTGAATTACTAACCTGGATTTTGATTTAGCAAAATATGATGATTTGTTGTCTCTAATTCCAATTTTTTAAAAGCTTATCGGAAGTATGTGCCTTTGTCGTATATTAATGCCGTAAGGCTGTCTTAATATAGCTTTTATTTCTGGTACAGATGTAGCCCCTTGAGAAAAGTAAAATCATATTTTCTGCTGCCACTTTAGGAATCCTCTCAACATGAATATTCACATTTTTTCCAGCACCTTCACAAATCCTTGAATACAATCTTTGTATTTAACAAACTATACGCAGTTATTGAAACCCCGGTAACACAATAAACAACAAAGGGAAACAACTTGACAACTTGTAATGGCGGCCATATTAAAAATGTATGATGGCGGCGCAGACGCTGGTTACAAGAGAGAAAGGCAACCGAGGGGAATGCAGGGCTTACGGGGGGGTGCAAGCTGAATGCAACTGTCAACTTTGTTTTGCAATCAAATTGCGCCACAGATTATACCATGGAAAAATGTTCAATACGGAGTTGTACAGGCATGCCGTTCATTTACGCTCACAGAGTACATTTTACATACTAAGATAGAGACGTCACTCAATCAATTCAAGGCGCCCTCTGGCGTTAAGTAAGAAAAACAATCCAGTAATATATCTATACTTACTTTCATTAACTTTATATACGAAATGAAAAGATTTAGGGAGGTTTGGACCTGAATAAGATCTAACAGAATCGATTTGAATTTTGTCTATTTGAAACAAATTATTCTGTATAGAAATGTGGACATAACAATTCTCATTTCCGCATGTGTATGCATTTTAATAAATTTAATAATAATTGTTTTAAAATTAACTAATCAGCAAATAAGCTAATCAATGCTGTTAAAAGTAATTTAGGGCCAATAATATCCGCGTAAAATACAATCTACGTAAAATGGAGAAACCCGTACAAACCAATGATTTTTTCGCCCTCTGGTGTTAAGTTAGTAAAAACGATGATTATAATTCGTCGTTGTTTGTTCTAAGTTAAACCACCGTGTTTACGCTTATGCATTGTTCGTATTAAGCAGATTGTAGGCAAGGGCGGATCCAGCCGATTCAAGCCAGGGTGGGGTGAGAGTGTCAGAACGCTCTGGGTACGATTTCATTACTCAAATTCGTAGTAATGATTTTTTTAAAGTTGTTACAGACACCTTTTTAAATTATTCATCGATATTCATAGAATTTATTGTGCTTGTATAGTTTGTAAACATGATAATAAATACATTCTGTGAATCTGGAGCCAGCCGAGTGGGCGGTCATGACCCCCATGACCCTGGATCTGACGTTGATTGTACGTATTTCAATGATGTCTTCAATCATTGGTACTACCACAGGGTACTACTGTTTTGTTTGATAATCATTAAAAAACATACAGTTGATATGAGAACCTCCTCCTTTTTTTTGAAGTCGGAAAAAAAGGACTGGTTGCGTATTTTGTTTATCAATTAAAATGTACCCATTGCTTGTTATAGAATTTTGCATCGGCCTACAAAACCCTCAATCTTTAAATACAAGAATATAAAACAGTCCTAAATCTAGGATATTACGCTTACAATCTGAATATCAATAATTAGATAGATACAAATTGTAAATTATAAACTTTTTTAAACGCTTTATATTTACGTCGAGCGGGGTCAACCATCAAGTATAAAGCCAAGAAAAACACGTTAAACAAAAATCCTAATTTGCGATGATGAGGCTACATTATCAGAAATGTCATTTATTAAAAAAAAACCTCCATTCGAGAATCATAAGTATATAATTTCCAAGCTTCAAGCACAGAATACTAAACTAAGTGCTTCAAGTTTTAGTGTCAACTAAGTATATCTTGAAGCTCTACAGTTCAACTTTATAAAAAATCACTTTGACTTCATTACAATACGATCATTAATTCGTCATTAATGTACTACAGGTACTTGAAAACGATGTATTTATTTATTTATTTATTTATTTATTTATTAGGTCCTTCACAGCTGACAATTTAAAATACATTATAATTTCAAACGAAACAATACGCCAATTACGAAGTACACATATAACAATAATTAATAAACAAAGAGTAGACTAAAAACAAAATATAAATGGGAAGCAATACTTTTATAATAATGGTTAGTAAATGAATGGGCTTATGTTGACAATGTAGGAACGGTAGATGCGTGTGGTGGTATGTGAGCGATTAGAGCGTATGTGTGTGTGTGTGTGGGGGGGGGGGGGGATGGGGTGCGCGCGTGTGTGTGTATGTGTGTGTGTGTGTGTGCGTGTGTGCGCGGGGGGGGGGGGGGGGGTGAGTGTGTTGTAACTAAGAATCAACGGGTATATCTATTTACATCATTTTATGTTCTTTATAAATATAATAAAAATAGGAATTAGTTAGTCTGAGACAGGGACAATAGAACGTTCTTTCTAAAAGCGTGTCGAGTACTATTAAACAAATCCACCGAGGAGAACTCAGTGTTATATTTTTTGGGTATACGATGACATGGGGACATTTTTAAATATTTCGCTTTTGCTGTAGGGACAGATAGTAAACTAGTATGTCTAGTACGTTTAGAAGGCACGTTAAAGTGAATTTTTGCTAATAGTTCCGGACAGTCAAATTTGTTATTTAGTATGTCAAATAAAAACAGCATATCAGTTAGATGTCTTCTATCTTGCAAGGTGTTTATTTTATGATATGCACAAGATTCCTTATATGATTTACCTACGATTTTCGCCTTGAAATTAAGATGTTTAATTAATTTTCGTTGAATATTTTCGATATTATCAATATAGCTTTTATAAAATGGGCTCCAGACTAAATTTGAAAATTCTAATATGCTTCTTACGTAGCTAAAGTACAGCATTTTAAGACATTGGATATCATTAAAGGGTTTACTGTTACGTATCACAAATCCTAAAGACTTATAAGCTTTACCGACGATACAATCAAGGTGTGCACTAAAAGTAAATTTGTCATCGAGTATTACGCCTAAATCTCTGACTTGCGACCGTACTAGGTATGGATTCGTTACATAAGTTGTAATCGTAATGTATGGGCTGTTTTTTCCTAGTAAAACTAATTTTTTGACATTTTTGGGTATTAACACTGATCTTATTTTTGAGATAGTAATTTGTAAGACGATTTAGATCTGATTGAAGCTTATGACAGTCCGTGATATTATCAATTTTACGAAAGACTTTTTTGTCATCTGCATAAAGAAGATATTTTGAGTGTTGGAAGCACTCCGATATGTCAAAAAGATATATATTGTAAAGAAGAGGGGATAATAAAGACCCTTGGGGCACTCCCGATTTGACGTCAACGAAATTAGATCTATATCCACCCATTATAACAGCTTGACGCCTGTTTCTTAAGTAAGATTCAAACCAGCGCAAGAGATTGCCCTTGATGCCTACTGCATATAATTTTGAAATTAGAATACTGTGATTAACTTTATCAAACGCTTTTTCGAAATCTGTATATATAACGTCTATTTGTGCATTTCCCATATTAGTAACTACATAGTCAGTTAAACAAATAAGGTTGGTAACGACCGAGCGCGACTTAACAAAGCCGTGCTGAGATTGAAGCATACACCGCTGCGTTGTGGCGGAGATTTTGTCAAAAATTACTTTTTCTAACATTTTACCGAAATTATTTAATAGTGACACTGCCCTATAATTACCGATATCTGATTTAATACCTTTCTTATGTATCGGGACGATCTGTGCATCTTTCCATTGTTTAGGAAATACACCCTCAGTTAAAGACCTTTGAAATATAATTTGTAGTGGCTTTGTCAAACCTAATTCGCACTTTTTAATAAATATAACAGGTATGCCGTCAAGTCCTGCACCCTTCTTTAAATTAAGATTTTTGAAAACATTTTTTAAGATATCTAGTGAGACCGTTATCGAGTGAGTAACATCTGCATATGGAGATTCCGTATAGGTAGGATATTTATCCTTGGGATCAGGGGATTGGAAAACGCTGTGAAAAAATCTGTTAAATGCATTGCATATGTCTTCACCTTTTGAAAAAGACGTGCCATTGTAAGTCATGTGGCATGGATAACCTGGTGAATTGCGTCTTTCTTTTATATATTTCCAGAATTCTTGGGGTGATTTTTTTATTTCATTCTGGGATCTTTCGACATACTTTTTAAAGAACTCATCTTGTAGCATTTTTATCCTTTTTCTTAATAATGAAAATTCCGCGTAGTCACTATAATTTCTATATCTTTTCCATTTTTTATGTATTTTCGATTTTTCTTTAATGGCGTTAATTAAACACGGTGGGTACCATTTCGGGTAACGATAAACACCCGATATTTTTACGGAGGGAACATATAATTCAATTAAAGAGTTTAGCGAAGTATAAAACTTGTCAACCGCTTCTTCCACATCAATTGAACTGAGGAGATAATCCCAGTCCATCTGAAGTAGTTCACGATTGATTATTTCATAATCCGCTCTAAAGAAACGTTTTAATATTCTTGGTGGAGGGTGGACTGACTTGAAGCTGTGGTCTATTTGCATATATATTTCAAACGGTATGTGATATTTATCAATTTCTACTAGAGCAACCTCACTTTGTATGCATTCGATGGTTGAGTTACTTATAGCAAGATCCAAAACATTACCACAGCAGTTTGGTTGTAAATTAAATTGGGACATACCCATATACGCTATACAATTAACAAAATCACTTGCTGCTACGTTTATAGCCGAGTTAGAAGTGTGTATTATACCATGTCCATTCCGCTCCCATTTAATAAACGGTAAATTAAAATCACCTACAATTAAAAATGTATCAGTCGGGTTAGCCGAGAAAATATTCACGAGTGATTGTTTGAAATCATTTAGCATTAGTAATTGAGAATTACCACTCGGTGGGATATAAACTACAGCAATGTGAATGCTACTGCTTGGTGTATGATTCGAAATCTGACTACTGATTGTCAACCAAATAACCTCCGCGCAGCCGGTCTTTATGTCTGCTCGCACTATAGCTGAGAAACAACGTTTTATACACATCAGCACTCCTCCGCCCATTCGATCCTTCGGACGGTCGTATCTAAATACCTCATAACGATTATCACACAACTCTGAGTCCAATATTCCCTTGCACAACCAACTTTCGGTAACCAAAATAATGTCAAAATCACTCGCCTCAACACTCTGATAGAACTGTGGTAATTTAGTCCTTAGTCCGCGCGTATTCTGATAGAAAATCTTTAAGTTAATACTAGTCATATTAGTAATAAGATAATAAATTGAAACGAAGAACAGTTATAATATGTAAATTTTTTAACAAGCGATAAGAGTGTGGGTAAAAATGAAAGATTTTGTAATAAGTAAGTTGAGTTACGCACGGAACTGTTAGACTTGTTTACCTGATTTATTAGCGCGTCAGGTGTCACCAACCATTCATTTAAAAGTGTTATGATGTAAAAATTTAAAAAATAGTTTAAATTACATAAATGAAAAATGTGTTTTAGAAGTGTGATAAGAATGTGTAGTAAAGTGTAAATTGATTGTAACATGTGTAAAATTAAAGGAGTAATTAGTATGTCAATAATTAAAATTAGTTTGTTGTTGCGAATTTCATAATGTCTTCTTCCGTGTGTATTTGTATAGGTGGCGATCTTTCGTTCCTTCTCATAAAAATTGAGCAGTTTTTTACCCATACGAACTTGATATTCAGTTCCTGTGCGCGTTGTCTGCAGTTATTCAGTAGGATTTTATTGGCAAGTGTCAGATGTTCATTGATGAACACTTTTGTGGAGTTTTCATCAAAACCAAGGTCTCTTGATGTTATGCCTTTGGTTTTACTTTGTTTCCTAAATTTGGCTATGATGTCTTCTTTGGCTCTTCTCGATGTCAATTTGCAGATTATTCTTCGAGGCCGTCCTGGATGTGAATGGAGTGGCTGCACCCTTGTTATAAAATCAATGTCATTTTCTTCTATGTTAGCACCGATACATGTCGCTATCTTCCTCAAAAGATGTGTCAATTTTTCATCGGACTTTTCAGGAATTCCGACTAATTCAATGTTTAAGAAGCGGCTTTGCTGTTGTGATCGATTATATTCCTTCTCCATCCATTTTGACTTGGTAACTAACTTTGTTACGATTTCATTTTGTTGTTTAAAGTCGTTCTCGGTTTTATCAATACGTTCTTTATACCCTTTTAATATAGATGTAATCCTATCCTGTTCTGCTTTTAGTGTTTCCACAACGGTTAATTTTCCTTCTATTTCGTGTAGTCTATTGTTCAATTCTTCCAATACTCGGTTACTAAATCTGTCGCTTAAGACACTAACCTCAGTGCGCAGATTCTCCACGAGCTCCGGTAAGTCTGATAGTGATTTCAGTATGGACTCCATCTTTTGAAGGGACATCAAATCCGAGGTGAGGTCCTGAGGCAATTTGGCGATTACGTTTTTTCGGGGAGTGCAGTTGAGTAGTAGATTTACAATCCGGGCAGAGCCATGTTGCCTGCCTTTCCGCACCAAGTCTTCTCCAACCCACTTCAGTCAAGGTGACACAGTGCAGATGGTATACTAGATGACATTTCGAACAGATTGCACCGTCTTGTATTTTGTCATTACATTTTTTACATATGACATTCATACCGATGGTTGACGATTTCTGCAGCGGCGTAGTGCGAGTGAGTCAAAAAATCACAGCTGTCTTGCTCAATCTCAGAGGTGGGGCTGTGCATGCATCACGGAAACGTCACCATTAATTGCTCACAGATGTAGTGTTGATAACCGATATTAGATCTAATTCACTGAGTCACTAAGACTATTACTGAATAGCAGCGAAGTATATTTATTATTAAAAATTTGCGATACGTCTACTCTCGACCAACTCATGACACAACTGAGATGATGGTATATATTTAAATATATACCATCATCTAAAATGAAATGAAATGAAAAATACATTTCATTTCATTTCATAAGAACAGTGACAAAGAGTGTATGCTATGAATAATAATGTTACGATTAATGTAAGGAATCTTATTACGGTATGTAGCCAATGACTAATTAATAGCCATCGTGACGCAGATGACAAGAAGCAAGTTTAGGAACAAATTGTCACGGGTACGATTGTCTTTCTAGGAAGACATTTATTATTCGACTACCAGGACCATCTGAGGAGGCTATTAAGAAACCTGATATCGTGCGATTCTTTGTATTGAAATCTCTCTCTGTCTCTCTCAATTTCTTTAGCCACAGGAAGTCCACTGCTGAACATAGGCCTCCCCAAAGGATTTCCAAATCTACATATTGGAAGCGGCGGTAGAGATGATGATAATGAAAATATATTTTGTAACCTCCTCAGCAGTGCCTCCCTGTAGGTTGTTGCTGACATCACCACGCCTTAATGAAACTAGACTCTATTTAAGGTAGCAAAGAAATGACGACACTCATGCCGAACACGACCACTTCTAGATGATTAAAATAATTTAAAATTACCACTTGTTTAAATTAGATATATTTATCAAGATTAAGAAACGAATCAATTTATATGCAGAAAAAATCTAAGCCACTGTCGAAAAAATATCTCGTGGACATGCTGCACCGCTCAACATCACTTAGGCTGTGTTGCACAAACTAACTTTTCGAATAGAACTTCAAAATCCCATACATTTGAGACGTATTTGACATTGCTGATGTATGTGATTAAAATTTTTAAGGTCAAGGGTTATTGTTAGAGTTAGTTTGTGCAACTGAGCCTTAATGATTATAGTAAACTGGTCAAGCCATGCCCTTTACCAAGTTTCTAATAAAACCATCACATCAACCCTCAACCCATGCTAATTCCAGGTCTAGGCAGGACAGGCGTGCTGATCGCGTGTTACCTGGTGTACTCCTTGAGGGTGAGGGCCAATGACGCCATCCGCCTGGTGAGGAAGAAGAGGCCTCGCTCCGTCCAGACTTCGGGCCAAATCCTCTGCGTCCAGCAGTTTGAGCACTACCTACTACCGCAGACTGTTGTCTTTAGTTCTAAGTGAGATATTGATATATTGTGTAAACTTGTTTTATTTGATTTTTATTTAGCTTTGTACACTTGCTTTGTTTATGTATAACTTAATTGTAGAAACTTCACTGGGTCACTTACTAACTGTATCTTGCTTTAATGTTGATTAATAAGATGTTTTATTGGTCTCTATGTTTCTCAAATACATATAAAATAAAATAAATATAAAAGAATATTTTTGAGATCTTCATAATATTTAGAACTGAAAACATTTATTTCGATATGAAGTACATAGATTCTGTATCCTAACACAAATCTTGTGTCGTGGGTGTCAGGATCTATGAGATTTTTCGGTTTCACTATCACCCAGATACGGAACAAATACAGTAAGTATGAGGTTCACGCAAACGTTTTTCTCGGTGCGAGGATCGAACTAAAAATATTACTTTAATAGTTTCTTCACGAATGTTGGACGTTAAAGTAAAAAAATACTTTTATGAACTAAAACTCAAGACACAGAGAGATCACGGACTGCTAATATTTAATTTTTAAAATGAGGGTAGTAATTGTAACAATCACTGTGTGATATCATTTTATTGCACATGATCAATTATAATCATTAGAAAAATGATATTACGGTTTTAGACATTTCAGTACATTTATCGGCTCGATACAATCTAGACTCCATATTGCTGACTTTAGTTCCTATTCCAAGCACTAATGAAGGTGCCTCTCATTACAGGGAGCCTCTCTTGCTAACAAAGGACAACAAAACAGCTGAGTTCACCCTCCGGCAGTATCTGTACAGGCAACGAGCTACTCTACACGGACCTGATGAAAGAGCCTTCCGACAACTGCCTAAAGTGAGTACTTTCCTATTTAAAAGAAGACTTTCGGTTTCAAGAAGGTTCGGCACGGTGACTGCATTGCAACCGATGGTAAGTGTAAGTGCCGTCTAGATAAAGTATCGAAGGGCATCCGACGGCGGTCTCATGCCATTCTATACAATAATGCCGGCCTACTAAGATGCTTCTTCACGCACAACAGAAGGACCCAGGATTATAGCAAGGAGGGAAAGCATAAGATGGCACAGTTCCACAACTTGACTGTGCAGCAGGGATTAGAGAACCTTTTGGTTCTATGGCATGGTGGGGGTTTTAGGCTTAAGTGGGAGGTCTTTTAAAGATATATTCAAAAAGTTGCCTATATCTTTGTCCATTTTAACTGAGAATAACCTTCTCAAGTCAAAAACAGAAACCAAAGAATTTCGGCGTTTAGACAATAAAAGTTATCAGTCGTAAACTTTCAATTATTTCTTTAAATACAAGTTATCATCATCAGGCCATCCGCGTCCACTGCTGGACATAGGCCTCTCCCATGGTACGCCACTGGGCTTGATTTTCTGCCCACCGTCAGTTATAATCTTTAAAAATATTAAGCTTGTATCTATCGACGTCATCTTTATTAAAATGACTTCATAATATTAGATCGTGTACTGCCTCTGCGAGCGTCTCCTCAAGCTATGTGGATGCCATCAAAGCATCGGTGTGGACTTTCGCGTTCGAAACCGACCGTTCTACAAATCCTTCATGGTGTACCAGCTGAGACAACGGAAGCCACCAGACCCCACCACTCCTGAACAAGTCGTGAGTGCAGGTAAACACAACACTATAAATAAATAACACCCAGCATGCTGACACCACACTAAGATCGAGTAATGTCGTGGGTATCAGAAACTACGAGAGACTTTTCGGTCTCACAAATACCCAGACCCGGAAGAAATAAATGTGGATCCCACAATATTTGTCTCGGTGCAGGAACGAAACCTCGTTTCACAGTCGGAGTCTAACCAACTGAGCGCGGAGGCTGTCATTTTTTTTTATTCTCGTCCGACATATTGCCCGCATTGCGCCTGATGGTGAGCGCAAATGCCGCCCAGGCAGAGCATCCATTGGCATCAGACGGCAGTACCATGCCAATAGATATAATTATGCCGGCCTCCTAAGATGCCTCTACATACTACACTATTATCTTATATCTTCATCTAGCAACTAAATAAGTATCTCTGCTTTGTTTAAATTGTTATCTGATAAATATTCTCTCACAAAAATATTTTACAAAGTCAATAAGGAAATCCAATAGATCCATCAGCGACCTTTACGTTTTAGCATTATGGTTATTAAAAATCACACGTTCGAGAAAACATATTGCCAAATACGTGTAATATGATCAGTAAATTTATAAAAAAAACTCAATTACTCGTAATCTTCCAATGCGAATGATTGATTACTGGTGGTAGGTCTCTCATATAAGAGAGGCTGCCTGGGTGGGTACCACCGCAATGTCTATTTCTCCCGTCAAACAGCAGTTTAAATGCACTGTTGTGTTTCGGATTGAAGGACATTGTAGCCAGAGTAATTACTAGACATATTGAGACTTAATATCTTATGTCTCAGGATGGCGAGCGCAGTGGAATGCCAAGCATTGCTTTGTAATTCAAGGTGTTGTTTGGTTTTGCTACTGTTCATGAGCGGTCGCATCGCCATTCATTGAAATAAAAAAAAAACTTTATCTCACATCAATAACAATTTAATTCGTCTTCAGATCAAGCGACGACGCTGCCGATGGTGGAATGGAGAGACCCTGTAGACGAGGACATTGAGAGGAACTTGGAGACTGTCAGCAGGCTCACTGGCACCACGAGCAATGGAAATATCCCTGCCGTTCGAATACACGAGGTATATACTGGGTATATCAAGACTGCTACCGAAAACGAAGCCCGGTGGTAGTTTTAGTGAGTACAAACACAATGCAATTAAAATTTTCGCAAAAAAACGCGACAATTTTTTTTTATGATTTTTTAAATATCGTAATTTTTGGGTGGTAAGTCCATAGTTCTTGCTTAAATAATAATTTAAACTCTTTAATACCTTAGATTCCTTATAAATAAAAGGGTATACACTATTATTTAGGAAAAAAATAAATTTACCTTCCAAATACGACCATAGGAAAAAAATACAAAAAAATATCGTCGCTTTTTTTTCAACATTTTCTGTTGCAATGGGTCTGAAGTCACTAAAACTACCACCCGGCTTCGTTTTCGGTAGCAGTCTTGAGATACCCTGTATATAACAAATTAAAACTGCCGAACATTATTTTAGTATTTATTGCTAAATAACAATCCAAAAGAGATGATATCTTAAAGAGATGACTATTTATTGAAATTCAAAATTCTGTATAACCAATTCAATTCTAAGACTAATGGTAATAAATTATCTAAATAAATAGCTCGGGTTCTTCACGGGGCGGAGCGCCCCGTGGGCCGTGAGCACGAAAGCTGTAAACTGTAAAGTAATGAAAACGTCGGGAAGTTAAAAATGCAAAAATGAAATCCGCAATAAAATGCGTAAATAATAGTTTTATTTCAACCATTATGTTAATTAGGAGAAAGAAAATTAATTGGCATACTTTCGTTTTAGGCTTTAATCACAGATCACAAGAGTCTTCCAGAAGAGAGACAGAAGTACATGAAGCAATTCCGCAGTGATATCAATCAGACGAGAGAAGCCATGGCCAAAATTGACGAGGAGGTAAGCTAATTAAAAACAAAAGTTTCCAAAATGCGAAACTATTACTCCGTTATCATAAAGTGGACGAATACATATCATAAGAATCGAAATGTAGATTCCAACGAAGACAAATTAAGCTAGAAATATTGTGAGAATATTTTTTTTGCAAATAAAACAAACATAAGATTTGCTACTTAGAAAACTAAAAAATCTGTAATTCTTTCGAACCTGATGTCGAAACTATGAATATGGGCATATTTCATAGATTGTTCTGCTTCTTACGGCTTCCGTGACGCAGTAGTTAGACGCCGCCTGTGAAACTAGAACCGCGGGTTCGATCCCCGCACCCAGGCAAATGTTTGTGGGGCTCTCGCGTATTTGTTTCGGATCTGGGTGTTTGTGAGAAGGAAAAGTCCCTCGTAGTTCCCGATACCCACGGCAGACTTTTATGTATGTGACTGTTGGGTGTATTGTTATAGCTGAAGCTAATTGTTTGTAAAAACTTGTCAAAAATTATCTATATTTCCAGGAAGATCCTGCAATACTATCGGGGCTGCTGTTTGAATGGTTCGAGAACTTGAAACAACCAGTACTCGACAAGGAAGACTTGTCCATAATAGTGGGACGGGCTTATAACGTGGAATCATGTATACTGGCATTACAAATGGTAAGCATCAATTGAACAAATATTAGAACTTTTCAGGAATCGAAATTATATCAAAACTATACCTCTTTTTCTTATTGGCGCAATAAAGTGACTAGTATACCTGTTGGTCGAGGACGATTCAGATGGCTGGTCTACGGGGAGAAATAGATATCCCTCGCCAATCGATTGTTAGCAGCCCCGTCCCGGTTTCGCCTGGGGGCAGATGTTTTATGGTTCTACTCCACGCCAGATAGATGTTATTTTTCTTACAAATCCTGTATATGTTAGACATATAAACCTTTCTCTCAAATCACTATATCTATAACAAAAACCGCAATACAATCCGTTGCGTTGTGTTATATATCTAGGCATACACAGGGACCGACAGACATTTTTGTACTATGTGATACTGGCTTGCTTGAAACTGGATACTCATACACTGACCCGGAAACTCGGCACACTTGCGTGAATCACTATGGTCAGTTTTCCATCATATCAGTAGTAAATATAATTAATACATGATACAAACAAGTGCGTGGTGGCCTGTTGGTAAACGGACTAGACGCGGCTGCCAACATGTTCACGGTGGTCGCGGGTTCGAATCCCAGGGCACACCTCTGACTTTTCGGAGTCATGTGTGTATTGATAGTCAATCACCACGCACTAAAACGGTGAAGGAAAACATCGTGAGGAAACCTGCATACCATAGCGATTCATAAGAATTTCTATGGTATGTAAGTCCGCCAACCCGCACTAGGCCAGCGTGGTGGACTATATGGCCTAACCACTCTCAATCGTATTCTCGATTGTAGAGTAGGCCCGTGCCCTGCAGTGGGACGTATATGGGCTGATACAGATACAAACAAAATATATATCTTACAGGAAGACGTAATGCTCCTAGAATACCTACTTCGCTTCGTCATTCGCCTTCGTCCACTCGCAGCGAACAAAAAAGTGGATATCCTCAAACGGCTCCTAGCCTCATTAACCCATCAGGCTGTCTCCATAAACAACCAGTGTCTTCCATCCAAGGACTTCCCCAAGCTTCGCGACGGCACCTGCGCCCAAGTCATCAACTTCATGCTTCGAATGATCATTGAGTTGCAGAAGGATATCATCAAACCTGGGAGAGATGATAATGATGTGGTCCTGCCTAGGAGACTGAGAATAAAGGCTTGGAAATAATTGTTTGTATTTTATTCTATGTATAATTTTTTAGAATACAGTGGAATTATTAAAAGGACGACCCGATTAAGGTTGCAAGAAATCGGTGGTCGCAGACCGCTTCTAACAGGTCGATTTGGAAATCCTTGGGGCCGCCGTGTAGTAATATTAGCAAAAACAAAAGCTGATGTTTAAAGTTTAGGTTATTTTTCCTACCTAATACATAACTATTATTGGTTCAGCCGTATTACTTATGGTTGACGCGCACAGATACGAATACAAATGACCACAATTTTTAAAATATGTTAGTTTTAAATCAATGGATCTTAGAATAAATAAATAAATAACACCCAACAGTCACATAATATAATCCTGATCCTACAGTAAGATCGAGTCTTGTGTCGCAGGTATCAGGAACTACTAGAGACTTTACGGCCTCACTTACACCCAGACCCGAAAGAAATATTTGTGGGCCACAAAAACATTCCTCTCGGTGCGGGGATCGAACCCGCGGCCTCTCGTTTCACAGGCGGCGTCTAACCACAGAATACTTTATTACTAAAGTATTCTGTGTTCTAACCGACTGCGCCACGGAGAAGCATAGAGCTGAAGGTTCATTGTTACATTGATTAAATTTATTGGATGCCTTTTTTGGAAAGAAATATGAGACGTGCATGCCATTTTTATTTTTAGTTATCACAAATACCGCATACACTGACTGAACTTGAAATCCTTATCAATATAACATTGTAAGCTTAAACAACAAAAGGTGATAAGAAATATTCTAGGTGTGCATTTTCAATAATAAATAATTCGAATTGCTAAAATTACGGTTTTTTTACGGAAGTGCTTCTTCTATCTTAAGTAAAAACTTTTAAACGTAGCTTTTTAAACGTAAGAAATTTTCGTTAAAAACTTGTCAACAATGGCTTTTCACAATCCGGTTACATGCCGATTGCTGGTTTTTATCCGGGGGCACGGCAGTGCCCCCTCCAAGTCGAGCTAAAAAGCGGCATAGCATCCTTATCTCGAAGCAATTCAGACCATTTTCTACCCCCTATAACTTCGTTGTGGTTAAAGCAATAAGCCTGAATTTTTGGCAGGCATTGTGTAAACAAGGTATATTTAAAATTTCATACAATTTGAACCAGTAGTTTAAGAATTGTAACTTGTCAAACTTTCTTAATTTTGTCACTCACTGACTGACTGACTGACCGATCATCAAAAGTTTAAGGCACTTCTAGCAAACCTTCAAATTTTGAATATCGTTCGTGTTTAGTTTCTAAATCAAGGGAAAACTTAAACATTTCATAATTTCTGTCTAGTTTTCTAGATACACCAACTGCGTGAATAACTTTGTAATCCCATATAAATGTATGAAACTGTACAACATTCCTCTAGAAAAATATAACGAAGAAAAACTTGCAAGTAAATAGACTAAATAGCTCGAAATTATCAATTACCATGAAAGAAAAACTAATAATCAAATCCGCTATATTTTTGATAAATTGATACCCACAAAAATAAGAAAAACCCATAAGACAGAGGCTTTAAGAAAAATCGTTATTGATATTCTAGAACAGGGTTTCCCAACCTTTTTCTAGTGCGGACCCCTAGCGCCACTTTATTATGATTAGCGGACCCCTATAAATAATACGAAAAAAAAATCGCTCACATACTTTTATTTGCAAAAAAAAAACCATGGATACTTACTTACTTACATAAATTATTTTACTTTTTTTATTTTCTTTGACTGCCTCGATGGCGTAGTTGTACTAGGGTACGGTTACAAAGCTGAGGTCTCGGGTTAAAATCCCGGGTTGGGCAAAGTGATATTGGATTTTTTCTATTCATTATCAGCCCAGAGTGTTGTGCCCGGTATGTTGATAGGGTCGCCACCTATCACATCGTGGGACAGAACATACAAGGTGAAATGTGGGTGTCCTGGCACCTCTGCCTACCCTTCTAGGAAAAAGGCGTGAGTTATGTATGTATGTATGTAAATTATTGTAAAATGCGATGGTTGATGTTGCCGTTTTGCGGCCAAAGTTGTAATATTTGGGTCATTGTTGCTCAGTTGGAACCTTAAATCTGCTTCTAGTTGTAGTCTATTTCTGTATTTTAGAAACCCTTTTCGCTTAAATTGTTGTGGGGAAAAGCGACAACTGCTTCTGCTTAAGAATATTTAAAATTTTGCCAAAAAATTGTTCAATCATATTCTTTGAATGTTCTCTTTAGTGTCGAATCGCAACTTATTTCAATTAATTGATTTTCCTGAACCGTTGTAAGGCCAATGACGCCTGTAACATTGACACGGAATGGGTCCATAAACCAATTGTCACCGCGGTCTGAATGTGGAAAATAATCTCGAAATGAAGACTTCAAAGCTCGAACGTGCTCAAAGATTACTGCCTAAGTCTCCTTTTGCAATATAGCCCCGCCAGTTGATAGCAAAAATGACGAGAGAGTAGGAAAATGATCAAAATTACTTTGAGAAGAGCGATTTGTTCATAAATCAATATTTTTTATTAAAAGTTTTTGTTTTTGTTGTCGTAATTTTTATGTTGTCTGCGGACCCCCTGAGAACCCCCAGGTTAGAAAACCCTGTTCTAGAAGTAAAAAGTACCGAAAATGAAAAAAGTAGGACTCTACAAAAAGACGTGAGATCCCATCAAAAACATCCTGTAAAAAAATACCAAGTCTCGCAGCTCAGTTTTTCAGACTTTTCTACCGCAAAAAGTTGTAAGATCCATGTAATACCAAGTCGGTTAATTTATTTAGTCCTTGCTTAAGGGACCTTCTGTATAAAGTTATTACGTAAGTTATTATCATATCAATATTAAAAATCCTTTACGTTTTAAATAAATAGATTGACTTGGCCAGCAACATTATGCATAAATTGTACATCAAGTTTTCATGCGATGGATGGATGATGCGATTTAAAACTATTTAAATGAGTGCTTAACTTTAGGTCCATAGAGACTGTCCCGCCCTCACACCTACCACTGCAACAGACAGGATCAACAGTGGCACGCAATGTAATGACCCCGAGCATTGAAGCTTGGCGAGTCTCCGGGAATGTCTAACTCGTCTTTAACCCGCAACGAAATCAATCAGAAAGTTAAATTAATAGGAGGAGTTGGAAATAAATTATTGTCCACTTCCCTCCGTGCAAAGCGGGTGACAAAACAATGAAATAAAGAGGTAAATAACCTCGCAAAAAGACTTTTACAGCCGGAGAAGCCAGCTAAAGTAAAGCACCACGGATCAAATCATTATTACATTTAAATGGGACCTATTATGTGAGACTTTAAATAATGGGACATATTACTTGATTCCAGTAATAGGTATGGCAAAAACGCCGGAAAGCACGGAAATTCGTCCTAGTCTCTACAAGGTCCGTGTAGTATACAACTCCAGATGATATTTGCATACTAACTAGCATGGTTTTACGCTCATTCTGCCAAAGACTACACTCCCAAAGTACCTATATGATGCGCGGATTGTTCATATTCGCAATTAGCTGTTGAACATGGGCACGCAGGTGATTCCACAATCTTAAAAGAGTATAGTTTAAACTTAAAGTTACCATGGCCCGTGAGGAACTGTGATACGCAATAATCGACATCTAGCCAAGTCTTCGTCAAACGATCACGTACGCAAGGAAAATATTGGTATAAATGCCGTCCCTTCAAAGAATGGATTCAATAGATTCAATAGATGGGAGGTATCATCTATTTTGCCATTCATCTAATAGTTCGCTATATACCACAGGAAGCGGTTTAAATAGTATGTCGACTTTTAAGAGTTCACGAGCAGGTAAAAATCTTTTATCCATATTCTCCCTAGTAGAGTAGTACATGGCGGCGCGACGTTGCACCTCCAGATCGACTGGAAGTACAACCGCCAGGACAGGCAAAGCTTTGTTACTAACAGTTCTATATGCCTTGCACAAGAATATCAACGCCAAACGTTGGCTCTGGAGCAGTTTTCTTCGCACAGCAAATCAAATCAAATCAAATCAAAATATTCTTTATTCAAATAGTCTTTCACAAGATCTTTTGAATCGTCCTTTTCTGCTACCACCGCTTCGGAACGTGTTGTGGCTGTGAAGAAGAAGCAGCGCAAGAAACTCCCTCAGCAACACGAACTGTCTTCTTTTTTTCTGTCTTTTTTTTTTTTTTTTTTTATATCGCCATTTACAAATAAAATGATTCATGTCACAAGTTACAATAATGTCAGTTTGATTCAAAACATGATAAATTTATTCCCAAGCAGTTTTATCTTCCACATAATCTGAAATTCTATAGTATGCCTTTTTACACAGCTTAGCTTTTATTACTTTTTTAAACTTATTAATTGGAAGTTCTCTTAAACTGTTGGGAAGCTTGTTAAAGAAGCGTACACTTTGACCCATAAAAGAATTATTTATCTTGTGGAGACGAGTAACGTGTGAGGCAAGATTATGTTTGTTCCTAGTGTTCTTACTATGCATGTCACAATTACGCTTAAATTGAGTTATATTTTTACGAACATATAATAAATTTTCATAAATATATTGAGATGCAACAGTAAGAATATCTACTTCTTTAAACTTTTCTCTCAATGAAACTCTTGGACCAAGTTGATAAATGGCCGATAGTAGCCCTATCAGTCCATACGGGAGATCCATAACAAATACATCCTAAGTAAGTTGCTCCATAGATGATGTTTAGTGTATTGAAAGATAACCCCCACGTTGATTTTGATATTCTTGTCAAAGCAAAAAAGTTACTTTTCGACTTTTACTCGACGTTCTTAATATGTTCAAGAGAGGAAAAATTATTTTCCAAAATTAAACCAAGATAACAAACCGATTCTTTTTTCTTTACAGTGGTATTATTAAATTTAACTCGCGGCGGTGATTTTAAAGTTCCTTTTAGAAGTAATTGGAACGTTTTATGTGGTGCAAACTGTAAGCGATTTCGATGTCCCCAATCACATATTAATTTTAAACACGCGTCTGCCATATTTTCTAATCCCGACCTACTGTTTGACTCTATTAGCAAGAGGCCATCGTCCGCATATCCGGTCAAAGAACACCCTGACGGTAAGGGGATTGTAAGAAAATCGTCGAAGCCTAAATTTCACAAATAAGGACCTAAGACGGAGCCTTGTGGACAACCCATCGTCAGTGGTTTCGACACGGCATAGTGTCCAAGTTTAAGTTTTGTTGTTCCATGCGAGAAATACGAGTAAATAAGTGAATATATATTTTTAAAGCAACCACGTAATTTCAACTTAAGAAGCAGCATTGGCCACCAAGTGTTGTCGAAAGCACCGGAGATGTCCAGAAAAATACCGAGTACATATTTGCACACCGATGTACTTACCGCTCTTCTAACCGAAATTGCCGCGTCGATAGTTGACCTACCCGTAGTAAAACCGAACTGATTTTCGTGAAATTTTGGTCCGCCCGGTAGTAATCGAGGGACGATAAGACGTTCTAAAAGTTTACCTAGCGACGGCAAGAGTGTAATAGGTCTATACGACCTAGGATCATGTGGAGGTTTATCGCCACTCTTGGGTATTATCCGAATGAAACCGGTACGCCATACTCGCGGAAATACCCCTTCAGCAATGCATCTGTTATAAACAGTAAGTAACGCATCGCCTGCCGATTTACACGCCTCTTTAATCATTTTGTTCGATATTTTATCGTCACCGGAAGCCTTGTTTAGGGGCAAAGATCGTACGATTTCACTAAATTCATCAAACGACGAGAGATTTGAATCCGAAGAGTTCGGCAGTTCCCCGGCCCACATCCTAATCTGATTTTGGTATTCTGTGTCATTTTCAACATTATCGTCCGGAATTAACGATTGTAACAGAGCGTCCGTTGTCTCCTCAATACCAGTGGTGAAGTTGTTGTCAATTTTCAAATTCTCAATATATGCGATGCCAAATTGATTGACCTATTCGCTTTGAATTCATGGTATAAAGGAGACCACGGACCCTCACTGTCTAACCGAGCCACAAGTTTTCGTAATAAATTACCCTTCGATTTTTGGACGGCCGCTTTATAATGTGATCTGGCAACTCTAAGTTTATTAAAAGCAGATGTAATTGCTTCCCCTGTGACACAACGTCTTTTAAGCCCGTTAAAACGCCTACGCGCTCTGCGAAAAGTCCGACGAATTTGGACTAGTAAATCATTCCACCAATCACACCTCCGAGTGTTAGTGATGGAACCTCGACCGATGGTAACGTCTGCGCAATATGTAAACGTGTCCGACATAATCTCCGCACAGGTTTCAGCCGACAGATCATTGCGAGTGAAGTTCCCAGCATGCCGAGCAAATAGCGAGCTAAATAAATCCCAGTTAGCGCCTCGGGATTAATATTTAAAATTAAAATTATTATGTACCGGACCCTGCGTCAATCTAGGCAAGAACTCGTACACAATCAGGCGATGGTACACGACGCGTCCGGTAGAACGCACCACCTATCAATACGGACAGTGGCGTAACAATAGGGTGGCATAGTGCGCAAAATGCCACGGGCCCCCAACCTTAGGGGCCCCCGGCGGTCCGGTCCCTCAGGCCCGAGAGGCCATAAGCCTTTCTGTGCTTACTTACCTAGCCAATTAATTACCAACAAAATTGATAATCAAAAACTATTTTATTAGTTTCCATTAAGAGCGTTTATACCCTGCACGCGCTTTTTGGCTTAAAAACAGGACTTTTCAAATGAGTTAATAGCCACCAATAAACAATTTCAAGGTAAAATAATTAGTACTAATTTTAGAAAAGGTTGTCATCTAGGGATTTTGGTGGAAAACATTATAGATTGATGGATAATTTGTGAGTACTATAAGGATTACTGAACACAAGTTTCGTTATTTAGGCTTTAAATGGCAATTTAGAAACTTAAGATATCCGAAAGCACTAAATATAAGATGAAAATAAAAATATTATCAGACTAATAAGACCCTTATGGAGGGATTTTGCTGAGAAAAATAATCTTTTTGTGTTTAGTTCCTGAAAAATAAAAATTTAAACAATGCGAAATTATTCAGAAACTCTCGTTAAGAACATATTTTTTTTCACCAACTTATCGTAAATATTTTTTTATAGCAATTGCATATTACAATAGAAGAACATCTTATCAATAAATTATCATTTTTATATTTCAACAAAATTAGTTTTCATGTTTTCTACAAATATTTTAAAAACCACTATAAAACACGCTGTCCGACGTGGATCAAATCAGACCGCCGCTAGGCCTTCTAGAGGGAGGACATATCGCTCGTCGCTCCGGCCTGGCTGCAGTCGATTATCCCGCGCGTAGTAAAAATAGCCACGCGCGGAATGCGATTACCACATCTTAGTATTTTGGTAGTAAAATATTTAATTATTTTTATTACCTACAATGATTTTGTAGTGAGTATAAATTATGTTTCAGGTAATATAATGGGATGTAATTCCGAGGCTAAATTATGTTATGTATTGTAATATAAAATTAAATATATTTCGTAATTGTAAGGCGTTAGGCCCCTAACACTATTTATGTGTTCGAACACGAAATGATTAATAAACGTCCGTAGTGTATACTGATTGAACACTGATTTGAATGCAACTTAACAATGTAATAATAACGAAAATATGATTAGTATCCAAAATTTGTATTATTCTTTGCACAGTAATATTTGTCTACTTATAATGCAAATAAAATATTTTTATGATATTATATTACAGTTACATTTCAATTGAATATTTGAAGCGCACGGATCAAAGTTGTTTGAGCCGATTGTATAGCGAGCCGACGCGGCAGCTCTACGCACACAGCTTTGGTCGCTTATGTGTGCGTGAAATTAACGAAGAAATACCTATAGTTGACTTTGCGCGCAAGGTGTATACGCTCTTAAAGATACCAAGGTTTTTTTTTGATACATAAAAATAATATTAATGGTTCTTTAGATTTACGCGAATTTTACTAACTTTTTTTAAACTATTATGTACAGATTATAGTGCGGATTTGGTTAAAAAAGAACGAAACTTCAATATAAGGCTTCTAAGGGGGCCATTGCTGCGTTTGGGCTCCGGCCACGTAGTAAAGATATTACGACCACTAATTGGTCTCGTGGAGTTCTTTTTATGGCCTGCAGGCATACGAGCATACAGCTCGCCTCACGGTCAGCGGTTACCGCCGCTCATAGACTTTAGCAGATTCAGGGATTCAGTAAAATGAAGTCGCTTCTTACCGTAAGGAGAGCACTTTCTTAAAGCCTAGTTTAAATAAGGACAGATTATAGCGCTCAGGGAATACCGAAGCAGGGAGTTTACTCCAGAGCTTGCACGTGCGTGTTAGAAAAGAACACTGGAAACGTACTTTCGTGGGAACGGATAATTGCCACGTAGTAAGAATGAATTCTACTGCGGTGACGGGAAGTGTGATCGGAGAATAGCGATAGTGGCACCATCTTCCTCAGAACACTTTCCGTGGAACAATTGATAGATTTCACAGGGTGACCCAAAGTCTCACTGCAATCCTAACGGCTCCACATTTTCCGTGAGATCGAGATTATCGATGATTCGAAGAGTTTGGCGCTATAATGAGTCAAGTGGGTCGAGCTGGTATTTTGGGGACTTCTACCCAGAGGTGAGAGCAGAACTCCACGTCGTGCCGGATCGTCGCATTTATAGAGCAATAACCGATGATCCGGCGAAAAATACTGCTTGGCTCTATTGACAATCCTTAACTTTTTGCTGGCCAATTTGCCCTTGCCTTCCAAATGACACCCAAACTGCAATTTTATCAATAATTCCGGTCAATGAATACTCTCGGATGCTTAGAGAAAGTGTCTCCATGACAAAAGGGGTCGTTTTGGTTGTAAACGAGTAAACTTATATCTTCGTGGGTTTAAATTGTGCTATGTTCAATTTACCCCATTGAGAGACCTGCCCCAGAGAGGTCTCGACTTCCGACAAAATTTGAGACCATCTTTGCTTAACGGATCCCCAATAGAGATTCTGTAGTCAGATGTATCTTGCCTCACTTGCACTAGCACCTGCATAGCAATGCCAGCTGGTGATAGACAACATGTCATTGATATGCAGGATAAACAGGGTCGGCGAAAGCACCGAGCCTTTTGGAACACCAGAATTAATGGTCTTGATCTCGATGCAAAAGTAGTCCAATACGACTTTTATGCTGCGATCATCCAGTAGGCTGGCGATGTACTTTCAGAGTTCCTAAGGTTGAAATACCAGGCAGGTAGCTTCACCAAAACGACGCCATACCACACCCGATGACAATTTCAAAGCCTACCGTAATCACCTCACCCACACTATCCAATGCCTCCACCTGGTGGTGGGTGAGATAAACGAGAAGATTACCATCCGAACTACCCTCAGTTGGTGATCGTCAAGATACGTCAAGAGCTGCATATTTATAACTCACTCCAAGACCTTGAAGAGTCAGCATGTGACAGCAAACGGCCTGCAATTCGAAGGATCCGACCGGTCACCCTTCTTGGGGATTGGATGAACATGGGCGATATCCCATGAAGCCGAGCCTAGGTTGTTTTAATAAAAAAGACGCGTGAGTACAGGGTTGATCCCAGGGGTGGACATCTTAAGAACCACTGCAGGGACACATTCCGACCCACTCAACTAGTTGATGTGCAGTACCGTCCGAAATGCAGAGTTCAGGGTTTTATTCGGTATGCTAGAATTTTGTTAGGGACCCGCCTCGGTCGCAATTTACTGGCGGGCCAGTGACACTAATATATTCCTTTCGGTCTTCTCCGGGGTACAGGAAAATAAGCTTAACAGTTTTCCTCTCCATACAAAAAGGGGGGCCCCCATCCGATGATTTTGCCACGGGCCCCAGATGGTGTAGTTACGCCACTGAATACGGACGTCTCGACTAGAAAGTGTGACGTCAATAGAAGATTCGCCCATAGGGCTACTGTAAGTAGGTGGTGCATCGGGGGTGTTGTGTATTTCGAGATTCATCTCTGCAATGAAATCGTCTACAGCGCAACGTCGCTCGGTATCAGTGGAGCGATATTTGCCATACAAAAGGACAGATGACGCATTAACGTCAGCACCTATAATAATTTTATGACCAGCGAGGGACCGCAAGACATAGCGGAGGTGACACAGGTGAGGACCCACAGGATCTGAGTATTGAAAATAACAGCTCACAACATAAGCCTTGCAAATCGGACTAGACACCTCAGCGACAGCACAGTGTGACGTCATAAGATTACGCATAGAGGTTACGGTAAGATTTGAACCCGACACAAAAATACCTGCTCGTGAGTTGCTATCAAGTTGTACGACCTTACTAGATATACGCGCATGTTGATATTGCTCCTGTACTAGTACGATATTTTACTGTGCAGAACTTTTGCACATGCCCATAGTATTGACAATTCATACAACGCACTATTTCTAAGTCGTCAATGAATCGACAGGTGGCCCAGTCAATAAATAATTTCTCTTTTGTGTCTGCCAGATGTTTCCTTATCTCTGAATCTAACTCAATGCCTATCCATTTACGACCGTTATCTAAATTACGTCTACGAACTATTTTAATGGATTTAATAAAATCATCTTCCCTTCATCTTCCTTTATTAGCAATTCGTCCTTGATATTTTGACGATACAGTGCGGTAATAAAAGCGCGGTCCTCCATAGAGAATGTCACATCCTTAACGAGGATACGAGGGCGGCGCCCCTTGGGTTTTTCGAGACGTAATCCCACCGATTTAATTCTGTATCAGCCCATATACGTCCCACTGCAGGGCACGGGCCTCCTCTACAATCGGGAGTACGATTGAGAGTGGTTACTGGTTAGGCCATATAGTCCACCACGCTGGCCTAGTGCGGGCTGGCGGACTTACATACCATAGAAATTTTTATAAATCGCTATGGTATGCAGGTTTCCTCACGATGTTTTCCTTCACCGTTTTAGTGCGTGGTGATTGACTATCAATACACACATGACTCCGAAAAGTCAGAGGTGTGCCCTGAGATTCGAACCCGCGGCCACCGTGAACATGTTGGCAGTCGCGTCTAGTCCGTTTACCAACACGCCACCACGCACTTCCAACAGGCCACCACGCACTTTAATTGCCTCGACAGATTCGAGTTTTTTTATTTGTTGCTCAGGCCTCATTCGCAACACGAAGCACGACGCGACCCTTCGTGTTTTTTTCACGCCTACAATTTGGAATCCGTCATCACTTGGCTTTATTGCCTTAAAAAGCGCCTGTTTAGTTGCGGACGATGACGCCAAATCAGCTGATCGCTCGTCCGTCGGACATGCAACAATACACGGCCGTGGCGCGCGCGACTCCACTAGCGGTGCAGGTTTCGGTAAACGAAGTTTAAGTCGATCGGAGAAAGGTGAATTATTATTCCCGACAATATCATGACGTTTGTATTGGTCTAATTCGCGTTGCATATTGGCCAACTTGGTTTCATTGCAAGATGATTTTAATGCTAGTAATGAAACTATGGATGTAACACGTTGCGTTATATCTAACACTGCCGACCTATTCGCCACATTCATACGCGAGCCCTGATCATTAACAAGCTCATTAATTTTCGACAAATAATTGGAAACATCTAACACTAATCACAATAGTCCGCGCGGCTCGCGTCGCTGCCGTTATCTAAAGATGAAGTCTCGGTCGATTCCGATAATTGCAAACGTTTTGAACATACGGGGGAAACATAAGTTGGTAAAGTCGTGTTACTAAAAAGTCGTTTAGCCGAATTAGGTGACCTAGGTGTTGCTTACTTTGACCGAAAGGTCCATAGAGTCCGCTTCACTTTTAAGGCCAATAAAAAAATAGTATCGGAATGTTTTTTTTTTACAATGGCCCGGCATAGTGGCGGCATTGCACCTGATGGAAAGTGCCAATCCCGCCCAGGCAGAGTATTCATTGGCATCGGACGGCAGTCCCATGCCAATGGAAACAATTATGCCGGCCTGCTAAGGTGCCTCTTCACACCATGGCGGAAGGACCCAGGATTGTAGGAAGGAGGGAACACGTGCACCGGCAAACAATTCCACAGCCTGACGGTGCGGCACAAAAACGAATTTGAGAACCGTTTGGTTCGCGCCGGGATGGTGTGGACCGTCAAGCTATGGCTTCGCAAGCCAGCACGCGTGGTTTTGGTTAGGAATGGAGAGGAGGGGAGCAAGTTGAACAATTGTTCAGAGCACTCACCGTGATACAGACGGTAGAACACGCTTAGAGAGGCGACATCTCTCCGGAGTTGTAGCGACTCTAAGTTGCTCGTAACGTCTGCATCATTCACAATGCGGATGGCCCGCCGCTGCAATCCATCCAAGGCATCGAGCAGGTACTGGGCGGATCCATCCCAGAGGTGCGAGCAGTACTCCGGGTATAGACCCGGCCGAACCTGCGCTTTATATAAGCGACAAAGCTGACCGGGCGTGAAAAACCGACGCACCCTGTTCAGGACTCCAACCCTGCGTGATGTGGCAGATATTACGCCCTCGATGTGATTCTCTGGATTGAGATCACAGCGGATATCCACACCAAGGATACTCAGGTCATTCCGCACTGAGAGGGGAGTACCCTGAAGAATGGGGAGGGGAGAGAACGGGGATTTTTTGCACGTGAACGCACACACCTGGGTTTTCTTGGCATTGAACTCAACCATATTCCTGGAACCCCAAGTAGAAATGAGGTCCAAGGTCCGGTTGAGCTCAATGACAAGATCTTCGCGTCCCTTCACAGTTTCGACACGGCAATGAACCGTGCTGTCATTTGCATAGCAATGAATGTTGCCAAGCGACAACATGTCATTGATATGCAGAATAAACAGGGTGCACAAGCCGGAAATCCACGAACACAGGTTGCCGGGTAGACCGTATGCCGGAAGCTTGGACAGATGACCACGGTGCCAGACCCTATCAAACGCCTTGGCAATGTCGAGGCTCACAGCAAGAGCCTCGCCACGCCGGTCAATCGCCTCACCCCAGCGATGCGATGTGATTTGCAATCTGCTGGCATTTTATTTGTAATTTGTGCGATCCAAAATGCTGAACGCCGAACGGGTTTTCTTGAACCAATATTTTTTTATTTTAGTTACTTTTTCCGCCAAGAGATGTCGTGTGGACATAGTACTGGGAATAAATAATCGACTATTTCGATACTAATATAAAACTATAACATTACACACCGAATATAGTAACAACTTCATAAATAAAGCTATATTTTATGTTAACTCTATTGCTTATTAAGAATTTAATAAATTAAATAATTATCAAGTGAAATCTATTATTTATAATCCAACTTTTAATAGGTACCGTTTAATGTTTCATACTTTCAACTTTATGCAGGCGTAACTCACACCATTTCAATAACATGTTTAGAAAAAACATGAAGTTTCACTGAAAATGTTATTGAAATTGAGTCATGCCTGTAAAAATTACCCTTGTTTAAGTTTGAAAAGTATGAAACGACAAGCGGAACCTATTAGTGTAGTTTGATAGTGATATCAAATAAATATCGAGTTATGGTTATTAGAAACTGCGAAGGACTTTTCAGTCTCATAAATACAATAGTCAATACACAAGTAGTGAGCCACATAAATGTAATATGTCTCAGCGCGCGGAACGAACCTGCTGCCCAGCCTCTCATGTCACAGTCGGCATCTCATCATCTGTACCACATAGGGTGTTAAACATAATTTAACATTATTTTATTTTTAGATTATCCACATAAAACAATTAAAATACATAATAGTTCAAGTAATGGTATTAGTCGAATAATCGACTAACTACAAAATATGTTCACCTGTGCTCACCTCATAGTGATCTGTGACATTACTATTTTTCTGACGTTCGGCCCATCGCTGGCTGCGTTTTGTACACGTTCGAAGTAGGTTTTTAAGTGACGTTGCCATTTTACGCTGATTACCGGCATTCTGTTATAATTTTCATATTAATTTAACCAATAATGTCTTCAACGGAAGAAACTTCCCAACTAAAAGCAGGTCACCCTCCTGCAGGTATGAACTATTTTTGTATTTAAATATCCTTTGTTTATTATTTTTTTATGTACAGCTCACAGCATATGGACTAAGTATGACCATTTATGCAAATTGCTTGTAAACTTGTTTGTTTATTTATCAATGTATAAGTTATTCATATAAAAAGCTTACGTAAATATTAAAAAATAATAACTATTATGGCCTCATTTCTACGCTTCGTTTATTATATTATGTTGTCAAACAAAGAACCGCTTTTCAAGGTCATTTTAAAATGATTGCCTTAATTATCATACCTACGTATTATATCAATTATTGGTTATTTAATTGGTTCAGTTTTTAATATATAATTTCATTAAGTCATTTTCAATCAGCCATCTTTGACCTTCATGGCTTGAACATTACTCTTGTATAAAAATAACATTTGTACTGTACTGAGAAATGAGAAATGAAAGGGTTATTACATAGAGAAACTGTTACCTACTATAAAATAGTTAGTGAATCAAAACATTTTAGATGTTGTTACATTTTCTATTGTAATAAAGTAGATTTAGCTCATATTATCAACTAGCGGTCGGGCCCGGCTCCGCCCGGGTGCATACACGTTTTAACATGGCGGTCAAAATGTTTAATTCTGACTATCAGTTTAGAATATTGACCAATTGGACCACGAAAAACGAACAAAATTTCCTCGTATTTGCTAGAAATATCACTACTGCTTTCCTCCTATAGGTTATAGCGTGATGATATAAGCCTATAGCCTTCCTCGATAAATGGACTACCCAACACTGAAAGAATCATTCAAATCGGACCAGTAGTTCCAGAGATTAGCACGTTCAAACAAACAAACTCTACAGCTTTATAATATTAGTATAGATTTAATTTTTTTTTGTTGGCTTAGTAGAAATAAAAAAAAGTTTTTAGTTAATGTTCTTACTACACAATACTAGCCTGATTAACTGCAATTTTCATCATTATAACTTGGCAAAAAGAGTATGATGCAGTGATAAATGGCATTAAAGAAAAACAGTAATGGCAAGACCATTAAAAAAAGATAGTGTTTGTTGAATAATTTTATATGTATACCTACATATGTTTCTATACATTGTTGTTTAGTTTTTGTTTGTTTTGTGAATAAACAACTATTTTTTTCAAGCTACACTTAAAAATTTAATATAATGTGACAAGTTAATACCCAAGCTAACAAAAAGAAATACTTACTCATTTTACCCACATTTTGGATTATTTATTTCTTACTAGAATCTTATAAGATTACCCAAACATTCCTTTTATCTTACTTACACATGACATTGGTGTAGGAAGACCAAGTTATATGTTTAAAACAACAAAAACACCTATATTAAAACGAATTGTTATTTGACCTTGTATAATCAAATGGTTTATTTGATTTTTATGAGACCACTTAGGTCATACTTTATGGTCAGTACAAATTTGATTTCTGTATGTTGTGATACGACTACCATTTGTACTTTGAGGTTTTGTATTGTTTCTGTAAACTGTTATTATTACGGTGTTACAACAAAGAATTAAATAAATAATATTTTTCTAATAAAAGTGATCCCAAATGAAACATTGCTTTCTTACAACACATACTAATAAATAATTGTTACAATATTCAGTAATTTATAATGTTTACAATTACTTTATTCATTTTGGGTTTAGATAGAAAAATCTAGTAATTTATTTTGTATCCTAAATTGATAAACTATTTGATACATTTATCACTTTAGTATTTAAACCCATATTAAGGACCAAAAAATTTACAATAGTATACATGTTTCTCAATATTATTTAGTTAAAATTGGCCGAGATACCACATAGACTTCAACTTCTAATGTACACATAAATATGAGATTATTCAACAACAAAAATATGTAATCTTTTTATTTTACCATCAAGTGACTTAATTACACAACACTTTGATATAATTATCGCCATTATCATTCCCTATCAGTAAGTTGTTTAAAAATATCAGTGAATCCAATCCAATATGTTGTTTCTTTCACAGTGAAAGCTGGAGGCATGAGGATCACCCAGCACAAAGTCCCCCACTCAAAAGATGGCAAGGAATCTGCCAACGAGGACTTGACCGGTCTCTCAGGCCCATCGCCAGTTCCGTCCAACCCTATCTCTATTTCTGGAGCACCAAATAGGGGTAATGCTGACTTCACACCAGAGGCTGCCCAGGTGGCCCACAGTCCCAAGCCTCCAGCGCATATTAACGTGAAACCCAACCCCCATATTCAACAGCCAAGGAAGTAGACTGATTTATCAACGTAATAACAACATATCTAGAGGTTATTAAGGTTAACAAACAAAAATACGCCATTTACGAGTATAAAATTCAACATTCTACCATAAAATAATAGCAGATATCAATGGTAATATGATTTTATATGTTTTGGTTTATTATGACAGTATCAGTTAAGCCTTTACAATTAAATTAAAAATCTCTTTCAGTCACCAATTTTAAACCCAAAATATGAACGACTATGATGGAAAATATGATGCATAATGCTGTTATATTTTTGGTTTTTAAATTTTTTGAAGTTCGATTAATGTTTATCGCAACACTACTGTACAAATGATTTAGTACAACAAAATAATCTTGTGGTGATCATTTTCTGTGTTTTAAGTCAAATATATCTTTAAATACTATAGATAACAATTAAAATCATTATCTATTTGTTTGTCAACCTTAATAAACATTTCTAGGAATATTTATGTGCATTAGGTGACATATAAAATATATGAGAGTTATGGCAATTACAAAAATAAACGTTGTAACCAAATCTTTGAATGGTGGCCGTAGACAACTATTACCAAATGGGTGTCAAGTAAATTCTAGAAAAAATTTTCTAAAATTGTGAACCACTGACAAATGACTACCACCTGTTCAAATATAATTTGGACATGATACAAAAAAATGGGTTATATTGCCATATTTCTAAACAATTAGTGGGCATTAGAAATTAAAATTATGAGCACCTAATGTGGATAAATATTTATTGTGCATGCCTTAAGACGTTTCAAAATTAATTACAAAAACTTTTTTGTTTCGTTTCCTTGTATTCAAAGTTTTGGCATAGTGAAGCCAAAACATAGCAGTCAACACAAAAAAACATTTTTGTTTCATTATTGGTGGCATTGGTTTAACCATGTCTAATATATGTATGTCTATGGCATTGCCAAATTCTATAGACCGTTAATAGGCATTAAAACGACTTCTCTTTTCTCTTAAAACATGCACCTAGCCTAGTGATTAGATTGGTATATTAAGAGAATTTGTATTATAAATAAGCATCGAATTTATTTATTATAACGAGGCAGTCTTGCTATAGCAACCTAATCATATAAGCTCTGAATGAAACCTGTTGATTGTGTCTAACACACTCGAAATGGCATGGCTGAAAAAAAATTAAAAGTAAAAAACCTAGTATACAAAAAAAAATAGTTTTAAGTTAAAATAAAAAAAAGGCTAAGAGTAAAGTCTGTAAGGGTTTGAGGCTTCAAGATATTTTTTTTTTCTTTCCATAAAGGTTTTTTGAAATTATTTATATGGGTCTGGCCAGATTCCGATTGAAAAAGGTTGTAGAAAACATATATTGTAATTGTAAAATCAATATCAATCAAATTTTAAAAAAATATTTCTTTTGCATTTACAGTTACCTTGAAGTCTTAACTGATAGATACAAACCCAGTTAAATATAAGACTAATAATTTTGTTGGTTTAAAATTATTTTTTTAAGATTTAAAATAACATGTATGTTTAAATTGCACAACATTCTATTTTTATTTTAGATTTTTTATCGGGCCTCACGACCAAGGTCCAACTAAGACAATAATTCTCAATTTTGAGATATCTTCGGTTTTGTTATATTTAGTTTTAGAAAATTGTAAGCTTCCTTTTATGAAAAAAAAGCAACATTGCTCAAAGCAAATAAAATATTAGTTATTTTTTATTACTATCCCCACATTATACTTTTTTGTTGATTTTAGCATTTGAAGTAATTCATCAATTAGGCTTAAACACCTGGCTTTCTGACCCAGGACATTCTGCATTGATTTGAGATTTTTAACATTGTGTTTTAAAAACTATTGATGTAAGGTTCTGGTGCTAAGATGGGGCAGTCATCATTTTAATTTGGTTGCATTTTAATAACATTCCTAAAATTTTATGTTGTTTTACTTACAAAGTACTTTTTGAAAGTTTTATGGATTCACGAAGAAATTACTTATTTTAAATGTTATGTGTGAAAAAGAGTGGTATAATATTTTAAAGTTCTAGATAGTAATTTTGTATTTTTAGTTACTTTCTTTTTTTATTATTAAATAAGTGAAAACAATACTGTTTTTATTTTACTAACCCAAGACCTGATAACATAATGTTTGAATGAAAATTAATCATGATTTTTTTCAATAATTTATTTTTAGAATGTAAAAATAAATAAGTAAATTATATGCAAAATCATAAAATACATAAACATGATTAAATAAGTTAGTATCAAAGTATGTAAAAATATAATCGATTAATGGTCAATTTCATTCCTTTGATACATGGTTACTGTACGAACCTCTTTTATTCTTCGTCAACATGGTCGTGTATATCTGAAATAATCACCGAAATAATATATTCACATTAATTCACTTGGCAAAGATATGTTTTAATGTAGCTGGAATTTTAATTGTACATCGAATCATCACTAAAACGGGGTATTCAAACTTAAGCCACAATATACCAACTTATACTACCGTCTATACAACGATTAAAATGTAATGCACCCACTATGAAAACGATCAAACTTTCTGGCATCATACAAAGCAAGGATTTTCAAAATCGTTGCGAGCGATTACTATTTTCAGTAACGCTAGAGATGTACTACAGCGCGCGCATGCTATTCCGCCTTGTTCATATATTTATGTCAATGACTGAAATTATTAACAATCATATCTATAAGCATAGACTTAACCCTGAAAAGTCTAGAAAACTGTCGTACCTCATGCTCAGACTCCATGCGCTGGCTAGGCACCGCAGGTAGAGTAGACTGGTGTGCCGTTCCCGCTATGTGGTCTAGTTTTACTTCTAGAAAACAAATTCCTTGTTACTAAGTTGCTAACGACCAAATACTGGAACGCAACTTAAATATAAATGGCGCTTAACTACCTTAATCCCTATTAAATGTACTGGCTAAGTGGGCCGTGCGCTGTTAAGAGCAACTTATTATTTGAATGGCGTTCCAGTATTTGGGCGTAAATACATAAGACACCCAACAGCCATATACATCGTTCTGAACCCACGCATTCCACTTTTGGTAGGTGTCTGACATGTGAGAAGCCCCTGGAATGTCTATCTCCCGCCAACCAGTGTAAATGCTCTTTGGTGTTACTTATTGAAGGACATTGAAGCCAGAGTAACTACTTTACTTGGCGAGTATAGTGGAATGCCAAGCATTGCTTTGTAATTCACGGTGTTTGGTTTTGCTACTGTCCATGGGCAGTCGTATCGCTTACCATCAGGCGAATGACAAGCTAGTCTCGCCATACACTGTAAAAAAAAAACTAAGAGAAAACTTATGTCGTGAGACTTGTTAATAACACCTACATCTGAATCAATTATTTATGAAATTTATACTTCTTTGAAATCGCGAATCGAATTCACACCTTTCGTTCCACATCTCACTTCTCAATGAAATGCTCGAGGGACATAAACCGAATTGATAAACTATGAAAGAAGGACTATTTTAAGCCCCGTTGTTCTGGGCTTAAAATAGTCATTCTGTCATGTCATATACTTTTGGCAATAGATAGATAAGTAGGTACTACTAATCTGAGCTACTAATAATAAAAATCATCGTATTCCTTACCTTTATTTCTTGGAGACTCAAGTTTCTCAGGCTGCAAATATAAAAACTCGAATCAGTCCAAACGTCTTACGTATGTGTTTAAATAAGATGTGTTCACGAAGTGATAGGAAGCATCAAGAGATAATTTTATTACTTAACACTTAAGTAACACAAATATCAGTAAAAGTTTTTTAATCAACATACGTACCGTTTCTTGTTTGCAAGAAGCTGTCGAAGTAGATACCTCGCTTTGTCTATTTTGCCGACAAGCAGCGGAGTGAAACACTATTGTGTTTCGGTATAAAGAACATTTTAGCTAACTAGTAAAATTTCCTGGCATTAAAAGGCAAACATCTACCAGTCAAGTTAACTCATATGAGATTTTTCAGCTTGAAAACCTTATACATTTGGTTTGCCTGACCTAGTATTCAAACCTAGAATTTCACGATTCAAATCCATACATACATTTTCACGAACCAAAGCGGATATGGTTAATAGATTAATTTAATTTTAATTCAGAGTTCAAAATATAACAAAGGAGATACTTACGGCCTTATTCATTGATAGTCTATTATTCATATGTCTATTTCTCCCGTGAAACAACACTGCGTAAATGCACTGTTGTGTTTCGGATTGAAGGACATTGTAGCTAGAGTAACTACTAGACATATTGAGACTTAACATTTATGTCTCAGGATGGCGAGCGCAGTGGAATTTTGCTACTGTTTATGAGCGGTCGTATCGCTTACCATCAGGCGAACGGCTTGCTCATCTCGCCATTCATAGAAATTAAAAAAAAAAAAAAATAACCTATATTAGCTATGGAATGTTTTGTGCCTTTGGAAATACTTTTGTACTTATACAATTTGAGGGAAGAAGACCAAACATAATTTAACTAAAATAGGATTTAAGTCTTTCTACGAATTACGCCGTTAGCCTTCAAAACACCGAAATAAAGACAAGGGTCCGATGATGAATTTCTAATCTTATTTTTTACCTACTAGTCTACCACAATGTGAAATTAATTTCTCATATCCTACCCTTAGAGTATTTATATATAGAGGGAGCGCTGTCATACATTCGCGATTTGAAAAACGTAGATATTTTCTTGTTCGTAATGTTGGTAGCGCACCTATATTAGTAAAAATTGAATTAATTATATCGCAAAAAATTGCTATAAATTCCTTTATTGGCCGAAATTATATTTAGCTATTGTCCTTTTAAACAAGTTTGAGTGGAATTAAATATACCTAAACTACTTATTTAAAAATTTTTTTTCAAATTATTTATGTATGTTGCACAACCTGTTCCAATATGAGCCAATAGGAGGGCAGGAAAAGGTGGCACCACCATTTTTATCTACGTTTTTGAAGTACCAGCGCTCCCTCTATATATATATATATATATATATATATATATATAAACTCTAAGATCCTACCATATCGACGACACTAGGCTTGTAGTATTTTGAGCTTAGTTCCTTCTCACTTGTCCCCGTAGTTAAGAATGGTGTTGCTGAAATGCAAAATATTCATTACACATTAAAAAATATTCTTTTGGACATTTTATAGGACAGCTAAGATAATTTAAAATAAAACGTGGCATCATAGACATGTTATCATCAACAAAAAATCTAGTTAGTGACTTTTAAATTCAATTTGAGCGCAGACAAAACATTCAATGACTCAAATATGTTTTAAATCTGACTATGCATAATGTTGTCAACGCGCGTTGAGTATGGACATAAATATTATTTTTTACATAATTTTTAAATAAAAGAGACTATTTATGAAGTATTGAATGTATTTGCGAAACACCGTTCCGTGGCTGGAAATATTATTTTCATATACATATGACGAAGTAGGTACCTATCTCCTATGTAAATAATATTGTGTATATGTATGCTTTATACGAGACAGGGAAACCATTACGCCTTAGTTATGCCTTGTACTCTACTGGAGTAGTCCATGTTTGTTCTCCTGCAGTCCACGGGCTTCCTCTACAATCGAGAGTACGATTGAAAGTGGTTAGGCCATATAGTCCACCACGCTGGCCCAAAGGACGAAATTTACATACCATATAAATCGGTATGCAGATTTACTCACGATGTTTTCCTTCACCATTATAGTGTGTGGTGATTGACTATCAATACACACATGACTGAAAAGTCAGAGGTGTGGCCCTGGGATGCGAACCCGCGACCACCGTGAGCATTTTGGTATCCGGGTCTGTAGTTCGATTCACGTAACTTTTTGACGCGCCGATCAAGTTGCGGTGCGGTTACAATTAAGTTACGCTTTGGTACAAAATGGTATTCTTGTAAGTGTTTAGCTGCGCGTGAACTGCGCGTGAGCTGCGCGTCAACTGTACGTCAGACGTATGAAATTTGTTTGAGATTGACATATACCACGCGCAGCAGTAGAACACGCTAAAACGTTTGCGTGACGCGAACTTGACGCGAGCGTATTTGACAGCGGTTGTCAAAATTACGAGAATACGAAAAGGGCTGTTTTATCGAAACTTAACCGCAACTGCACTGCAGCTGAACTTAATAAAATACGTGAATCGCCCTACTGGTCCGTTTTCGAACAGGCCAGTTTACGTGTTATATCAAATTAATATGTATAGATGTTTTATGGAAACATTTTGTTTACATATATGTAGTTTCCGTGCTATAAATAATCATAATCGTCATTGGTGCTCACTCATCCAAATACAGCTCTGGTTACTCTCAATACTAATTGACTTTAAGTACATCATACAAGGTTGGAACACTACTGTGGTTGCTTGTAAATGTATTTTTATAGTTATTGTTTTATAACTTTTGACTACCTTGAGAGAATGGAATCGTAGCGTAATACTTGTGTCATCGACCGGTGGGTCCGTTCAGGTAACGCTGGGGCCCTACTCTGTAAATCCGAGTAGGCGGGCGCCCGACGTTGCCACAGTATACTAGTATGCAGGAAAAAAGTTTCTGATTTGCCCAGCCATACCCACTTAAGACTTCACCTGTATACTAATGTACATACATAAATAAACTCACGCCTTTTTCCCAGAAGGAGTAAGCAAGGGTGCCTGGACACCCACATTTCGCATTGTATGTTCGTAGCGTCCCACGATATGATAGAGGGTGAGCCTATCGCCATATAGGGTACAAATTCTTGACTCGGGCGAACCCAAAACCCCAGTTTTGCAAGCGTACCGTATTACAACTACGCTACCGAGGCAGTCAGCGATATACCAATGTACTCTTTGGTAACACTGTCATTGAAAAGTGATGTTTAACCAATAGATATAGTGATATTAAACTAACAGATTTGTTTCCCCCACACCGACTCCCTGTAGTTCACCCTGCGTGGAGGGCGGCGGCGTTTGACGCGCGGCCGACGCGACGGCCCGCGACTGTCGTTGGATAGCTTACGGACTACCTTGTGGTATAGGCAGCGAGATGATGCGTTTGAAACCTAGGCAACAATCAAAATATAAGTTCGTCAGATTCTTGATCTTGGGATATAGGTATTTTTTATTCTAGCACGGCATAGTGACTGCACTGCACTTCATGGTTAGCGCAAATGCCGTCCAGACAGAGAGAGAGAGAGAGAGTATAGAATGGCTTCAGACAGCGGTCCGATGCCTTTCGTTAAAATTATACCGGCCCGCTGAGATGCCTCTTCATGCTTCGGCGGAATGACAACGGTGCAGCAAACAAATCCACAGCCTCTCGGTGCGGCACAAAAAAGAATTTGCGTACCTATGGTTCGTGCCGCGATGGTTCAACGTACATTTATCAACTACTGTTTGCATTGAGCAAGTAAGGAACTGATTACAATATAGCTTACCAACTCGCACTGCACATCGTCGATCTCATCTTCCATAATGTCAAATTCATCAGTATCCTTTGCAGGCACTATCAACAGCTTGGTCTCCGGACATCCCTTGCTCGCGATCAACTGAGAAGACTTGGGAAACACTAGCCTGTGCACTGTCCTGAAAAGAAATATCTAGAAACCTGGATGCTCTTGATTTATTTATATGAAAATGTCAAACATTTTTCCTATTTAATCACTACCCTCACTATAAAAAGGAAAACATCGCGAGGAAACCTGGTTACCATAGCGATTTATAGAATTTAAACAAACGGTAATTTATTTAATATATATAAGATTATGTTGTATAATTAAGTTATTGTAATAACTAAAATAAACATTTCTTTACGGCTGTTCAAGTTTTGATTCATACGTGACACGAGTACCTTACCTGAATTTCAATTTGACAACTGATAATATTCTTAATAAGACTTAGGTCTTAGCAAGGCTCATACCCCTGTAAAATTATCTAACATATTTAATCGATTATATTTTTAAACATTCGTACCTTGGTATGTAACACGGCGGTTGGAACAACTCCCTGGTAGCCATATCTTGGCAAACACCGTCCAACAAAACTATGTCTTCCATAAACTCGTTTATTACGAACACCTGCAACATATCCCTCGTATGAAACAGTAATAATTAAATGGACTAAAGCCACGTTATCACTCATGACTCAGTATGAATGGGCAGGCTCGTCCGGGGCGGTACCACTCTCACAGGAGATCGACATGAAGCATCAGTCTTGCGGTCGCGTTTCATTCGGAGTGGGAGATTGCCGAATTCTCAATACTATTATCTCTTCCTATACTTTTTCCTTCCCGCTTCGCTCCCGATTTGATGGGACGGCACCACATACATGATCCAAGAGTTATGGATGTTCATGGGCGGCAGTGATCGCTTACCATGTTTGCTCGTTTGCCGGACCTAGGCCATAAAAAAAGTATTTTGTACGAACGGACAATCTGATGTTAATCAATATCGCCCCTAACACATACAATTCCAGAAGTATGTATCTTTGGTGCGTTGTCAGCCTATAACTATAGAAGTCCTTTTTGGCCTACCAATGGAGGAGTTGAACCAATAAGACTAATGATTAAAAAATATCGTCGACCAAGGCTCGTTTTTATGGTCGAAATTGAAACCGGAAACGTCTGGCCACGAAAAAATTTAGGCGTTTTTGATCTGACTGTATTTTAAGGACTATGATCAGCAGAATATTTACTTCCACTGAGGACATTAATTATGATAAAAACTCAATAAATACAGAACGAACCTACTGATTTATTACATCAATTTCTTACTTTAAAAGCCTTAAGACACGGCACGAAGGCGTGTTCGAGCCGCATGCTGAGCCTCTCGGCCGGCCAGCTGTGGTACGCGGGCACCATAGGCATCACCATCACAGACAGCTTTATGCCGATCTCACGCCACATCGCCGCTTCTAAACTACAAATACATACTCATAGAACATTGAGGTATTATACCAGGCGGACATCGGAAACAAAATCACTGCGTACTGTGCACACGGGTACACAGTGAAGCGAGAACGAAGATAATGTTACTGCGTAGGCGTGACGGAGACAGAAATAGAAGGAGCGGTACGGTACCCTTCATTTTGTTACAAAAATTTTGCTTGCAGTGTCTTCTCTAATATACTATCTCAATTTAAAAGAAATTAAGTAATTATCGCTGGCTTTAAAGTGCAAAAAAAAATATCATAAGAACCGTTTGCAATTATTAAAACTACGTGTCTTTACGTACATGTCTTCCAAAACGCATTAAGCGAGAGTAGTGGACCAATATTCATAACCTACGGCCGATCATAAAACAACAATGATCTGCAAAAAATGGAATTATCAAGAAAATTTATAAAAACCTAAAAAATTCAGAAAATCACTATTTTAATTTTAATTTGTAATTCTCAGGCAGTTGGCTGGAAAGGACGCCAAGCTCAAGGCAGCAAAATTCACAATGCATGTATAAACGAAATAAGCAATTTTCATATAAAAATAATATAGTCTTTACCCATAATCGGGTGGGAGGCGATTTTAAAAGCTTCCTTTATAATGGGCATAGTGATGAAGTATGCTTGTACGGCTGAGTCACAACGCACGGTGTAGCTGTACGGACGATTTGTTAGCACCTATAAGTAATTGATAATATTGTACAAAAGGGATGATATTAATATTTAAAACAATGACCCAGGTTGCCAATATTTACTGGAGGAGTTTTATTTCGTAGTACGATTGAGAGTGGTTAGACCATATAGTCCACCACGCTATATACCATAAATCGGGTTGGTGGATTTTACATACCATAGAACTTACAAATCGCTATGGCATACAGGTTTCCTCACGATGTTTTCCTTCACCGTTTTAGTGCATCGTGATTGACTATCAAAAAACACATGTGTGATTCGAGCCCGCGACCACTGTGAACATATTCACAACCGCGTCGGATCCGTTTACCAACAGGCAACCACGCTCTTTATTATACAAACACTCAAAAACTCTATTCAAATAAGAAAATATCAATCACTTCCAATAATCAAAATATTACCCCAAGCACCCCAACGGCATTGCCAGACACAATATAATCGACACTAGGCTCAGCAAACTTCAAATCAGTGAAGAACTCATAGTTAGGTATAGCCTCATCAATGTCGCAGTCGGGAGGTATGTAGCTGGCTTCCAGTAGGCCTGAGACCACTATGTAAAGGCCTTTGGGCTCGTCACCTGTAGAAAGGTATTAAGAAAAAGAAGAAGAAGAACTGGGTAAGATTTAAAGTATACAATACAATACAAAACTACATACATATTACATACATGTAAAATAAGGAAAATATTTATGGTATAATTAAAATTAATAAGAGACATATTTGTAATTTGCATCTCCAGTCAGGGTATACAATATCCATAATTATGTATAGTACCTGTATATTTGACATACCTATAGATAAAGGATTCTTATTTTACATACATAAACTCACGCCTTTTTCCCAAAGGGGTCGGCAGAAGTACCTGCATTTCGCCTTGTATCTTCCGTCCCATAATGTAATAGGGAGCGAGCCTATGGCTATGTCGAGAACAACTGACTCTGGGCTGATAATTAATAAAAATATTGAAACAAACCTCGAGATATCAATATATCATTGAAATTGTAGTTCATAATCTGCGAGTTTTCGAGGAAGAATTCTGCCACTCTCTCATTCCCTTGTAGCCAAGACACGGCGCGTAATTGAGTCTGCGCAAAAATCAAAACATTCTTTATTCAAATAGTCTTTCACAAGATCTTCTGAATCGTTAATTTCTGCTACCACCGCTTCGGAACGTGTTATAGCTGTGAAGAACAAACGGCGCAGGAAACTCCCTCAGCAAAACCAACTATCTTCATGTTTGAATTTTAAATTATAAAATTTATATATACAACCTTATTCATAGACCTTTTTAAAACTATTTTAGTTATCGAATGCTTTGTCCCTTTTGAGCAACTTTTGAATTCAGTTTGAGCGAAGAAGACGAAACATTCGATAGCTAAAATAGGTAATAAAACTTTGAATAAGGCCCATAACATTTATTAACATTTTAAAACAATATCGTTTATCACCAGTAGATTTACAATCGTAAACTTTATTCTGCCAACTCCTTTTATGGGCGCATCAAATCTCTACCAATCACTGATCCTCACATAGTCAGACATCGTCGCTCGAATCCACTATCATTATTTGAGGTTGATAATAGTGGATTAAGCGAAAGAAAAAGTTTCTGCTTACGCCTATGGGATACACTCGTGACGATATATACATATGTATGTACATATATAAGTACATATAACTGTCTAGTACAGCCTTGCCCCAAGGGGTCCAAAGAGACTTGTTAGAAATGGCTTACACCAAACAAATACATTCAACATTTGAATACCAACAAAATCAATATAATCTACAAAAATAGTTTAAATTTGGTATGATCTCATGCTGTGACAAAAAGTGTAATGACCTCAGGTGACGATGGGGCCACAAGGCTGCCTTTATGTCGACACATTTGCACCTTCTCCTGTATAGCGTTCACTAACAAACGGTATTCCATTTCATCTAAAAACCCTGAAATACATAAGTAAAAAATACATGCAATGTTTACACACATACCACTAATCATACCACTAATAGTAAGATCCAAGTCGTACGTACGTATGTACGGAACGGTACGGTCGTCGTACGTTTGGAATAATTTTTAACTCTGTTTAGTAATAAGCAAGTAACAAATATTTAAATTTAAAATTTAGTGTTAGGAATAACAGAAAAGGATGTAAAATGCAAGAGCTAACGTCATCTCTATAAAGTGCATGCGTGTGAAGGAGAAAACGAATGTCCTCATGAAACACTGCTCAAAATAAAATTTATACACATCCTTATTGTGACGAAACTCGAATGGCATGGGACCGCTGTCTCATGCACAGCACTCTGTCTGGACAGTATTGCATTTATCAGGTGATTAAAAGAACAACTATGTTTACAGATAGCTGTAAAATAGAAATAGACGAAGTGATAGTTCTTCCCAGATGGATATTGCAGGCCTGTTTCTAACTCACAAAGTAATATCTAAACCTTATAACCTTCTTCCTTCAACTGCATAGCGTCTATGAGCATAATATTGAGTGTAGATGTGGTGGCTTGCCTAGTCTTCACTGTGATGGCCGTCCAAGGTCGGTCCCGTTGGAGTAAACCCAGTTGGCGCGTTACTGTTAATCTAACAACATATACATACAGTAGTAGCAACTTCGGACTTCATCATAATATAGTTATCGTGATAATGTTTTTGGTCTTTCAATCGCAATTGTGCGTGGTGGCTTGTTATTAAATGGTTTAACGGTGAAGGAAAACATGGTGAAGAAACCTGCATACTATAGCGATTTTTCTGCCAACCTGTACTAGGCCAGCGTATTGGACTATAAAACTTAACCACGCTCGTTTGTACTCTCGATTGTAGAAGACGCCTTGTAGTGGGACGTATATGGGCTGATAAAGTTACAGAATCGCAATCGATTGGATGGATTCCCATGTCGGACTATGGCTTTTTTTATCACATCAGTCCGGCAAATGAGCAAGACATGAAGTTGCGTAAATGCGTTGTATGGTCTTAAAATCAGTTGTGAAAAGAACAGGTGAAAGGGGTTTTGGGTGTCTGGCAATTTGACCCGTAAGAAGTCAAATTAAGCAGTAATTTCACATTTTTTTAAGTTCTGTGATACAGTGGTACCACTCAATCGAGGCAATTTATACATTTGTTCAAACAGTGCGGATTGTACAACTTTTTAATAACAACCCAATGATGTAGTCACATTTTTGTTTCAAACCTGTCAATCTTCATACAAGATGCGAAAACATCATCAAATTCTGAATACTTTAAAATACATGAAATATAAGGACATACGAGTATAGTATTAAATTATTAATAATCTCACCTATCGGCCTCAAGTCGAGCATTCAACGTGTCCTGAATTTGTTTGTTATCAACTAATGAGGGAGCAAATTGCTCACTTCTTGTTCACCTGTTACGAAACCCTGGAGACAAAACAAATAACTAATTAGGCAGTATACGTACCTTGCAGCAAGGGCTTTCTCGATTGAGATGGCCTAGGCCATAGTTCGCCAAGCTGGTCTAGTGCAAGTTGACGGATTTCACATACTATAGGAATTCTTGTAGTAATATTTATGGTATACAGTGTTCTTGAAGTATGTGGCACAAGTGGGGGACTTTTTAAACTTTTTGCGGAATGCTCTTGAAGATATAGATTACCTTACTTAAGAAAACTTAAATAATATTACGACGACCATACCTTACCGACATCGTATCCAAAAGCCAACTGAATGTCGATCATACGATCTATGTACGCCATAATTTTCGGGACAGATACTCTGGAAAAAAACATCATTCTTAGCGACACGAAGTCCATTATTTTCATATACAACGTTTAAATGAGTCTTGCGGGTTACTCTATGACCCGAAAAGAAAATTGAATGTTCGAACATCGTACGTAAAACGGTATGAATGTGCCTAGGCATTCCACAAAATGTTCGAAATCTCTATTCTACGTTGTAACCATAGACTAAGTTCGGGGTGAATGAAAAGTATAAGGAATAGTATTGATTTTTAGAAGTAGAAGTCTTAGAACCTTCTTTGGACGTCTGACGTTCGAACTTAGTTTCGGATCATAGAGTAACCCCACTGAGTTCGAATCCAAGGTGCCCGGAACTGAAATTTTTGTTGTACTTATTTTAATACCAGGGTATGACGATATTTTGGAACAAAATTAAGAACGGCTAACTGTAGGTCGCACTAGAAAGACCGTACCTACCCTTTATGTAAAAGTAAATAAAGCGGTTTAAAACACACCTGGCTAATTTAAAAAGCCTGAGGAATCTCAACATCCTCAACAACTTAGTAGCTGTTAGTACACTGGAGTTCAAATTACGCCATTTATCCCACGGCGTTACAGCGTCAATAATATCCAATACTAAATCTAAAACGAAGAATATAACATTAAAATATATGTAGGATACTCCCCAGTACACATATTGAAGCCACACAGTGAAAGAACATAAATAAATGCACCAAACAGTCACATACATAGTCCTGACCCCACACAAAGATTGAGTCTTGTGTCGTGGGTGGAACGATCTATGGATCACACAACTATTTGTCTTGGTGCGGGGAACGCACCCGCGATTTCACAAACACAGCCAGCGTTTAACCCACTGCGTCACGGAGGCTGCTATCGGGAAAACTATAAAAATGACGATTGTTACAGATATTTCTTTCGGGTCTGTGTGTTTGTGAGATCGAAAAGTCTCTCGTAGTTCCCGATACCCACGGCACAAGACTCGATAATAGTGTCAGGACTATGTACATAGTCCCGTGGAAAAAATATTAGATTTAAGCTAAATTCTACTTTAAACGAGGCCCTTAAAAATGATAATAGTAAGTGTACCATAATTGACATTAATACTTACTATAGTAAGTATAAAATTAGTAAACAAATTAATTCATATAATATACAACGACATATAGCAAAATTGCTATATTTTAATTTATTAGACAAAGCCAAAGATTTGGCTACTTCTACTGCTTCTATTACATATGTTAATGTTACTTGTTATTTATAAGCTGAGGTTTTGCATAAAGACCACTCTCACTAAGCATATATGTGTATATGTATATTTACTACATTAATTACAATCACGTCGAACTTTCCGAAACCGGAGATATACAAGGTGAAACCGAAACCGTATACTTCCGTGAGTAAATATGACGGGGTCTGTAAATTGTCGGAAAGGAATATCGGATATTTTAAATCTATATTCTTAGGGACAAACATCTCACCACCAGTGGCCATGACTATGATGAAGAAATCCAACTTGTTCCAATGCGATTTGAAGTATCCACCAATGCCTAAAGCGATCATCTTGAGTATCATTTCCAACACGTAAATGATGAAGAAGAACCTAAAACCAAATTAGTATAAACTTAACGGAACTGATTCTTTGATAAATCTGTATAAACTTACTTCTAAACAATTGTTTTTTAATGAATAATAATATATAAACTATGTGGGTAGGTATCGTCATTTTGTCTACTTCTGCTGCTTTGTGTTCAGAAGCATAACACTTCGGCCTGGTTCATAGGTTTTAAAACCTACTTTAACTACCGAATGTTTTGTCCCTTTTGAATAACATTGGAATTCAGTTAGAGCAAAGAAGACAAAATTAAAAGAGGTTTGACAACTATCTGTAAATAGAGCCTTAATGTCTTACGATAATCTGCGACATAGCCCTAAAATAAAAACTGAACAGTGAACTTAACTGTCTTATGATAACGAACACAGATCCATGGAGTAATTAAATTATGTGTCGAATGGTTTTACCTCTATTTATAAAATATACGCCGTGCGCGACACTTTCCATCAGAAATTACGTGCTCGTTTCGTCGCCAACAAAAAGAGATTACTGAAATAAATTGCTACATATCTTGTACGATATGGTAATAAGCTATGACATCGTATAACGGAAAACGCAAGACGAAACGAGGGTTCCCTGGCTTAGCTACCCCTTCTGCGAAAAATGCCTCAATTATGTTTCATGTAGATACAATACTAACAGATTCAAACTCTTGACAGTATACACTATAGCTGGAGTGACGGGGGCTCGCATGGCCACTTCACACAATATAACAGGCGTGTTGCACAGGATCATGACGTATATGACCACGTCGAACCAGACGTTGGACACGACGCGGTAGCAGGCCTGACGACAGCGGCCGCGAGGGACCTGCGCGCTTCCTGCTTCTGTACTCAGCATGGTCACCAGCTTACGACGAAGCTTTACTGCATGGGCCTTGAGGGATATGGTAGTATTCAGTGAGATTTGGTCGAGATTTGAGTGAGATTTGATGTGTAGCCAGTGGATAGTCCGTGTTTACTGCGTGGGCCTTGTGAAATAGTTGTAGTTTTAATGAAATTTGATCGAGATTATGATGTAGTAAGATAGTACGTGTGAGGAACCAGTGGAATTCTAGTGAGATATGCGTGGTGTGTTGGTAAACCAGACGCAGCTGCCACATGTTCACAGTGCTCGCGACTTTCGGAGTCATGTGTGTATGATAGTCAATCACCACGCACTATAAAGGTGAAGTAAAATATCGTGAGGAAACCTGCATAACATAGCGATTCGTCAGAATTTCTATGGTATGTAAGTCTGCCAAACCGCAGTAGGCCAGCGGTGGACTATATTGTCTAGCCACTCTCAATCTTACTCTCAATTGTGGAGGAGGCCCGTTGCAGTGGGACGTATATGGGTTGATACAGAAGTACAGTACAGTGCGTTAATTCCAATTGAATTCGATGCTGATTATAATGATGATGAAAATTCTGTGAGATTCGTTCCCATATCAAATGAATAATTAGCTAGTAAGATTTGTTTATGTTCTCAGTGAGATACGTGTAAGTTTTCAGTGACTAGTCAACAACAGTCCAGTGAATTTCTGGAGGCTCTTAAGCCAGCTTTAAAAAGACTAATATTACGAGTATAACAGAAAGGGATTCAATACCAACTACCAACTCTTTTACAACAGTTACATACAGGGTATATCAAGACTGCTACCGAAAACGAAGCCGGGTGGTAGTTTAAGCGACTTCAGACACAATGCAACAGAAAAAGTTGCAAAAAAGGCGACAATTTGTTATCGTTATTTTTTTCTTTTGACCATATTTGGGTGGTAACTACATGTTTTCCTAAATAATAGTGTATGCCCTATTATTTATAAATACTCTAAGGTATAAAGAGTTTAAATTATTATTTTAGCAAAAACTATGGATTTACCACCCAAAAATGACGATATTTAAAAAATCATAAAAAATAATTGTCGCGTTTCTATGCGATTTTATTTATTGCATTGTGTTTATAGCCACTAAAACTACCACCCCGGCTTCGTTTTCGGTAGCAGTCTTGAGATACCCGGTATACATTAGCTTGTCATCATCATCATGCTATGATACAGTAATCTTACCTTGGGCCTCCACAAAGTGCCGAGTTGTTCCAGATTGACCCTACCGTGTCGGAGTCAGCAGCCACTTCAACTGCCTGCACCAAAAGTCGCACTCCATCCTTGCTGATCTTACCGTGCTCGTACTGACGCCAGTATGAGATCTTCATTGCTTTTAGCACGCGCTGATTTGCCTCCCTTAATATTAAGTTTTTTTAATTGTGTAGAACAGATACGGTTTCATAGCGCTGTCATACCGTATAACTTATAAGATTTAAAAAATATGAGGATTTAGTTTCTTGACTCCCTACAGATTTGTTCGTATTCTTCACTTGTCTACCTAGATCTGAGTCACCTAATCGCAGTGTTACTTTATCTTATTTTATCTCAACGTTCAAGTGAGATGACTTGATCTATTTCCTCATCTAGGATTTTTTTAATATGATTCACGCACAACCTATTATTAGACTAAGCTCAACACGTTACAAAATGGTATTTCAAGTACCTCTCATTTCAGCAAATTCTTTCTTTGTAGGTTCCATATTGGTATCTCTCGTTCACAATCGGGACAGGTAGTGTACCTGTATCCAATATGTCATCTATCATTCACTATCCTCATCACGACCAGAGATTTGTAGTTGATATGAGTTTTATAGTTTGTTTCCTTTTGTAGGACAAACAAGCATTCAAATTATTTAACTATTAATAGATAGTAAAACCATATTATAATACTTGGAAATTTCCTGAAATATTGACGCGGGCATTTACGCGTTTAGCAGCATCATAACTCATTCTTTTAGCAACACCACATGAAAAGGTTGTTAGGTCGACTTTAATAAGAGTACCGACAGGATAGTTTATAGTATATGTTTATATGCATTATCATAGCCCTATCTACATTTATACCATTTCTATACCTGATGATGACAAATAACTACACAAATAGTATTCTTTATTCTGTAGCCTTTCGTTCAACCTTACCTTCCGCAACTAAATCCCAGTTAGCATCAGCCCGAAACTTATCCATCTCAGCATAGAGATGCATCGATCCCGAGTGGTCATGATCGTTTTCTACACAGTTGGTCATATTGGCCTTCTTCGCCAAGGATATTTCCGCTTAGCCCATAGAATCTTTAGCATTCTTTGCATCGTCGTAGCATTGATTAGAAGCGATAGGATCACTAGCCGGCTGTGTTTGGATTATGAAATCTGAAATGTTTATTGATTCACAACCTATTGTGTTGGACTTGATTATCATCAAGTCTGTCGACCGATTTAACTATTTTAGTGGTATGAAAAATGAAGAAAACACACATTTATCTACAATATTTGATGGCATTTCAGAATATATTAAAAATTATACATATCCTTGGATAATTCAATTTCGTTACGCAGCCTAGTTGGTGTGCATATTTTGTTTATATTACACAAGCCCAGCATACGAGAAAACAGTCATCCTTATGTTATGGAACAATACGGGAAAGAGAAAGAAACGGACGGCAGGAGTAAACTTTTTTAATCGCTATGAATAGCGAGTCGAGCCTGCCGTGTTCCCTGATGACCGTTTATGATAATAGCAAAACTACATAACACCTTGAATTATAAAGCCAATGCTTGGCATTCCATTCCGCTCGCCATCCTGAGACAGAAGATGTTTAAGTCTTCAATATGTCCAGTAGTTACTCTGGCTACAATGCCCTTCAAACCGAAACATAACAGTGCATTTTCACTGCTGTTTGACGGGAGTGATAGACATTGCGGTGATAACTACCCGGGCGGCCTCTCACATATGAGAGATCACCAGTAGAACTATTTTGGTCTTCAGCAAATTCTTTCAATATAACACATACCTCTCCAGCATCAGCGACAGCAGGAGTCTGGAGTACAATGAGCGCGAGACACAAAGAGCAAGGGTCCCTCTGAGTCCGCCCCACACACCCAGCCATGCAGTGGTGCCAGGACATGCCGTAGCCGATGTGACGAAGTATAGGAAGTCATTACTGAGTACACCATCAACCTGAAGATATATTTGTAGTCTTTATTGCTATTTTGAAGGGTCCATTTGGCATGCGACAAGAGTTTTAAATAGTTCAAACGGTTCTAGATTACAAAAATCAAAAGCAATGAGCCTAGACTCATAGATAGGTCCTAGAACCTATAAACTAAAGACTCAATTATTATTATTCACTACAAAAATAATATCACCTATGGAAATATTGTATGTTTGGTAATTTGTCTCATGATCTACGAATTGCATAAGTGATTGTCGTATCACCTACGATTGCATTACATCTAAGTACTTAAGTTGAAGAGTGACACAAGCTACTGTTAACTCCAAAAATTATTTGAGAGAATTCTACACTAATCACTAACTTCCGTGTCAAAGGAAAATTTAATTTTAACTAATAACACTTACTGGAACAATAAACTGTAGTATACGTGACAAACACCAAGGAAACTTGTCTCACGCTGACCACATAACTCACTTTCTCGAAGATCACCAACTCCGACCATTGTGAACACTAGGGTTTTAGCAGCATGCGCCATTATATTCCAGAAATGGAGCTACCACCTGCTCCACGTCTCCAGCCACAGTCGACTTCTTGTTACTGACCAGCACACCAGCAATGACTGTCCCTAGTAACCCCGACACGTATAGGAACTTCTCTCCTATGTATACGTCAGGTAAGACCCAGAAAACGTTACGGTGACAGCGCAAAGAATATCGTAATAAGTTACTGATAGGACGCAACCAATTATTTTACCCATAACCAGTCTAGAGAATTCCCCCACCAGCATACCTTAGTAATAAAAGGCAGATTTGGGAAGCCTCAGTCAATGCCATAGCTTAAGTAACCAAAAACAGCTGTAAATTCGATCATTACGGTCGCATCTCCGATCAAACCTTCGCCTAGTAACAGTACACTCACATATTTCCTCTAGATAGTTCTTTTAACTGCTTGACAACTTCCGTAGGGTAGATCGGGGAGCATATAATCCCAAACAGCATAGCAGTCGAAAAATTCCACGATGATTCGATAAGGAATAAGCCATAAATGCTGCCATAAGAGCAGTAAGCAAAGCCCCTGGAACTCCAACTAGTATGATTTGGGGAAAACTCCTCCAAAATGAGTGATAGTCGACGCTATACCGAAGTGCTGAAGATTAAAATGGGTAGGAATGTTATTAAAATAACATCTACGTCGATGTAGCAAATGTTGACGATAGGTTTGAAACTGGGAAGCGGTTGGGCGCAAACTCCAGCTAAGCCTCCAAGGAAAAACATGATCACTCTATACGGTACACTGAGTTTTAACCACAGCATAATAGATCTGACTATAACTCCGATGAGTAGTGTGGCCGAGATAAACAAGAGGCCGAGAGATGAGGGATAGGCCAGCGTCGGTCGGCTAGGGTCGTCGAAACGGATCTCATCCTGTGAGGAGTTGATTTGCTGAGTCTGTTTTTAGCTCTGTGATGTTGGCGAGACAAAATTTGAATGTTATAAATAATAATAAAGTTACTGCCATTTTTGATGGCATGGCTATATAGATTACTTGATTATGGATATAATGGGATGTATACAACTTCATTATAAAATTGCAAGTAAATTATTATTTAGTGGTATGGGTACTATTTCGTAAAAAATACAAGTTTTTAACAATTATTATATTATGTTATTTAACCTTAAATATTAAGTACGAGCTATCTATTATTCATTAAATAAACATAAGTTACTTTCAACAATTAGTCAAAATATAAAATGTACGATTATTCTCAACCACATATTGTATCAACATTACTTATTCTAAATTACTACAAAATTATGATTTAAACAATATCAATTAATTAAAAAAACAATACAAATTCGAAACATTTTAGGCTTAGGCCTCTTCTGGCTTCCTATTATTTTGTAATTTTACATTGACCATTACGACCTCACTGGAAAATCCCATTTCTTGAAAAATATTATATTATACATAGTCTCAATTCGTAATGTCTCTTTCACATTATGCCGGCGGGTTTAACGGAACCGGCATCTTGTTAGTACATAATATCATATTTTATAAGTTTTGTCATGTCTTAAAATATACTTATCTATTTTGCTAATGTACGAGTACTACATTATTTACATCTAGTTTTTGTTTTGTATAATATTATGTTTTAGTACTTCGTTCGTTTTTTAAAACTTATTTTGTTTCTGAAGCACAGCACTAGCAGGATTTAATATATATTGTCTTTTATTATAATACATACACTTTCTTTGTTTATGTTTAAGCAATTAGTGGATACTTTGTTGGATTGGGTATTAATATCTTAAACGTGTTTATAGTTACTATTATTCTGTTGTTTTTCCAAGATTATTATCGTGAAATAATAACATAAAACACGGCAGTCAGTCACAACTTAAATGTTGCTCTGTGCAATGCCGTAGGCCTGACATTGCTAATTGCCGCGGGCATACCCGCGCGGCACCAACCCGCCGGCATAGTGTGTAGGAGGCATTATATATTATTCATTTCAAAGAATACACTTTTGCGATATAAGTTAGACAATATATTACTTATTTCACTAAAGCATCCTTAGAAATATAAGGCCTCCATTTAAAAAAATATCTCAATCTAGCTCCGGTTTACCTCCTACGCCATGAGAAATAACAATTGTAGAACAATTGATATAGGTGTTACAAAAATATCACGTATTTTAGAATCTCGTTAATGTTTATAAGGAGTCAATATTTATTTTTTGCAGGCCCAAAAATAACTGATAGCAACTCCCCCAGGTACGATAGAGCTTCGTATGTATTGTGGACGCCCATGAATCTTGAATAAGGGTTTAATTTTTAATTTAAATGTTTGTCCACAATTGGAGGGTCAACATTTTTTTTCGCGCCGTGCGACTCCTTGCATACATATTGGAGCGTCTCTCACAATAGGATATCTGGTCCCATAATACGCATGACGACATGAACACCAAAGGCCTCAAATATTAGTCTCTAATCTCTATGTGTAGAAAATGCATATAATAGAGAACATTTCAACACAGTAAAACAATCATAATCAACAGGAAACAATAACCTCACTCCGTTAATCTTGCTCGGGCTTTTATAAGGCGAATATTTTTGCGGTGTTTTCCTAGGAGATCTCCTGGGGGTCATTTGGAATTCCCTGCATATCTTGGACTCAGCTTCTAGTTGTTGCAGCTCTCTGTATGCCATCTCTAGCATCCGTTGCCTCCATTCCTGGTATGATTCTATTTGGGGCTCAGCGGGTTGTCTTCTTGAACATGTGTTTCAACTTCCATGATATCATTTTCAACTAAAAAGAAATTGCAAAAAAATTTATGATTATTTTAAAACTTGTGTTTTACAACGGAGTTGATATTGCCTCTTCATGGGTGAATGTGGTTTTTAGGAGGGGTTAATGGAAGCTAAGAGGCAAATAAGGTGAGTGTAAAATGTAGTTTTAAGACTAAATATATATAAAGACTAAGTAAATTCGGCCATTCCAAGCCACTAGGCAAGCATGGTAAACTATATGGCCTAACCACTCTCAATCATACTCTTGATTTTAGAGGACGAGAGCCACGGAGATTGTCTACTGAAGACCCTGACACTAAATAACATAAATTCGTGAGAGTTGAAAATTGGTTAGTTGGTTGGCAAATTATTTTAATCTATATATATAAAAATGAAACCCGTTTCGCGTTTGTCACGGCATCACGTGTGCACGGCTGAACCGATTTGGCTTATTTTGGTCTTGAAATATTCGTAAAGTTCTGGGAAGGTTTTAGGAGTGAGAAAATTGGAAAATTCTAAGGAAGATACTAAAACCTTTTTTTGGGTATCGTTCAAGCGTGATGCGTCCAGCCAATATAGGATGATCTTTGTTTATTTGACGGAGACGTAAAAGACGGTCCAGCTTCAACTACCATCCAACGTAAAATGATCTATCTTTCCATTGTCTTTCATTGACGGCTGACGAAATAGAATAAAATTCAAAAAATGTGTACGTGTATATAATATTATCTAGATACGGCGTCTTGCGCGTAATTTTGTTAAATGTAAAATAAAACGATGTCCATATCTACCAAAATAGCCCATTGTTTTTTTTAGATTATTGCAACAGTTTTAAACAAGGTATACTCTATCGAAGCGTTTTGCCGGAGTACACCAAAATATATCTAATTATAATTTTTCGTTTCATAATCGACATTGTTTTTTGAATTGATACTTTTAGATGCGCTGGGGGACAAATTTAAATTCCGCATTAGTATTGTTTTCAGACTCAAGTATAAAAAAAAATGGTACGTTGATGCCGTATCTAGACATTATAATGAAACGATATGCAGTTTATATTTTTAAATATTTGTTTTATTACTTACGTCACCTGGTAAGGCAGTATGAAGGTTTTATTAATTTGTATATGGTAACGTACTAGACGCGACTGCCAACAAGTTTACAATGGTCACGGGTTCAAATCTCAGGGCACACCTCTGACTTATCGGATTAATATCTACGTCAAATAAAATCCGCCAACCCGCACTAAGGCAGCGGGGTGGACTATATCTTCTTCTTCTATAATATAAAAATGAATCGCAAAATGTGTTGGTAAGCGCAAAACTCAACAACGCCTGGACCAATTTGGCCAATTCTTTTTTAAAATATTTATTATTACTTTATTACTAACAAAAGTAATGGCGTGCAATATTATTTGGAAAAACAGCATTTGGTGCTGAAATAAGGGAAGGAATATTGGATGAACAATAAAAACGCTTAAGATTTTAATGTCAAAATTTCATAAGGCAATCTTTATATGTATATGTATATGGAGAGACGGGATATAATAGAGTGGAAGGTACGGGAGAGGACTGGGATAGCTGACAGATTTGATAGGACCAAATGTAAATGCACGTTATAAGACGGGATGGATAATAAAGAGAAAGGACGGGATGGATTGGGAAGAGATTGAACAGACGGATGAGACGGGATTGAGCCAGACAGTAGGACAGCTACGTCAAGTTTAGGTATACAAGAGTTTATAGAAAAAATAACATGTATTTGGTGTGGAGTGGAATAAAAAAATATATGCACCCAGGCGAAGCTGGGCCGGGCCGCTAGTTTGAAATAATTTGCATTAAAATATTATTTATTAACATAAATAATGTCATACCATTAGTGTCACTTTTCTTTGCAGGTCTTCCTCGCTTCTTCTTAACAGCTGTAAAGTTAGCATCTACAAACTTAGTCCACTCCGTGTCTAGTTTAGTCCACTGTGCTGGTTTTAGTCTAGATTTTTCTATAAGCTTTGCTTTTGAGACTTTCACTTTGTTTATCCTGGAATTAGCCTTTACAATTAAACCTGATGTGAATTAAAAATTTTAACAAAATATTTTATGTTAAAGAAATAAATACTCTGGTATTATAAGATTCAAGCCAAAGCGCTTTGACAGTTTGGTGCAACATTTCAAGAAAAGGTATGAAGTTAGTGCTTTTAACTTCCTGTTACATTGGGTGTAGGTTTAAAAAGACCTAATAATGCTCTGTATTCATGGATTTTTCCTTTTCATAAGTAAGCGATATAATTATTCACAGGTTTATTTTAATTTATTATGTTTATTTTCATCATTATAATTATCTACATCTCAGCCATAGGAAGTACACTGCTGAACATAAGCCTCCGCCAAGAATCTCCATATCAACCTGTTAAAAAGGGCCTGCATCCAGCAATTTCCTGCAACCTTAGTCAGGTAGACAGGATGGTCTAGAAGGTGGATACCTTATAAGCAGGCATCAGACGTGCTTCTTATATGTACAATATATAAATTCATAAAAATGTTACCTGCATGCGTGATACACAGCCATGCATACATACTGTGGCAGGTTCATATCAATTTCCTGAAACAATAATACTAGAAATAAATTCTCTAACTAATGTAGGTAGTAAAATATGGCAATGAAATCCCATTATACTTTAAATACATGTGTTACCACTACATAGTATAAAACAAAGTCGCTTTTTCTGTCCCTATATCCCTTTGTATCCTTAAATCTTTAAAACAACACAACGGATTTTGATGCGGTTTTTTTAATAGATAGAGTGATTCAAGAGGAAGGTTTATGTGTATAATACGTGCATATTATTGTACAGAAATCTATTTGTACCCGGACGAAGCTGGGCCGGGCCGCTAGTTTTAAATACAACGTTGATGCGAGCGATGGGCGTTTCTTTAAACTGCATATACTAGGTACTATTTGGAAGCTCTGTACTAAAAATCAATTAAATAGGAGCAGTAGTTTAGTCATAAATAATTTTGTAAGTTTTTGCCCCATTTGAACACGATGTAGCTTTTCTAACAGCTGATTACGCCTAACGCATGGTCATTCACCTTAAAACGATAGATCGTTCTAAATCTGCGCGTTGTTGCCGCTCTTACACAAGCCACACAATAATAAGTACACGACAATAACACGCGCCGCGAGCGACGTTGCCAATTTGTTATCTATTCGTATCTAGAGGTCAATGAATTTATTTACACAGGATGGTTGTGTTTTACTTTTATTTGGAAGCTATTTAGTTTGTTTGAAACAAACAAAATCACATTTTTGCTATTATTAATTTTTGTGCTGTGCTGAATTAATACAAAGGACGTATAGCATACATAATGTAATTTAATGCCCATCGGTCGCATCAACATTGTATGTATGCTTTCTTATGTTAGTGGTGTTTGTTATATTTCAAATAACTACAACACTATAAACACCAGGCAAGACCACACACTTTAATAGTGGTAAATATTATAACCACCTAAATTATAATGATCACCATGCCATTTTATTCCCCTTTCTTGCCTTATACCTACATTGGCATAATCATCAAATGCCAATGGAGCCATGCCACTTTTAAAAGAAGAAAAATTATGGCAATTACTCATTCATCATTATAGTGGACAGAGTATTTTCTACATAAGTTTGGCTTATAGCACATTATGGAGAACAATAAAGTTGTAATATCATACCATTTTTGCAAACTTGCAGTAGTCAGCGAGCATCTTTTCAGCCTGGTCTTGAATGCTACTGCACTGTAGGGACACACACAGCATGTTAGTTGTCAGTCTATCACAGTTCAGCTCCAGAAGATTCTGAATCATCTTCTTACTGTTATTGTACATTGATGGCTTCAGACCGGAATATTTGATTGCTGTTTTCTGAAATATATAATAAATGAAGTGTTACATATATTTACTTATGTTTCCTTAACATTTTCCTCTTGCTTTCTTACAGTTAAATATAATTGTGGAGATATGGGTTGTATTTTCAGACTTACGAAATAATTGTTTACTGAAATTTATTAAATAAAATATTATTTTAACTATGTAACTGCAGGATTAGAGAAAATATTTATGAATGATTTTTTTATCAATAGGCTTGTTATATAAAAAATACATTTATTTTTATATAGATTAATCTTACACAAATAAATCGGCAAACGCATGTAATAAATACTTACAACATCGAATTCGGTACCAAACATGATAGCAGCGAGCTCTAAGCATATCACGATTTTACTTGTATCAGACATATTGCTGCCTGCGATAGACTTAGTCTGCAGTAGACGCTCAAACTCCGCCGCTTTACTATAATTTACATTAACAGAAGCATTAAATAAGTGAGGAAAATCAATTCAATGAAAGAACTTTTTACGAAAGTACTTTCGCGTTTCGATCATTTCATTTATAAATAAACTTACCTTAAAACTTTGTCTTCGTCACCAAGTCCTAGCTTAGAAGCTATTAAATGTATAGTTTTATGGTGTTTTGCCATATTTTATGATATATAAGTCTAACTTTAATTACAATTTTACAAACCAGGCACGTTTATTTTGCTAAGAATCGCGCCTTTTCTTTGACATTTGTTTGAAGTTCGAAACCAGTGTTGCCATAAAATATTTTCAAGAATTGTCTATGAATAATATCGCATCCAGTTGCATAAATAAACTGACATCTACATATCACTACCCACGTACAAGTAATCAACTAAATAGGGTTCGTTTGCTTAGTAAATACAGTAAACATCGCAAGTAAATTCTACTCATTAATTACTTCTTGATATGTACTTTTTCCCGGGTATTAAACTGTCCAATAAATTATACACAATTCATCATTTAATAAATAAAAGACGTTGCAATCATTAAGCTCTGACTCATATTGATGTGAAATATTAATCAATTTGAAAAAAAAAAATGATTGCTCCCTCGTTTCAATATTTTTATTGGTGTTAAAATGTTGTTGCCCGTCCACTGTCGCCTCCGGAATTATTCACAACACTTTAATTAAAATATGTCTTTGTAGTCCATAGAATTGACGGTGCTATGTGGTTGCTACTATTTATATTTGATTTATCTAAAACGTTGAATGTCGATCCAACTTCTTGGTGTTATAAGCTAAACCTATCGCGAATAAACAATACTTTAGCAGTTAAATCTTTCATTAATGCTATTTCTTATATAATGATCAAGTGTCATTGAACATAAGAAAAAAATCTTAAAAATCGACTAATAAATAGACAGACCACGCCCCTTTATCTCGATTTTTGAAGTTTCAATGATAAAACAACTTGCAATATCAAAGGAGGCGACATGTTGATTTTTTTCTATAGGTTCTGTGAAGCCGATACGGATCCGCTGTCATTGCTACAAAATGTCTTTGTAGTTATCAGGGTGTAGGTCATTTAATTGTACACTTATTAACCAATTCGTGCTAATTATCGTATGTAAAACGTACCGTAAAGAAAAAGAAGAGGATCAACTCCACCCGAGAGAGGGGTGTGTATGCAGTGATAGATGGATATAGATTTGTATCAAAATAATTCGAAGCTATTTATAAATATTATTTTCTCGGCTTTTACTTATGTTCAAACGTTAATAATAACGTCTGGTCTATAATTAAACCGTGAAAGTTTATAAATATTACAGTGTTAAATGGTGGATGTGCTAGCAGGTCCGGGGTGTTAGTGCGATTGGTTGCCATTTTTTGCTTGGATATAATCCCGTGCAGTGATATCGGGGCGGCTGCGGCGGGCGCGAGTGTGCGCTGGGGGGTGAGGCCGCGCCGCGAGTGCTCTCTGTGAAGTGCTGTGGTGGTTTTCAGGTAGAGATGCAACTAGTGTCAGTGAGCTCGAGATAATACCAGTGCGTGTCGTATGTGCGTGGTGAGAGAGATGCGGGCGCAGTGAGGGGGCAGAGCGACACCACGGCTTCGTCAGTGGCGGGTGGCGCGCGGGGAGCCGAGTCTCCTTCGCAGGCCAACCAGGACACGGTGGATAACGCCACGCCCACCTGCTGGTGAGTACACCACACTGTTTTTAATCCTCTGGCTGTGTCTAAGGAATATTAGGAAACAGCCATTTGTGTCAGTAGTATAACCTTCTTACAGAGAGCAAGTAAGTGCCTGTCAGTATTAGAGTCCTACCATTGTCATGGGAATACTTTTATCCAACACTGAAAAACAACATTAATAAGAGTATCTCCATGTAGAAGTTCTGTTTCAAAACTCCAAAAATAATGCTGACAAACATATGACTACACAGTATTTATAATTAAACACAAAGTGGAAAGACTACTTGTGAATTGTGATATCTAAAATCTACGTCTGACCGTAATAAAATGTCTTTGATTAAGTAATATGCGAACACCATTCTGTCTCAAGATAAGTAATATATTAAAATCGTGACAAATATCTTTACAACTCGGATTTTTTACAGAAATATTATTCAGATTATTTTCCATACTCCAATTACTGACCAATCTACAATCTGCTAGACATAAATATAAAAAAGAAGAAAGAACCAAAGAAGTTTTACAAAGAATCATTCATAAAACTGACAACAATTATTTGTATCTTATTAATTACCATTTTAATTGCATATTATACAATGCAGATTTATATTGATAATAAAATGAAACACTCTCTGCATTTGCATTATACCTTAGATCAAATATACTCTAGATTTAAGTAACACCTTTTAAACGGTAAGAGGAATAAGAGTACAAATAAACTTTTGGTCTTATTTGATTTTATTATGGTCCATAAACATAATAAATCTTAATTTAAAGGAATAAGGTTTATTGTTATCTGAAGTTGATTATAATTTAAGAATTTTTGCTACATATTGTAGTTTGTAATTCAAATGTATAAGTATAAGCAAACTTTGTTCCGGACCCTGTATCTAGTATATATTTGATTGAAGCAATATAGTCTTATATTTACATAACCTTCAATCCGCTCAGAAACTGTAATCATTCTACAGTAATCTATGGCTATCTGAAAATGAATTATTATGATTGAAATTGAGATTTGTAGAGTAATAATAAGTATTTAATCTGGGTAATTGAAATAAATGCTGACTTAATTTTTATTATAGTTGGATGTAAGGGATTTGGAGGAGTTTTAATGCACAATTGATTGTATCAAAAAGAAAAATAATAATTACTTACTTACATTATCTAAACTGCAAGCAAAGCAGAACTCTTAGAAAAGGTTGCAGGAAGTCACTGGATGTAGGCCGCTTCCAACAGGTTGTCTATGGAATTTTGTGGAGGTCTAAATTCAGCAGTGGACTTCCAGTGACTGATAATGTTAATATTTTATTGGAAATCTAAGGCAAACCCAGGTTAAGTGTTATATCCTATCTTACCATCTCTATTACCACATATGGTTCTAGTATGGGTTATTTGTCATACTGTGATTGATGTTCTATATTATTTATTTTATTTGTTTTTCTTTGCAATTTCATTAAATTATGTCAATCCATAAGACTACGGTACAGTTGGATAACTGTCACACAATGTTTCCAAAATAAGCAGAATGTGATTTTGTTAGTTGATCTAACACACATTGCTAAGAAATGAATGAAAAATATTAGATAATAAAAACTTTCTCCATATAAACTTTACTTAAACAGTAATGTTTGATTGTAAAACCAATTACACAATCAATATTTTGAGTACAATGTTGTATTTAGAAATAAATGGATTTTGTGCTTACAGTTGAAATCAGCTTGAACTCTTCTGCATTGATGAAAGGCATAAGTTCTGCTATTTCCAAATGTAACTAGCATTTATTTCTAAGAAAACTATATATCTAAATAGGTGAGGCCATAAATTCACATTTTTTATACAAAATTATGTCATGTTTACTGTTGATTGTAATTCACTCTAATTTCAATTCAATTCAAAATGTCTTGAATAAATAATTTAACAATCAATAAATAAGCTTAAAAAATCATATAATATATTGATGTTTCATAGATTATACATAATATTATGAAGGAGGATTCATAATATTATGTATAATCAATTAAAAATCACATAAATTCAAGTATTTTAGATGTAATATGAATAGAACCTTGCATTAAATAGGAAATCATAGTGAAGAGGATGATAATATATTATCATAATATCTTTAATTGAAAATACATTATTTACATTTCACATTTCATTACAATTATTACCAATTACTTAAATACTTCAATTTCACTAAAAATCACACTATGGTCAATTAAAAATATTTGCAATTTTTAAATATTGCATTTTGTATTAATATTTTTGAACTAATTTATTGAATCATACACTATTTTTTATCTGTGCACATTGTTTACATTTATATAAAATACTTATTTACTTATCATCCTCTCATTATCTTCTTCTTCTTCTACCTGGCGTTATCCCGGCCGGTGCCAGGGTCCGCCTTCCCTTCCCCTTGCCTTCCAGGCAAATTCTCCTCCATTTCGGCTGATCTTCGGTATCCTCAATAGTAAGGCCATTGATCCTCATATCTTCGTTGACGACATCGAGCCAGCGCTTCTTGGGTGTACCCCGCGGTCGAAGTCCGGGAATATTGAGGCTCAGGCTCACACATTACCGACGTACTCCTGCGGTTTCCTTAGGACGTGACCATATCATCTCAAGCGGGATTCCTGGAGTTTATCAGCCACATTGCGGATACCAAGACTCCCACGGATGTGCTCGTTACGGATTTTGTCCAAACGCGTAACGTTGCACATCCACCGCAGCATCTTCATCTCCGCGACGTGGACCTCCTGGACGTGCCACTTGAGGGCAGGCCACGTCTCAGAACCATACAGGAGCACCGGCCGCACGATGCTTTTATAGATGAGACCCTTGAGCCTTATCGGCATCCTGCGGTCGCAGAGTATGCCCGAGACCTCCCTCCACTTAGCCCAAGCAGCGCTTATACGGGCTTTGACGTCAAGGTCGATGTCACCGGACTCATGCAGTACGGACCCAAGGTACTTGAACTTGTCCGTCTTCACGGCAAGTTCGTTCCCTATCACGATGCTTTGGGGGTCCGTACTCCCGCAAGCCATGTACTCGGTCTTCGCCACATTTAACTTCAGACCACCGCTCTCGAGCGTCTCCTTCCACCGGTTGACCTTGCGCTCCAAAAGTCGCCGGTCCTCCTCCACCAGTGCAATGTCATCGGCATACATCAACAACCAGGGCGCAGAGTCCTGGATGTGAGACGTAATGGCGTCGAGCACAACACTGAAGAGGAATGGACTCAGCGGCGAGCCTTGGTGCACACCGACATCAATCGGAAAAGGATTCGTATCGCCAACGGCGGTCCGAACGAAGGACTCGGATCGGAGGTACATGTCTCTGATAATGTCCACATAGGCTTCCGGTATCCCTTTCACCCTCATCGCCCACCAGATTGCCTGTCGCGGCACACAGTCGAAGGCCTTCTGCAGGTCTAAGAAAGCCATGTGCAGTGGCGTCTTCTTCGCCTTGTATGCCTCGCCAAGCATCCTGAGTGCAAATATCGGGTCGGTAGTGCCACTGCCAGGACGGAAGCCGTATTGACACCCAGAGATAATACACTCTTGGCGGAGCCTGGACTCGATGACGCGTTCACATCGACATTTGGTAATGTCGAGTGTCGCCTTTTCCCGAGTCTTTGCGAGCCGATAGATGAGCTTTTGACCCTCCACAGTCTCCAACTTCTCATACAGAGGAGTCAGAGACTCGTGTGGGGCCTTGGCCACAGCTCGCTTTGCAGCGCGTTTTGCGAGGTTGTACGCAGCGCGGTCTTTAGGAGAGTTAGTCGCTTGCCACTTTTTGGAGAGTGTCTTCTTCCTGAGAATTGCCTCCCGGACTGTCCCACTCCACCACTAAGCCTCCCTGTTAAGGGTGCGACCGCCCTTAGTTGTTCCGAGCTTCGACTTCGCAACGGTGGTGATTGCTGACTGAATGCCGCCCCACAGTTCCCCCATATCTTCGATCCCCATACTATTTTCTAATAAGGGGATCAGAGCTTCGCGGAAACTATGCCCAGCAGGTCCATCCAGCAACCACCACTTTATCCTTGGTGCTCGATACTCGGTCACTTTGGGTTTCGGTGTTACCTTCACATCCATAACAAGGAGACGATGCTGTGTCGTGAGACATTCTCTCGGGATAACCTTGCAGTTGGTTACTTTGCTGATGTGGCATCTCCTTATGAGCAGGTAGTCAATTTGTGTTGAGTGGGGCCCACTTTTGTATGTGATGATATGTTCGGGTTTCTTTTGGAAGAACGTATTCACAACAGCCAGGTTCTGAGAACAGTGAGTCCCCCTCTGCGTTACGTGCGCCAAAACCATAGCCGCCATGAACACGCTCATTCTCCCGACGATCCTCACCTACATGCCCATTCAGGTCCCCACCCACCACAATGCTCTCGGATTGGAGCAGATTACGCATAGTGTCATCAACAAGGGTCCAGAAGGCTTCTTTCTCCGACTCCGAACAACCCGCTTGCGGGGCGTAAGCACTGATCAAGTTGGTAACAACCCCCTCAATCATTACTTTAACCCGCACAAGCCGGTCACTCCGTCTGTCGATTTCAAGAATACTCTCCCGAACGCTCGAAGACAACACTACGGCAACCCCGTTCCGGCCTATGGGAGATCCACTGTAAATCAGTTTGTAACCCTGCCCGATATCCCGAGACTTGCCACCCTTCCATCGCGTTTCTTGAAGAAACTACTCTCGGCATTTACCGGTGAGAGAGCCAATGTTCCATGTGGCGAAACGGAGCTTGGTTGGTACTCGCGTTTTTGGCCGCGCCCGAACCGTGCGCGGTAGCTCTTGCCCACTTGTAACAGGCTTAGGGCGATGGGCCTGCGCGTCGTTTTGCGGCGACGCCCTAGCCGTACCAACACTGTTCCCTTTTTCCATACCATTAGATATGACGGAGCCTTTGGTATTACATGGGGCGACCCGCCGTCTGACCCCCACAACCTATAAATTGGGAACCAAAGGTTCGCCATTGCCTCGTTCGTAAGGTCAGCAGAGTGCACCGCGAGCAGGTGAGGTTGGCTTTGGTCCTTAGGTGTTGGTGGACCATTTACACCCCAATATCACTATCATCCTCTCATTATATTCTAACTAAACTCACTATAGTTTACCTAAACTACATAATATGGAAATGGTCATCAAAATGTATAAACAGTCATTTTGTATTAGATTCATTGAGTTGAGTTAAACATTGTATTTATTCATAAAGTCATTCCTAGCAATTTAAAATTCATATGTAAAAATAATGCCAAAATGAATGTAAAAATATTTTAATATAAAATTTATATGAAGAGATTGTTCAAGGTAATAAAAATATATAAAGAAACATTTAGTTAACTTTTTTGGGGCATATGTGAGCAGTACACTTCCTGTGGCTAAAGAGAGAGAATAGAGAGAGATATGAATATTTCTTCAATTTCTGCACAACATATTTTATTACTTTTATTTTTCACAATAAGTTATTGAATTATATCATTTGCTTATAATATTCTTGTGTATGTCATGAAAGTTACTGAAAAAAATGGGTAAACAGTACATAATAAATACTTTTTTTCTTAATGTATCTATTGCACTTAACTTTTTTATTTAAGAGCCAACTTTATTTAATAAGAACAATGATTTTTTTTTTCATCAGATGACAGTTTAAGTATTCTGGTTCATCATATCGGGTTGTAGCATAGGACAAAGAAAAATTAAAATGATTTGATATCACTAAATTTAAGATAGGAATCCAACAATGGTATTGCAATGATCTTTATCAGGTTATAATATTTGAATTAACATGGGTTTATAGACCAATACATGTTCTTATCAACTGTAAGATATTAATGATAAGTCCATTGTTATTTTTAAACATAACTGAAGTATCATTTAATACTTTTAAGCTAATGTATTTTAGAATTTGGGCTTATGACATGTTCTTGGAAATAAAATCGAATACACCCAACAGTCACATAAATAGTCCCGACCCCACACTAAGATTGAGTCTTGTGTTATGAGTATCAGATCAGAAACTACGAGAGACTTTTCAGTCTCACAAACACCCAGACCGGAGAGAAATACTTGTGGGCTTTATAAACATTTGTCTTGATACAGGAATGGAACCTACAGCCTCTCATTTCACAGCTGACCACTGAGGCTGAAATAAAACACTTGTTTTTGAATTAAGAATATTCAAGATAATTGTACAGCAATTAAATTTATTAAGATTACACCATTTTTGCATATTATGTAGATAAATCATGCCTTAATTACTCTTTATGATGAGATGGCTTCCTAAGATGCTATATCGCTGTGGCAATGAAGAGAGCAGCAAGTCAAAGGCGCGCGTTTTTTTAAATCACTGATTTGGAATGTACATCCAATATGCTTTCTTCCTATCTAGGTTTCTTACACCAACGTAAATTAGAAGTGCATTTTCTTCTTCGAAAAATTATAATTAAAAATAAATATTTATATAAACTCACGCCTTTTTCCCAGAAGGGGTAGGCAGAGGTGCCAGGTTACACACATTTCACCTTGTGTGGTCTGTCCCACGATGTGATAGGGGCGAGCCTATCGCCTATCGGGCACTAATTCTTGACACTGGGCTGATAGTGAACACAAAAATATAATATCACTTTGCACAACCCGGAGTTGAACCCAAGACCTCAGCGTTGTAGTCGTTTCGTAGTACAACTGCGCCATCGCGGCACTCAATTCATATTCAATGTACATTTCAAACAGGTTCATCAATGAATCAGTTTATTTGTGTGGTTTTACTTATGTTTTCACACGAATTTTATTGTGTGAAAACAGTGATTAGAATATCAAAGTATTGTAATATGTCAGTTTTGACTGTAATTATTCATTATTAATTTTCATAAATATCAACCTTTTTTGATTATTACTTTTAGCAGATTAAATTCTTCTTTAATAGTGTTTAATGGTCTTCGCCATAATCTGAAGGCTTGTATTGCAGGCATACTTAAAAAAAATTCATTATTTTTCCATTGTTAAAAATATACGCTAATCCTAATTAAGATTAAAGTTTCGTATCCTAGAAATCTGTAACTATAAGGGAATTATTATTTTCATAACTTCTAACAACTTAATTCATAGAGAGTTATGAAACTATTTAAGTTGTCGAATGTATTCGATCAAATGAAATTACTCAAAAAAAAAACGTTAAATTCAAAATTCGTTCGATAGGGACAAAACATTCCATATCGAAGATAGGTTTATAAATTCAGTTGCGTAATAATAGGGTGGCATAGTGCGCAAAATGCCACGGGCCCCCGGTCTAAGGGGCCCCCGGCCCGGCAGGGCCCTGGTCCGACAGGGTCTCAGGCCCGACAGGGCCCTAGCCATATTAGGTCTCGGGCTCAAGTCCGACAGGGTGTAAGCTTAGAATAATGTAACATTATTAACGAAATTAATAACAATAAACAATTGGCTACATTTTACACAAGAAACATTGTATCATAATATTTGATAAATAAATTTTGGTTTTGTGTAATCTTAAAAAAAAATGACAATAAATTATTATTAATTAAATGAATATTAAGGCAATATTTTCAAAATAAGTATAAACATGTCTTGTTCTAGAAATTATTAAATGGAAAACGAAAAAGGAAAGAGAAAGAAGGAGTCTGAAGCAATAAATAAAACAGTTATCAGAAATAAGTCAGTACTTTCGGGACGAGTGATCGGTGTCTTTTTGAAGGATAAGTTCCGTAATGAACTTATCCGACAGAGAACCAAAGTGATAAACATAGTAAGCAGGATTAGCAGCAACCTGAATTGGAAGTGGGCTGATCACATTTGCCGAATAACCGATAACCGTTGGAGTAAAGGAGTTGTTGAGTGGAGATAGCATCTTGGCTAACCTAGTTTAGGACACCTTCCAGCTTGGTAGAGTAATGATTTGCATAAGGTTGACGATGCGACAAGCCGAAGACAGAGTAACATGTAGCAATTTGGAGGAGGTCTATACCCAGCAGTAGACGAAAATAGGCTGACCATGAATAAACAAAATATTTGAGTTGAGGCTTATGACGACTGGAAAATTGTAAAAGCGATATAGAGACACGAAACATCGAAAATTCACTTGGAGTCGTGTCTTTTGTTTGAACAATGGCGGTTGCTCTGTACTTTAGATGAGGGGCAACAATACATATAAAAAAATAATAAACATTTTTTTGGCGGTGATAGCTGCAATAAAGGAACTTTTTTTGGATATTGGTCCCTAAGAAAATGTGATCCTGATTTAGAGAAATTGTTAAATAAGTCAAGGCCAAATAAAATACTTAAGTCCGAAAATATTTTTAATAGACACAGTATTAAAAGATGGAACAAATTAAAGAGATTTATATTTATAATTAAGAAAATGACCTTTTCAATTTCTGTTGCATTAAAAACACTAAATCCAACTAGATGACCAGGCCGTTATGATGGCATTTTTGCCTTAAAAGTGCGGTTTCTTAAAGCCCAAAAAGCACAAACGTAAAATATTTTATTATGTTAAAAAACTAAAACGGTAAAGCACTAAAATGGTGAAGGAAAACATCGTGAGGTAACCTGCATACCATAGCGATTCATAAGAATTTCTATGGTCTGTAAGTCCAACAACCCGCGCATTAGGCCAACGTGGTAGACTATATGGCCTAAACACTCTCAATCGTACTCTCGATTGTAGAGGAGGCCCGTGCCCTGCAGTGCGACGTATACGGACTTATAAAGATAAATAGTTAAAAAACCGATGAGAAATATGAAGCCATGTCATAAAAAAATATTATGCACTGTACTGTATCAGCCCATATACGTCTCACTGCAGGGCACGGGCCTCCCCTACCGTCGAATGTACGATTGAGAGTGGTTAGACCATATAATCCATCATGCTCGCCTAGTGCGGGCTGGCGTACTTAACGAACCATAGAAATTCTTACAAATTATGAAATTACTATGGTATTCAGGTTTCCTCACGATGTATTTCCTTCACTGTCATAGTGCGTGGTGATTGACTGTCAAAACATATACGACTCCGAAATGTCAGAGGTGTCCCCTGGGATTCGAACCCGCGACCACTATGAATAATCTTGGCCGCCGCGTCTGGTCCGATTAACACAAGGCGCACCTTAGAAAGAATCCATAAAAACAAAATTATAATGTTAATTTTTTTACTTTTACGAAGGGCCCCATTTGATGAATTTTGCCACGGGCCCCCGATGGGGTAGTTACGCCACTGTATAAATTGTTTATGAATAAGACCGTATGCCTGTATTGATTACATAAAATGTTACCTCAGTGGAGATCGAACCCGTGGCCTTCCGTTTCAGAACGCACACCAAAGAATTTGTCAAATATATACCATCCCTGTTATGACAGTTGTCCAACAAGAACCCACTGAGAAATGCCACCGTAAACAAAATCTAGCGAAAAGTAGCGGTACTGTACCGCAATTTTTGTTGCTATCTCTGTCACTTACGCAGTCTCTCTATCTTCCGTCTCGTTTCACTGATTTCCCGCGTGCCGGAATTATTCGAGATTTTTTAAAGTATTCAATACGTACGGCAAAAGAGCAAACAGGTCACCTGATAAGTGATCACTGCCGCCCATGAACATTCACGACCCTTTAATCATAGATTTATTGTTGGTCTATCAAATCGGGAAAGAAAAAGGATGGAAAGACGAGAGGAGTATTGGGCATCCGGTAATCTACAATCAGCAATCGATATCAGTATAATACTTCAATGTATGAACTAGATGTAAGAAGTTGCATATTAACTTTCGGTTCGTAATAGTAGAAAAACTTCAGTAAATGAATATGCATGTACAGTTTAACACTTGAATATGAAATTGCATTCATAAAGTGGAATTTTAATCACAATGCAAATATTACTTTAGTTGTTATGCAACGAATGAGAACTTTACTCTTAGTTTGTGATGCTGGAGAGTATGTTGGTTCCTCTGTTCCCTCCATTGTATTAGATATTATTCGTATATAAAAAACAGTAACAAAACTAAACAACATCATAAAATACAAAGCAATGTTTGCCATGCCACTGCCCTCACCATCCTGAGACACAGGGTTTTAAGTCTCAACATGTCCATTGTCCATTAAGTAGTTACCCTAGCTATAATGTTCTTTAAACCGAAACAACACCGCATTTACATTGCTGTTTGGCGGAAGAAATAGACATTGCGGTGGCACCCACCCAGATGGGCTCGCACAAATGAGACATCTACTGGGACTTATTTTATTTGTTCTCAATCTTTTCGTGGGAGTAAAAGAATAGGGATGCAAACCAAAACTAGTGACGTTACTAGGTTTAACATTCTGCCCTATAATGTGTTAGATAGGAAGTAGGTATGGAACATTCGTAAATAAGCCTTTTCTGGCTGCCTTCATCCGACACTTTGATGGGGTCAGCGTAATAAAAGTTACGAACTACGTTGCAATACTTTTTGAAGCATAAAATACTATTAATAGTCTTATACGTACAAACCTACTGATAAGTTAAATCTAAATAAATATAATAGCGGAATATTTTCTTTTCTTATTTAGGTTATCACTGCCTCAATGTAATAAGATTTAGTGTAAGAATATTTTTTGGAACTCCGTTTGGTTTTGGTTTTTTTGGTTCATGTGATTCTCGTGTATTAGATCGATGTACGACCGCACTAATTGGGTAAATATATTTTCGATTTGGTTTCCAAGCCGCCGAATCTTTCGTTTTGGTTAATTTAAGGTTTTATCTGTCTGTCGCGTATCATAATAATATTAGTTATGTCTAATTTTAAATTTACTGGTGGTAGGTCTCTCATATGTGAGAGGCCATCTGGGTAGGTACCACCGCAATGTCTATTTCTCCCGTGAAACAACACTGCGTAAATGCACTGTTGTGTATCGGATTGAAGGACATTGTAGCCAGAGTAACTACTAGACATATTGAGACTTAACATCTTATGTCTCAGGATGGCGAGCGCAGTGGAACGTTCCTACTGTTTATGAGCGGTCGTATCGCTTACCATCAGGCGAACGGCTTGCTCGTCTCGCCATTTATTGCAATAAAAAAAAATTATTACATAGAAACATCAGGAAGACTTTTATAAAGTGGCGTAGTTATACCACGGTACGGTTACAAAGCTGTCTCGGGTTCGAATTCCGGGTCGGGCAAAGTGATTTTCGATTTTATATTAATTATCATCTCAGAATCAAGAATTAATACCGGTGTGGCGATAGGCTCGCCCCCTATCACATCATACAAAGCGAAATATGGGTGTCTTGGCGCCTTTGCCTCTTCTGAGAAAAAGGCGGAGTTTATGTATGTATGTATAAATCAAAGGATCAATGATTCAACTGTAATATTTCAGTTTTAAATACAGATGCCCTTACGATTTCCGTAGGAGGACGATTTTAAGTTGGATTTTATAAGCTGGGTTTTTATTTTCGCTCTTTAGATTTACTTGAAGCCTTTTAATTTTCTATTAGCCTTTTGCCGTCCTGAAATATTGCAACGCCCACAGGTCCATTATCGCCCACTACAAGAACTTGTCTAAGGGCTTTTAAGTGTTTAAAAATATAATTAACTTCAAAAATATGCTTATTTTTTCTTACATTTACGCTATCTTATACCTACATATTAAAGGATAAATTAATTTAAATTATGTTCTTTTGAGAAACACTAGTATTGGGTCTTTAAAATTTGCGTGTTAATGCGTTTGCGTGTTAATCTATAGCGTTAAGGTTCTACATACCTATACTACTATTCGAGACTAGGCAGTCCACCCACACACTAATTCAATTTCTGTCATATGGATACTCGCTTTGCTACAAACAGTAATGAAAATATTTTGTGGAATCCTCGAGATTGTCATTCTCATCATCCTCGAGATTCTCAGAAACTTAACAGTGTCATTCCTACGTGTAAATAAAATGCATGCTGCCATCAATCCTGACTTATCAAAGTAGCTGGTGTTAGAGACTGTCCCGCCCTCACACCCACCACTGCAACTCCTGTAAGCCAGGATCAACAGTGGCACGCAATGTAATGACACTGAGCATTGATTTGATTTGAGTTTCCGGGAATGCCTAACTTGGCTTAAACCCGCAACGAAATCAAGCAAAAAGTTAAATTAATAGGAGTTGGAAATAATTTATTGTCCAGAACAATGAACTAGAGAGGCAAATAACCCGGCAATAAGATTTTTGCAGCCGGAGAAGCCAGCTGCAAAGCACCACGGATGAAATCATTAGTACATTAAAATGGGACTTATTATATTATTGAAATTTACATTAACAAATTAACAGACAGCCTTCATGGCGCAGGTGGTTAGACGCTGTGAAATGAGAGGCCGCGGGTTCGATCCCAGCACCGAGAGAAATGTTTGTGCAGCCCACAAATATTTCTTTCGGGTCTGGGTGCTTGTGAGACCGAAGTCTCTCGTAGTTTCTGATACACGACACAAAACTCGACCTTAGTGTGGGGTCAGGACTATGTATGTGACAGTAGGGTGTTATTTATTTATTTCATTTATTATTATGGCTGGTGTTAGAGACTATACCGTATCTAGAAATGATCTATGATAGACCAAACAAAAAAAATAAAAGTACCTAGGATAGAGAGAAAACACCCCATCTATTATTTAAAAGAATCACATGTCAGACACAAAAAGAAAGTGTTATCGGTAATGAGGTGCATTATCAGTTCCAAAACTCCATTGACAGCAAACACGTTGTCCCAATGGAATTCAACCGGCTGCCATCCAGGCGCCTAATGCGTTTCACAACACCGAGTATCACTTACATATTGCTTCCGGTAGGCTCTGGTATTCCGATAGTGTATTGAATTTGGGATCAGAATCAGGACGTATTGCAATTTGGTTTGTATTTATTAATTGTAGAATTGTGATTTAAATACATTTTCAGTTGTACCGCTTATTATGAGCTGTGTACATTTCCTGAGAATATAAATTCTATGATAATTAGCATTCATTCTCTCTCTATCAGCCCATATACGTCCCATTGCAGGGCACGGGCCTCTTCTACAATCCAGAGTACGATTGAGAGTGGGTAGGCCATTTAGTCCACGCTGGCATAGTGCGGGTTGGCAGTTTTTTCATACCATAGAAATTCTTAAAAATTCGCTGTAGTATGCAGGTTTCCTCACTATGTTTTCCTTTACCGTTATAGTGCGTGGTGATTGACTATCAATAAACACATGACTACGAAAAATCAGACTTGTGCCCTAGTATTTGAACCCGCTACAACCGTGAGCATGTTGGCAGCCGCGTCTGGTCCGTTTATCAACACGCACTGAATTATAAAATAAGTAAAAGATGTTCGCCATTAATATCATCGATACTTATTCAAAAACACATTCCCATGTTAAATAATTCATTTGATAATGTTATTTCCGATCGATAAATACCAATTACAGCGTTCATCACTCCATATTTTTTACTCCATTCACAAAAACCCGATTTTCTCGATACGATGTTTATACTCATTGAGTAAATAATTAATACACCTGTGTATGGCGTTTAGATTTTAATACAATGCGTTTTACAATGCAAATTTTTGTGTTTTACATTCAATGGATGATTTCATTTTTTTATTATGGAGCAAATTAAAATAAATAAATATACCGAACAAACATAGACCGCACATTAAGATCAATTAACTATTGTGTCGTGGGTATCAGAAACTATGAGATACTTTTTGGTCTCACAAACATCAAGACTCCCCACAAACATTTGTGTCCGTGCGGAGATCGAACCCGCGGCCTCTCGTTTTACAGCTGGAGTCTAACCAACTGCGCCACGGAGGCTATCTATGTCCTAATTTGTACATATTCGGTTCTGAAGACGTGGACAATGGAGGGTAGCATCCCTTTATGTCAGGTGAAGTAACTGTTTTATCACAGTGGTTGTTTCTTTACATATTGGCATAAAGTTGCGAGGTATTTTTGTCACTTGCCAATCTATTTTTCTTACCAAATAGCAGTGTAAATGCATAGTATTAGCCAGAGTAACTACTGGACTTATTGAGACTGGACATCTCATGGCTCAGAATGGCGCGCAGTGGAATGCCAAGCGTTGCTTTGTAATTTATGGTGTTTTTGATTTTGCTACTGTTCATGAGTAGTCGTCTTACTTTTTTTAATCATCAATCGAATGGCAAAACTTTATAACCCACAGTGGTATCTTTAGTTCGTTGCATTATCACCCGCTTTATTACAGAGGGAAGTCGACAAAAATATATCCAAATCCTATTAATTAAATTTTATCATTGACTAGCGGCCCGGCCCAGCTTCGCCTGGATGGAAATATTCTTTCACTCCACTTCACACCTGAAGGCAGTCTTTGTGATATTGATTCGTTGGTGTGAGAAGTGGTGGGAGTCGCCCGACGTGACGGCCCAGTGGTGGCATGCGCGTGAGCTGCGCGCGGTACTGGACAGTACTTAGACATTGCAACATTACTTTATTTTTCTAAAATAAATGTAGCCTAAGTTACTCCTTCTTATATCAGCTACCGGACAATAAAAGTCCCGTCAAAATCGGTCCAGCCATTTCAGAGATTAGCCGAAACAAACAGACAGACAGACAAACAAATTCTAAGGTCATTTTCGTTATAGGTAACGTGTATATAACGATATGTAGTTGCAATTTTTTTTTATTTTCTCTTTACAAACAGACATTTCAATTTTATTTATAGGTATGTATAGATTTGGTTGCGGGTTAAAGACAAGTTAGCACAAGGTCTTCATGAACGCGGGACCTCCGTGATTGCGGAGGTACCACGTTGTGGCTATAATACCTAGGTGTGAGCCTTATCTATTGTGGTCTATCCTAGCGGTCCGTAAATACAGAACCGATTCTTGGGTTATAGTCCGTACGATACGGACTATGCGGTCGCGGAAGATGACTATATATCTCTTGGCCGGCCAAGAGACCTAGGATGTCTACGTGTGAGAGAGCTCCCGAGGGTGACTGACATGATGCGAACTGAGTCAACGCAAATTTCCTACCACCGCTTCCTAGTGTTAAAGACAAGTTAGATATTCCCTGAGACTTGGCGAGCTCAATACTCTGTGCCATTAAAATGTGTGCCACTGTTGATTCTGGCTTACAGGAGTTGCAGTGGGTGTGAGGGCGGGACAGTCTCCTAACCTACAGTCGCACACTACTAAACAAACGGACCGACAGTAACGAATGACGTCATTAGGTTGCGTAGTTAATTATATGCACGCGCAGGTTATATGTGATCCCAAAATAAACTAGCGAGACCAAGTTAACTCTGTCATTTAACTATTTATAGAGGATCGATACAGAAACACCACAGTAACCTTTTATAATTAGCTGCGGTTCTCATGAACGCGCCAGGGTGGGATTAGGACTAAGGATAGGGGGGGCGTGGTGCCCGTTAATAGTAGACATTTCTTAGGAAAATTTATTGGTTTTCTGCTAACTGTATTGTATTTCTTGCCTACGATAGTAGTGCTACAAAATGTGACGAGTGAAAATAAATAGGTGTAGTGAGTACTTTCATAGTATTTTTTCTATCAGAAACATTCATGGCTTGTTTATTGTATGCTACTGTGTGATAGGCAGAGAACTTCAGGTCTTAATTGGATGAAAATAAAATAATATGAAAGCTAAAAAAAAATATGGCCACATAACAAAAAAAATGTAATAGTGAAATTCATCGTTGAGTTTCTGCCTTTTAAAATATCATCGCGAGGCAGGCATATGAGAGACCTACCACGATTAATTCATTAAAAAAACATAATTTCTCGTGACTGCTCTGCATCTAATTTAGCAGTTCCAATTCGCCATTACAAAAACAAAACGATGAGTGGCAAATTGACTCACAGATATATTACGCATACTCTACTGTTTTTTGATATGGTAACCAGCTGATATAAAGCAAGCGTGTAGCGTACGCAGATATCATCTGTAGTAAAAACACTTCGGAGAATTGTGAATCATGTGTTTTCCTACATTAAAAGTATGCGGTGCATTAAAATGGACGGGGTTAGTTTATTTTAGAATTTCATTCTAGTATTGTTTTGATTTTGGCAGTAACGAGAGACTGCGGGTTCGATTCCCGCACTAAGACAAATATTTGTGTTAATCGCAGGTATTTGTTTTGGGTCTGGATGTGTGTGAGAGTTGGTTCACGACACAAGACTCGATTTTAATTTTGGGTTAGGTGGGTTATTTATTTATTTATTTTAAAACATTCGAAGTTCGTATCGTTTTTATAGAGTAACCCCCCAGAACTATGCAGCTATGTGACTTGGGTGTATTTGTTTATTCATTTAGTTAGGCCTGAGAAGTCTGTTATATGCAAGACCTGTTGATGTATTTGACCATTTAAATGGTAGTGTCTATTGCCCTGTAAAGGTCAGCGCATACCGGGACGTAATGGCAAGGGATTTTTTTCTGTACAAAGGATATTAAAACTTATATGGTAGAGATACGACATAAATTACAATATTTCTTTATGCCGTGGCATCCAAAGGGGTTTCTTGAGGCGGCATTGGACAGCGTGCCAAGGGATCCCCAGCGGGATGCCGGATGCGGTATGGATGTTGCTCATTCCAGAAAGCCACACATTGTTTGATATGGTGGTGTTTATTTGTTGTGTAGGATGATTGTCATTGTGGACGGTGTTTTACCACTAGTGATACTTAAGATGAGTTTCCTAGGGCGTTCTGAACTAAATTGTTTTGATGTCTCCTCTATCATACACTGCTGTATTAGCAAAACTTATTTGTATTATTATCGACTGAATGTCCGCACGTCATGAAAGTCTCTCATCGAAAATCAGCGTTGCATTGCTGCTCAGGTGGTGTTGCAGCATATTAGCTGAATGTTAACTTTTCTGACGCAATATTTATCATCTTTTTACTTTAACTGTTTTACTAACTCTTCTAAGGCACGCCTTTTCATAATACATAAACTTACGAGTTTATGTATTATGAAAAGGCGTGCCTTTTTTCTAGAAGGGCTAGGTAGGGGTGCCAGGATTACCCACATTTCGCTGTGTATGTTCCGTCCCACGATGTGATAGGTGGCGAGCCTATTGCCATATCTGGCGTAAATTCCTGTTCTACTAACTCTTCTGTAATTTATTGTGCCAGTAACACATATTCTTTCTTTTCTTTCCATATTAATAAACTTAAAAGTAGTGTAATTATCGATGGTTAAGACATCTTAAGTCCGACAAGTTGCCCTCTCAAACTTGCGGTTTTAGATGTCCCGTGCTCAATAGTGTGGGATTATTATACAGATAAAAAGCAATAGATAAATTGAATTAATTTATTAATATGGTTGGTCAAGTATTGTTCCGGACAGATGTCACTCTCGAAACGTAAATGTGTTTATGACAAGGTCGTATTTATTTATATTCTATATAGAATTTACAATTTGATGGAACAGCCGCGGTGATGTATTTGAAACTCCATAGATGCTTTGAATATTGTGATTAAACTCTGGATTAAACTTGAATTAGGTCTAAAATAAATATAGTCAAGTCATTTCATGAAAAATCTATAGCTTTGTGGAGTTCATAGTAAGTTATTAATTTATGTTGCTTAAAGCTTTGGTGTTTTCAGCAAGAAATCCCTTTGACGCTATAAATGACTAAATAATAAGTCATTTCTCATTTTTAAAATAATACCATTATTTATGGATGTTATAACTTTTTAACATCCCGTCGTTTCGATTACTTTACAGCAATAGTGGTCACGGGGTGGACTCCACTAAAAATTAAACCAAATCCGCGATAAAATCCGTAAAAAATTGTTTGATTACAATATGTTACATTCGTTTAATCTAAGAAACCAACAACAAAAAATTATAAATTAAAAGGTTTCACTCTATCTTCTCTCACCAATAAGTATTTACTAGGTAACATGTCTGTAAAATCATTAGAATTATAGGAGAAATGGTAGATACATACTTTTACAAAAAATATTAGTAGTTGTCTATAGTTATTAATACATAATTACCTACCAATTGTTTGTATTAAAGAGATTATTTTTCCGACCCAAATATCGACCAATAGAATTGCACCATTCGACGTCACGTGGTACAACCTACATGGTGTTATACTGATAATTTTTTGAAAATTTTCTCTGGTAGTTGCTATATATAAAAAACAAAACATGATCCAGTCAAATTAACCACACGTCAAACTGACAGGTTAAATACAATTGTGAAAATTGGAGATTTTGCATGAAAATGAGTTTGAAATTAAAATTTGGGACGGAAAAATAATCCCCCGAATACCACACGAGCTTCAGCTCTTGTGGTATTATAAGTGATTATTATTATATCTCTTTTATATCAACTCCTTCAAGATTTTTTGCCTAAAATGTAACCATATACTATTATGAAACATTTAAAAAGAATTCCAAACGCTGCCGGGTTCTTGAATTCGGCGCACAATAGTTAGCGCGTCGACACTTCTCGCCCGTGCTAACTGCTAGTGAAAGTTGCACAGGATTAACGCTCTTCACTTCTCAATATTCAGTATACTGCATTCCACAATTATTTCTATACTTACAGATTTTATTGGGTGTGTATGATATGAGATCACTATGGATTCTCTCGGGGAACACAAAAGTAGAGTATTATTAAAATATATCGTTGAAATTATACATTATCTACCAGTATTTTTGTTACAATTAATGGAAAAGTAAACTTGCCTGATATAAGCTCTAATAGCTGGAGAGCTAGTGAACCCTCCGACTAACGGTCTTCCTGTAAGGTTAGAAATTTGTACACTTATGATTTATAGCATGCTAAGGGCAATAGCGATGACCTGGCAGGCGTCAGCCCTGCACGTCATCAGCCCCTTTATTTATTAAATTGTAAAATATTTAGAGAAAAAAACTTGATTCTGTAAGCTTCAAAATTTAATAGGATGTAGTTTGTCTATAGAGCATGTCTGGGACGTTCTGAAACGACGCGTGAGATCAGTACAACCGGCTCCGCAGACCATCAGAGAGCTGAAGAATGTGATTACCGCGGATTGGGAACGTATTCCGCAAGCAAGTATCCGGGATATCCTCGCTAGCATACCCAGACGAATTCAAGCTGAGATTTCAGCTAGAGGGGTTCACACTCGATACTAAACATTTATCTGCTTTTACTTTATTAAAGAAAAAACAAACAAAAATCTTTGTTAAATTTTACTTCACGAGCATATGCACTACTAGCGAGCATACACTACTAGTGAACTTTAGCATTAAAACCCATAAATTTTATCAAAATGTTATGATAATACTGACGAAAACGATTATTTGCTTATTAATTTACAAAATTGTGAAAGTAAAACTACCTATAATTATTATCAAACAAACCAATAGTAACATTTGAAATGGTTCATTGCTTAGGTGCCCGTTTTTTTACAAATGAGTTTATTTATAATATATTATGCAGTTCTTAATACTCGTAATTGTTATTGCAGTTCGCGTTGCAGGATTCCTTGTGCTATATATTATAGCAAGGAACTTTTCATAACGCGCATCATTTAATTTTGAACGTTTCGAACCGTACATTTGGCATACAAATTTCTCGAATATCGGATGTTTTTTGTTTTTTTTTTCTACTACTTCTGCATTTCCTAATGCTTTGAACGTCTTCTGCTACTCTACTACATTTATTTTTATTTCATGTTACTCGCACTATATGCGTTCACGTAACACCTCTTACTCGCACGCCCTTAGCAGCTTCCCCTCGCCTGTCAAAGTCTTATGATATTCAAAACCGCCTGTCATTGTACATATTTATTCTAAAACGTTTACTCTAAAACATATCCAAATTTCAACTATACAGGAAAAAGTTTATTTTACCTCATCAACTGAGCTCCTTTCAATAAACCTGTCACATACTTATGCTCATTGTAACTGCCTGGATTTTTTTTCCAAGATTTACAATTAATAAACTACATCCTATTAAATTTTAAAGCTTACAGAATCAAGTTTTTTTCTCTAAATATTTTACAATTTAATAAATAAAGGGGCTGATGACGTGCAGGGCTGACGCCGGCCAGGTCATCGCTATTGCCCTTAGCATGCTATAAATCATAAGTGTACCAATTTCTAACCTTACAGGAAGACCGTTAGTCGGAGGGTTCACTAGCTCTTGGGCTATAAGCGATATGACCCAGATATGACCGCTCATAGACTGTAGCAAAACCAAACAACACCAGTTTAGGTGCCACCGCAATATCTATGTGTTCCGCCAAACAGCAGTGTGAATGAAGTGTTGTGTCCCGGTTTGAAGGACATTGTAGCCAGAGCAACTACTGGACATAATGAGACTAAACATCTTATGTCTCAGGATAGCGAGCGCAGTGGAATGCTAAGTATTGCTTTGTAATTCAAGATGTTGTTTGCTTTTGCTAATGTTCATGAGCGGTCGTATCACTTACCATCAGGGGTGGCATGGTCGTCTCGCCAATCAATACAAAAAAAACGAAATATCTAGCAAATAAGACTAAAAGGAATGTCTATATTTAGAACTATTTTCTCACGCTCGCATTGTGGTGGTTTTTTTCAGACGGGGAGTAATCAATTCAATTAAATCGGATAATAGAGGAAACGTTACAGTGATTGCACGGTCGATAGTAATTACTGATAAAGATTCTATTACTGTTTTAGGAACTATGGTGCGACTATTGAACATACTCTTTATATATTGCGGATTAGGAAACTCAAGTGAGAGGGCCCGAGAGTATCCCGGTTCAAGGATCTCGCTCCGAGCTAGATCTACGCTAGAGCCCATTAAAAGTCCAAACTCGTTTCGGACTTAATCAAGGAACGACACCGTTTTTACGGGTCGCTTGGACTGGTCACACCCAGGAGGGTTACGCTTAGGTATTGTTATCACAACATGGGGCCTCTGTTATCCCAGAGGTCCTGTGTTTGTCAAGGCCTTGCGATTCAGATTTGAAGCTTTGAAGGCAAGGGGCAGGATGCAACAGGTAGAACTGATAATAATTATCGATGGGATGATGTTATATGTCTACTTACAAGGTGATTAAAGCACTTTATGCAGGTAGGAAATGACTAGATGCAGATCGAGATTCGGCGACTACTATCTCTATGTATAGTAGAATTTCGTGGCCCACTGGATAAGGCGTATCTTAGATTTTTTGTAGGACTATTAATGCTACAAGTTTCTTTAAGATGTTTATGTGTCTATTAAAGCTTTTTACCAGCGAATACATACTTAAAAATGATAACTGAACCGTCTATCCTAGAATCGAATTGGAGACTTCCAATTTCACAGTGTTTCCCGTTCCTAATTAAGCTGCCGCCCACTCAGCAACAGATTTTAAGCTAAACGAAGACTGTCTCTTGTAAACAACAAAGCAAAGATTGCAATTGTTTACTTGTTCTATATTTATAGGCGGGAGCCCCGTAGTTTTTTTCACACCGATCGGTTCGCTGACTCGCTATGGATCGATTGCCTAACTTTTCCAGATTTTTTCCTTAGTCATCATCGGAGAATTTGACACGCCAGTTGCTTCTGGTTGACTTTTTGTTCTGCCGGAAGTGTTTTTAAGCCTTTTGTGCGTTCGATTGAAGATTTAAATGGAAAGATTTAATAATTATCTTTGATTAGATGTTCTGGATGAGGTTCGTTTATGTTGGATTTCGTTATGAAGGCTTTTATAGCAATGATTTTGAAATCTAAATATGAATTTTTATGATAGACTTTCTATAAAGTTTAACAACAGGTTCTAGAATGCCGAAAAACTATTACATTGTAGAACGAATATAATAAACATCTGTTTATTTCACGCACTTCTTTTCTCTCAAAATATTATTTTGAACTCCAGTGTAAATGTTCTTAAAAATACTATAATCAGCTGAAAATAAAACTGCATTGTTGCTAAAGATGCCTACTGATAAAGGAAAGTGAAAATAATTCCCCGAATACATATGGCGGCTTGTAAATCACGTCCTAAAGGTGTTGGCCCACTGCGCACGCCTGTGATAACGAGGTAAAAGTGCATTCCACACACAGATGGCTATTTGTGGGTAGCTCACGGTACTAATGGGTTTTCGGTGGAGTTTTTTTTAAAATAACGAATAAGGGAAAGACATAATCCTCCTCCTTTCGCACTCGGGTAAAAAAGCTGATGACTAGTTTTTTTTTTTTTTTGATGATTGTATTAAGTATACTCGAGAAAAGTAAACCAAAACGTCAGCAGTGACTATCACTGCTGATGTTTTCTATAAAAACTGTCATTCGTTTTAAGAGATTGTTTCTTATTCATGTCACCGATGTGTGGATTTAACCTAGGTAATTACTCTAAGATTTAACCTGTGTCCATCCCGTTTAGTGTAAGCTGGAAATGTAGTGTTGATCGGTCAGCAAAAATCATTTTAAAGAGATACTATATTCGAATTATACTGCCCTTTACAGCCTCTGTGGCGAAGTTAGACGCCGACAGTGAAACGAGAGGCCGCAGGTTTGATCCATGCCCCGAGATAAGTATTTGAGTGACCCACAGTATTTTATTTTAATATTCTTTGTTTATTTATTTTTTAAATTTTGAACAATTTCAATAGTTCAGAGGATTGTATGCTTTAAGGCATTTCGTCCCAATCGACCATAAGGCACTTGTCACATTTTTTTATTGCCATGAATGACGAGACTAGCTTGCTATTTGTCTGATGGTAAGCGATATGACCGCTCATGAACATTAGCAAAACCAAACAACGCTTTGAATTACCTAGCATAGCATTCCACTGCGCGTGCCATCCTGAGACATAGATGTTAAGTCTCAATATGTCCAGTAGTTACTCTAGCTACAATGTCCTTCAATCTGAAACACAACAGTGCATTTACACTGCTGTTTGGCGGGAGACATAGACATTGCAGTGGTACCCAGGCGACCTCTCACATATGAAAGACCTACCATCAGTAAAAAAGACTGAAGATGTTAAGTCTCAATATGTCCAGTAGTCACTCTGACTACAATGTCCTTAGACCTACCACCAGTAAATATCCTCTGAAAGTGAAGGTTAGTATGCTCTTTAACATTCCTCGCTCTAATGGTATTAACATGTGTAAGAGACTTTCTCGGACATAACGTATGCTCGTATGACACTTTCGCGCGACACTTGTCATGGTGTACGTTGAATCGTAATGGGACAGCGGTTTGCATTGTACTGCACGTATTCAGTTCATATGAACTTATAACTGCAAATAATCGTACGTTTAACTACATACATATAGTCACTGCTTTTATCCCAGAAGGGTTAAGCAGATGTGCCAGAACACCCACATTTCGCCTTGTATGTTCTTTACTGTCCCACGATGTGATGGGGGAGAGCCTAACACTATATCGGGCACTAATTCCTGACTCCAGGCTGATAATGAATAGGAAAATTCAATATCACCTTGCCCGACCCGGGATTCTGAATGTCTAACTTGTTTTTGACCCGCAACGAAAGTAACCACAAAGTAAAATTAGTGTAAGTAGTTGGAAATAAATATGTTAATTCAATCGTTCAAAATATTATATAACAAAAAGCATGCAGTACAGACTTATAAACCCACGGTTATCACCTGGTTGCATATCATGCTGCGCACGTACTCAATACAACATTCGTGGTGGTCGATGCATACCATCACATGTTAATGAACATATAAAAATTCTAATTTATTTATTTAGGTGACTTATAAAAAGCAGAATCAGTTGCAAAAACAAAACACAAACGCCATTAAGTGTAGTAGTAGTAAGACCCGACGTAAGGACCCCCCCCCCTCTTTAAGACCGTACCATCAATGTAATTATTACAAAGGCTTTCTGACTTCAATAGAGATCACTTTTAAATAGTATCGATTCTTGAATTTATACCCGATGAATCGATGTTTCCATAACATCTCTTCTAAAATAGTGCCGAAAACTAGCTGCCTTGTAGCTTAGAATATACGCCTTATAAGCTAAAATGAACTTAAATATAAGTTGTGTAGGTTGATAATAACATAGCATATCCATAGCTGTCGAAGTGCCACCGGTTGTTTTTAATAAAGTCCCAAGACTCACGTCGATGAGGGCGTGACGTGTAGACACGTAACATTACTGCATATTGGAAGGGATTTGGAGGAGCAAAAGGCTTTTTTACCTCGCTTATCTGTTTTAGGCAGGGAAAATCAGCTTATATACAACTCTTTTGTATTGAGTTCATTGGCTCGGAGTTACAAAGACAGAACACTGTTTTTGAATTGAATTGAGAATATTTTGCCCTCTCACTAAATCTTATCAGCATGGATTATTCAAATTGTCCTGGATGGCGAGACGAGCATGCCATTTGCCTGATGATAAGCAATACGAGCGCTCATGGACAGTAGCAATACCAAACACCACCATGAATTACCAAAGCAGTGCTTGGCATTCCACTGCGCTCACATACACATAACATGTTAAGTCTCAATATGTCGAGTAGTTACTCTGGCTACAATGTCAAACCTAAACACAAAAGTGCATTTAAACTGTTGTTTGGCGGGAGAAATAAACTCAGTTGGCCTGTCGCTTGTGAGACCTACCACCAGTACCATTAATTAAACTGCATCGATTAAAATTGACCATAGCTTTAGCTTTGACGATGTCAACCCAATGCATTTGGTCCTTTCAGGCATGTGGCGATTTCAGAGTTAAAGTTGAAGATATTTTCAAAATTACTTGATGTATTTGAACCTTGACTTTATAATCGACTAAGTTTATGAGTATTTGTATAATATTGACACGAGTGAGCGGACCAAGTAATTGTTGCAAATGGTTTTGGGGGTCATCAATGGTGTGTAAAATGTCGTGTTCCGATTGCTTCGGAAAATATACCATTTTTTTTATATTTGAAATATATAATAATAATAATAATAATAACTCTTTATTATAACACCATATACAAAAGATAAACAAAAGACAAAAACAAAAGAAAAAAGAAGAAAACAATAGTTATAGAAAAATAAAGTTGGTGATATAACTGGCGGTCTTATCGCTTTAAGCGATCTCTTCCAGACAACCGGTTGGTAAAGGAAAGATCCAATGGTTATGGACGGTGCTTATTATTAACAATAAACTTACATACAATATAAATATATAAATACCGATATAAACGAATAAATGCAAGATATGATACACTTAAATACAATATAATACATAAACATACATATATACATAACAATAATAGTGAATGACGATAAATCTATTGCGAAAGGTAGAAAGCTTTCACCCTTGATTTAAATATTTCCAGCGAGGACGATCGCTTAGTTGTAAGAGGCAAAGCGTTCCACAGCCGCACTGCCTCAACAGTAAAGGAACGGTCATAAAATGACGTCCTATGTGCTGGAAACTGCAACATCAGATTCTCTGATGACCTAAGACAATGTGAATTAGCAGTATGTAGGAAGTTAAAACGTTCCTGAAGGTAGCGCGGAGAAGAGGGATTAAACAGAACACTGTAGAGAAGAGACAGGATATGAGCATTTCGGCGATGACGTATAGGGAGCCACTTGAGCCTGTTACGATATTCAGAAACATGGTCATATTTGCGCAAACCAAATATAAACCTGATACAAAAATTTTGAAGGCGTTCAAGCTTATTTAGCTGGGCCTCAGTAAGATCGAGATAGCTGGTATCGGCATAGTCGAGAATAGGGAGCAAGAGAGCTTGTGCAAGCGCAATCTTAGTGGTAGTCGGAAGAAAATTACGCAATCTACGCAACGAACCAGCAGAGGCAAACAATTTACGACTAACTAACTACTAATATATTAGAGATGTATGTAATTGTTTGACCTTATTTTATCTAATAAACTTGTCTACTATCTTGTGCGGTCTTTAGAAAGATTTTGAGACCAAATCTGTATTTAGACCTGAACATAAATTGGCAATAAGGTCCTGTAATATTCGTAACGGATCAAACCATTCAAAAACAGGCGTCCAAATATTTGCGTCGTACTTATCGGTTCTACGGAGGTTCTACGGACAGCTTTACACCTCGGTTGCCAAACTGCTGTTAGCTCGGCCGAAGACCCGAGAGCCGAGTTGATCCGACACTTTAGCGATGATATCCCGGACATCAGCCTGTGTGAGATTGAGATGGCCCTGAGGCAACTTAAAAACAACAAGGCGCCGGGCGAGGACGGAATAACTTCAGAGCTTCTGAAAGCGGGCGGAACGCCGGTACTGAAAGTCCTTCAGAGGCTCTTCAAGTCCGTTCTCCTCGAGGGCTCAACGCCAGAGGCATGGAGCAGGAGCGTGGTGGTACTGTTCTTCAAAAAAGGTGATAACACTTAGCTGAAGAATTACAGGCCCATCTCGCTCCTGAGCCATGTCTATAAGTTGTTTTCGAGGGTCATCACAAATCGTCTCGAACGCAGGTTTGATGACTTCCAGCCTCCCGAACAAGCCGGTTTCCGAAAAGGCTTTAGTACCATAGACCACATCCATACGCTTCGGCAAGTTATACAAAAAACCGAGGAATATAACTTGCCGCTTTGTTTAGCGTTTGTGGACTATGAGAAAGCCTTTGATTCGATCGAGACTTGGGCTGTGCTACAGTCTCTCCAGCGGTGCCATATCGACTATCGGTACATCGAAGTGTTGAAGTGTATATACAACAACGCCACCATGTCGGTCCGAGTACAAGATCAGAGTACGAAGGCTATTCCACTACAGAGAGGCGTGAGACAGGGAGATGTCATATCTCCGAAACTGTTCACTGCCGCGCTGGAAAATGCCTTCAAGCTCTTGCAATGGAAAGGATTCGGCATCAACATCAACGGCGAGTATATCACTCACCTTCGGTTTGCCGACGATACGAGACGAGTCTTGGCAGAATCGCTGGAAGACCTTAGCACTATGCTCGAAGACCTCAATCGAGTCTCCCAACAGGTGGGTCATAAAATGAACATGGACAAAACGAAGATCATGTCGAATGTCCATGTTGTGCCCACCCCCATCGGTGTTGGGGGCTCGACTCTTGAAGTTGTTGACGAATATGTCTATTTAGGACAAGTGGTCCGGTTAGGCAGGTCCAACTTCGAGAGAGAGGTCAATCGTCGAATCCAACTCGGTTGGGCAGCGTTCGGGAAACTACGCGACGTCTTCTCGTCCAAAATACCTCAATGCCTTAAATCGGAAGTCTTCGATAGTTGTGTGTTGCCAGTGATGACTTACGGACCCGAGACGTGGCCTTTCACTATGGGCCTTATTAGGAAGCTCAAAATCACTCAACGAGCTATGGAGAGGGCTATGCTTGGGGTTTCCCTACGAGATCGAATCAGAAATGAGGAGATCCGTAGAACTAAAATAACCGACATAGCCCACCGGATTAGCAAGTTGAAGTGGCAATGGGCAGGGCACATAGCGCGGAGATCTGATGACCGATGGGGTCGGAAAGTGCTCGAATGGAGGCCACGTAGCGGAAAGCGCAGCGTAGGACGTCCACCCACAAGATGGTCCGACGACCTGGTAAAGGTCGCGGGACGTCGCTGGATGCAGGCTGCCTCCAACAGGTCTCTGTGGAAATCATTGGGGGAGGCCTATGTTCAGCAGTGGACTTCCTTTGGCTGATGGATGGATGGATGGATGACTTATCGGACGAATCGCATCAAACGGATCGTAGTATTCTTTGTATAGGAATTCATACAGTGCGTCCGCTGATCTGCATCGTATCACACGAATCTATCGGCAATGCCCATCCAAATGCTCTGAGGCCAATCCAAGTAAATCCGATCCGATCAAATTTCGATAGATGGCTACCGATACTGTGAACGCATTGTAAAAAAGTAATGTTAAGGGTAAGCGTCCACATGTCCGTATTGTAAGCATCGGACGTATCGCATGAAACCGATTAATTTTTCACAGTGCGTCCACTGCATCGGTAGCGATCGGATTTGCCGACGCAAGTACCAGCAATCGGATTGCCGATGTCATTTCATTAGGATTTTCGTAGTGATCGTACGTGCGGATAGTGCTTGTGAGAATGGAGGAATGCGAAGAAGAAATAGTTTTTATTGCTTGTTTGTTAGCAGAAGAGGAAGAAAATGCAAAAAAATCTAAAAAAAGGAAACAAAATCTGGATACATGACATATTCAATAAGAGATCGAAAAGTGGAGAATTTCATACACTATTTACTGATTTGTTAAATGACGACACCAAATTCTTTGGATATTTTCGTATGTCTCAAGCAAAATTTAATATTCTTGTTGACAAACTGAAACCATGTTTATTAAGACAAAATACAACATACAGGGAGGCTATAGGACGTGTGCGTCCACTGATCGGCATTCCGTATGACGTCATCGGCACGCAACGCAAAAGTTGCCTCTCGGTGCATCGGTGTTGGCATTGCCGATGTGCGATCCAAGTGCGATCCGTACAGTGCGGACTAGTGGACGCACTTGTATGGCTTTGTATACAAATAATACTATAATCCGTTTCATGCGATACGTCCGATGCTTACGATGCGGACCTGTGGACGCTTACCTTAAAGGTAAGGTTGCTCCGAGAGGCAACTTTGGCGTTGCGTGCCGATGACGTGATGATGCCGATGACAACTCCAATCAATACTGATTCTAATCCTGTGGCATATGATTCAAATGAAAGAGCTAAAGTCAGAATTGTTTCAGATGTTATGCTTAATCCGGCACCTACTCGTCCAAATACAACAATGTTCTATCGTATCAAATCGTGAGACCTTACCCCTCTGCCGGTCCCTCACCCCACACTATCACTCACCACACTCTACAGAGATTCGCATACACTACCCCTACAACCAGAACACAGGCTGAGAAAACAAAAATACAACGATGTTTGATCCGCCGGCATCTACAAGTAAAACTCTATATGTGATGTCTCCACCGTCTACAATGATTTCTCGACCGTCTCCACCTGCCATGTGCGAAACTCAGCACAATCTGTCTCCGGCAACTTCGATAATATTTTCTCGCAACGCAATTACTTAGCGAGTGACAAAAAGGGCACTGGCAAACCCATCAATATGGAGCAAAATAAGAAAATTGAAAGAATAGGGTCGCTTCCCGGGAGTGATCGCCGGGGCACGTCTGGAGCCGATGCTGGACGTTACAGCATGCAAACCATCGGTGGCGAGGGTAATGGGCGGCCCTCTGCCGGGGAACCCGAACAATGCGAGCCCAACAGAAGGTACAACCTACGGTCGCTATCCAAAAGCCAGAGCACACCTGCTGGCACAGCACGTCGTATGACGAGCATTCAGGACGGAGGCGTTACACGGCTTTCTCCTATTAAGGAATTGAGTCAGAGTAGATATACAAATTTGGCTGAAGATTCTTCCGAAGTCATATTATCATCGTCACCTCTATCTTCACCCTCATCTCTTTTTCCATCAGTCCCGTCCTCCCCGCCCTCATATTTAAATTTAAACACTTTTAACTCCTCCCTTTCTCCTTCTTCTTCTTCTTCATCGGTTTCTTTAAACATAATCAGAAAGCAGCCTGAACAGCTGACACATACCCGCATCACAAGAAGTAATAGTAGAGCAGCAACCCCAGCTGAGGATGTTTCGCAGGAGGCACTTGCCACTCAACCTGCGACCACCAAAGCTGGCAAACCGAGGGTACGCATGAAATGGGATGACGAAATAAATACTTTCATTATGCGTACCTACTTATACGTAACTAAATTAGAAACAGACAAAACAATGTATTGCAAAAAATACATGATAAATTTAAAATTCAATACCCACATATAGACGTTTCATCACAAAGAATAGCAGATCAAAGAAGAGTGATTATTAGGAATAAACTTTTGTCAGATACACTAATTGCGAGTCTAAAACAAGAAGTCTCTGAACTTTTGAGAACTGAGAAAATGAATGACATTTCGGTACCCATATCATCACCACCATTAGTAGAAGATAACACTGTAACTCACATCTGACCCTCCAATTTTAGCACCTTAATCAGAAACAGCAATAAACAGAAATATAGACACAACGGTAGACAGTGCTCAGGTTCAGGACCTTATTGAAGAGTTTAAATCTGCACTAGCATTATATTCAGAAATGGATCCGTCAACTCGTCCCAAGCTTCCCCGCTTACGAGAAAATAAAAAGTTATACCAATTAGTAAATGTTTTTAATTGTCAAATTCTAAGTAAATTCTTTTCTCTTGAGTCGAATCTATCTCATTTGCATACGATTATTTATTGCACTGCAGTAGTAATATCAACAAAGTTAGGCTATAAAATATCTTCCGATACTAATTACAAAGGTAAACGGCACACGAATAAACCTCAATGGCAAATTAGACTAGAAAAAGACATAACCGATCTACGTGCTAATATTGGTAGGTTGACACAGTACATTTATAATAATAGACACGCTACATTAGTTAAAAAAGTTAATTTAATATTTGAGAAATACAAAGTTCATTCTACTCACGAAACCAATAATATAAGGCCTGAAGAATTTTTAGATACACTTAAGCAGAAATTAACATTGAAATCACAGAGATTAGCGCGATACAAAAAGGCTCTACAAAGAAAAAACCAAAACAAGATATTTAAATTTAATGAAAAATGTTTTTACAGGAATCTTAAAAATAACTAACAATGCCTATAGTCATTTAAGTACCCCAGATAAAAAAGGTTTGGAAAAATATTGGTCAGGAATTTAAAAAAAAAATAAGATCCATAACGAACTAGCTGAATGGATTAAAACAGAAGAATTTAAATCAGATATCATAACAGATGACATGCAATTCACAGACATAGATAACGTAGATATAGAATTGGTTACGCGAAGGCTTAAAAACTGGAAAGCTGCAGGCATCGATGGAGTTCATAACTTTTGGTACAAAAAGTTCTCTGTGCTCCATGAGATGCTAGCTAAAACGATCACAGGCATAATAAGAGGTACGGAAGAGCCCCCGAATTTTATTACGAAAGGTATAACGTATATGCTCCCTAAGAGCGAAAACACATCTGACCCTTCACAATACCGTCCTTATAACTTGTTTGCCAACAATTTACAAATTAATCACATCTTGCATAACACTTAAAATCAATGAACATTTAAACAGATACAATATAATAGCTGAGGAACAGAAAGGGTGTAGACAGAACCACAAGGGATGCAAAGAACAGTTAATTATTGATTCTACTATATTGAAACATGCCACCTCCCACAGTCGTAACTTGTATTTAGCATACATTGATTATGAAAAAGCGTTTGACAGCGTGCCTCACTCCTGGCTCATTCGAGTCTTACAGATCTATAAAATCAACCCAATTATAATAACCTTCCTGAAATCTGTCATGTGTAAATGGAGAACCACACTATTCCTTTCAAATAATGACTTAACTATAACCACCGACGAAATCCCAATTGAAAATGGTATTTTTCAGGGAGACTCATTGAGCCCTCTGTGGTTCTGCCTAGCACTCAATCCGTTATCGAGTCTACTTAACAATTCAAATTTAGGCTACAAATTAACACCCAATGTCGCAGTAAGTCACCTGATGTATATGGACGACATCAAATTGTTTGCCAAGTCTGAAAAAGAAATTATAACACTAATAAAAACTACTGCAAAATTTAGTGAAGATATAAACATGTCATTCGGGTTAGACAAATGTAGAAGATTGAATATAAGGAAAGGAAAAATACTAGGAAACAACAGTGAACATACTCGAGAAAACTATTTTGATCTGATGGAAGAAAATGATACATACAAATATTTAGGATTACGGAAGGAAAAAATATAAATCATATTCAGATAAAGAAAGAACTCCGTAAAGAATATTTCATTAGGATCAATCAGATATACAAAAGACCACTTTATTCTAAAAACTTATTTAAAGCGCTAAACACTTATGCAATTCCCGTAATAACGTATTCGTTTGGGGTAGTGAAATGGTCAAAAACGGACATCAAGAAATTGGAAATGAGGACTCGATCAACACTTACAAAACACAACTTTTTACATCCTAAATCCGCAATTGAAAGAGTGTCTATAGAAAGATCAAAAGGGGGTAGAGGATTAAAAGATTTGAATAATTTATGGGAAGGACTAATAACAAAATTAAGAAATTTCTTTTACGAAAAAGGAAACACAAGTAAAATTCACTCAGCAACAATAGAAACAGATAAAAATTATACACCTTTAAATTTAATTAATAAAACATCTCAATCCGCTACCCTAATTGAAAATTTAAACAATAAGCTTGTAAAATGGCGGAGTAAAGAATTGCATGGAAGACATATACAAGATCTGGAGCAACCCCATATAGATATACAGGCCTCCAATAAATGGTTAAAATTTGGTTCTCTTTTCCCGGAAACTGAAGGTTTTATGGTGGCAATCCAAGATCAGGTTATTAACACTAGAAATTATAGAAAGTTTTATTTTAAAAGACCTGACAATGCAAAATGATAAATGTAGAAAATGTCACCGTATGCCTGAAACGATACAACATATTATAAACGCCTGTTCCACCTTAACCCAAACTGATTACACACACCGCCATAACCAGGTAGTGCACATTATCCATCAAAAACTTGCCCTTAAACATAAACTGATTCGCGAAAAACCCGTACCTTACTATCAATACTCCCCAATGCCTGTGTTGGAGAGCTTGAGCCACAGAATGTACTTTGACAGAGCTATATTAACTGACAAGACAATCCACAATAATAGACCGGATGTTACTTTAATAGACAAAATTGGTAATATTGCTTATTTAATAGACATTGCTGTACCGAATACTCATAATTTGCAAAAAACTATTACAGAAAAAATAAATAAATATACTGATCTCAAAGAAGAAATAATACGAATATGGAAACTCAGCAAAGTGTACATTGTGCCGCTCGTGCTCTCCAGCACAGGTGTAATACCGAAATGTCTACGTCATTACCTCAAAATAATAGATATGCCGGAAAACATTTATATAACAATGCAGAAAGCTGCTATACTGAATACGTGTCGGATTGTAAGAAAATTTCTACAAGAAGACACAACTACTCCTTCTCAACATGATTCGCACTTGGCCTAGGCCCGTGAGCTTCATTAAACCGAAATATGTATATATTTCGAGGAAAAAATATATACCAAAATAATAATAATAATAATAATTTAGAGAGATACGAAAATATCCAAAGAATTTGGTGTCATTATTTAACAAATCAGGAAATAGTGTGTGAAATTCTCCACTTTTCGATCTCTTATTGAATATGTCGTGTATCCAGATTTTATGATTCCTTTTATTAGATTTTTTTGCATTTTCTTCCTCTTCTGCTAACAAACAAACAAACAATAAAAACGATTTCTTCTTCGCATTCCTCCATTCTCACAAGCACTATCCGCACGTACGATCACTACGAAAATCCTAATGAAATGACATCGGCAATACGATTGCTGGTACTTGCATCGTCAAATCCGATCGCTACCGATGCAGTGGACGCACTGTGAAAAATTAATCCGTTTCATGCGATACGTCCGATGCTTACAATGCGGACATGTGGACGCTTGCCTTTATTGCGACGCATCCGATACGTCCGATGCGAATGTGTATGCCTGGTGGGGTTACTCTATACTCCGACACGAAGTTGGAATGTTCAGACCTTCGACGTCTACGTTTGAAATAAACGCTTACCACTTCTAAAAATCAATACTCCTGTATAAATCTTATCATTAATTCCAAACTTACTGTAAGGTTAGGAAGTACGCTGACGGATTCGAGCATTTTGTAAGGTATTTAAGCACATTCGTACAGTTTTGTGTACGAGGTTCGAACATTCGTCGTCGTGTCGAAGTACACACTAACCCGTCGAAGTCTCGAAGCATCATTCCTATAATATATCCGTCACGTTACCTAACATTGATTTTTAAATATACCACAAATTCTGATCATTACAATTCAAGTTCATTGTTCCCAAATCACACCACCGATTGGCATTGCACCATTATTTGTGCCATGTTAAACGGTGGCACAACATGTCACCTTGGCAATAAAAAAACCAATGACCAGCGGTGACGTCACCGGTCGTTACGTGGACAATTCGTATTAGGATGGTGCGGCTACCGTCCATTCACAGTATCTAGGAATACTAAATGGTGACCGTGGGTGGTATACATGTAGGGCTTGTATGACTGTTTGTTGAGAGTTTATATTTGTGCTTTTTTGTTTGATTATTTATGTTTATTCGACAGCCTCCGTAGCGCAGTTGGTTAGACGCCGCCTGTGAAACGAGAGGCCGCGGGTTCGATCCCCGCACGGAGAGAAATGTTTGTGCGGCCCATTTCATCCGGGTCTGGGTGTTTGTGAGACCGAAAAGTCTCTCATAGTTCCTGATACCCACGACACAAGACTCGATCTTAGTGTGGGGTCAGGACTATGTATGTGACTGTTCGGTCTCGCAAACACCCAGACCCAAAAACTAATATTTGTGTTCCGCACGAAAATTTGTCTTGGTGTGGGAATCGAATCCGCAGCCTCTCGTTTCACAGTCGGCGTCTAACTATCAACGCCATGGATGCTGTCAATATTATGCATTGAGTCTCGACATGCGGGATAATGACCAGGTATTGAAAAATATGTGGTTGCTATCACGATTGATCCATTATACTGGTTGGAGACGATGGGCTGAAGATCGAACCCAGTGGCGTGCCATAGGAGAGGCATATGTCCAGCAGTGGACCCGGATGGGCTGATGATGATGATGATGAAGCTGTGTCAGTCATGGCATTAGTCCTCGCACATTTCTACCTGGCCACATTGACGCGTAAAAAGTCCTCATCAAGTTCCCTTTTTGCTATATTCTATGGGGAAACGATCATATGGTTCACCTGGTCGTAAGTGATCGCCGCCACCCATCAACATCTGCAACACCATAGGGCATAGACATTCGTCGCTGGCTTTAAGGTAGGATTATGTACATCCCCAAGGATTACAACCTGTTGGAAGCAGCTCCAATCCTGTGACTTATAATAACCTTTATTAGGCCTTCCGTTCTCGTAGGAAGCGTCCACCACTACTCTTGGCACGAGGCTTCTAGAACTTTTCGATCCATCGACTATTTATAGTAGTAATCAATAAAAAATATTAGCAGTTTTTAAATTAATATGTCTATGAATCAATGTCACCTCGCGAATTCAATGTATGTGAGAAAGGAAAGCTGGTGGGTTCGATAAGAAATCAATTGTACCTATAAATACACGGCTTGGTACTAATGTACTGTGTCACCCCATATACGTCCCACTGCAGGGCACAGGTCTCCTCTACAATCGATAGTACGATTTATAGGAGATAGGCCATATAGTCCTCCACGCTGGCCTAGTTAGGGTTAGCAGACTTTTATTTGACAGCCTCCGTAGCGCAGTTGGTTAGACGCCGCCTGTGAAACGAGAGGCCGCGGGTTCGATCCCCGCACGGAGAGAAATGTTTGTGCGGCCCATTTCATCCGGGTCTGGGTGTTTGTGAGACCGAAAAGTCTCTCATAGTTCCTGATACCCACGACACAAGACTCGATCTTAGTGTGGGGTCAGGACTATGTATGTGACTGTTCGGTCTCGCAAACACCCAGACCCAAAAACTAATATTTGTGTTCCGCACGAAAATTTGTCTTGGTGTGGGAATCGAATCCGCAGCCTCTCGTTTCACAGTCGGCGTCTAACTATCAACGCCATGGATGCTGTCAATATTATGCATTGAGTCTCGACATGCGGGATAATGACCAGGTATTGAAAAATATGTGGTTGCTATCACGATTGATCCATTATACTGGTTGGAGACGATGGGCTGAAGATCGAACCCAGTGGCGTGCCATAGGAGAGGCATATGTCCAGCAGTGGACCCGGATGGGCTGATGATGATGATGATGAAGCTGTGTCAGTCATGGCATTAGTCCTCGCACATTTCTACCTGGCCACATTGACGCGTAAAAAGTCCTCATCAAGTTCCCTTTTTGCTATATTCTATGGGGAAACGATCATATGGTTCACCTGGTCGTAAGTGATCGCCGCCACCCATCAACATCTGCAACACCATAGGGCATAGACATTCGTCGCTGGCTTTAAGGTAGGATTATGTACATCCCCAAGGATTACAACCTGTTGGAAGCAGCTCCAATCCTGTGACTTATAATAACCTTTATTAGGCCTTCCGTTCTCGTAGGAAGCGTCCACCACTACTCTTGGCACGAGGCTTCTAGAACTTTTCGATCCATCGACTATTTATAGTAGTAATCAATAAAAAATATTAGCAGTTTTTAAATTAATATGTCTATGAATCAATGTCACCTCGCGTACCATCATTCAATGTATGTGAGAAAGGAAAGCTGGTGGGTTCGATAAGAAATCAATTGTACCTATAAATACACGGCTTGGTACTAATGTACTGTGTCACCCCATATACGTCCCACTGCAGGGCACAGGTCTCCTCTACAATCGATAGTACGATTTATAGGAGATAGGCCATATAGTCCTCCACGCTGGCCTAGTTAGGGTTAGCGGACTTTTATTTGACAGCCTCCGTAGCGCAGTTGGTTAGACGCCGCCTGTGAAACGAGAGGCCGCGGGTTCGATCCCCGCACGGAGAGAAATGTTTGTGCGGCCCACAAATATTTCTTCCGGGTCTGGGTGTTTGTGAGACCGAAAAGTCTCTCGTAGTTCCCCACTCGTGATACCCACGACACAAGACTGGATCTTAGTGTGGGGTCAGGACTATTTATGTGACTGTTGGGTGTATTTATTTATTTATTATTTATTATTTATTTATTTTTTATTGCAACTAATGGCGAGGCGAGCACGCCATTGCCTGATGGTAAGCGATACGTCTGCTCGTGGCCAGCAGCAAAACCAAACAACACCATGAATTACAAATCAATGCTTGGCATTCCATTACGCTCGCCATCCTATGACATGAGATGCTAAGTCCCAATATCTCCAGTAGTTACTCTGGCTACAATGTCATTCAAACCCGAACACTACAGTGCATTTACACTGCTGTTTGGCGGGAGAAATAGTCATCGAAGTGGTATCTACCCAGGGGCCCTCAAACATGAGTGACCTACCACAAAAGAAACTCACTAATAAAAAAACATCAATTAACCCGTTTACAAACAAGGTACAATATACTATACGCACGAATACAGTATAAATACTTGATCATATAAGGATTGTGCGCCGGCGCAGTTACCATTCATACGTGGTATTGTTGCTGGGTGGTATCGAAACTTGGTCACCACGTACAAACGCGTGGCTTGTATTGTCATGTTTGCCGTCTGTTTGTAATTTTAATAACATACTAGCGGCACGGCCCGGCTTTGCTCGAGTGCGGATACTTTTGGATAAAATATTTATATAGAAATATCTTGTAGTGGATCATTTGTGAATCCAATTCTAAACCACTCGAATGCACTAGAATACATAAAAAAACACTAAACGTTTGGTTCAGTAAAATACACACGCACAGAAAAATTATATCTGCGTATATGAAAATTTATACCTAACAAGATTTTTTTTTGCGTTGACCCCTGTGATTTCTTGTTGATATCGGATTCCTTGTTTTTATAATTGATTTTGTTACAACTTTATGTCGCAAAATTGCAACGTTGTCTAATTGTCTAAATCACCTTTTTGTAATCAGGGACCATATGACAAAAATAAAGCTATTGAGCACGCAATTGGTTGAATGGTATGTAAATAAAACATCTCTGAATCAGCCCATATACGTCCCACTGCAGGGCACGGGCCTCCTCTACAATCGACAGTACGATTGAGAGTGGTTAGGCCATATAGTCCATCACGCTGGCCTAGTGCGGGTTGGTATAAATAAAACATGCATAAAATATTTTAAGGATGCCCTCAGGATGACTCCGCGGACCACTTAAAAAGCTTTTAGGACCATCAGGGATCTGTGGACCACCCTTTAAGAAACACTGGTCTAAATAGATTTGAAGTAAAAATTTAACGAGCAGCATTCCGCTGTGCTAATCGGTCTATTTGATTTGATCATGACAGCCTCCGTGGCGCAGTTGGTTAGACGCAGCCTGTGAAACGAGGGGCCGCAGGTTCGATCGCCGAGGACAAAAGGCGTTCGCATAATGAGTACATTTGCATATCCAACGAACTACGGACGAAACAATTCACGGTTTGGCCCTATAGTACTGACTGCTGGCTACTGGTTGCTGACATTGCGCGTAGAGACTTTAATCATAGATCGTTTTAAAATTTGGCGAGAGAAGGACAGCTGATGAACAATATTTTAACTACTGGACAAGGGCGGATCTAGCCTTTAAAAAGGTTGTGGGCATGACAACTCGAAAATCAACGACGTGGGAGTCTGCGTATGATCTTGCTCATGATCGTTATACGCAATAAAGATTTAACTCTGCGATTTATTATATTGATGATATTATGGCATTTAATATAATATTATCAGTCTATCGATCTCAATATATATAGAAGTATGACTTCATATGTCCGTTAGGGTTGTGGGCATGCCACTCGTGCCCACTACGGTGAATCCGCTTGCTATTAGACATATTGAGACTTAACATCTTATGTCTCAGGATGGCAAGCGCAATGGAATGCCAAGCAATGCATTTGTAATTAAAGAGAAAGAAAGAAAGAAAGAAGAAAGAAAGAAAATTATTTATTTGTAACAAGTAGCAGTAACAAACCAAAATATTAAAACAAAGATAGTGATACAAATAATGCTTGTTACAAAAACGGACCACACTCAGTATGTGCTGGTGTTACCAGCGCTGGTCTTCCGTGTGGCCGTGATGATGATGTCACGGGCGTCAAACAAACAATATATGTTCATAACTAACTTAAGACAAATCATAATAAAAAAAGGAAAAATAATAATAATACATTAAAAAAAAAACATTAATTCAAGGTTTTGTTTGGTTTTGCCACTGTTCATGAGCGGTTGTGACTCTTACCATCAGGCGAACGGCATGCTCGACTCGCAAATCAATGCAATAAAAATAAAACCGCCACTTAGTGCTAGATAGCAATGTTCTGAAAGGGCTTTGGTGTGTTCCTCGTGAGATACCGAAGTCCCTTATTTGTGAAGGTGGTCATGGGGTTTTAAGCCGGTAGAAATCCGGCTTACCCTGTTTATCAGCACCAAGGTAAGCAGGGATGCAAAAGGATATTCCCAATGGAAAAAAGAATGTTTTGTGTTCTTCTCTCAAACTGAATCCAAATTTCGAAAAGGACAAAATATTCGATAACTAAAATATGTTTTAAACTGGCCTATGAATAAGCCCTGTTTGTCTTCGTCTCGAGTGGCTATTGTGTTATTTATACTATATACATAAAATAAATAACTATACATCCATAAACTCATGCCTTTTTCCCAGAAGGTTTAGGCAATGGTGCTACCAGGACGCCCACATTTTGCCTTCTATGTTCCATCCCACGATGTGATAGGGTAGCGGGACTATCGCCATATCGGGTACATTTTATTGACTCCGGGCTGATAATCAATAAAAGAATCCAATATCATTTAGCCCAACCCGGAATTCGAACCCGAGACTCCAGCTTTATAATCGTACCGTAGAACAACTACGCCACAGTGGTACTTTATTATAATGAATGGAATGGGAAATGGGACATTGTAAGGTCTCTATGATAGGTTTTACACAATCGTAAAAGAAATCATATTCTTTTCGACGCACAAAAAAAAACAAAACATTTTGGCTAAAAATTACTTCAAATAATTCATGTTATTTTAAGAGGCTGGTACAGTATGTATGTTCTTGAAAACTGTCCGTTTGTACTTGAAACGAGACACAGTAGGACAATACTGACAGGCAATCTTTTGTCGCATCATGACAGTATTTGTTAACGCGACTGTAATGTCGTTAATATGGGATTCTTAATATTTTTCATGAACATTATGAGCGTACTAATGCTTCATTGTAAATTAGTATATACTAAGAGATGTATCCCCCAAGGAATAGAATCCCCATTAGTAGAAGCCACACATCGCTGTGCTTATTTCCGTCCATATCACCGTACCGGACACAAATTTCAGTCCCCTTTAATTTATATGAGATTTACCTGAAAATCTCACACATACTCAAGCCTAGTTCATGTGTAGTATATAACCGTTTTATATTTTTTATCACTGATATTAACAGGGTTATTTTTTAAAGACTGATCAATCTTTTTATTGAACTCAATAGAATAAAACTGATTGAAAAAATTGAAAATTGGAAAATATCCATATGAATACATAATAAGTCATTTATTTCAATTTCATATCCTAATCAATGTTAAAATTATACTCAACATCTGTTCAGTTATGACAATTATTATACAAATTCGAACTTTTTATAACTACGTTATACAAATTCGAACTTTTACAAAGTAGGTAGGTACGTTCGTATCGTATATAAACTTCGGTCGTCCGAAGTTTCGAATTTCGTTTCGGATTTACAGAGTAGGGCCCCAGACCCGAAAGGAATATTTGTGGGCCGCACAAACATTTATCTCGGTGCGGGGATCGAACCCGCGGCCTCTCGTTTCACACGCAGCGTCTAACCAACTGCGCCACGGAAGCTGTCATGTTCAACAATGTTTCAAATCTACAGACGACGTCCAAACTGTTGCATATCGAGTATCGTACTCATAAGATTAATCATGCAATAAATATACCCCCTATTCTATATATATAGTCCATTCAGAAATTCGTTCGGATGTTCCGATGAAAAGTATTTCGATTTGATTAGTGGAAATGTCGGATCCTTTGCCAACAGTGACACGTGCTCTCCGGTTACACGAGACGTCTGCTGTCATGCGATACCGTTGGTCGAATTCAATAGCTAATTTGATTAATTTGAATCTTTTACGCAGTGCATTTGGCATATTCTTTTATTCTTTATAATGATTTTTATTTGGTTTTGTATGCATAAGTACTTAGGTTTTAATCCTTTATTATGTCCAGCCTTTAAAAAAACATCCATGATTTTTAGGATGACAATTATTTGAATTTAAGTCAAATAATTGTCATCCTAACTAGGCTCTGAACTAAAGCGAAAAAACTAAAGATTTTAGAATCAATATTAGGATTGTTTATGTTCTCATTGTTTATTAATAAGAATGTAACTATTTTGGTTTAAATACTGTAAACTTGCATTTTACCTGAAATAAATACAATAAAAAAATAAAATGTTTGAAGTGGCTTGCATCCAGCGATTTCCTGCAATCTTAACTAAATTGTCCGTCCAGTGTCCACCATAGTTCTAATAACATCCATACAACACAGTAAAAAACCAAAATCATTACGATGGCATATTGAAAATACATGCTCAAATACCATCGCTATTATGGTACACAAATAGTTTTTCCTCTTGCCTTGACATAGCCCACACAATGCGCTATTTATAGAATTTTAACCAAATTAATTCCTAATTACATGGCGGTGAACCTGCTAGAATGTTCGCTGTTAAAAATAGTGTTTAAAAATAGTAAAAAATACTTTTGAAGGTAATATTTTTTTAAGTAATGGAATGTGGTAATAGAGGAAGTTTGATGCTATATGTAGATAAATATTGTTTAATATATTAAGTGCTAAGTATTTCAATACAAATTAGGTCCCACGACGTTTGGTTGTTAAAAATATACACATAATAAACATCCCCGGCCTTATTCATAAACCTATTTTAGTTATCCAATGTTTTGTCTTCGCTCAAATTGAATAAAAAATTCGTTTGAAAGAGACAAACCATTTGGGTACACATTTGTTTCGCTCCGGGGTCAAACCAGCACACTCTTGTTTTAGAACCCGATTCTTAACTAACGGCACCACGGAGGCTGCCTAAAATAACCAATATAGAACAATTGACATATCTTGCCAGTCATAATTTGAATGTCATTGAACATACCAGTTTTTAAAAACTCTTGCTCACAAACATATTTTTTTAAATTTGCTATTAATGGCCGGAGGAACTGCTGTACGTCTGATGGTAAGCGATATGACTGCTCATGGACAGTAGCAAAAGCAATGTTTAGGCTCAATTGCACAAACTAACTTTGCCAATACCTTTGCCCTTGAAACTGTCAATTCCATACAAAGCAAGCATTAGCAAGGTCAAATACATCTTGATTTTGATTGATTTTATGTCAGATGTTGACTGATTTTATGTCTCATATGTCCAGTAGTTACTTTGGCTGCAATGCCCTTAAAATCGGAACACAACAGTGCTTTTACAGTGCTGTTTGGCGGGAGAAACAAACATTGCGGTGGTGTGCCTACCCAAACGGCCTCGACACCAGCTGAGAGGACTGCGGTCCTCGCCGGGAGCTGCGGGAAGAGGACCATAAATAGTTTTTGCCCTCGTAAAAAAAAGATGACCTCGACACATAGGAGAGACTTACCACCAGTAAACTTTCCAATGTGTTAGTGTTGAATTCATGAATGAGGTAAAATGTCGGTGTTTGCAGGTGGGCGGCGTGGTCGGCGATGGGTTGCTTCGGCTCACCCGGCGGCAAGAGCAGCGATGGCGACGACATCAAGAAGCAGAAGCGGCGCAGCGACGCCATCACCAGGCAGCTGCAGAAGGATAAGCAGGTCTTTACCACCATTTTTTTTATTGTATAGATACAGCAAACGACCAAACAGGTCACCACCGGATGCACAATTCAAGGGTGATTGTTCTTCCTCCCATCCTTTTTCTTTCCACATTTGATGGTTTAGCAAAATATCCATGATGTAAGCTGTGTGAATGTTCATGCGCGGCAGTGATCACTTACCATCAGGGGGCCTAGACAAATGTCACTGTTCTTTTGACGTGAACGGCAGCAGAAAGATCAAAATCAATGGATATGACATTTAGCAGTCATGTGACTTCTGTCATTTCATTACATTTCATCTTTCCGCAGGCGTTCACGCCTACAGAAAGGTGACATTTATCTAGAGCCCTGATGGTAAGTTATCACTGCCTTACATCGACAAAGCTTCTGCTTCACGTCGATTTCCTGTGAGACAGTCGTACTACACGGACGTACCTATCCATTAATGTTGAATCGTGACTCATAAATAGTGGCGTGGCAATAGCATGGTGGTTTGCGGTCTAAATAAAAAGTGTAAGTGATATTTCCCGTCCTCACACACACCACTGCAACTCCTGTCAGCCAGTATCAACAGTGGCACACAAAGGTTTGACACTGAGCTCCGGAGCTCAGCGAGTCTCTCAGGGACACTAGCTTGACTTCAACCTGCATCGAAATTAATCAGAAAGAAAACAGAAGGAGGAGTTGGAAATAAATAGTTGTCCACTTCCCTCCGCAGCAACGCGGATGACAAAAAATATTGAGTTGAGAGTTATTATTTATCCTCTGATATAAAGATATACAACTGGAGAAGCCAGATGTATTAAGCACCACGGGATAAACAATTAGTTAAGGTAAGTGTTAAACAAATGAATTGAACAGAATATATTGTATGATGTTTCAGCTATACCGCGCGACCCACCGGCTGTTGCTTCTGGGCGCTGGCGAATCGGGCAAGTCCACCATAGTGAAGCAGATGCGTATACTTCACGTCAACGGCTTCTCGGACAAGGAGCGCCGGGAGAAGATAGAGGACATCAAGAAGAACATACGAGACGCTATACTTGTGAGTAGTTATTGCACTATATGGCAAAACCACTCTCAATCGTACTCTCGATTGTATATGGGCTGATACAGACTCATTGTAATGACCATATGCTATTTCTTTTTAAAGGAGAATGCCCAGTTTATTGGATGGAGATTGAGATTGGAGATTGTCCCTGATGACCAAATTTTTTGTGTAGGGAAAATATATTTTTTCAATAAATATAAACATAATTGCAACCAGGCACGGAGTTCTTGGAGAAATGAACTAGAAGTCTAATGAAAACTTTTTCTCTGGCTCTGTAAACAAAACGTAAAATGTGATGATAATTACTTTATTTTATAAAAATCTGTTACCCTGGCTAAATCAGGAAAACGTTTAAAGACAAACCATAAAAATGCTAATAAAAATTTATGTAGTAGCGGTGTCGGGATCAACGATATTTTTTACCCATATTATGAATGGGCATTCTCCTTTAACACTTTTGTTGATATTCATTGCTTTGGCGGAACAACATACCAGTGTACCGAGAAGGAATCATTCATTCAATGAAATAATATAAACAGCAATCATTCACGAAAACTACGTCACCTCTTTATAATATAGAAAAAGATTAGTGTATATAAGCATCTTCTTTATAAGAATGCTGCATTATAAAAAAGATGAACAAGATCGTACGCAGACTCCCAATTAGTCGATTTTCAGATGGCCATGCCCACAACCTTTTTTGAAGGGTAGATCCGCTCCTTAAGCTGCGACTTCTGTATAATCACTGTATTCTATAATTATTTTGAAAATAGCAGCGATAACAGCTTTAATGGTTTCTTACATTTACGAGAATGTTACACATTGAAATAAAAACTATTATTTACGGATTTTATCGCGGATTTGGTTTAATTTTTACATTTTTGACTTCCCGACCTTTCGATTACTTTACAGCTTTCGTAGTCACGGGGCGAACTGAGGTATTAGTTATCCGCTCTGTACAGTCACATTTCAACTGCCCTTATTTTAAAATTATTAAATTGAAAAGTAAATTTAAAAAAGTTTTTTAAATTTTAATTCGAAACATCGGGAAGACAAAATGTAATAATAATAATTTTATTCCAATGAAAACAGCCGTGTGAAATGGGGAGTATATAGGCCGCCATGTTGTGACGTCGGTTTGTGTAGTGCGCTTAAATCACTGAATATTGCCTCTTGGAGTTGTAACACTGTGAATTTGTGTTTCAGACGATTACAGGTGCGATGAGCACCCTGACACCGCCCATACCGCTGGAGAAGCCAGAGAATAAGGCGCGCGTCGACTATATACAAGTATGTTGCATATTATTATTTATTGTGCATATTATCAACCACAGCAATTTGTTACAATCGGCATGTATTCAATAATTTCCTGCCTCCTGTATTTGGTATCCTTACAATATAATGACAGCAATTCTCCTTCTGTTAAATGCTTGTAATCAAAATATTTGGTATCGAATAGAGTATTGGCACAGCTAAGCCAGAATTAATTGTATATATTATGTTTGTGTATATTATAGTCAGGTTTAACCCGTAACGTGATATCACATAGACTAAGGTCCTTCATTGAAAATCAGCGCTGTGTTACGGCTTGGGCTGTACCGCAGTAAACAGCTGAATGAGTGTTCTTGTTGTTGGCATAATTAGAATGAGAAAATATTCGTTATTACTGTAGATATTATTTGTTATCGTCTTCTATTGTTATTTTAATGTAATATTCTCTATTTTCTTGTGTTTAAATGTTTTTCTTTTTATTTATCTTTTTTGTGTTGGTACAAATCTTTATTTCATATTGCTTGGATTTCTATGATGATATTTCTGCCGTTTAATTCGCGAATTAAGTTGATTTGAAAATGACGATCACGAAAATTACGCGTTGTCATATCATCCAAAACAATTACAATAAAACTTATCTGCCCAACACCATTCCAAGAATTATATTTCTGTTACTATCATATGAAATAAATAGAATGTTATAAATAGATTTCTGAGAAGTATTGTGTTATTACGACGACTGCCGATTACTAGCAAACACTCAAGCGTATCTGAGAAATGTCGGTATGTGACTCACATTTTAAACATTTCAAATCTAGATATAATATTGACAGTTTTATCGTATAAGATCTAGGATAGGATATTAACACTGTCACATGCTGTGGAAAACCCTTATTGAGACAAACGGTTGTTTAATTGTGAAATCATTTTAAGTGGGATTTTATGTGCAATAAAATTATAATCAATATAGGATTTATTACTACTAGTTCCCGCACTAGGCCAGCGCGGTAGACTATATGGCCTAACCACTCTCAATCGTACTCTCGATTGTAGAGGGGGCCCGTGTCGTGCAGTGGGACGTATATTGGCTGACACAGACAGACAGTTTCTTAATTCCTGATCTTATAACAAATAAATAATATACATAAATGACACCCAACACATTAATTGTCCTGACTCCACACTAATATCGAGTCTTGTGTCGTGGATATCGGGGACTACGAGAGACTTTTCGGTCTCACAAACACCCACACCCGAAATAAATATTTGTGGGCCGCACAAACATTTCACTCGGTGCGGGGATCGAGCCCGAGGCCCCTCGTTTCACAGGCGGCGTCTTACCAACTGCGCCACGGAGGCTGTCAGAGTGTACGTTGATGCCCCATTTGCGACTGTTTTTGAACGCCCGTTTAAGATATTATGAGCATCCATCTCAGAGTCACTATATGACCTATGCCCAGCGATCCTCATAAACGCTTGAGGTCCATTCTTACTCCAGACGCGAGATACCGTGGCGGAATTCTTACCTCGTACCTATCACGGGGCAGAATTTGCTTAATCCTGACATATACCATAATTGGTTTGCTCACTTTCGTTATTTTTCTCATGCATTCCGTCCGTTCAGGTTATCTTTGGCCTGGTCCTTGTTTGTAAGTACCACAGAATACTAAACTAACAGAAGTCAAGCTTCATACAAAGCGCGCTAACAGGACCCCGGTAAGGCCTCTTGTACACACACGGTTTTTCGCCGTGAAAATCTACGGTTAATTCGCCGTGTGTATGGAGTGTTGTATGGATTACTATGAAAGCTTGTGGACGCGCACGGTGGCGCCACGGAACGGCGCCGCGGCCGTGTGCGCCGTGACTGCCCCTCGGAGCGCCGCGTCTACGCACGGCATGATTTTCATCAGTGTTGTATGGCATTCTATGGGAGTGTGTCGACGGCGCCGGACGTATACACGGATACGTGACGGTTTACATACGCTGATTCCCGATTTTGTTATAAAATGAGCATAAATCAAGAATTATTAATTTCATTATCATTATTTTTGTCATTATTTCATTATTATTATTAATTTCATTCTATAAATCGGATGTATCCAAAACGGTCTTTCCCTTCTTTTTTCTATTTTTCGTTTCCTATATATGTAATAAGCAACGATAATCTTTTTTTTCGTAAGAAAATTCATGACGCAGCACGTCCTACACAGCCCCTGATAAAAACGCTACTAGCCCGTACCTGGTCTCGCCGGGTGATTTTGCCGTGCCATGTACAAGCTCGCACGTTTTTTCAAACGTACGGCTAACACGCCGTACGGTTGAACAACCGTGACGTGGAAAACAAGCCTAAGGGCTACTGGCGCCTGTGTGCGAAAAAAAAAATTTGGCGCCCCTTAACCCAGATAAGCCTGAAACAAGTTTTTTTTGTAAATCATCAGAACTAATGATTTTCTTTAATTTCATTACCCTCAAGACGAATAAAAAAAATGTTAAAAAAATTATCTGCCATAAGGCTTTCCGGGAAATGACCGTCCTATATATAGGACAGTAGGATAACAGGTAGCAAGTATAGTTTAGTATTGATATTGACCAAATTGAATATAAAAGGTATATTTACTCATTAAAAGTGTCCTAAATATCTACATGAGTCATGGACATGAATGTCGTGAAAGAAAAAGTCAAATCTACAAACATAAAATTTTAAATTTCAAGCTAATCTACTGAAAATGACTTCAGAACCTATTATTTCGGACCATATTATTTCTCGCAAGAAGCTGCCTAACTTGTAGGTTTGTTTTTGCGATTACTAATGTGATCTCTACCGTGTTGTCTTTGAACAAAGATAACTGCTACTGGAATTATTGTGTTTGTTGGCTAGTTATTCAGCGTCACATTCTCAACCACTGAGTCGTTTTTTACTCTGGCCTATCAAACTGTTCCAGTGCACTTGATGTAAGGTTAGCGCGATCCAAACAGGGTATCTAATGGATATACACAAGCTGATCCCTGAATGCGATACACTTGCATGGGTCATCGACGAGTTTTCCACCAGTGTATATGATGACAGCCCTACACGGTTCGATAACCAACACCCGGCAATATGGTAATCAAGCACATTGCCAGGTGTTGGTTCTTGGACAATCTCACTCGACGAATGAAACGCAACAGCGAAGATGCTGCTATACAGTTCATCTGTGAGCTAGTAGAGCCTCCTTGGCTGAGGAGACATGTGTTTCGTAGCTTTAACGACTTACAGCAAAACTCTACCACTTACAAAAGTCCTTATACAAAAATCTACATTAGTGTGTCAATAAATGTTAGTCAAAAGTGATCATATATATATTGAGTTACCTCTCAGTATTTTTTCCATCATCAGAAAAGATTTCAACATCATAATCCACGCGATAATTATGACATGCGCCTGTAATAGTGGGAATATAAAGTTACCCCGTATTATCCTACCGTCCTATACAGGGAGCGCAAATAAATGGCGCACTTGCTCAGTTGGATACAAGGGTATAATATTAATAACATAATAAAAAAATAATATTTGGAAAATAACTATTCGTTTTGAAGTTATGACCGTTTAAAGTTTTAAGTTTAATCACCACTTTTTCGCATAAAACCAGTTGGAATGGATGAAGAACAAGATTTAAACACATACGTATTTTTTCGTTTTGTCGTTAATTGAACGGTTAACGAAATATACCAGGAAAACCATTTTTAACAGCATCAAAACTTTCTTAGACATCGCTTTAACCGTTGTTTACAAATGGGTAAGGTCATGAACTCTAAGCTGTATAATTTATCCTTTTCTAACTTCAAAAAAGGATATTTTTTGTTTCATTTCAAATAAATCAATCAGTTAAACAGGGACGTACTTAGATTTCAGCGTCAATAAATTAACAACATAATAACTTTAGGTGCAGTTGCATCGTGTATGGATTGACTATTTTGTTTGTCATTATTTTCCTTAGGGTCAAAATCCAAACTGAAAGATACCAAGATAGTGTGATTTCGTCATCGCTTAAATCATGTAAGATTGCGAATTTAATTATAATTAGAAAAGTTTTGGTAATACCTACATAACATTTAAATTATCTAAATAATTAATATTCATCGAAAAAATAATCTGATGAAACTGATTAATAAAAAATAAGAATTTTAAAATGATGGCCTAATTCGGCCCTATTAGTCAAAGGAAGCCGCCGGTCATAGTGTACTTCGTCGGATCCAACGCGGCTCGATTATTCTTCCTTTGAGGTTGCCGCCGCCCTTTGTGAGTGCGAGCCGAAAGGCGGCAATTTCTTTGTCGGTAACTTTTAGCATTTTGCAAAGGAAGCCCGACATCTTGAGGTGTGCTCACACTACACACTTGATATAACTAAATATGATTAAGTACTCCGACGTAAAAGTTACGTTAAAACAAAAAAGATCTTATTGGACTGATAGAATAGTCCTTACTTGCTCAAGATCTTATAATATTATTTAAATATGTCATCAACCGATCCAGTCAGTTACAAATTGCCTATTTACTTTGCTTATTATTGTATTTAACATTACTTTAATGTATTTTGAAAATAATGTTACTTTAAAGTGATAAAATTTCTTCTAAATTCTTATACCTAGAGAAATGTCTACCATTATAGCATAGAATTTGCATATGAGACTTCTGTGAGATAAAATTAGTGAAATCAATAAACACTAACTACTAATTTACTGCACTGGAGACCCCGTGCCCTGCAGTGGCACGTATATGTGCTGATACAGTACTAATACTAATTGTTCAGATGAATTATTATGAACTCAAATAGGAAAGCTTTGTATCCAATGTGAACAGGCCTTTATCTTTCAAAAATCAAAATAATATTTTTTTTTATTAGTTGAATTCGGATTGCGATCGCGTGTGCGTGTATTAGTCGTGTGCATATTATTGTAAATTTGTTTTCATTTATTTTAAGTAAATTTTATTAATTTCACTATGCTTTGAACATTACCCAATTCGATAGCTTTTGATGTAACTTGTGTTATGTGAAATGTAAAAGAAAAAGTGATTTGTGCTACCAAACTGTGACAGTGTTTTCGTGCGGGTTTTGGCGGATCCTGCGCTTCCATCCTTGCCTATCAAGGTCATTACGGTTTACATTACAAGGTCAGTTAACTATTTTAGTGGTCATTAATGACAACTAACCAGCCCATATGAGTCACCGACGGCCTCCGTGGCGCAGTTGGTAAGAACCGCCTGTGAAATGAGAGACCGCGGGTTCGGTTCCTGCCCCGAGACAAATAATTTCCGTGAACCATAATTATTTTTCTAATACCCGCGACACAAGATTTGTATCTTATTGTTAGTGTGGGGTTAATACCCATGTATGTGACTGTTGACAGTATTAATTTAATATCTTTTTTATGTACCCTGAGCGTTATGCAAATAATCGTACGACTTATAAGTAAATAATTAGCTCTGCTTATTTATTGTTGAGTGTCTACCGTTTAGTTGTAAGGTTCAATCACTTTAGCGTAATGTGTTAAGGGGTAGCATATGTAACGTTAGTTTTTTTTTTCTCGGCATCTTTATTAATATTCACTAGCGCCATGCAAATCCGTCTTAATTAAGATTCCTTCACCATATACTATAATGTATATTAGCAGGTGCGCCGTTTTCTTGTCCACCCTGTATATAGGACACTACTTTTTATCCCTAATTATTTCCACTTTCCGAAGTATTCTATTGAGGAACGAGTTTTCGAAAATAAGGAACAGGCTATCTAGAATAAGAAAAATGTGAAATATAAAACTTTACTGTAATATACAGTTTTTTATATCTACCTTTCGTGCACCTTGTCTGGGGCACACTTTTATTGCGTACTTTGAAGTGAAATATTTCTATTAAATGTATTTATATCATTGATATTCTATTTTTTTATAATAAAAAATAGTCTCCTTACTTCAAATAACAACAAATAAAATCAACCATTTAAATGGTTAGTTCAATATATTTTTTTATTTTGACTGTCCTATACCGGGTATCTCAAGACTGCAACCGTAAACGAAGCCGGGTGGTAGTTTTAGTGACTACAAACACAATGCAACCAAAAATTTCGTAAAGAAACGCGACAATTATTTTTTATGATTTTTTAAATATCTTCATTTTTGGGTGGTAAATTATTAGTTTTTTCTAAAATAATAATTTAAACACTTTTATACCTTAGATTATTTATAAATAAAAGGGTATACACTATTATTTATGAAGAAATGTATTTACCACCCAAATATGGTCATAAGAAAAAAATTACAAAAAAAAATTGTCGCTATTTTTTGCAATTTTTTCTGTTGCATTGTGTCTGAAGTCGCTTAAACTACCACCCGGCTTCGTTTTCGGTAGCAGTCTTGATATACCCTGTAAATAGGACAGTAGGCTTATCTGGGTTAAGGCATTTTGAAAAATTTTTTTTTTGGTAGGTAGGTGCTTGAAATAAAGCAAAGAACTGAACTTTTAAAGTCATATGTATTTGTACACTATAATATCAAAATGAAATAATAATAATGAATTCTTGTTCACACTCATTTTAAAGCATTTACTTAACTAATGGAGTACAGACACGTTGTTCATAAATACAAGAAAATAACCCAAAACTAAAAATCACATTTTTATAGGAACAAATAACAGAAATATTGCCTCATGTCTACATGTTCCTCATGTCTACGTGTTATTGAGAAAGCGAAAATCCTAAAATTAGTTTGGTTGTTCATAATCGTGAGTAGAGTCGATTCCACTAATAAAAATAGGGGTGTAATATTCCACTAATAAAAATAATATTCGTAATTCTTTATAATCAAAATAAGTTGGCGTGTCTGAGTTTTGCGCTTTTTCATTAACACTTAACGATACTTTAATAACAAATACCTAGGTTTTTTTTTTTTTTATTGCATTGAATGGCGAGACGAGCAAGCCGTTCGCCTGATGGTAAGCGATACGACCGCTCATGAACAGTAGCAATATTCCACTGCGCTCGCCATCCTGAGACATAAGATGTTAAGTCTCAATATGTCCAGTAGTTGCTCTGGCTACAATGTCCTTCAATCCGAAACACAACAGTGCATTTAAGCAGTGTTGTTTCACGGGAGAAATAGACATTGCGGTGGTACCTACCCAGATGGCTTCTCACATATGAGAGACCTACCACCAGTAAACTAAGTACTCTTGCTACTGTAGCGATATTTTCTGAGACTATGCTGCTGCAAATTCGTTAATTACATCGCTGAAATGTATACCATCAAACATTTCTTGTTCAATGGCTAATATTGCTAGCCCAGACAATCTTTCTTGAAGCGTTGTTGACCTTAAATAATTTTTAACTTTGAAAATATCGCTCACCAGAAGCTACAGATACAGGCAATGTCAGAAGAATTCTTAGTGAAATGCATACATTTGGAATGGTGGAAGTTAAATTGTTTTCAAATATATATTGTAAAATACTAAAAGGGTCAGGGTGAGTATCATCAGGTAATGAAAAAACTCTAAGGGTTATTCTCATATATCTTCTATACACCGATATCGACCGGTTACGATTTTATTATATGAATTGATTATTTTTGTTTTTTTTTTGTCCGAAAAATCGGGGAGGATACGATAACTCTGAAGTCTGGTAAACTGCTCTTCTACCGGGGGGACGACCAACAGTCCCGAGGAGGTGTCGGACTTCTTGTCCACAGGTCTCTCATCAACAACATCGTATCCATCGAAAGTGTATCGAGCAGTGTAGTATACCTTATACTCAGAATATCAAAAAGATATTCGTTGAAGGTCATACAGGTATACGCGCCGACCTCGACACACCCAGATGAAGAAGTAGATGTATGAGGACATAAGTCGGGCTATACATACTTCCAAAACCTACTTCAATGTTATTATGGGGTACTCAACGCAAAGTTGGGCAAGATAAGCGATGCAGAGTTGAAAGTGGGACAATTTGGACATGGGCAACGGAACCCCAGGGGTCAGAGGCTGGCCGACTTTCTGGAGAAAGAGGGATTCTTTTCGATGAACTTTTTTTACCAGAAGCCGCCTCACAAGAAATAGACCTGGCTGAGTCCTGACGGTTCTGCGAGAAATGAGATAGATTTCATCTTGACGACGAATAGACGGATATTCAGAGATGTCTCTGTGATCAACAGGGTGAAAACCGGCAGTGACCACCGAATGGTTAGGGGCACACTGAACATCAATGTCCAATCAGAAAGGCGTCGCTTGATGAAATCTACGCTCCGACCTACTCGCGCCCATATCCAAAACCCCGAGAGCTTTCAACTCGAGCTGACAAATCGCTTTGATTGTCTAGAAAAAAACCTTGCAGTGGACGAGCTAAACAGCGGTTTGAAAGCTGTCCATACGGTGGGATCTAAGTTAGACCTCGCCGTAGAGATAGACCACAAAAACTCTTGATCCACACTCTTGACCTCATGGCCGAACGTCGATCTTTGACGCTGCAGTCTTCCGTTGACGCCGAAGCATATCGGCGGCTCAATAGACGGATCTGGAAGTCCTTGCGACACGATGTCCGTGCTCACAATAATGTGAGCATCAAGGATACAATTGAGCGGAACGGAGGCTCCAAAGTGTTTGCAAGAGACTTGTCTATTGGGCAAAGCCAGTTGTCTAGGCTGAAGACGGACGACGGCCGCGTGGTATCGACGAGGGCAGAGGTATTAAGGGAGATCAAGAGGTTCTACGGACACCTTTACACCTCGGTTGCCCAACCTGCTGTTAGCTCGGCCGAAGACCTGAGAGTCGAGTTGATCTGACACTTTAGCGATGATATACCGGACATCAGCCTGTGTGAGATTGAGATGGCCCTGAAGCGACTTAAAAACAATAAGGCGCCGGGCGAGGACGGAATCACTTCAGAGCTTCTGAAAGCGGGCGGTACGCCAATACTGAAAGTCCTTCAGAGGCTCTTCAATTCTGTTCCTCTCGAGGGCTCAACGTCCAAGGCATGGAGCAGGAGCGTGGTGGTCTTGTTCTTCAAAAAAGGTGATAACACTTTGCTGAAGAAGTACAGGCCCATCTCGCTCTTGAGCCATGTCTATAAGTTGGTTGTTTTCGAGGGTCATCACAAATCGTCTCGAACGCAGGTTTGATGACTTTCAGCCTCCCGAACAAGCCGGTTTCAGAAAAGGCTTTAGTACCATAGACCATATCCATACGCTTTGGCAAGTTATACAAAAAACCGAGGAATATAACTTGCCGCTTTGTTTAGCGTTTGTGGACTATGAGAAAGCCTTTGATTTGATCGAGACTTGGGCCGTGCTACAGTCTCTCCAGCGGTGCCATATCGACTATCGGTACATCGAAGTATTGAAGTGTATATACAACAGCGCCACCATGTCGGTCCGAGTACAGGATCAGAGTACGAAGGCTATTCCACTACAGAGAGGCGTGAGACAGGGAGATGTCATATCTCTGAAATTGTTCACTGCCGCGCTGGAAAATGCCTTCAAGCTCTTGCAGTGGAAAGGATTCGGCATCAACATCAACGGCGAGTATATCACTCACCTTCGGTTTGCCGACGATATTGTAGTCTTGGCAGAATCGCTGGAAGACCTTAGCACTATGCTCGAAGACCTAAATCGACTCTCCCAACAGGTGCATCTTAAAATGAACATGGACAAAACGAAGATCATGTCGAATGTCCATGTTGTGCCCACCCGAATCGGTGTTGGGGGCTCGACTCTTGAAGTTGTTGACGAATATTATTTAGGACTATAATAATACTATTTAGGACAAGTGGTCCGGTTAGAAAGGTCCAACTTCGAGAGAGAGGTCAATCGTCGAATCCAACTCGGTTGGGCAGCGTTCGGGAAACTACGCGACGTCTTCTCGTCCAAAATATCTCAGTGCCTTAAATCGAAAGTCTTCGATAGTTGTGTGTTGCCAGTGATGACTTACGGCACCGAGACGTGGCCTCTCACTATGGGCATTATTAGGAAGCTCAAAGTCACTCAACGAGCTATGGAGAGGGCTATGCTCGGGGTTTCCCTACGATATCGAATCAAAAATGAGGATATCCGTAGGAGAACTAAAATAACCGACATAGCCCAGCGGATGAGCAAGTTGAAGTGGCAATGGGCAGGGCACATAGCGCGGAGAACTGATGACCGATGGGGTCGAAAAGTGCTCGAATGGAGGCCACGTAGCGGAAAACGCAGCGTAGGACGTCCACCCACAAGGTGGTCGACGACCTGGTAAAGGTCGCGGGACGTCGCTGGATGCAGGCTGCCTCCAACAGGTCTCTGTGTAAATCATTGGGGGAGGCCTATGTTCAGCAGTGGACTTCCTTTGGCTGATGGATGGATGTATGAATTTTGTTTTTTTTTTGGCAAAATTTTTTGGGGCCCTGGATTTTGGCGCCCCTAAAGGATGGCGCCCGTGTGCATTGCACACTTTGCACATATGGTAACGGGGACATATGTGCAAAGACGCTAAAACAACGCACACATAGACAGCATTCACCGACACGATATTCGAAACCAGTCGAGACCACTGCGAGCGCGAGTGTCACCTGCTTCGGGCACGCAAATAATGATATTGTTTGTGCAAATATGGAACAAATGAATAAAAGTTATACCACTTGTATATAAAACACCAGATTATAATAATAGGATGTGAATATCATTAAAAAAATACATATATTATACAAAAACAATAAAAAAACTTGAAGAATAATGACATACACATTCTCAATGACTTCATAAATACAATTAAAATTTATTTATTTTATTATTGTGTTTTATATATATTATTTAAAAAAGAAACAAACCATACGAGTGCTATTAACACGATACGTGTTTTCGCATAAGCCAGAGTTAACAACCCTTGCGCGAACGCCGAGCGTAGTGTGAGTGTGACAATAATAGTGAAGTACATACACAAGCTTGACTTATGTTAGTATTCTCTTTGAGAAGGATGCTGAGTCAAGACTTTTTTCTTGAGCATAATGTTAATAATAATTAGACTTAAATGTTTGGTATTGACTATTGTAATGATCAACAATTTGTACGAACTTAACACACTTGTAGTTTGTCATATATGGATGTATCAGGACCTTTAATTGGGTTATTTGCGTCTTTCCAGTTGTTTAATCTTGTGTAGTAACTGTTGGTCTTCCATGAAATAAATAAATATCATAGAGTTGCTACAATTGACACGTTTGTGCACAGGACGTGGCGTCTCAGCCGGACTTCGACTACCCGGCGGAGTTCTACGAGCACACGGAGGCGCTGTGGAAGGACCAGGGCGTGCAGCGCACGTACGAGCGCAGCAACGAGTACCAGCTCATCGACTGCGCCAAGTAGTACGTACACACGCACGCAAACATGCACGCAGACACGCACGCACGTACACACGCATACACGCACGCAAACACGCACGCACGTACACTAGCACGCACGCACGTACACAAACATGCACGCACATCACCGAATTCAAATTCAAATATTTAATTGATACATAAACAAGTTTACAGATAATGTATGTGTATGTTAACAACTGCATTTTGTTGTTTTGGAGAACTGTTTTAATTACTGACAAAATGGCTCATAAATTCCATCCGTTAAATATGTCATCTGAAGCCACATTATATCCACTGATTGTAAACTCTTCTCTCAAACTCGCTTTCTGAAAGAAGAAAGGATAATTAATTAAAGGATTACATGACTTAAAATCATCTTAATACCTAATTTGCTACGAAACTCTTCGAGCTCCATAAAGAGTCAAACTTATTGATTTAGTATAGCTAGAGCGGCATACCAAGCCGGTAACTGTAAAATCCCTACTTTACCTCAATAATATTGAAAGTATACTATTCGATCTTCATTATGTTCATAAAGTACTTTTAACTTTATTCGATTGGAAACCGTTCAAAGTTTAAAATTTGTGTATATTTATTCTTAAGAATTATAAATCTTTATCTCTACTTATCATCTTTATCTCTGCATTAGTGCAATATAAAAAAATATATTAATTTTTCAGTTTCGATAGTTTACTTAGGGACCAACGTTATCTCATAGGGACATTTCCCTGGTTGTTGGAAACGTTCAATTTACAGGTTTCGTATCTGTACTCAGTTTTTTTTTCTACTGTTTATTTACATTTAGAATTAAAGTGACCTAATCCAAAAACAATAATTTGACTTTAAATCATATATTGGCTCAAAATGACCCATCAAGCCTTTATTTAAAAAGGACCTATTGACGCATGAAAGACAATATGTATACTTCGATCTTCTCGATGTATCTTCCATAAGTATAAAATTTCTTATGTTACAAATCTTTAATTAACATTTCCCAAAAAAACATTGAGGTATTATACTGGAGCGGACATCGGGAACAAAATCTGTGCGTAAAGAGCGTGCACACGGGTACACAGTGAAGCGAGATGGAAGATAATGTTACTTCGTAGGCGTGACAGATACAGAAATAGAATGTACCCTTCATTTTGTTACAAACATTTTGTTTGCAGTGTCCCCTCTAGTATATTATCTCAATGCCAAAAAATAAGATTTTTTACTCTCGGTCTTAATAATTCTAAAGGCGCGATATGTCCGTTATGTTTCAGTTTCCTGGACCAGGTGCACATAATCAAGCAGCCGGACTACACGCCCACCGAGCAGGACATCCTGCGCTGTCGCGTGCTCACATCGGGAATATTCGAGACCCAATTCGTCGTCGATAAAGTCAATTTCCAGTGAGTAGTGATGATTATCATTTCACCATTGCTAACATGGACTTGTCATAGTGCCGTCTGTTAATTTTCGTATTCTGTGGTCGGATAACAGCTAAAGCTTTATCATTTTAAAAATTCGCTGCTTATTTACCTGCCCATTTGTTTTTTTTATTACGATAAATGGCAAGACGTGCAAGCCGTTCGCCTGATGGTAAGCGATACGACCGCTTATAAACAGTAGCAGAACCAAACAGCACCAATAATGACAAAGCAATGCGATCTATCTATCTCTATCTTTTAAGTTAAATTTTTGTGCCTAGTTAATTAGTAGATATCATTGTTCCTATTTTTTTCTATTAGCTAAATAAGTAAGGGCGTCGAAATATAAAAGTAAACAAGTCATATACTTTCGCCACGGTCTAGGCACTGTAACGTCCCGACCTCTTTAGATACTTGTCAATGACAATATGACAGCGTTAGGCTGAGTTGCACACACTTACTTTGCCAATACCTTTGCTTTTGAACATGTCATCGCTATACATTTGAGACGTATTTGACATTGCGAATGTATGGGATTGACTGTTTCAAGATCAACGGTATTATAGTTAGTTTGTGCAACTAAGCTTTAATGTTAATAGAAATAGAGTATATTTAAAAAAATGAAATTTGACCTTTGACGGTGACGTTTTGAGGTGGATGTGTTGCTAGAAAAGGCTTGAGTACTGTATTCAAATTCTGTGACTTTTCGGAGTCATGTGTGTATTGATAGTCAATCACCACGCACTAAAACGGTGAAGGAAAACTACGTGAGGAAACCTGCATACCATAGCGATTTATAAAAAAATCTATGGCATGTAAGTCCGCCAACCCGCACTAGGCCAGCGTGGTGGACTATATGGCCTAATCACTCTCAACCGTACTGTCGATTGTAGAGTAGGCCCGTGCCCTGCAGTGGGACGTATATGGGCTAATACATACATACTGTATTCAAATTAAAACCAACCCCCAATAGATTCAGTATAAGTTTGTGTCTAATCTACCACCTGTTGCAGCATGTTCGACGTGGGCGGTCAGCGTGACGAGAGACGCAAATGGATCCAGTGTTTCAACGACGTGACAGCCATCATCTTCGTGACGGCCTGCTCGTCTTACAACATGGTGCTGCGCGAAGATCCCACGCAGAACAGACTGCGGGAGTCGCTCGATCTGTTCAAGAGCATATGGAATAACAGGTGTGCTAATAGCAATAGTATTAGCAATAGCAAATACCATGTGAAGTCGATAACATTTCGCATGTTATATAAATAAGCTAAATTGTTTTGATTATTTATTTTATTTATTTAAAGTACACCAGCAGCTTAAACTAAACTTACAAAATAATAACAAAAAAATATGATGAAACAAATATGCAAGCCAATTACAGGTATACACAGCATGCATCAAAATAAGTAAAAGATGCTAGAGACTACTGAGATTGTATATTACAATAATACTAATAAAGAAGTTAGTAACTAATGATGAGACGTATTTACGATACCAGGTTTTAAAACCAGGTATTCACTTCGAAGTACGGCGCCCTGGTACGAGCAGAAAATACTTACAAGTTTGCCATACGTCGATGCGCAGAGAGCTCTGGAAACTACACATGAAAATACTTGCATAGGAAAACGATTCATAACTTAATATAAATAAGAACCACAATCGTATCTGTCAATAACAAATACTTTGAACTTCAAAGTATTTTTTTATTCATACTATTTTGCTCTTTATGTGCCATCAAATACGGGTTGAATTCCTATGCAAGTATTTTCAAATTTAGGCGCCGCTATACGTCGGTGCGCGAGGAACTTGGAACACTATACATAAAAATACTTCCATAGAAAAACTATCCTTAACTTAGTATATATAAGAATCACAATCGTATTCGTGAATAGAAAATACTTTCAAAGTATTTTATTAATTATGCGTTTTTGCTCCTTATTCGTTATGCAATACGGATTGAATTCCTATGCAAGTATTTTATAGATGCCGCGCCGCGGCTGGGACGCGAAGGATTGCTGACTCATACTAACAAAATACTTTTAAAGTATTTTAGAACCTGGTTTTGAACCCTAGTATTTTCACGTACGTACTTAGAAGCCCTGGTACTTAATTTTGCAAGTATATCTCATCCCTATTAGTAACCATAGTAAGTTTGCGATTGTGTTTCACAAAGCCGGTCGGCGAATATTTTTATGCAATCTCGTGTAATGAACGAGTGAGTTTTTTTACATACCAATTTAAAAAAGAAACTGAACAGTCAATTTTGTGACTGTAAGTTTAGATGTGAAATATGATTAAAATATATGGTGAGGGTTATTGTTTACGAATTCTGAGTTAGGCAATTGACGATAGCAGAAATATAGAGCATGCTAAGTCCTCAAAAATAACAAGGTGGTGATGTTAATTTGAAAAAGCATTAATTCCCATTACTATTAATTGAATATTCTAGATGGTTGTCTGTTTTCCTTCACCGTTATTGTGGTGATTGACTATCGAATTAATTTGTAATTAATGAATATTCCAGATGGCCGCGCACGGTATCCATATCCTCATGATGTTTTCCTTCACCGTTATCGTGGTGATTGATTATCGAATTAATTATCATTCCAGATGGCTACGCACGATATCGGTGATCCTGTTCCTGAACAAGCAGGACCTGCTGGCGGAGAAGGTTCTGGCGGGCAAGTCCCGGCTGGAGGACTACTTCGCGGAGTTCGCGCGCTACCAGACGCCGCCGGACGCGGCGCCCGACGCGCGCGACCCGCCCGACGTGGCGCGCGCCAAGTACTTCATACGGGATGAGTTCCTCGTTAGTATACTAATAACTAATAACTCTTCATTATAACACTAATTTACCGGTGGTAGGTCTCTCAGAAGGCTCTCTCTTAAAAGGCTCGAAGTCACTCAACGAGCCATGGAGCGGGCTATGCTCGGTGTTTCCCTACGAGATCGAATCAGAAATGATGAGATCCGTAGGAGAACCAAGGTTACCGACACAGCCCGTAGGATTGGCAAGTTGAAGTGGCAGTGGGCCGAGCACATAGCTCAGTAGAACCGATGGCCGTTGGGGCCGAAAGGTTCTCGAGTGGAGGCCACGTACAGGCAAGCGAAGTGTCGGACGCCCGTCTACAAGGTGGACGGACGATCTGACTAAGGTTGCAGGAAGTCGCTGGATGCAGGCCGCTTCCAACAGGTCATTGTGGAGATCATTGGGGGAGGCCTATGTTCAGCAGTGGACTTCTTGTGGCTGATGTGATGATGATGATAGGTCGCTCATATGTGAGACGTCACTTGGATAGATACCACCGCGATGTCTATTTCTCCCAGACAGCAGTGTAAATGTACTGTTATGTTTCGAATTAAAGGCCATAGTACTTATTCTTCTCAATGTGAGTCAATAGATTTATTTCTTATGTGTTCTTCTAAATGGACATGACATTGACTATCCTATAGGTTACAATAGCCTAGTTATATTAATATATGTGATGTTATGTCACAGCGCATCAGCACGGCCAGCGGCGACGGCAAACACTACTGCTACCCGCACTTCACGTGCGCCGTCGACACGGAGAACATCAAGCGCGTGTTCAACGACTGCCGCGACATCATACAGCGCATGCATCTGCGCCAGTACGAGCTGCTCTAACCGCGACCACGGTATGCCACCACCGTACCATCACTATCATACTACCAACACTATCGTAGTACCATCACTACCATACTACCATCACTATCATACTACCATCACTACCATACTACCCTCACTGCCATACTTCCATCACTTCCATCAAATCAAAGGAGAATGCCTGTTTTACTATGAAACTTAATATCGGTGTGATGATTTTTGTGCCTCGATGAAACCAATTTTTTGTGTACATTGAAGAATATAAATTTTCAATAAATATAAACGTTATATCAATTATATTTTTACCTATACTAAGAATGGGCATTCTCCTTTGTTGATACTAACAAACAATGTACAAAACACATGCGGCATCATTTATAGACAATTGTAAAATCTATTCGTTTGTTATCGAATGTTTTGTCTTTTTAATGAAAAATGAATTGAATGCAGTTGAATGCAACTGAATTTAAAAGTCGTTCGTTAGTTTGTTGTAATATTGTCGATTCCTTAGGTATTTTAACGAGCATCTTTTGAGTATGGTGACTATACAAATTAAATTATAACAACCCAGCTATAAAACTAAAGTTCTGCCTATCACACTGATTACGGCGTCAATATAGTGAACTATCAATTCGTGCTGCTCAGCAAGTATTATTTCTAGTGTTACGCATAACACAACGTGTGTGTATACGCCGCAGTCAAGTTCAAATCAAAATTAAAGTTCGTATTTGATACATTGAGATAGTATATTAGAGGGGACACTGCAAACAAAATGTTTGTAACAAAACGAACGGTACCGTACCGCTCCTTCTATTTCTGTCTCTGTCATGCTTAAACAGTAAAATTATCTTCGCTCTCGCTTCACTGTGTACCCTTGTGCACGCACAATACGCAAACATTTTGTTCCCGATGTCCGCTCTAGTATAATACCTCAATGGCTTGATATAAATAAATCTATTTCAGATAAAGTGAAGCTGAGCGTGTGGCGGGTGTGGCTGCGTCGCGAGGCGCCGGGCGTAGCGCCACTCTGTGATCCCTCACACTGCGCCTCCACACTAATTGATTCGTTTGCGATCACACACACTCACCCACACATACACACATACACAAAAACCAACTCATGTACACACATCCGATACCGACAAAATCGATACACGAACCTCCGTACTAAAGTATATTATCGATTCTCAATAGTCGATCGGAAACGAATCAATATCGATATGAGCTCACTCAATGGTGTTTCCGAACGTCCGTTCACGCAACGCTGGCAACTTGGCGATACTACGTCGCTGCTTCATTTACTTGTTTTCCGCAGTTACTATGGATTTGTATAGTGATGTGTTTCATCGATATCTCGATTGTGAAATTGAGTATAGAATTTGTGGCTTAGAAATTATATCGATTTGTGCAATATGGTTTTGAATGCTATAAGTATTGGTACCTACGTTTTGTTTACGCAGCGAACACTTTAATTTGTCGACACTAAGATCACAAGTCGTGTTATCGAAATTTCATGTTAATAATGCCATATGTTCATAGCGCCTGGCAATATGAGTTCCAGCAAAATCGATAATTGAGTGTGTCTGACTAAATGATATGCTAGGGATGTACCAGAGAATCGACAATTAGTGAGAGTGTCCGACGAATGTATCGAATGTGTCGAGGTCAGTGCGTCGCTGCTCGGCGTGGCGACGGCGCTGTCGATAGTCGATACACTTTTATATTAAGGATCATCGATGTTGATCGGTTCATCGTGGCTAGTTGATAGTATTCCTTTATGTATCTCCGTAGTGGACGCAAGCTTTTAACAATACGCGTTAAGCTATTATTATTTTTGTTATTAATAATGCATATCAAATAATCGAGTGCAAGCATGTTTTACGCTCAAATTAGGCCAATTATCCCCTTTAATTTATTTAAATAACGTCCAAATGCAAGCCGCACACAAATTAGTAAAATATACATTATTTTGTATAGTTGTTTCTCGCAATTGTTTCTTGACGTTTTTGCTGTATATTTTTGAGTACAGAGTTTCTTTAAGGTCTTTCTTTGCTAATTATAATTTTACAATTTTTTTTAATAGGTTATTTCTTTTTTAGTTTTTACGAACTGTCTTCCATAATTATGTTTAGTTGTTAATTGTTTTACTGGTCGATGTAACAGCTACGTTTGTTAGAGCACAATTTATTTGACGAAAGTGAAAAAAAAATATAATGAAAAAATGTTAACAAAAATCGAGTGTTTCGCTGTAGGTAACCTAGGTTATACATATGAGCTTCTAGTTTTATTGTAAGGCCCAAAGATGAGAGTTATAAGGTCGTATTTGATGCGATTAAGCGAATATCTATGTTTAGCAGTATTTCTTTTTTTTTTTAATATTCAAAGATTCTATATTTTTTTTCGAGGACACGTGTTTTTTTAGCCTTAAGTACAAACTGTTACTAACACATTCGCCCTTTTAACGTAGTGAATATTTATAAACATTGGTTTATGTACTTACAATACGCTATTTTAAGTGAATATGATCTATCTATCGTTATTATGATGAATCTTATGATTATTATTTTGGTTTTTAGTTATTGCATAGTGGATAAACATTATTGTTTTATTATTTCTGTTTTAATATATTATTATAAGCGTTCGTGGTGTCGATGGTTGTCGACGTCGATGGTTTAATTTTCGCATCACTAACGCTTGAATTGAACAACTAATAAATTATTGTTATAATATTTTGTTTATGTTAATCCGTATATGGTCCTTAATATAATAATGATATATTCATGTGCCATATAGACAAGTTGGCGGAAACACCATGTTACCATTATCAGCTCGACTCTGAATTGCGATTCCTTCCTTAATACTGTAAAGTAACAAGTCGCTATTTTTTGCTTTCTAATAATAACACTTATGGTTTTTTTTTTAAATATAACTATATTGAAATTGTATTTTTTCTTTTTTTGTGTAATACGTTAAGTTACACTTTGAATGTAAGTAGGGAAGAATATAACGTACATTTTAATACATAATATGAATATATGTTAATTATCATTCGCTCAGTTGCGTCCGGAGGTCGTCCCGCACTCTGTGGAAATATTTATATACTTCACTTTTATATATATTTTAATATATACGAACACAAACGCTTTCGATAAAGATTTCATTAAAGTCGATAAAACAGTACTGCACTACGTTGCGATCATTAGCGATATTTTTCAACCATAGCACAAAATATCGTTCAAACAAGCTCTTCCGTGAGCCCATCACTATACATTTAGGTTACATTGCAAATATCGATATGGATATTTAACGACTCTATAACGCTGCACTGCTCAAATAAGGAATACGGTTTCCAGCCACTCACGTTAAGTACTTACATACATAAGCTAAAACCAATCGCGTATATATTTTTAGGCGTTTTATAAATTCTATTTAATATGCAATTTTCAGACGACCTCCAGTCACAAAATCCATTATAGGCATACATTGTGTAATTAAAATTAACATGGCATCTTTAATACTTATTGTATATGTAACTTAAAAAGTAAAAACTATTTGGTAGCTAAATTAAGTAAGTTTCAGTGTCTGGACTTAGAAGGCGGGCGAGGGTACATTCAACTAAGCGAACAGTGAGAAAGGAAAAAAAAAATTAAAACACCAAATTATCTACAAAATGTTTTTGTATTTAGCGAACAGTGGGAGTTAACTGAAAATTAATACACTAAATTATCGACAAGATATATCATATATTTGCTCCAAAATAAACAATGCAATAGTCGATATACCGTCATGAATTTTATCGATTAAATTAGTCGATTTTTCACTGTTCGTTCAATATAGGAATTAACGAAGGCCGAAGGTTTTGATTGTTCCTCGTCCCCTGTCCGGACGCGTAGTACCGCGTATCAATGCAAAACAAACAAAAAAATCGTATATATTAAGTAGACTGCTAAAGTTGTGAAATTCTCCCCTCCACATGTCCATGTCGGTTGCTGTATGCCGGATATCTTAGCTCGCAATAATTGTCGAGTTTCATAGATATTACACAAATATAATGAGTTTGTTGAACATAATATTTAATTTATTTACACAATTTATTAAATATTTTTATTGTAAGAAAATTATTTTCACGATTTTTATCGCGGATTCGGGGTTTAATTAATTCGAAAAACAAAAAAAACTGCCAAACTATATGTGACAGTAAGTTCCTTGTGCGTATATTGGATCGTTAACAATTAATTTTTTATTTGCCTCGATAGCGCAGTTGTACCGCGGTATGATTACGCCGATCGATCGATCGAGGACTCGGGTTCTAACCCCGAGTCCGGCAAAGTGATGTTGGATTTTCTATTCTTTATCACCCCGGAGTCGGAAAGGCCGATATGACGATAGCCCCCCTATGTTATCGTGAGACGGAACACATTAAGCGAAACGTGGTCCTGATAGCACTCGTGTCTACCCCTTCTGAGAAAAGGCGTGAGTTTATGTATGTAACTATTTATTTTCAATGATTATAAAATGAAGGTAGTTATTGTAAAAATTACCGTGCGGTTGACTAACCTCAGTAGTCGCGTGGTCACACGAAAGCCGTATCTAAAACGTCGGACAGTACAAAAATGTACTATCGAACCAAATTCGCGATAAATCCGTAAAAATAGTTTATTTCAATGTGTAGCATTCGCGTAAATATAAGAAATCGGTATGTAAAGTCAGTAATATTTTACCAGTGAAAAATCATAAATATTGTTTATAGTGAATTTAATTTGGTGGTGAATATGTATGGAGCTCGACCCCCGCCGGTAACGCAAGGTCCCCGACCCAACGCACCCCCACCCTCTACGATTAAGTGAACGCAATAACAAGTGAGTCATGTAATATGTATAAAGGTAGCTTAGAAGATAATTTTCTATGTTTTTCGATATTTAGATGAATGGCTGTCGCGAAGTGCCGGCGCCACTCGCAACAATAATCTAATAGCGTAGTTTATGATACTTTGTTTCGCGCGATCGGGTCATTGACTAGTAGATATGTAACGTCCGTTGCCAATAACCAAATAGTATTGAACGATTCCTCCTTTTTTAAATATATCTTGATAGCATAAGTTGTATGAACGTGCGCACAATACGTATGTGAGAATGTGTCGAGTACATTTTTGTTCACACAAAGTGCGGCGTCGCGCTGCAAATATTTTTGGTAATGTTTTACCTGTCTGTCCGCATGCGTCGCTCTCGGCTCGGTCTAGATTTCTAGACTAGACTACACTCATGACTACACTGTAGAGCTACTTGGATGGCATTTAACTAGTGCTCATAGTGACTCCGTGGTAGCACAACGTGTATGGTTCTCAACGTTCTCGTTTCGTAGGCCGTTTGTTTTATAGTCGAGTATACTTTGTAGCATAGCTGGAGAACACTTTGTTTAGAAGCTGTTCGAGGTCGCACGTTAGACACTGAATTATTTGCCGAAGGACTGCGGATTATGGTGTATTTACTCTTAATACCTACGTTTAAATATATATTAAAAATCTATATTTTTAACAAATTTAATTTTAAATAATATACCTAATTAATGAAATTCCTAAAGATAAAAAGAAATTTTTAATATTTATGTGTATAAGTAGTGTGTACTGCGAAGTGATTATAACATATAACATAACAAACGCTTATAATTTTCATAGTCTCCACAGATTCGTGCAGAGTATGTATAATTTACTGTCCATGATTAATCTATAACTGATGTGTACAAAAATCAGTATGTTTCAGGCATTTTGAATCCGACTTAATGTATGTAAAAATAAATGTTGTTTTAAATTGTGCACTTTTATTTCACTGTCTTGTACCTCGACAGGAATATTTGGATACGTACGACATCGAGTGAGCTGAGACACGGCTATATACAGAATAGAGGTAGGGTAGATTGTCAGACATTATTTTAACGGCAATTCGTGTTAGGTTGAAAAGGGTGTAGAAATTGTTTATGGATAATGCGGATATTTTCATAATAACGATTTAAAAGTGATCCTCATAGAATGTTCTGGTTAAGATCTGTATCTGTTTATTATATTGTAATAACTTGTCGATAAATATTTTAATCATTTTTGTGCGTATTGTACGTTAGAGGTTTGTTATATGCGGTGTAATAAGACAAATTTGGATTTTGATGTGGTTTCATGCCTCTAAAACTACATGGTAGAGTGGGAGATTTTTAAAACTATGTTCTTGCTGAAAGGAGAAGGGCATCCTAGCCTATCGACCAATAACGACAAGCCACATATCAATGGAAAGGTCTTTTCAGATGCTACTTTTTCTATGGCAACAAAGTCGAAATCGCTGTATTTTAGAAAATATTACTACTTAAAGACTGCAGGAAAATCACGCGAACAACAAGCGATGCGTCATTAGAAAGGTCTTCAGAAATACTATAACTTCTACGGCGGCCAGTATCAAATCTCTGCGTGGAAAAAATATCGGTGCGTAAAGGTAACGCAAGGATGAAAATATGTATATGGACTCATAGCCTGTTGACCAATAACGACGAGCGATATATCATTCGAAAGCTCTCTTTATTTTCAATAACTTCTTTGCTGAGAAATCCCGATTCGCTCTATGAAAAGAAGTATATCGACATAAAGATATGGGTTTTGTTGCCATAGAAGAAGTTAGCGCACCCGAAAAGACCTTTCCATTGACATATCGCTCATCGTTATTGGTCGATAGACTGGAGTCCATACATGTTTGCCCCTTCTCCTTTGAATATTTTTTAACACCGAAATACTCGCATTATACTAGTTTAAAATTTAATAAAAACACGAAAGTATAAAAAACATTTTTATTTAAAACCAAATGAGCGCACACTTGTGTGTATCTTAAAAATTACTTAAAAAAGTAAATGCAATTTCTTTAAAAAAAAACAGTACTTTATCAAATTAAAACGAATTACAATAAATTATTATTTACACGACTATGGCAAATGTAAGGTACGAAATATCTTTGGACTCGTCCCTAACTATAAAACAAAATATTCGCAAAACGAAACACATCAATGTCGACACGAAAGAAACAAAACTTAGAAAAGACAGAGATAAATATTTACTGAACATTATTTTTCGGATTAGACTTTCCAGAATTTTTGGACGGAGTATAATTAAAAATATTACAGGAAAAATTATAAGTGCCAAGCTTCACAATATTTATTTCACTGTTGCTTTCGACATTAACGTTATTCGAACAGAAAATATTCATAAAAAAAGGTCCAAAAATAATTAAAAGCTATAACTAGATTTAAAAACTAGTTATCAATTTACACATGCATTCTTTGAAACATAGTTTCTCATACAGAAAAGCATTTCATCAAACGAGCACGTCATTATATTCCAAATTACATTCTTTAAAAAAATGCAAGTCAATGTGAAATCCTATACCTAACAAGTATATAAGCGTATTGAGTGAGTTAACTGACCTGTCGAACTAGAGAGCCAAGTCTTCCGACTTACTATATTAAACACTATGGACACAACTTAAATAATGTGACTTTTAAAAGTTTTTAAATATTTTGTCTTCTTTGCTTAAACTAAATTCAAAATCATTCAAAACTAAAACAGGTATTAAATTTGTCTATGAATTCGGCTGTCTATATTTTTGTGCTGTATTTTTTAGCAACTCTAAAATTGCAATAAATATGTTAAAAATAACTAGTAAAAATATAAAAATAAATGAGTGTCCAGAGTGCACCTAAGTCTACATTTGACTTAAAATTGAGGTATTCAGTGTGCTGTATAAAAACAAACTAGAAAATGCAGTTTCTTAAAATACCATAATTAATGACTGAATTTTCGAATTAAATTACAAAATCAAAAAAAATATTCTCAAAATTTAAACCAGCTTACAATTTATGCATTCGACTTAAAATATTTAAAATATATTGGCACTTTATACATACAAAACAGCATTTTACAACAAAGCAATGGCCCTATCTTTTTTAATGTCTTTTCAAATAAAAAATGGAAAATTAATTTCAGCTACCATTTTTCTAGTAAATAGAATTCTAAAAACTAATATCATTGAAAGTAAAAGTTATGTATTTGAAAAATAGTTTCATTTAAGAATTGTTAAGTAGAAATTGTTTTCTAAAATTTAAACCAGTTTTACTTCCAATGATATACTGTCTATAAAAAATATGAAAATCTTAAATGATTTCCATGTATCAAAAATAAAATTTCCAAAACTATATTACATTACAGTTTCAGAAAATATATCTTATTTTACGTAAATCGAATCTTAATATCATAGAATGTCTTTCAAATTTCCAATGTATAAAATCGACAACATTAATTTTACTTGTATCAACAATTTAACAAACAGTTAAGCACAATTTTGTGACAATTTTGATAACTAGTAGGAATGCAAGAGTTACACAGTTCATCACATAATCTGTTTTTACACCTGCCATTATACTTCACAAGATCATAAGGCACTTTTAGTCTTGTGTATTTCTTCATATCACTTAGAATAATGTCAGTATTGAAGATATTTCTTTGGGAGATTCTAATGTTTCACAACTGACATTTTCACAAAGCAGTCTGCATTTTGTATTTTATTGCAAGTTTTAATTAGATGTGGCACTATATAAGGACGATTGCTTTATGGTCTAAAAATCTTGCGATACTGTGTCCACACAAAATATCTCTATATTTTTCCACATTGCCTAATTTCTACAATTTCTTCATCTTCAAGCTCAGTCTAAATACACGTAGAAGTGGTCAGTCCCGCAGTATTTAGCGGCGAAGGCTTTTCCGGCGGGTGTGGGGGCACTGAACGCGACGTCCCGCGGGAGTAGCGCGGTTCCGTACAGGAACGACACTCGCGCGCAGTCCAGCAGGCGGGACGCCACGCCGCGCCCGCGGTGACGCGCGTCACACCACACGCGGGACACGCCACATCTGGAACACAATATTATTATATTATAATCAGGGAAAATCGGTTTTAAATAGATCATGCGTGTATACAAGTGAGGACTAAAATCTGTACTTCATATTTTAACCATCAATTAACATTAAATGACGAATATAAAGAAAAAAGCGATTTCAAATTGTTATTTATAAGGTAATGCCTATATTTTGAATGCCATGTATTATTGGTCCTTCAAGCCAGATACTTAATACTATCTAAGTTGTTCATTTACTATTCGTAATATATAGTTGGTAACGTCAAATATATCATCAATATGATGTAGTTAAATATATTGCTGGCAACAAGAACTCAATTTAGTTAAAATGTTAGTCAATCACCAACAAGAATTATACTCAAAATACACAGATCACTTCCAATAGATACCGCATTACGATAGTTTTGTTTTGAACCGAAAACGCCAACGAAGGGAACTGCGCGGGGGGTGGGCGGGTTGCAGAGCGGTCACGTGGACTTCACTGGAGAGATGAGGCATAAGTCGATAAATAAAAAAATGTATCGATAGTTCGATTTGCCAGTAAGTTCATGTGTTATGATCGCTTCTATAACTTAATTACCAACTTGTTAAATGTTTGATAATATTTTTTCACCGGCCTGATCTGATAAATTATACCAACCGGCAACCGCTAAGTACGAATAAAATAGGATTAAAATTTATACTTTAGTATGTAACGGTTTTATTTCTATTATTCACCGTGTATTTTTGTATACCATAATGGCGAAATACCCAAATTAAGTATTGATATAAAAGATCAGATAAAAATATGAAATAGTAAATAACTAAACCCCTAAAGGGCTACAATAACTTATTCCGATTCTTGAATTCTGACGGCGGCTGTAGTAAATGTAATATCGACAAGTGACGATGAAACCCACTTGACGAACTATGAATGTTTTTGAGACGATATATACAACGTATGTTAAACTTAGTACAATAGCTTGTGCTACTGATTCTCAATAAACTTAGTATACTAAAACTTATGATAAATACCCTCCCATTATATTTGAAAACGGAAAAAAGTAAATTTAATTACGCCAAAGATAAATAAAAAAATATTGTAAAAGTACCTTGTTAACAAATTTAACTATTTCAAATTACATAAAATAACGTAATTATGGTAATTTGCAATTTTTATTTAAATCAATATATATTTTGTGACATTGTCATTTAATAAAATCAATTTACATTATTGTTTTACAATATCGATATTTCTGGGAATTATATTATAAACATGTGTCAAACACTAGAAGAACGCGTGATTTCGCCAAAAAAAGATGGCTTATTACGGTTATTGCTATGCGAAAAAGAGACGGCTGATTCTCCATCCGAACTCGACTGTTTAACATTGATACATTAACCAGTATAAATTGAGCTCGCTTGGGACCAAATTACTTTAAAGAATATTAGTTATCGATGAAAACTTATTGCGTTTTTTTAGATACTTTATTTTTTTGAGTTTTTTGCACAACATTTTATTGAACAAATCATTATTAACTGTAATATTATGATCCCAAAATGTAATTTTCGCTAACGTGCGACGCCATGTGCGGGTCCACTACTTGGACGACACTGATGACGCAACATTTGGCATCGGTTTATATCTATCTGATATCTTATATGTGTTGGGCGCAACCGCTGCCTTGCATTAGGTATCTATTGGGAGTGATCTGTGTCAAAATAGTACTTACTTGACTGGATAAGTCTCTTCACTGACACACTCTGGGTTGTCAGAAATCAACTTGTAGGCGCGTGTCTTCGGCTCCACTATGAGGCATCCTATTATCTGCTTCTTTTCAATGTACAAGTACGCCTGGAAAGACAATATATCATTGTTAAAAAAGAAATACATATATAACTTTATACACATAGAAGCTGATCATATAAAGTATAGCAAAATGTTGCGGTTATAAAAAATACAAGATTTTTTGTTCCCAAAGCAAATATTAAGCGCACTTGACAGCCTCCGTGGCGCAGTCTGTTGAACGCCGTTTGTAAAACGAGAAGTTTGTGCGTCTCACAAATATTTCTTGCGGCTGCGAGTGCTTGTGAGAACAAAAAGTATCTCGTAGTTTCCGATACCCACAACACAAGACTCGATCTTAATGTGGGGTCAGGACTATGTTATTTTTTTATTTACTAAATGCCAAAGCCGTCGTCCCGCTGCACTTTGAATTTGCATTTGCATTCGGACTAGTTGGCGCCTTCACTTATTACAATCCAGAAAACTTTGTCAGCGGCTCGACACAACATGAACATGTTTATGACGCTCAATGTGGCCGGGTAACTGAGCAGAGCGCTTGTATCGACAAAATGTCGGCGGGCAACACGTGCGGCCGTTTGTTACTGACATCATTCTTTTCTTATAGACGCCGGGTTGAGTTGGCAGACTGTGTCGCCGGGACGGCAAGTTTGGTATATAATGCAACTTGTAGAGTCAACGTAATTTAGAATGTATAACGCCTTGTTATTAAACTGATAGCAATATATGCAAGCTGTTATTTGAAAGTAAAAGTAATCACTTCATATGATTATTGACACCTGCTTATTATTTTGGCAGTAACAACTTTGAATATTGCAGGAAGTATTATTATATCCATCCATCAGCCAAAGGAAGTCCACTGCTGAACATAGGCCTCCCCCAATGATTTCCACAGAGACCTGTTGGAGGCAGCCTGCATCCAGCGACGTCCCGCGACCTTTACCAGGTCGTCGGACCATCTTGTGGGTGGACGTCCTACGCTGCGCTTTCCGCTACGTGGCCTCCATTCGAGCACTTTCCGACTCCGATTATTATATAATTATGGAATAATTTCAAGCACCTATTGAACAATCTACACTCAATAACATTCCAAAAGCAATAAATATTGCTAATGACAGTGTTCATTTGATTTACGGCTTATGAAACGTAAATTATGTGCAGTTTTTTCCAATGCTATAAACTATCTTTTTTTGCTAGTATCAAGCAGTTTGCATAATAATGTTCAAGGTTTTGGAAGTCCATTGTGTTTACATTACATGTTATGAAAAAAATATGTCTGAACTGCGCATTCTTCTTTATGTTGGTAAAAAATAATATAATGCAAATATAATAGATGAAGAGCCCGTGGCCGCCAGAGTTTCATTATTTTATAAAAGCTGAAAGTTTGTCTGCGCGTGCCTCTCACATAGGGATCATACAATCAGTTATTATGAATCGGCTTGTAAGTGTATACAGACCGTGTAGTGCAGACAGTCTCCCTGCAGTTCGTGTGATCCGAGTTGCACGTGCACGAGTCTGTTGAGTAGTGCGAGTACTCGCGCCCAGCCCGCGCCGCCGCCGCGCACGCGCACCACGCGCCCGCTCCCGAAACTGCCCACCACGCACTCCTCCTTGTAGCCCTGCAAACATAGCAAATTAACTAATTATTCCTGGTTTCCTAGATTTACGAGAATGTTACACATTGAAATAAAACTATTATTTACGGATTATATCGCGAATTTGGTTTAATTTTTAAAGCTGTAAAGTAATCGAAACGTAGGGAAGTCAAAAATATAAAAATTTAACCAAATTCGCGATAAAATCCGTAAATAATACTTTTATTTCAAATTATTCTATTATTGTCATCTGTATCGGCCCATATACGTCCCACTGCAGGGCATATATCGAGAGTACGATTGACAGGAATTAGACCATATAGTCCACCACGCTGGCCTAAAATTGGCGGACATTACATACATAATTTTTGTAAACTATGGTATGCAGGTTTCCTCGCAATGTTTTCCTTCACCTTATTAGTGCGTGGTGATTAAACTATCGATACATACATGACTCCGAGTCAGAGGTGCGAACTGGGGTTTGAACCCGCGACCACCGTAAACATGTTGGCAGCCGACACACTTTGTTATATTATACAATAGCGACCCGGCCCAGCTTCGCCCGGGTGCATTTAGATTTCTGTACAATAATATGCACGTATTATACACATAAACCTTCCTCTTGAATCACCCTATCTATTAAAAAAACCGCATAAAAATCCGTTGCGTAGTTTTAAACATTTAAACATAAAAAGCGACTTTGTTTTATACTATGTAGTGATTTACTATATTATATTCATGTAGTATAACTTCGCCCGAACCGTGGCCACGAAAACTTTAAGATAATCGAAACTTCAGGCAGTTAAAAACTGTAAAAATTAAACCAAATCCGCGTAAATAATATTATTTCGATTTGTAACATTCGCGTAAATTTAAGAAACTTTAACACATGTTATGTTGCAATTCATCAATATCGATAATCTATCTGTATCAGCCCATATACGTCCCACTGCAGGGCACGGGCCTCCTCTACAATCGAGAGTACGATTGAGAGTGGTTAGGCCATATAGTCCACCACGCTGGCCTAGTGCGGGTTGGCGGACTTACATACCATAGAAATTTTATAAATCGATATGGTATGCAGGTTTCCTCACGATGTTTTCCTTCACCGTTTTAGTGCGTGGTAATTGACTATCAATACACACATGACTCCGTAAAGACAGAGGTGTGCCCTGGGATTCGATCCCGCGACCACCGTGAACATGTTGGCAGTCGTGTCTAGTCCGTTTACCAACAGGCCACCACGCGCTTATAAAGTAAAATATAATCTATAAAGTAAAAATAAGTTTTTATATCAATTTTCGGTCTCAAAAACAACAAATTAGATTATAAGATTTATATGTATGTCCTTTTCGGTAACTTTAAAAAAAAAGCACGAACATTTTCAAGGTAATTATTTAATCAACTGTTAAATGAAAACTAGTGCTTGTTTACAACAAAAATATAATGTATGATTGACATTTATGTCAGTTTTTATAATAAAATGTTTAAAGTTAGTCGCGTATCTTTTCTAAAATAAATTATAAAGATATTCCTGTGGGGTATAGACCGGGAATATCACAAAAAAAGTTTGGAACATGATACTCACATTGTACTTGAGTACGTCGGTGGCGTTGTGATAAACTAAATGATCGTGTTCATCTTGTGGATCGCCGATCTGTAAAACATTAATTAAAAAAACATATTAATTTAATTTTAATTTGTTATAATACTTGTGTAAATTAAATTTATTATTTATTGTGCACAATAAAAAAGAATAATTGTTTTAGAGACAATACATAACAACAAAGGACAAATGGCGGTCTTATCTAAGGCAATTTCTGCCAGACAACCATGGGATGGATACATGAGCAGGAAAAAAGAAGGGGCATTGCAAAATAAACACAATGATAGCTCGAAGACATAAGTAATATAAATTAATAATCAACAAGCTTTTTCATCTGACCTAACTAAATATATTAAATACATATATTGTGGGTATATTAAGCAGTCTTGTTTTGACCAGATTACAATATAGCATTTATGGAGCAAGAACCAAGTAGGTTTTTTATAAGGTATAAAGTTGTAAATAATATGACAGCCTCCGTGGCGACGTTGGTTAGACGCCACCTGTGAAACGAGAGACCGCGGGTTCGATTCCCGCACCGAGAGAAATGTTTGTGCGGCTCACAAATATTTCTTCCGGGTCTGGGTGTCAGTGAGACCGAAAAGTCTCTCATAGTTCCTGATACCCACGACAAATACTCGATCTTAGTGTGGGGTCAGGACTATGTATGTGACTGTTGGGTATTATTTATTTTATTATATACCTGATAAATAGTGCCGCATTGCGTACATTGCGTCGCACCGAATTTCTTCTGCCCGGCGTCGATTACGTATTGATCGACTCCTGACTTTATTATCTTCTTGTTGGTTTTCTCAGGTGCTGTAATAAAAACAAAATATCAAGAGGGTATTCTATCATCGATTTTTTGTATTATTATGCACTAACACAAATGCCATTAAAACAAAAAAAAAATGTACAAACAGTATTAAAGTATAGAAATAAAACTATTGTTTAGGGATTTTATCGCATCTATATTGAGCGTGAAGAGGTGACAACCACACAAACTTTCTATCAGTAGTCTTATATTTTATGAATATTTGTTTCAGGTATAAGTTTCGACAATAACAATACGACATATTATTATGTAAATAAACACGATGTCGGGACTATGTGAGTTATAAATTAATTATAAATGTTTTCTTAATAATCAGATACCGATCTCTTTACATCAGAGACTCAGTGGCGTAGTTGTATTACAGTAGGGTTACAAAGCTGAGGCTTCGGGTCCAAATCCCGAGTCGGGTAAATTATATTGGATTTTTCTAATTCATCATCAGCCCGTAGTCAAGAATTTGTGCCTGATATGGTGATAGGCTCGCCCCCTATTACATCGTGAGACGGAACATACAAGGCGAAATGAGGGTGTCCTGGCACCTCTGGCTACCCTCTGTTTATGTCTATGATCCCTTTTAAAAAGTTCTCAATAAAAGATTTCGTTACGGACTGATTTAAGGAAATTCGATTAATTTCGTGTTTATTACCTTTGCCAGGCGTCGAACTCGTACCGGGGTTAGGTTTGCTGAATATCGGGAACAGCTTTTGAGCTTTATCGGTCTTCTCTACTTCTGGGACGGGTGTTGGTACATCTGCGAAAAAAAATATAAATTATAGCAACAAAACAAAATGACCTTTACACTAGCCTAGGATGGACAAGCCAGAATGATCCATATAAGAAGCCCAATAAGAGGGCTTCCATTCTGGATGGAAGCCACTTATAATATGTCCAGTGACGTTCAAATTGAGTAGAGATTGTTTGCGATCTTTTGCGTGAATGTGTTGTTGTCAAAATATTAAAGTTTCTCTCTTCACATTGTATTGAATTGAACCGCCGAATAACAGTGTTTTTTTTTACAATGGCTTGGCATAGTGGCGGCATTGCACCTGATGGAAAGTGCCAATGCCGCCCAGGCAGAGTATCCATTGGCATCGGATGGCACTCCCATGCCAATGGAAACAATTATGCCGGCCTGCTAAGGTGCCTCTTCACACCACGGCGGAAGGACCCAGGATTGTAGGAAGGAGGGAACACGCGTGCCGGCAAACAATTCCACAGCCTGACGGTGCGGCACAAAAACGAATTTGAGAACCGTTTGGTGCGCGCCGGGATGGTGTGGCTCGTCAAGCTATGGCTTCGCAAGCCAGCACGCGTGGTTCTGGTTAGGAATGGAGAGGAGAGAAGCAAGTTGAACAATCGGTAGAACACGCTTAGAGAGGCGACATCTCTCCGGAGTTGTAGCGACTCTAAGTTGCTCATAACGTCTGCATCATTCACAATGCGGATGGCCCGCCGCTGCAATCCATCCAAGGCATCGAGCAGGTACTGGGCGGATCCATCCCAGAGGTGCGAGCAGTACTCCATACCCGGCCGGACCTGCGCTTTATATAAGCGGCAAAGCTGACCGGGCGTGAAAAACCGACGCATCCTGTTCAGGACTCCAACCCTGCGTGATGTGGCAGATATTACGCCCTCGATGTGATTCCTTGGACTGAGATCACAGCGGATATCCACACCAAGGATACTCAGGTCATTCCGCACTGAGAGGGGAGTACCCTGCAGAATGGGGAGGGGAGAGAACGGGGATTTTTTGCACGTGAACGCACACACCTGGGTTTTCTTGGCATTGAACTCAACCATATTCCTGGAACCCCATGTAGAAATGAGGTCCAAGGTCCGGTTGAGCTCAATGACAAGATCTTCGCGTCCCTTCATAGTTTCGACACGGCAACCTGGAGGCCCGCAATGGTATCGCCCATGAACCGTGCTGTCATCTGCATAGCAATGAATGTTGCCAAGCGACAACATGTCATTGATATGCAGAATAAACAAGGTGGGCGACAGCACCGAGCCCTGAGGAACTCCGGCATTTACCGACATGAGCGCCGAAGCGTGTCCGTCTACGACTACACGTATTCTACGCCCATGCAGAAAGCCGGAAATCCACGAACACAGGTTGCCGGGTAGACCGTATGCCGGAAGCTTGGACAGAAGACCACGGTGCCAGACCCTATCAAACGCCTTGGCAATGTCGAGGCTCACAGCAAGAGCCTCGCCACGCCGGTCTATCGCCTCACCCCAGCGATGCAGGACAAACGCTAGAAGATCACCCGTCGATCGATTATGACGGAATGGTGAGCGTACCTGTCTCAGGATGGTGAGCTTAGTGGAATGCCAAGCATTGCTTTTAATTTACGGAGTTTGGTTTTGCTACTGTCCATGAGCCGTCCTATTGCTTACCATTAGGCGACTGGCATATCCTTCTCGCCATTCAATAAAAAATATCCTCCTAAGATCCCCTCTCTAAGAATACTCCAAACATTTTATACAAATATGATTTTGTTACTAAGCAGCATTATAATATATTGTTGGATAATTATGTACAGGTCAATTGCGCAAGCTTACACCTTGAACTTGTTCACAATAGAGCTATTACGAGTTGCGACATTTTCACACTCGACTCATAAATTAATTACATATAATAATTATTAATAATATAATGACGTACGCTTCCGTATTATTAAAATATTACCATTGTTATTGGAAAGGTGGACGTCTAAAAGGAGTGAAAAAGATTTATTTTTAATAGTTCTTAGAATTTACAGTTATGTTATATAAGCCCATATATAGCCACTGCAGGCCACGGGCCTCCTCTACAATCGAGAGTACGATTGAGAGTGGTTAGGCCATATAGCCCACCACGCTGGCCTAGTGCGGGTTGGCGGACTTACATACCATAGAAATTCTTATAAATCGCTATGGTATGTAGGTTTTCTCACGATGTTTTCCTTCACCGTTTTAATGCGTATCCGTATAAGCAATAAAAACAACCTTACCACTAGATCCAGCAAACACAGTCTCAGTAGATTTAAGCACGGCTTCCGCGTCGATGTTGTTTGACTTGGCCATCTTCAGTATCTGTTCATCCAGCATCTTCAATTCGCGTTCGATTTCGTCCAAATCCGGAAGCTCCTCTTGTTCTGAAATGTAGTATTAGTTTAAATTTAAAATATATCACGATAGGCTCGCTCCCTATCACTATGGGACGGAACATTCAAGGCGAAAAGTAGGTGTCCTGGTAGGGCCTGTCTACCCCTTCTGTGAAAAATGTGTGAGTTTATGTATGTATTAAATTGATATGGTTATACTGATGACCTTATAAAGATACAAATTCATTAAATATAGAGCAAATTGTGTAATTTTTTTTTCGGAATTTACTTAAGTAAATTTTGAATAGAATTGACATAGCCATCTTACAGCTGCATTGTCATTTTTGCGCACGAATACAAAAAATATAAAAGGGGAATGACATAAAAATATATAAACATCAGCATTTTTTTCATAATTCTCTAGACTTACCTTCAGCAACACTTGCATCAACGAGTATATAACCTCCTTCCACGGGTAAGAACTGCCCACTCCTCGGCACTTCGCCATGACTGGCCACATGACCATCGTGCTCCACCATCACCACATCTTGAACTGACATATTTAGTGTTTCGGATACTATTGTTCCAACATTGGTTGTAACCGAATCTATTGCTGGCGAGTTCGTCACACTTTGAGATACATTTGTCAGATTTTTCGGCGCGTTTGTCACATTCTGAGTTATGTTTGTTGGAATTGCGTCAGGGATCTGCTTCTGAGCTCCTAATTCAACAATTACAGCTTCGTCTTGTGGTAAGTCAGCGGTCACTGGTACGGCTGTCACCGGTTGGAATATCTGGTTGGTTTCTTCTATGACAGTGCTATTGAAGCAGGGAAGTTCTTCGCGTCTTGTCAGAGATAACTCTGACTCGGGAATCTCTTCTTCATCCCATTGACTTATTAGTGCTTCTATTGTTTGCTTCTCCGATTGGAATGGGTCCGCTTTATCTGCAAATTTTGTATGAGAGGATTTATTCATAGACAGTTCTAAAGACTCAAACCTATTTAGTTACCGAATATTTTTTTAAATCGTTCTAGACAAAACATTCGGTAGCTAAAATAGGCTTTCAAACTGTCTATGAACGAGGAAGGTTTATTATCGACTTATATTCAGGTACATCTATTTGGCTTAACAGATTGTTAACAAAGTAAGAATTTATAAAAAATATAGCATGTAGCCAATTCAAGATTATAAAAATAAATAGACACATGGAATACTTTGAAAGATAAAAAGTGTTAATAGATTTTTTTTTTGATAAGTCGTATCACCATTAAACATACGGAATACACTAATAATTTTACACTCCATAATAAATAACATAAAAACATTATGAAGGCGTAAAATTTCGCATAATCTCGAAGAACTTTTAAAATAAAAACTGAATTGTTACTATACTTTTTTATAATTTCGTTCTTGGTATATTAATAAATAAATAAATAAATAAATAAATAACACCCAACAGTCACATACATAGTTCTGACCCCACACTAAGATCGAGTCTTGTGTCGTGGGTATCAGGAACTACGAGAGACTTTTCGGTCTCACAAACACCCAGACCCGGAAGAAATATTTGTGGGCCGCACAAACATTTCTCTCGGTGCGGGGATCGAACCCGCGGCCTCTCGTTTCACAGGCGGCGTCTAACCAATTGCGCCACGGAGGCTGTCAATGTCAAGTTAATGGCATTTAAATCGGCAGCAGAAGCTTAATATATACGCTTTATACATATAAGTTATACAATATTCTTTAAAGAAAGAATAAGAAATAAGGTAATGTAGGAATTTCCGGTAAAATCGCAAGTCGAAAATCGTAATTCAAAAATTATTATGCTGTGTGCAATCTAATTTTAAGTCAAGGTATACAATGAGCTTGAAAAGAAATGAATGCTTGCTTAAGAAACATGGCATTTGTAACCTTTAAAATTGATCAAATATTGAGTTAAATATTGAACAGATATACCTATTAGCTTTTATTACATGCATTATTATAATACAATAATATTTCAGCACTCACCACCCAATTCCTGTGACGAATTTTGACTCTGCATAGTCGTGTCATTCATACTGACAGAACTTGCTGTTTTCAATGTAACATTAACGGAATTTACAGAAGCGTTCATGTGCGGCATATTGACTTTCTTCTTCTTGTGATGTTTAGGCTTGCGAATCCTGTGTTTCACGCCTAGATTAATTTGTCCAGGCTTTCTTTTCTGCTTGTGTGAATGAGTGTGGTTCAGCGGACGTCTGTGATGTGTCGTGCTTGCTTCTATAGCATGGGAAATCTTAGCTGTTACTGTAGTATTTAGTTCAGGGTTGCTCTTCCCATAGAAAGATTTAGCAGACAAAATTTCCTTTAGCCTGTCGCTGTTGAATAGCGATAAGCGAGCTTTAGGAACATCTAAACGTGGAAATTTGCAGTTAGGCGCCTCGCTCATACTGTCATTCCGAAGTCGTTTGTGGCTTTTCTCACTATCACAAGCCGACTCCGGACTTTCAGCAATCTCTACAACAGATCTCCTGTTATGTATCTTCGGGGGAGAAGCAACCGCCTCGGTAGTATTATTGGGAGTTTTCAGCATCTGAGTTGGTGACATCATTGTACTCATGTCCATTTTCGTCAAGCACACCACAGCGGATTTTATAGGGGTTATATTCTTCTTTTGTTCTACTAACACGCCTTTGAAGCTTTGGAATTTGGGCGTCATTTTCTGTCGTCTGCCAGACCTTCTTACAGACTTTGTTGGGGTGTTCTCTTTTGAGTCGGTGCCTGAATCAGTGTCGAAATTGAGGTCTTTTAGAGAACTGCTGCAGCTTTCTGTGTCTGCAATGAGGCTTGCAAGGCTTTTTCGAGCTCGGCTTGAAGTGGAAGAGATAGTGTGGGCACTGGCACATGAATGTGTGGACGAAGGCGTCCCGGGGTGGTTTTGTAAATGCGGCGTCGCCGGGGTAGACACAGAGCGCGTACACTTGGCATCCACGCATCTTGTTTGATATTTCTTTAGTGTAAACGGAGATTTGATGAAGTTTTTCAGATCGTTGTCCTGTTTCAGTAGCTTGCGAGCCTGGCTTCGTGTTTCGCCTAAAACAATGCAACGTGAATTAATATTACAACTTTAATAATTTTACAATTTCTGGCGCTTTTTCAGTTGGATGATAGGAAAATAAATACTAAGGAGTCCAGTTTAATGTTTATTCTGATTTCAAAACATTTTAAATGAGGTCATGTATAAGTCAAATTAATATTATCATTATTGTAAATCATACAGGTGTTTCCTGGGACCCAATTAGTTCACAATGCATAATTATATATTTAAAGTACACTAATGCATAACCTGTGTTGTGGATTTCTTACAGAAAAACATGTAATTAAGTTCGTTAATTACACATAATAATGTAGGGTAAAAGATTAGCTAAACCCCATCATTAGTATTCACCTATTAACATTATAATTTTTAAATTTGATAAACAATTAAATAAAATGGAAGTTATTACAAACATTATGTTAATTAGGATTTATTATAGCAGTCATAATAAGATAAAGGAAACTATCACTTATGAGGACCTTTATATTTAATTATAATTTATATGGATCTCATAAAAAAGGTTAATAAAAATTCAAGTGGCAGTCTTATTTCCCGTTTCTGTGTGTCTGGAGCAAAACTATAAAGCTTTGCAACCCCAGGTAGGCTGCTCATAAAAGCTCTACTGTCCACTAGTTGACCATGGCTGGTCTAGGGCCTAGGGCCCTACTATATTCATCCGAAACGAAGTTCGAAACTTCGGACGATCGAACTTTATGTATGCTACGAATGTACCAACATATACTTATGGTCGTTATTGACTTTAGGTCGGAACTAAAGACTTATGGTTAGGATGTACGTTATACAAATTAGAACTTAACAGAGTAAATACAGACGTATCGTATATAAACTTCGATCGTCCGAAGTTTCGAAATTCGTTTCGGATTAATATAGTAGGGCCCCTTGACTCTAGGCCATAATTCACCACTTTGGCCTGGAGCAGGTTGGCACACTTCATTTCAATCCTGAGCAAAGACATTAAGATTATTTTGATATAAATATTCATTTGTATCAGAATACATCATTATCTGTAATTTTTGTCAAAAGTTACAGGTTGTTTACATTCAAATTAGGTCCATAGTAATAAAGCTATGGCAATTAACATAATTATCCATCCATTGATAATAACAGGTAGAGAAGATTGAAACTCATTTACTTCAAAATGCATTTAAAAATTCAAAATTTTCAATACTATAATTACTGATTATTTACATAATACAAGTATTTCCATTTGAAATTACTATATTGAAGTTAATGTTGTAACTCAATATTATATTTGAGGTAAATTTGGGCATGGATTTTTTTAAAATAAATGTATTACAAAAAATATAACAGTTCCGTAACTTGTCTTAGCTCACAAAATGTGATCATGATTTTATTTATTACTTGACTAATGACTTAAGGTAAATAATTTTGGTATGATTATTGTTTCCTTTATATGTTAAATCTGAGAATCTTGCCTAGGGCTTTCAAATGTAATTACGACCCACTCCAAAAAAAAAAAAACGCAACAAAATGGATTATATTAATATAATTGCAACTCAGGCCCGGATATCTTGGAGAAATTAACTTGGAGTCCAATAAAAATATTTTTTATATAAAAATATGATACTATGAATGGGCATTTTCCTTTTGCTTCACGCCAATAGATTTGAGGTGACCTGTAGAATATAGTGAACATCAATATTTTAACCTTCCATGTACCAGGTGACTAAAACTCCCGCCCTGTACTAGGTGGGGTATGACATACCCCAAAATAAATATGGGTAAATTCAAAGAATATCCCCCATATAAAATACTTTTATTCAGGGATCGAAACCCATTCGACATTACGGTACCGGTATCGACGAATTTCGGTTACCTTTAAGATTTCGGTAACCGCTATGACGCAATATAAAGGTTACCCTTATATACGGTAACCGTTTTAATACCGGTAACCTAAAAAGACCTTGAATGCATGTTGTTGTTGTATAACAAATAAATATCATACTTTTCGTGTGGTTTACACAATATCGCTGAATACGGTTCATTTCTTTTTTGGTGTGTAATTCTGTTGAAAAAATCATGAAATGAGTAAAGATTATAGTGTGGTATAGTGCCATAATGTTTAGTAAAGACAAACGGCGGTATAACCACACCCAGGCACTGCCCCCGCTTTGACTTATAAGGAACGGCGCATGAAACATAGAGGTAACCTTTATTTCGGTTACCGGTATGATACCGGTTAAATTCTAGGAATCCAATAAAATTGGCGTATAGGGGTTACCTTTAAAAATACCGGTATTATTTTTTTCGGTTGATACCAAAAAATACCGGTATTTTCGTTACCGGTTTCGGTCCCTGCTTTTATATGTATTTGGAATAATAATAATAGTTTGTGTGGAAAAAAACTAAACCTAACTAATGTAAAAAAACGTTAAGCCCGTTACGAACGAACCCTTGAGTTACCCCACGAAACGTCAAAAAACTAATCAAACATGTTAAAAATTAGAGTCCTTTTGACTTATAAGACTACAATCTGTATATCTGCTAATCAAATCATGGGAAAATAAAGTAACAAGAGAGAAAATTAGTTAAGAAAATTGGTGTCAAAGTAGCTGCAATTCAGACAATAAATAATTTGTGTACTCCAAACATTAAGGCCTCTGACATTTTGTATAGCTATGCTTAGTCTTTGTTTCTTTTGTAGCATATGTGTCTTTTTTTTTACTGTTAATGCAGTAGGTTTTCAGAGTAATCAGATACCCCAGTGCGGTTTATTCACATATAACTCACACAAAAACAGTATTTCAATGGAATTAATAGCATAAATTGGGTCAACATAGTCCTATTTGCAGCTACTAAGACAATGAGCTATGGTGTTTTTATGATTTACACATTATTTGTGCTAATTCACCCACTGGGGTGTGAGGTACACCACCTGGTACACGGAGTGTTAAAGCATGGTGACATTGGAAATTGAAAGGAAAGAATGTTCTAATGTCCTTGACTTTTAAGAAAAAAAGATGAGAAAGGATAAGTTTTTTTTTTGCCAAACAATGGCCACAGGTCTAACCACAGGATGTAAAGTATCATATGACTGTACGGAGGTTTTTTTGGAAAGCTGCTGTTAAGAACAAATACTATGCATAAATTGTTAATTATTTATGGCCTTATTCATAGTAAATTTATAAACCTATTTTAGTTATCAAATGTTTTGTCCTTTTGAAAAACTTTTTCAGAAAACATTACATTTGACCACTTTATGGCAAATATATAATTGACTGGTAAGTGGTATTGTCTGTTAGTCAAACATATTATGAAGAAAAAAATAATAAATAAACAAGAAAATATGAACAGTCACATAATTTTGACCCACAGTTAATTACCAAGTCTTTCAACAGACTTACAGATTATGCGACATTTTTGCCTTACACAATCCACTCACAACCTAAGGGAAATATTAGTGCATTTCAAATATTTGTAAATGCTAGGTGACTAGTGCGTGCGTGGTAAGTAAGTGCGTGGTGGCCTGTTGGTAAACGGACTAAACGCCGCTGCCAACATGTTCACGGTGGTCGCGGGTTCGAATCCCAGGGCACACCTCTGACTTTTCGGAGTCATGTGTGTATTGACAGTCAATCACCACGCACTAAACGGTGAAGGAAAACATCGTGAGGAAACCTGCATACCATAGCGATTTATAAGAATTTCTATGGTATGTAAGTCTGCCAACCCGCACTAGGCCAGCGTGGTGGACTATATGGCCTAACCACTCTCAATCGTACTTTCGATTGTAGAGTAGGCCCGTGCCCTGCAGTGGGACGTATATGGGCTGAAACAACAAAACAACAGCTAGGTGACTGAACGTCCAGACTCTCATTTTAAAACCAACTTCTCATCCAAGTGGACCACAAGGCTATGTTATAATTAAATTCATTCAGTGGGCTATCTATTATGAAAAGTGTAAAAAAAGCATTTTAAAAACCATAAGCCTTGTTTTAAAGTAGGCATAACTTCATGTGTATTACACAAACTCGTTGCCCTGTACCAAGAAATAATTGTTTAATAAAAACTTCAATTAAGAGGACACAATGTTTAAAACTATACTTCAAAGAGGTCTTTGAACTTGGAGGTCATATTATCTTGTTTATTTGCTACATTATAACCTTTTTTTTGTTATGACTGGATACAGGATTTCAAATATTGCTGAAGAAATTCTTGGAGAAGTTTGAAGTTCCGTAGTGGACCTCCTATGGCTAAATATAATGATTTGCTAAAGTGTTTAGATACCTCAAAATAACTGCAGTATTTATAACCTTTATTGACTTGTGTACCTGGATAAAAACTTCAATTTGAACATTCTTGCTTCACACTTACCTGTATTTATAAGATAAAGTTTTGTAAAATTAAATAGTACATATCAAAGTAGAGTTTCATTCATACTACATGTCACTAAGGTCACATATTTAAAAGAAACAATAAAACACGATTACAACACTGTATACAGGAAGGAAATGAAAGATAACCTTGATGTACTTTTTATACCAGTATTGCTTTGAATTCTGATATATTGTAAAATTGAAAGCACTTATAGGTTTGTTTATAATGTCTAAACACAAGCATCGAGATACAAGACCAAATTACTTACGCCACACGCTGCGTTCCGGCGTCTTAGGAATGCTCGGGTCGTTTTCTTCACCAGAGCTGGAATCCAGGGTGCTGATGATGCCCAGGTCGCAGTCCTCGCTGTCACTCTCACTGTCCACCACAGGCAGCCGCCGGTGCTTCGTCAAAGACTCCCGCGAAGTCTCCAACTCGGCTTGGAACAAACCTTTCTTTCTCTCCGACATTTTCGGCGTGTGCATATGCGGAAGACGCGATGATCGCCGTGGCGTAGACGCAGCCATATTTACTACACTCATTCCTGCTCTCAATTGGATTAAATAGCAAAAACCACACAAGTCAATTAGCGCGGCAGAAACATTGGCGCCTCACGGTGTTCTAATTCAGTTTATGGGCCCTTGATATTCACGTACAGTGAAGACATTTTGATACAAACTGTCTAAGATCTTATATATAAAAATATTCACAGATTAAAGGTTAAAACGAGTAGGATCACTGGCAAAAAACGTGTAAACGAATGCTTTCTGAAAACGTCGGGGAGCAACCATTGTTGTTTGGCGCGTAAACATCTGTCAGGCTATTATTACTTTTGTTGCCAGTTTTAAAATTAAGATAATTTTATAATTTTAATGTGAATTACGAGTTTTAAATAACCTTCAACGTCTTCTCCTTTTAATGAGTGATTTACTCCGAATGAAAAAGGAGCAAATTAGGAAGTTCTTTTCTTTAAATCACTGTAATGGCGTAAAGAGCCATCGTGATTTATTTAATATGGCAATATTGATCTTAATATCAACGTGCGGCGCGTTCTTTCAAAATTAATGGCCAGCAGTGCGATTCACGTAACTTTTTGACGCGCCGATCAAGTTGCGGTGCGGTTACAATTAAGTTTACGCTTTGGTACAAAATGGTATTCTTGTAAGTGTTTAGCTGCGCGTGAACTGCGCGTGAGCTGCGCGTAACTGTACGTCAGATGTATGAAATTTGTTTGAGATTGACATATACGCGCAGCAGTAGAATACGCTAAAACGTTTGCGTGACGCGAACTTCATCGAACTTCACGCGAGCGTATTTGACAGCGGTTGTCAAAATTACGAGAATACGAAAAGGGCTGTTTTGATCGAAACTTAACCGCAACTGCACTGCAGCTGAACTTATTAAAATACGTGAATCGCACTACCTATTCAGTGCAACGCGGACGGTCCGCGGATCAAATCATCGTTCAGTTCGACGCGGAACGCGGTTGAGAGTAGTGATGGGTAGGACATGTCAAAAAATTGAGTTTGTATGAGTTACTCATTATGTCAAATGAGGTGGGACAATGTACCACCTCATTTGAGGGGATCCTCAAGTGAATGAGTAGTATGTACAAAATAAGTAATGAGGTCTTTTCTGAAATTTGAGGTAGATGAGGTTTGTATTAGTACATAGCAAAAATAATGAACTGAGACTTAAGCTTGAAGATGCAAGTTTCTGTTACTCGAGTGTGACATAATAATGTAAAAAAAAGAAAAAATGTTTTAAAATAATAAAGTATTTATTATAAGCAACTTTCCATATTATAATTTAAAAATAGCAACATTAATATGTAGCGCCTTGATGGGGAAAAAGCTAATGCTTTTTCCCCATCAAGGCGCTTTCTTCGTTCCGATATCATTTGGCCTGATTTCGAGAAAATGCGTTCAGATGGGACAGATGTAGCGCAAAGCCTTTTTTTCATGATGGCATAAAGTCGCGGATAGGCACCTTTTTTTTCGCGCCACCATTCAAACGGATATCGAAATAAAAATGTCCTAAGGGTGATAAAAATAATTATCTTTCATTTGTTAGAGGTCCTGTCATAATAATACAAGTCAATATTTTCAAACTCGTCAGTAATCACTAATTTCGGTAACGCTCTAATAGGGACGCACTGGAGCGCGCGCACCACTTACATCGGAACACTTTGCGCGCTTTTAGTCCTGTCCATATATTTATGTCAACGCTGTCAATGTTGTTTCGACTTGAAAAATATGAAATGTTAAATCGTACCTATTAGATTAGACGAAGTTTGAGTAAACATTTAATAGCCTTTGCTAAACATTCATAACAAATACCCATCACACACAACAGATATAAATAAAACACAAATTCACGAACTGTAGGACCCATATAAAGTTATTTAAGTTCTTAATAAAAAAATGTTCATCCTCATAATTACTTACCAACAACAGGAATACAATGGTGCACTTATTAAAATATTATATATTAAAAACTGTGTATAATAATAATAACAACAGAATTAATATAATATTAACAAAATATAAAACAACAAAATCAATTAACTAAGCAATAATAAACAAAAGTAATGTACGTAACGAAGTTTACTTCAACAGTTTAATTAAAGCAGACGTCAAATGTTACGAATGTCGTTCCATAATACATTCACTTCAATTTCCTTGTTGTTAAGCATACGAAGATTGAGCGAGACTGACTTCAAAATACTACTCATACGTTCGCTCACTCATTCTTGCAAGAGGTAGCGACCATTACAATTGCGAGACAGTGACATTTTCACTACGTACCTCATACCTACTCGACTATTTGAGCTAGTACAAAATTTGTGTTTGAAGTCATGGGACAATTTATTCCTTTGTGTGGGACATTTGAGGTGCTTCATGTATGAGGTACCCATCACTAGTTGAGAGTGGTACAGTTACAACAGTAAGCCTAATGATAAAAAATTGAAGTTGGTGGTTGCTGCCTATTTATTAAATAGCAGTTTGTTTTTTTAAACCAATTTGTTTTTTTTCTTCGCCTGAACTATCTTCAAATTTTGGATACACAGCTTTGCAAACATCCAGCCACGCCTTTAGTTTAGCATCCTTATTTTTATACAAGGAGTCGCGGAGATTCCAAAGACATGGTTGTAATCGTACTTCTTGTATAACCCTCTCAGTTTGCACGGTTGCAGCCATGACGACGACAGTACTTTTCGTCCGCGTCGCACGACCGTCCGTCGCGCACTGAACAAGTCTGTACAAGTCACAGATCACTTCCAATAGATACCGCATTACGATAGTTTTGTTTTGAACCGAAAACGCCAACGAAGGGAACTGCGCGGTGGGTGGGCGGGTTGCAGCGCGGTCACGTGGACTTCACTGGAGAGATGAAGCATAAGTCGATAAATAAAAAAATGTATCGATAGTTCGATTTGCCAGTAAGTTCATGTGTTATGATCGCTTCTATAACTTAATTACCAACTTGTTAAATGTTTGATAATATTTTTTCAGGCCTGTAGGGCGATTCACGTATTATAATAAGTTCAGTTGCAGTGCAGTTGCGGTTAAGTTTCGATCAAAACAGCCCTTATCGTATTCTCGTAATTTTGACAACCGCTGTCAAATACGCTCGCGTCAAGTTCGCGTCACGCAAATGTTTTAGCGTATTCTACTGCTGCGCGTATGTCTATCTCAAAAAAATTTCATACGTCTGACGTACAGTTGACGCGCAACTCACGCGCAGTTCACGCGCAGCTAAACACTTACAAGAATACCATTTTGCACTTAAGCGTATACTTAATTGTAACCGCACCGCAACTTGATCGGCGCGTTAAAAAGTTACGTGAATCGCACTACATATCTGATAAATTATACCAACCGGCAACAGCTAACTACGAATAAAATAGGATTAAGATTTATACTTTAGTATGTAACGGTTTTATTTTTGTATGCCGGTTTTATTTCAGTCCGCCAGGTGGCGCAGTTACGGAGTAATCACGTTAGAGCTTGTCCCAGTTATTAAAACAAAAAGTGTTGTCTAAAGTGCATATTAAGATTCATAACTTTGTGTGTAAGTGACAACAAAGAAGAAGCAAAAAATAGTGCAAGAAAAACAGTTTAAAACCTTTCAAAAACGTTTTAATTTTAAATTTACTATTTTATGTAACGGTTCTTAGTGAGTGGTGTACAATAGATTGGACTTTGGTCTCATTAACAGTCTTACTCATTGACTGGTTTACAATAAAAGTGGTTGTGTATTTCGTCGACAAGCGTATTGAAAGCTTGGTCTAAAGGCAACTGTGACTTGTCCCTCAACGTCAGTGTGGTCGAGAGTTCAAATCACCTGCTTTGGATACTTTTTGGGATTTTGAATTTATTCGCTTTATAAAGTTATAATATGTCCACGAAAAATAATATGAAATGTTCCGGTTGCCTAAACACAATTCAATGCACAAAATACCTCAAATGCGTGTTGTGTGACAATAATTATGATCTTGAGTGTGCTAATGTTGGATCAAATGAATTTCGTACAATAAGCGAACAATTGAAAGATTGGAAATGCTTAGAGTGTCTTAGTAAAGAGCCAAAAACGGACAACACCAACACCCCAGTGCGTCTACTTGCCAGGCCTCTATCAATAACTCGACATGTCTTCTATGTTCTGGCGCCCACATGGCTACTTACCCTAATTGCCCAGAGCATTCCCGTCAAAAAGCAATTAAATTAGTCATGTCAGAGGAGAATGTTTCTTTCTCCGAAGCCTCACTTAGATTCCGTCCTGTAAAAAAATCGTTTGTTGAGGTAGCCAAATCCTCCAATTTACTACCTTCAAAACCTGCTGCCTCTCCCTCTTCCCCTTCCTCCACTCCCATAACACAAAGGAAAAAAACAATTTTCGTTGAACGTCGCGCTGGTACAAGCCGTCCAAAAGGTTACGATATGACTGCGCATAATAATATTATATCTACCCCTTCTACCTCTTTACCAAATGGTTGTGCCATCCCACCGCAAGTCCCACTTAACCCAACCCAGCCTGAGATTCCTTGTTCTTCCCCTTCCCCAAATGAAAACCTGATAGAATTACTTCTGTCTGCTCTCCTAAACATTGCATTTAAGTTCAGTGATGCCCTTCCCCCTAATATATTCTACCTACTGGAACAGCTATTTACACAATTTAAAATTCAACATGGCTCACAATCTCCTCCAATGGAACTGTAGAAGCATCCGTCATAAAAAAAGCGAAATTATCCATCTGGTCAATCAGCACAATCCTCTCGTTTTTGGTGTCTCTGAGACATGGTTGAAGCCGGACTCACCTTTTAGGTTATCCGGCTATTCCTGTCTGAGGGATGACAGAGACGATGGTTGGGCTGGTTGTGCTATCCTTGTCAAGAGATCCATAAAATTCTCGCAAATCCCTCTCTTACCTCTCTAAATGTGTCTTTTGTATCTATATATATTCCTCATCCCAATGTTAATATTATCAATGATATAAGAAGTCATTTAAATTCTATTCCTTCCCCCCTAATTATAATGGGTGACTTTAACCTTCACCACGCATTGTGGGGATCTCCCTACAATGATTCCCTATCGTCACCCTTTCTTGACCTAATTGACGAATTAAATTTATGCGTCCTAAATGATGGTTCACCTACAAGAAGAGTTTCTCCCACCCAAAGTCCTAGCGCAGTTGACCTTACCCTTGCATCTTCCGGCTTGTCACCATCCCTATCTTGGTCAATCCTTCCGCTTTCTTATGGCAGCGACCACTTCCCTTTGGTATCAACATGGCATACGAGTATTTCCTTCAGCCCTAAACCCTCTCCTCTTCTAAAATACAGACTTTCCAAAGCAGACTGGGATAACTACAGTCGTAAACTTGATTGTCTTCTGTCTTCTATGGAACCCGTTTCATGCACCAATTTTCTCTCTACGTGCGACTCCTTTTCTAGTGCTCTTATTTCCGCTGCCGATTCTTCAATACCTCTCAAAAATTCTTCTTCTGGTAAGATCTCGTCCCCCCCATGGTGGGATGATGAATGTACAAAGATTATTAGACTTCGCAACTCTGCCGAGTTGTGTTTTAAGTCGGACATGTCTCTTCAAAATTTCATAACATTTAAAAAGATGACTGCGAAAGCAAAAAGATTTTTGGCTAAAAAGAAAGCTGAAGGGTGGTCCAGATTCTGCGAATCTCTTTCCCCTCGTTCACCATCTGCTTTAGTATGGAGAAATATTAAAAATTTTCGTGGGTCTATACAATACCCCTCAAATACATCATCAAATAATATGGATCTTTGGCTTCATAATTTTATCAACAATATAGCCCCTCCTTTGGCACCTTCTGAGGACTTTTTTCCTACCCTTCTTCCTTCTACTTCTTCCGATCCGTTTAATGAACCATTCTCATATGATGAACTCTGTTGCACCTTGGAGAGGCTTCAAGACTCTGCGCCCGGTATTGACGGTATTCCCTATTCTTTCGTTACGAAATCCTCAAAATCCTCTAAAATTTTCTTTCTTAGTCTTATCAACCACATTTATAATTATAGTACCGTGCCAGAATTTTGGAAAACCCAAATTATTTTACCCATTCATAAACCTGGTAAAGATCCTAATCTTGCTGCTTCCTACAGACCCATTGCTCTTTCCACTACCTTATGCAAAATCTTAGAGCATTTAATTAAAAATAGGCTAGAATGGATCCTTGAGAACAGAGGCCTTCTAGCGAATTCTCAATACGGATTTAGACGGGGCATGAGCACTATGGATAACTTGAGCATTTTCACTACGGATGTCCGTTTAGCGTTTTCTTGTGAAGAAAGCGTCATCGGAGTATTTCTCGACATAAGCTCTGCTTATGACAATGTTCATCTCCCCCTACTCAGGCAGAAACTACTGCAGCTGAGTATCCCGCCGAGAATGATAAACATTATATTTAATCTTTTCGTAGGACGTTCAGTCGTCTTTAGTGTTAATGGCTCTTTTCAAAGCTCAAGAGTGGTATGGAAAGGCCTTCCCCAAGGATCTGTCCTAAGCCCAATTCTATATAATTTGTACACCGCTGACTTAGAGAATGTGGTAATCCCCTTTGTGAATATTTTACAATTCGCCGATGATATTATCTTGTATACTTCCTCGAAATCATTTTTAGATTCTGCAAACAGATTAAACTCTGCACTGTATCATCTCAATCAGTGGCTTCAAGATCATTGCCTTTCTCTTTCCATTCCCAAATGTAAAGCTGTAGTCTTTTCCCGTAAAAGATCCATCCCCCCAATCTTACTTTCAGTTAACCATGAAAGTATTCGCTTTTATAATGAAGTGAAATTTTTGGGATTGATCTTAGACTCCAAACTGACTGGTATCCCCCATTTAAAATTTGTATCTGGAAAATGTGAGAAGGGCATCAATGTTCTGAGGGCAGTTGCAGGTGTTCGATGGGGATCCCATCCTTACAACCAAAAATTATTATACAATGCCATTATTCGCAGCCATTTTGATTATGGCTCTTTTTTACTGGAACCATGTAATAAATTAGCTCTTCGTATCTTGGACCAACTACAAGCTAGATCCTTACGTATTATATGTGGTGCGATGAAATCTTCTCCCATTCCTGCCCTTCAGGTAGAATGCTCGGAACCCCCTCTTTTTCTCCGTCGACAATTTATTTGTGATCGATATCTCTGTAAAACTCTTCAATTATCATCCCATCCATTACATAACAAATTAAATACACTTTCTCAATTGTTCCAAAATTCCCGGTACTGGTTTAACAAAACTGCTCCTCTCCTTATTAACAGCTATCATAAATTCTCTTCATTCAGACTGTTCCGTACACCTTGCCATTTTACCTACATCTTCCCATTCGAAACATTGCTCTTTAAACCCCAAGTACTTCTCAACTTTGGGGTTCACAAAAACGAGACAAATGCTAATTCCCAGTTTAATAGAATTTTTGCTGAAAATTGGGAAGGCTGGACTCCCTTATTTACGGATGCCTCAAAATTACCTGCTGTTGAATCTGTTGGAGCTGCTGTATGGATCCCAAAATTAAAAGTCACTCTTAACTATAAATGCCCTCCTGCCACATCTATATTTACAGGTGAAGCAATAGCTGTATTGGAAGCAGTTATGTTTATTCTCTCTCGCCGCATAAATAAGTCCATCATTTTTTCTGACTCCTCTAGTCTCCTCCATGACATTCTTAAGCCCCCTTTTAATAAAAACTCTTTTTATCTCACCCTAAAAATTAAAGATACTCTACGTCAATGCCATACTTCTGGTATTCAAGTGGTACTAGCATGGATTCCTAGCCATTCTGGCATATCCCATAATGAATTTGTGGACCAATGTGCGCGTAATGCCATTTCTTGTGGAATGACAACTCACAAAGGTTTGTTTTTCCCGAGACTTGCTATATTACACCAAATCCAATCTCATGGCAGCTTGGGATGAGATATGGCAATCTACCAGATTGGTTAAAGGAATTCGTTACGGTTCAATTCAACCATTCATACCAAAGAAGCCATGGTTTTTTATTTTTAAAAATGTAAATAAAAAAGTGACATCTACAATTATCCGTATGCGTTTGGGTCATGTATGTACTCCAGTATTTCTTGCCAAGTTTCGTATTCGCGATCATTCTCTGTGTGAATGTGGTCTTGACAACGGTACCCTGGAACACATGTTTCTGGAATGCCCCAGAGTACTATTCCCTTTGTATGAAATTCTCCCACCTAGTGTCCCCCGCCCAGTAAACTTATATTTTATGTTAACATGTGTTTTTTCTCGTTTCATTTATAGTTTGTGCAAATTTATAAAACTGAATAACATGTATTTATAAATATTTTTTCTTCTAATTTAAATAACATATTAATATATAAACATTAAAGAACCGGTTTAGGTTACATAATTTTATGGATAACAATGGATAACTTCATAAATTGTTAACACATTTTCACTCCTGTTTTATAGCTGTTCTATAATACATACATTAACCAAACTAATTTCATAATTATATGGTCAGAGATTTTTTTAAATTTCGTATCGTACTTGGCTAATGGGTAGCCATCATAAATTACGAACTTAACCTCTTTACCTCGACATTGGCAAAATCTCCGAACCCACGGGGGAGCCATCCATCATTTTAAGAAGAAGAAGAAGAAGAAGAACACCCCAGTGCGTTCGACTACCCGATTGGGACAACCATCTGATTTAAATAGTGGCTGTTCTAATGAAGATTATAGCAGGGTGACGGTTCGCTCTAAGAAGTTCACTAGCTCCAATTTGGTGCCTAATGAAGACCTAACAATGGATAAAAGGCAAGAGACTGTTTTGATAAATACGGATAAGTTACGTTCCATAATTAGAGAAGAAATTAGTGGTGCCTTATCAGTGGTTAATTCCAATTTAAAAGATCTTCGAGCGGAAGTCACGAATCTGCAAGCATCTGTAAATTTTATTAGTGAAAAGTATGATTCGGTTGCTAAGAGAATTGACGACATTGAAACAAAATCAAAATTAATGGGCTCTTTGGAATCCCAAATTCATGATGTCACTAAACAGCTAAAAACTGTTAACTCGTGTGTTGAAAAACAGGAACAATGGGGTCGTCGTTCTAACATCGAAATTATTGGCTTACCGGAGAAGAATGGGGAGAATTTGTTAAACGTCATATCTAGACTTGCCGCTCAAGCTAATTGTCCAGTAAACGTTGACAGCGATATTGACTTTGTCACACGCGTGGCTCTTCTGAATAAGGATAACAAAAGGCCTAGACCGATTATTGTTCGCTTCCTGGCCCGATATAAGAAGGATGAGTTTTTGTCTCGTTTGAGAGCTCTCAAAAACCTAAAAGCGTGCGACATTGGTTTCAATAATAATTCATCCAACATTTATTTTAATGAACACCTCTCTAGTTATAATAAGTCATTACTCAATAAAGCGAAAAAAATTGCTAAAGATAAAAATTATAAATACGTATGGGTAAAGAATTATTCAGTAATGGTGCGTAAAAATGATACGAGTAAACTTGTCCATATTTCGTCTGATGATGATTTAAACCTTATTGTTTAAGTAGTAACTATGTTAATTTTCCCAAATTGATATACTGTTTCGTTCTCGATGGAGTACTGATATTTATTTGTTATTTTTATATTATACCTATTTATGTGTTAAATATGGCTAGTTGTGTTTGCTTTTGTATTGTGTTCAACTGGAGAAAGGTATTATTCTTAATAAGTTTTTGATACTATTCATGCAAATGGTTTCGATTTCATACCACGTTAAATTTGCCGTGTTATTGTTAAAGTTAGTTTATTTGTTATGGGTTTACAGTTGAACGTATACTACCAAAACGTGCGTGGCCTCCGCACTAAAACTAACACTTTTTATGCAAATATATTATTGTCTAACTACGATATCATATGTCTAAGCGAGACTTGGTTAATGTCTGGTATATTTGACGCGGAATTGTTCGATAGTAGATATAGTGTGTACAGGTGTGATCGTGATTATTCTTCCAGACAAGATAAAATGGGCGGTGGTGTTCTTATTGCTACAAAAAAGGGTCTCATAGTTACAGACGTATATTTTTCTCCTTCCAATAATAATAAATCTGCTGACATAGTCTCCTTGTGTCTTCTTATTAGAAAAAAAGGCAAAGTACTAAAAATAAGACTTTATTGTTGTTATTTTCCGCAATGCAATTTACAACACAGTGACGAAATATGTTTCTACGATATGGTATCTCAATCTATGATGGACAATACATATGATTATTATTTATTGGTCGGTGATTTTAACATCAGTGCCGCTCAGTGGTATAAATCAGATCTAGACAATTTGGTTACTGTTAATGGAGCGGATCAGGATTTATTAACTAATTCACTATCCAACTTTTTATCTTTTAATAGCTTTGAACAATATAATTTCGTTGTGAATAAAAATAATAGACTTTTGGATTTAGTAATTGGTAATGTTAAGTGTCATGTCACTAAATCTGTGTCTCCTTTAGTGCCGGAGGATGATCATCACCCTGCCTTAGATTTATCTGTTTTAAATTTAAATCCACATTATCTTCGTTGTCCGCCTAGATTATCCTATAGTTTTGCTAATGCTGACTATAATTTAATTATTGAAGCCCTTACTAAAATTGATTGGAATACTTGTTTGGTTACTAATGATATTGATCAAAGCGTGGATTTGTTTGATAGTATTTTGGAACAAATTATAAATAAATATGTGCCTCGGAAAATGATTAATGTGGAACGCAGATATCCTATTTGGTATTCCCTGCCTTTGATAAAAATAAATAAGGAGAAATTAAAATATCATAAAAAATGGAAAATATACGGTCGCCATAATGATTACTCCAGTTTTGCTTTGTTGAGAGATAGACATAAAATAATTGAAAGGGAATGTTATGCTCAATATATCGCACATGCTGAAATGCAAATATTAAAGAACAGTAAATATTTTTGGAACTTTGTCAAATCTAAAAGGGCTGCAAATACTATCCCCGATTGCATGTTCTTAGATAAAATCACTTCCTCTGATGGTAGGGTAATCAGTGACCTTTTCAACGCACACTTTAGGTCAGCTTTTGATGATAAACATGTGTCTGTAACTAGTGATTTGGTTGACTGTCGTAATATCTTAAACCTTGGTTCTGTATATATCTCACAAGACACCGTCTCCAAGTATTTGAAGTCTTTGGATATAAAAAAGGGTGCTGGCCCGGATGGAATTCCATCAGTGTTCCTTAACAGATGTTATAAGTGTTTGTCGTTGCCACTATATAAACTTTTCAATTTGTCTTTACACCTGGGCGTGATGCCAGTTAAGTGGAAACGTTTATATATTGTTCCCGTTTTTAAAAACGGCGATAAACATAATATTAAAAATTATCGCCCGATATCTAAAATTAGTATCATACCGAAGGTGTTTGAACGGATAATCTGCGATATCGTTTCTCCTATTGTAAGGCCTATTATAACACCCCAACAACATGGATTTGTTTGTGGTAAATCAACTGAGTCAAACTTGTGTGAATTTGTCGATTTTATTACCACGGCAATGGACGGAGGTTTACAAGTTGATGCAGTGTATACCGATTACAGCAAGGCTTTCGACAAAATCTCTCACAATATTTTATTACGCAAACTTGCAGGAATTGGTATACACGGTGATCTGCTTCGATGGCTTGAGTCATACCTAAGAGAGCGTAGCCAGGCTGTGACTGTCAAAGGATTTTGCTCTTCTTTTGTGCCGGTAACATCTGGGGTTCCGCAGGGGTCGCATCTCGGACCTCTTCTATTTAATATATATGTAAATGATGTCCTTACAACATTTAATTCATCTAATGTCCTTTTATATGCAGATGATAAAAAAATATACAAAATAATCTCAAATACTAACGACTGCTCTGAACTTCAAAATGACCTTAATGGTTTTTGTAGTTATTGTAAACGGAACTTGTTATACTTAAACGTAAAAAAATGCAACGTGATATCTTTCACCAGAAAGAGAAAATTAATTGAATATAAATATATCTTAAACGATGAGGAAATCACAAGAGTGTCCGAGGTGCGCGATCTGGGTATTGTCCTCGACAGCAAACTTATTTTCGATACTCACATACTTGGTACAACTCAGAAAGCCTTTCGTATGTTGGGATTTGTCTTGAGAACTAGCAAGGAATTCAAAAATTTGACGACTCTGACACTTTTATACAAGTCACTCGTGAGGCCTTTACTTGAATATGCGTCAGTAGTTTGGAATCCTCAATATGATACATATATTGACGGTTTAGAACGCATCCAAGATAAATTTATTAAACATCTCGTTTGGCGGAGTCGACATGATGATCAGTTTAAGCATGGTTTATTAAGCCTGAAGGATCGACGGGCCGAACGTGATCTTATGTTCCTGTATAAAATAATTAGGAATCAAATTGACTCCCCTTATTTCGTCAGCAAGATATCGTATGTCTGTCCTCGTCTGTCTGCGCGTAAAAAGGTACTTTTTCACGTTGGTACTTCCAGAACAAACTATGGCATGAATGTGTTTATCAAGAGAACTTGTCGCTCATATAACAGCATTACAGCTAATGATTGTAATTGTATAGATATATTCCATCTTTCTCCATCTCAATACAAGCAAAAATTGCTCTCAATTTATATTGAGCGTAGTACTTAAATAATTTGTGATCTTATTTTTAAACTTTTATCTCATGTAACCTGGGTCTGGGTGTGTATCATTGTATAGGTACGCACCAGCTCTTTCTTTTATGTTATTGTTATCTGTGGAAACTGTTGTGGATTATGTATTTCTAGTTGTTGTTGATTCTATGTTATATTGTATCTGTTGTTTCCCAAATAAATAAAAATAAAAATAAATAAATAAATGCCATAATGGCGAAATACCCAAATTAAGTGTTGATATAAAAGATCAGATAAAAATATGAAATAGTAAATAACTAAACCTTACGCCCTAAAGGGCTACAATAACTTCCGTTTCTTGAATTCTGACGACGGCTGTAGTAAATGTAATATCGACAAGTGACGATGAAACCCACTTGACGAACTATGAATGTTTTTGAGACGATATATACAACGTATGTTAAAATTAGTGCAATAGCTTGTGCTACTGATTCTCAATAAACTTAGTATACTAAAACTTATGGTAAATACCCTCCCATTATATTTGAAAACGTATACAACCAGAGGGAAAAAAGGAAATTTAATTACGCCAAAGATAATTAAAAAAATATTGTAAAAGTACCTTGTTAACAAATTTAACTATTTCAAATTACATAAAATAACGTAATTATGGTAATTTGCAATTTTTATTTAAATCAATATATATATTTTGTGACATTTTCATTTAATAAAATTAATTTACATTATTGTTTTACAATATCGATATTTCTGGGAATTATATTATAAACATGAGTCAAACACTAGAAGAACGTGTGATTTCGCCAAAAAAAGATGGCTTATTACGGTTATTGCTATGCGAAAAAGAGAGGGCTGATTCTCCATCCGAACTCGACTGTTTGACATTGATACATTAACCAGTATAAATTGAGCTCGCTCGGGACCAAATTAATTTAAAGAATATTAGTTATCGATGATCGAACAAATTATTATTAACTGTAATATTATGTTTCCAAAATGTAATTTTCGCTAACGTGCGACGACATGTGCGGGTCCACTACTTGGACGACACTGATGACGCGACATTTGGCATCGGTTTATATCTATCTAATAGCTTATATGTGTTGGGCGCAACCGCTGCCTTGCATTTGGTATCTATTGGGAGTGATCTGTGGTACAAGTGCATTACCGTCCGCGCGCGGACGTCCGCGCCGCGGACGAGCGACGCGGAGTGATTTCGATCCGCGCGCGGACAGCTCTCCGCGGCGCGGGCGCTCCGCGTCGCTCTGAACGCGTTGTATGGGATTGATACATTTTACCGTCCGTCGCGGACATCCGCGTAGGTCGTCCGCGTCGCACTGAAGAGGCCCGGACAGCTCTCCGCGGCGCGGGCGATCCGCGTCGCTCTGAACACGTTGTATAGGATTGATACATTTTACCGTCCGTCGCGGACATCCGCGTAGGTCGTCCGCGTCGCACTGAAGAGGCCCAATATGTTCGGAGAAATAAAAGATGCTGCTTGAAAAGGAATGTATTCAATAAATGTTTAAAATTATATTTAAAAAAAACGTTATGAAACAGAGTTCCTGAGTAGTGAGTGGTCTCTATTTCCTTCGTACATTTTAACTCAATTTTAGTTATGTGTGACAATCTGAATTTAACGAAAAAAAGTACCCACTTGTCACATAATCTATTCTTTTACACGTTTTCCACCGTTATATTTCGCAACTGGGTACGAAAAACTCAATTAATTTCCTGTCTCTATATTTTTATGTTGATTTGTAGCTGTGAAGTTAACTGCTTGATAGGTAACTGTAGTTATTTTTTTCAATTTGCTTAAGTCCATCGTTGTCCACGTAGATCCACACGTGATCGCAGGTTTAAATCCCTCACATGACTCCGAAAAGTCTGAGGTGTGCCCTGGGATTTGAACACACAACCACAACAGCAGCGAATTCATGTTTATGTGAAATTGTTTTTGAGTTAAGAGAGAGTGAAAAGTCATAAAAGTGGCTCTAAATGGTTTGTGTCATATTACGCACGATGCTGCTCGCCTGTTCTGTTAACTTGTACTTGGCTTGATACGTTACTGCGTATCTAGATATTATAGTAGATTGAATCAATATATTCATTCATTACATTAAAAAAAATTAACATCAGAAACATCCGGACCTAATGTTTGTTTATCTCAAAATAAAGTAATGATGCCGTACAATAAGTGATAACTGATAGTAAATATGAAACAACTAACGGCCCGGCCGGGCCCGGCTCCACCCGTGTGCAGATACACTTTTCAAAAGGGCGGCCAAAATATTCAATTCCTATTAAATACTTTTATAACATTGGAAAAACATTTTTTTTCTTAAAACGTATCCTATGTTACTTCTAATACCTCTAAAAATATGTTTACAAAGTTTCATGTTGATCGGTAAAGTAGTTTTCGCGTGAAAGCGTAACAAACAAACTTACGTTCACATTTATAATATTAGTAGGGATATCCATAAATTAAGTATTTGTAAAGCTACTATGTAATTAAAATCAACATCAAGATAACGCATAAATGTAAATAAATATGGAACAAAAACACGCAGTGTACATCAATAGTATCTCCACCATTTTTTTAAAGAAAAAAACCTAGGAATGCGCAAGTTTTCCGCTTAAACCGGCGCGGCGTACGAGCGGGAAATGCCTACAATAGCAATAGACTGTTGCCACATGATAGCAAGTCTGTTCTTGTTATTATCGGCTGGTATTGAAGCAAAAACTATTATAAACTTCGCCCGAAGGTATATACAGTACTGCTACTAGCTAGGCAAAGGAAACTGTTATACAGCTGTGCGTTTTGTTATTTATAAAAATATACAAAGATTATTTTTTGTAATAGCTGGATTGCATGCCTGGTATTGTTTTACTTGTAAATATACATATATACATATGTATATTTAAATACATATGTACACACAACAATCACATATGACATATATGGTTACATATGTGCCTGATCCCATATTAAGATCAATTATGTCTTGTATCGTGGGTATTAGAAGCTACACACAAACGTCACAAACATTTGAACTGGGTTCGAACCCGCGGCCTCGCGTTTCACAGCGGCGTCTAACCAACTGCCCCACGGAGGGTGTCGTCATGTTTACTTAACATCAGTAATTGAGGTAAGTAATTGTTTTAATGAATTCAAATTATTTTAATTTATTGTTCATGGCTACGCTACTTTTTAATTTAGATTGCATTTCGCCTTGTATATTATTTGTGCTGTACATTTCTATAAAAACACACAAACAAATATTTTTTGTTTTGACAGGTTTTATGCTTGGATACTGCTTAAACCCAATTTTGTTTGGTTCCAATAAGTAGGTACCACCGTGATCAAATACCTAAAATTAAATCGTGCTTTTTTATAGCGTATAATAGTAATAAAATGATCAAATTTCATCCTGATACGTAATCCTTTATTTCAAATCAAATCCAATACAGTCTAGAGAAGGCCACAAATAACGCAACATACCACAGAAAACAAAAAAAAAATCCTGCAAGCCTTACAATTCAACTGTGTTAATTTTTATCGTGTCATAAACGAATATACATACCTATTATTAATTCTATAAGTTTGATAGACTGTGGAATACAATGAAACTTAAATGAAATGACTTTGGGTATACGAGTATACGCTTGTGTGTGTGACAGTGTCTTTATGTTGCTTTAGAAATCGAACAATTTTATCATCTTTGCTAAGGTATACATTGATTAAAGCAAGGGTTATGCTCTATAATGTCAGATAGGCCGAACGATTAAAATTAATGCAATTTAGTTCTAGCTAATTTGCTAGCTAGGCTTAGGTATTTTCAGATAAAGCTTTTATCGTTTCTAGGAAATATTTGTTTATAATATTTTGATTAGAACGGATCGATTAGGAAAATGCCCAAATTATTAAACTGCCAATTCTTAACATTTCGTCTTTGTTGAAATGATGTGGGCTCTGTATTTTGTATATTTTAGAACATTTTTGTATATGTTAGAAGGTGAAGTGCCTCCAAAAATATCTGTTGCCATTAAAAATAAATAAATACATCCAGCTGTCACATACATAGTTTTGACGCCACACTAACATCGAGTCTTGTGTCTTGGGTATCAGAATCTACGAGAGACTTTTCGGTCTCGTAAACACCAAGACCCGGAACACATACCTGCGGATCACACAATATTTTTCTCGGATCGAACCCATGGCCTCACCGTTGCACAGCCGGTGGCTAACCAACTGCGCCACAAAGGCTGTCGTATGAGACGTAATTATATCTCCCCATTTCAACTACTTGTGGAAAGACTAGCCATTTAAGATTATAGAAACGAAGTAGCTTGTGAATGGGCAAACTGTTCCAACGCTTAATGAGGCTACAAACATATTAACTAAAGGATATCTTTATGCACGCTGAGATTCAGGAACAAGTCATAAGATTGTGGCTTCCGCAAGCCGGAAGAATTTGATTTGAGAAAAAAGGGAGGAGAAAACAAGACTTAACAAATCTAAATAGCATTTGCCGTGTGTTACAAATTACAAACTATAGTACTCGCAGAAATTCAATGCGTTAGTTTTTTAACAATGTATAATAAGGGATATGTATGCGAGTGCAAGTTTTTACCGGTGGAGTGTGGTAGCGCACCAAGCGTGTCGGGAAGGGCACCGAACCACTCGGCTTATTTATCGCCCAAATGTACGCATATTGTTGAAATATCTTTTCATATCAGTATACCGCTGGTGAACTATATGGCCTAACAACTCTCAATCGTACTCTCGATTGTAAAGGAGGTGCATGCTCTGCAATGGGACATATATGGGCTGATACAGTATCTATTAAAAAATCTAGTTGATTTTATCATTATTCTCAGAAATAGAAAGATACCTCTCCCTTTAAGAATCCCACTGCTGATCTCATGCCATCCGATACAACCATGACAGCCTGCTAAAATGCTTTGTTTGATACAGCGTGTGACGGCAACATGTGTGAACCATTAAGCTTTGCTTTAAAAAAGGAGACCCACGATCCCTGGATTCTAGATGTTCATGGGGGAAGTGGTCACTTACCATCAGTGGATAATTTTTATTGCACAGGAGTGACAAACGAGCAAACGCCAAACAGTTCACCTAATGGTAAGTGATCACTGCCGTTCATGAATACCTACAAAGTTTGGATCATAGATGTGTTGATGGTCCATCAAATCGGGAATGGAGCTAAAGGAAAAAGGATAGGAGGAGGAAGGGGTATCGGGCATCCGGCAGTCTTACTCACCGAACGAAAAGCAACACCTAAGCTTCGCTCGCTTTACGTAGATCTTCTGTAAGACATTGGTACCGCCTCGGACGAGTCTGCCCATTCATGCTGACTCATGACTGACAACAGCGTGTCTCTACCACTTTTAATCTGTTCGTTCGTTTACTAGACTTAAAAATAATGTTAATTACTTGCAGTGACCAATGTCTGTCCATCTTGTGGACGGAGTACGGACGGATATATTATATTTCTAGTCGACAAGAAATTTATATAACCCTTTGCACATTTTTATTAGCGGATGGGATTGCATTAACAACGTGAATTATATATTAATAGCGGTCTGCCCCAGGTTTGCCCAGATGCAGTTACTTTTTGAGTCCACTTTAGAAACATAGGAACTATTTAGCGTGAAAATTAATTAACTTATTTAGACTCAATGTTACTGCCGTACTTTAAACTGCCCATCCCACTCGTTTAAGGTTTAATATTTTTGAATTCCTTGCATATCCCAAGTGAACACAATATTTTGTAGGAATAAAAAGTAGTAGTAGTGTGTTAATCCAGGGTGCCAGATAGCTCCATGCTAAACATCAAAATTGTTCCAACTTTTTGAGCATGAAGAGGTAACAAACACACAAACTTTCGCATTTATAATGTTTTTAGGATTATTTACCTGTAAATTCTGCATCGGCCCATATACATCTCACTGTAAGGCACGGGCCTCCTCTACAATCGAGAGCACGATTGAGAGTGGATACGTGCCACGTGGTACGTATAAATTTATTGCATTTTATATTTTGTATCAGCCCATATACGTCCCACTGCAGGGCACGGGCCTCCTCTACAATCGAGAGTACGATTGAGAGTGGTTAGGCCATATATTCCATCACGCTGGCCACTAAAACGGCGAAGGAAGACATCATGAGGAAACCCGCATACCATAGCGATTTATAAGAATTTCTGTGGTAAGTAAGTCCGCCAACGTGTAAATTACATTATAGTATTTTTAAGCAACTATTCTGTTTAAGGTTTTAATATGACAAATTGTTGTAAAAGTAAACATAGGTGTAATTTTTACACGGTTGAACGACGTGTTACGTAACGGTCGATATATTAGGGTTCCTTACGTTGATAATTGATATGTTCAAAGACCTTATCGTTATAAGCAATTATAGTTTTTGTTTGTTAGGACTTTCTTTATTATTATTACAGCTATTTTATTTTACAGGTTTAAGTAAAAACGTGTCCAAATATTTTAAGTAGATTAAATAAGGACCATGTGTGTATTCTAATCTATTATCTATGTGATTATCTATTAATCACAACGCACTAAAAATGTGAAGGAAAACATCTTGAGGAAACTTGCATACCATAGCGATTAGCATGAATTTCTATCGTATGTACAGTCCGCCAACCCGCACTAGGCCAGCGTGGTGGACTATATGGTCTAACCACTCTCAATGGCACTGTCGATTGTAGAGGAGGCCCATGCCCTGCAGTGGCAAGTATATAGGCTGATAGAGATACAGATACAAAGCAGATACAGATGGACCTTTTGTTCCACAATTGGACCGAGTTATGCCAAAATGTACCAACTGCATAAAATTGATTTCGAGAAAATGGTGTTTAAAGTTAGATTTGTAATTACTCATGGTTCAAATATCTGTATTAATTTGTTGTTATTACCAATTTGTGCCTTTGCTAAAGAGCTTGGGTACACATATAAGTAGATTGTGATTCATTTTTATTTATTTATTTGTAAATATATGCAGTTGGTACGTTTTGGCAAAAATGGATTTTTCAGGTAATCGGACATAAATTAGATATGCCAAAATGTACTACAATATTTATTTTGTTTACAAAATAATTTAAAAATATCATTTTATTTCAATAAACTATAACATACCTATATTTTATCAGAGGAAGAGGATAACATATTTTATTGGAGGAAGAGGATATTTTTAATGTTCCTATAGTAAAAAAATTAACAATAGTAATTTTAATAATTTAAGTGATTCAACTGTATTTGGTCCATGTTTGTTGACTTGGATAATTCAACTAAAAATTGCATACATGAACCATAATGGTTTCAGGCATTAATACAAAATATATTTTATTTAATTCATTAAACCAGAGTCATTTGGTTTATATTTATATTATCAAGAGTGCACCACATGTTTTTGGATCATTATAGCAGAATTGTTTAAAACATAGTCCATATGTGTGGCTTGGTTCATACATACTTTTTTTCTGTCAAATGTAAATATAGAATGAAATGTTTTTGGTGAGTAGTAATATATCGCATTCTGATCAGTTTGGTGTCAATAACTCATTTTTTGACAATTTGTGAGTTGGTACATTTTGGCATAACTCGGTCCAATTGTCTTGCATTATGGTTGCATCTGTACATTAAATATTTTTTATATAATGTTGGTTAGGAAACAACCAAATGCAAGAGACATTTTCTATTTATCTACGTAAAGAAAATTCAAATGAATAGATAATTTACTAATATTAACCGATAATAATAAGTCAATCTCTAAGGAACCCAAACAACGTGTATTACTTACACACAACTTCAACATGACCAGTTACAAGAAGGGTGTGGTGGCTGCATTATTAATTCTGAAACAAAAAATAACCCCGGCAAATATTATTGGAATATCATCAACTAGTTTTGCAATGTTTTTTATCAATATCTGGAGTTCTACACATTATTTTGCTTGCGTACTAAAATCCTTTGGACAATCCCAAACCCTATCGAAACTATACTACATCTATGATCGAAACTGTCTTATTGGAGTCGTGAGTATTCATATTACATGAGACTCAAATCCTGTAACAACTGTTATATTCGAACAAGTTCTTCGCGTAGCAATAAAAATTGTCCGTTTCAAACCATTGGTTATTAGTTAATATTAGTTAATAACCAATGGTTTCAAACGGACAATTTTAAATTAATAAGTTTATTAGAATTGCTCAGGCTGCATAACCCATTTGCCTTGATATCCCACTGTATTTTAAAAAGTTCACTAGACACTACTGCCAACATCAACAAACAGTTTATGTTGACAAGCCCGTCGATTCGATGTTTAAAAACAGCGCGATAAACGAACGTTTATTTCGATGCACACATGGAGTAAACAATCGTTTAGGTAAATTAGGTTATTGGTCGAGCAGGAGTGTTTATATTTGTGACATGTGCCAGTTGGCGGGAATACGAGACGCGGGCCAAACGGCCGCCATGCGAACGCGTGCCCGCCAATGAGGCGAGGGGCGGGCTCCCAGTTCTAATTTTGCTGATGACTTCTGTACTCTGAAATTATGGGTGTACTGATTTGAAGGAGTATGTGGGTGTTCTAAACCTATTGGACGTGTTAAGATATTACTTAGTAAGGAATATTTATTTATGTCATGTATATGTTTGTTGTATTAAATAATTCTAAAACGAAAATAGAGTTAAAATTTAAAATAAATAAAATAACACCCAATAGTCACATACTTAGACCTGACCCCACACTAAGATCGAGTCTTGTGTCGTGGGTATAAGGAACTACCAGAGACTTTTCGGTCTCACAAACACCCAGACCCGAAAGAAATATTTGTGGGCCGCACAAACATTTCCCTTGGTGCGGGGATCGAACCCGCGGCCACTCGTTTCACAGGCGGCGTCTACCGACTGCGCCACGGAGGCTGTCTGTCATACAATAAAACTGCAGACATTATTAATTAAGAAGTAAATAATCGAAACAGCATATTAAACCGCTCAGAATTACTTCATTAAATATGTTTCTCAATATTATTAACGAATATTAATCTATTTAAAGAGGTATATTATTTTATGATCATTTACATGAACACACAATCTCCAAAATAAAGCCAACACTCATCCGTTTTTACATCAAACAAATTAAAAAAAATAAGTATACATTCGTAGCATTTGAAAAGTTAAACTGCCAGACATAAATATTATAAGCTAGTTATATGAGGATGTAACAATATTGTACTTGGTATTTTTAAGGATTATGAATAATGCAAAATAACTGTCTGTATATCCTACACCAAAGTAACTAAAAAAGTAGTAGGTAAATGTCCATTTGTGCCAACGACCTCAGTCTGAGAGTGCCAGTAAACAACGCAAATGACCGTTAAAAATGATCGTATTATTTAAATTTCGAATACACTTTGTATTCTATAATTTTATTAAATTAACTTATAACCTTAGAGTATATAGTATATATATAGAGGGAGCGCTGGTGCTTCAATAACATAGATAAAAATGGTGGTGCCGGGGCCACCTTTTTCTTCCCTACTTCCAGTGTGAATTGTGACAGCTTGGAATATGCATGACTTACATGAAAAAGAAAAATCAAAAAATGTAGTTTAGCGCTATCGAATATCATCCAAATTTATTTTAGGGGTTAATTATTAACTGTGTATTCGTTTATCATCGACAATCAATCCAATTTCTTATTAATTAACAAGAAATAATTTAAATTGTTTTATAGAAAAACATTCATATTTTTGAATTTTCGAACGCCTTTTTATTTAATGTGGCAAGTAATTAAATTGTTGAAATTCCGAAAAAGTTCCGGAATAATTTTTAGGTAGAAAATATAAAATATCATCATCTTTTGTATCATGATAGCTAAAAACAATGTCACGTGAGTATGTTAATTTCCATTTATTTATTTATTTATATATTTTTCGCGGAAAAGTCATTTATTGGTAACATTAATATAGAAGTGCTACCAACATTACGAACAATAAAATATCTACGTTTTTGAAGTTGCAAATGTATGGCAGCGCTCCCTCTATATATAAATACTCTAAGCTTAAAACACTATTTTTGTTCTGATCATAACTTTTGTTATTTAAAACAAATTACTATAAATATAATTGATAGCCGAAAGTCTGTTTAGCTATTATCCTTTTAAAACGAGTTCCAGTGGATTTAAGAAGCCTTAAGCTATTTCTTTTTCTTTTTTCTTTTCCAAGTATTTCGTGCATGTTGGACAACCTGTCAAATAGGAGGGCGGAAAATGGTGGCCCGGCACCACCATTTTATCTACGTTTTTTAAGTACCGACCAGCGTTCCCCTATATTATAAATACTCCAAGATAGAAAACTATTTCTTTTTTATTGTAACTTAATTGCCAAGTATCTAATGCGTTTTTCTAAGTTTTATATTTTTTTTTGGACGAGCATAGAAAATTCAATAGTCCGCGATAACACTTCCACATTTTGTGAGTCAAACATGTTTAAGTCTTAAGAAAACAGGTTGGTACATTCAAATGGTGTGAGATATTTAACTGTTAACGGTCTGGTGGATTAATAATATTATCGTTGAGGTAGTATAATAAAAAATAATCTGTTTTATTGGAAATTCTGTGAATAGAAACCAGAATATTGAGTTATATAATTTTTTTTGGAATTCAAGAATTATCCACATGGCAAAAAGACTTCTTAAAAAACTGTAGATTGTCGCTTAATTAAGACCAATTTAATAGTTCATTGACAAAATTCTTGGCTGAGGCCTACGTTCAGGGGCTTTCTGAGGCTAAAGAACTATTAAGTACCATTTATAATAAGTTAGTTTGTCAGCACTTTATTTTAAAGATAAATCAAAGCCCCGAAGCACACGCGTCTGCCTTTCTAAATAATCACAGTAGTAGTATTTTTGAGTTCATGACAAAGACGCCTTAGTGCGATAAGATCGCCATTGGTATGTATTTTGTCATCTTCTGTCATCTCTATATACCGTTATGTTTTATGTGTACATGAATAAATAAATTAATTAGTTAATTAAAATAAAATAAAGACGGCAGAACACCCTTACAGCGGAAAATATCTCTAAATATCTAAATATTATATCAATCAATTATTAAATGAAGCTTCTTTTAAGTTGTCCGCAGGCTTTGTATTAGATAACATAGATCTGTATCATGGTAAATACGAAAGGCAAAACATTGTAGCTATTCGGAAGACGGCAACTATTTATGAAGAGCGCGTAAAAATGATATTTTTTTAAATAGTATGCCAATACCTTGGCCTATACACTCAAGCCGACTAAGTATACAACTGTAAACTCTAAAGGAGGTCAAAAACTATTGAATTCTATAATACTATTGAACAAAAAGTTTATTGTTCCTACAAAGCCTCAAGTGTAACAATAAAAGTAGGTACAAAGACAAGTGGGTCATAAACATAATTCCTTTTTGTTTTAAATAGTCTTAAAAATAGCAGGTTGAGAATTAAAAGTAAAAAGGTATTATGGCATATTTTAAGCGTCTTTATTCCTTTCGTGTTACATAGATTATATTTAGAACTATCATTGAATTAATTAACTAATTATGTACACATTTATAACAAAAAGAAACAAAAAAATATCAAAAAGCCACGTAGAATGTAAGGAATTAAAATCTTCATGCATATTAAGGACCACTTCAATCTTCACTCAAAGACCGCATTATGGTATTGTTTTCATCACAATAATGAAGCCATTTAACAAAGAATATTTCGTACAGGCTACGTTAAATTCGCTTTCCTTAAATATTATTTAAATTATTACAGTTTAAAACTGAACCTTATGCAAAAAGACTCATTGGAATCCTATTATTGATATATGCTATATCCTCAATATTGAGTTCTACTGTCTTGGTCCGAAGATTAGGTCTTCACTTATATTATATGGGACCACCTGTGAAGTATACCTTTAAAATAAAACAATAATAATAATAATCCAAATACCTTAGAGTATTTATACCTATATAGAGGGAGCGCTGTCATACATGCGCGATTTGAAAAACGTAGATATTTTCTTGTTCGTAATGTTGGTAGCGCACCTATATTAGTAAAAATTGAATTAATTATTTAGCAATAAATTGCTATAAATTTCTTTATTAGCCGAAATTATATTTAACTATTATCCTTTTAAAACGAGTTTGAGTGGAATTAAATATACCTAAACTACTTATTTTTATTTTTTTTTTCAAATAATTTATGTATGTTGCACAACCTGTTCCAATATTAGCCAATAGGAGGACAGAAAAAGGTGGCCCGGCACCTTGGCAAAAAGGTGGTTTTTATCTACGTTTTTGAAGTACCAGCGCTCCCTCTATATATATATATATATATATACTCTAAGCCAAATACGTTCATGCGTCTTTAAGAAATTGGTGAACATACAAACAAAAATGGATATCAACAAATTGAGAAATTTCACTTTTATTTGTAATCGTTTATAAATGCTTGCAATGTACTTAATGATCGTAGAAAAATATTTCGTGTCTATAACTTAATAGGTGTTATTCATAAAATGCAACAATGCAACGAAATGGCACGAATTGCAATAAATACTTCGTCGTGTTTGTTTATGGACACATGCTTCATCTTTGAATTATGTTGTAATGATTTTTATTTTTTTATTGCACTGAATGTCGAGACGAGCATGCCGTTCGCCTGATGGTAAGCGATACGACCGCTCATGAGCTGTAGCAAAACCAAACAACACCTTGAATTACAAAGCAAGCTTGGCATTCCACTGCGCTCGCCCTCCTGAGACAAGATGTTAAGTCTCAATATGTCCAGTAGTTAGTACTTTGGCTACAATGTCCTTCAATCCGAAACACAATCGTGTATTTAGACTGCTGTTTGGCGGGAGGAATAGATAGAGATGCCACAGGCATTAAGTCCGCCTTGTATACATTTGTATATGAAGCTTAATAAAATAAAATAGACACCTACTTGTCGCATATGACCGACCTACCACCATATAAAATGTAAAAATATATTCATTGATTTATTGGGAGGAATGAAGTATTAACACAGAAAGATTTATAGCTACCTTGTTTAGTGTCCAGAGACTAATAATAAAGTAATTAACTATTGTAATATCTGAGACGTGGGAATTTAACTATGAATAATGACAAGTTCATGCTAAATTAAAACAAGGAGTTTTTGCACTTGCGTCACTAGAGTCGCTACCATCCCAATTACTTTATGAGAACTTAGATTTACGCGAATGTTACACATTGAAATAAAACTATTATTTACGGATTTTATCGCGAATTTAGTTTAATTTTTTACATTTCCGCCCCGTGACCACGAAAGCTGTAAAGTAATCGAAACGTCGGGAAGTCAAAAATGTAAAAAAATAAACTAAATCCGCGATAAAATCCGTAAATAATAGTTTTATTTCAATACTTTATGAGATTTGTATTCTTGTGTAAATTATATTAATATATGATCACGTCTCCGAGTTTCGTGCTAAGCTTAAGTGGTTACCTATACGGCTTCGTCGGAATGCTCATATTCTTTCTCTTCTTTATAATATTTTATTTAATCCTGTGACCCCTTCTTATCTTAAAGAAAGATTTATTTTTCTTCATGACTCACATTCGAGGTCCTTGAGGTCGTCAGAGAATCTTAAGCTGAGAATGCCTGTGCACACCACTACATATAAGGACAATTCTTTTACCGTCAAAGCAGTTCGATTGTGGAACGCGCTCCCTGTTGCGGTGAGACAGGCGAAATCGCTGTCTTCATTCAAGAGGCAAATTAAAGAACATTACCTTTCTCTTTAATTAAACTGATTTTAGTAGTTAACATTATTTCCTACACCTAAATTATTTTACAATTTGTGTGTATTATATTTATACCGGGTATCTCAAGACTGCTACCGAAAACGAAGCCGGGTGGTAGTTTTAGTGGCTACAAACACAATGCAATTAAAAATTTCGCCTAGAAACGCGACATTTTTTTTATGATTTTTTAAATATCGTTATTTTTGGGTGGTAAATCCATAGTTTTTGCTTAAATAATAATTTAAACTCTTTTATACCTTAGAGTATTTATAAATAAAAGGGTATATACTATTATTTTAGGAAAAAATGTATTTACCACCCAAAAATGGCCATAGGAAAAAAATAACAAAAAAAAAATTGTCGCTTTTTTTTGCAACTTTTTCTGTTGCATTGTGTCTGAAGTCGCTTAAACTACCACCCGGCTTCGTTTTCGGTAGCAGTCTTGATATACCCTGTATACCGGGTATCTCAAGACTGCTACCGAAAACGAAGCCGGGTGGTAGTTTTAGTGGCTACAAACACAATGCAATAAAAAAAATCGCATAGAAACGCGACAATTATTTTTTATCATTTTTTAAATATCGTCATTTTTGGGTAGTAAATCCATAGTTTTTGCTAAAATAATAATTTAAACTCTTTTATACCTTAGAGTATTAATAAATAATAGGGCATACACTATTATTTTAGGATAAAATGTATTTACCACCCAAATATGGTCATAGGAAAAAAATAACGAAAAAAAAAATATTGCCTTTTTTTGCAACTTTTTCTGTTGCATTGTGTCTGAAGTCGCTTAAACTACCACCCGGCTTCGTTTTCGGTAGCAGTCTTGATATACCCTGTATTATTTTATTATACCGGGTATCTCAAGACTGCTACCGAAAACGAAGCTGGGTGGTAGTTTTAGTGACTACAAACACAATGCAACTAAAAATTTCGCAAAGAAACGCGACAATGATTTTTTATGATTTTTTAAATATCGTCATTTTTGGGTGGTAAATCCATAGTTTTTGCTAAAATAATAATTTAAACACTTTTATACCTTAGATTATTTATAAATAAAAGGGTATACACTATTATTTTAGTAAAAAATGTATTTACCACCCAAAGATGGTCAAAGGAAAAAAATAAAAAAAAATAATTGTCGCTTTTTTTTGCAACTTTTTCTGTTGCATTGTGTCTGAAGTCGCTCTAACTACCACCCGGCTTCGTTTTCGGTAGCAGTCTTGAGATACCCTGTATATGTATGTATTTATGCTATTTATTATGTATGTATGTTATGATGATGTAATTTGTTTTTTTTAGTTAGTATGAATATTATTTAGTGTCCTCTCTTTTAATTATTTATTATACACTGCCCTCTCTTTCTCCTTCTCTTTAAATCCATCCCATGGTTGTCTGTAAGACATTGCTTTAAGCGATAAGACCGCCATTTGTACTCTTTTTTTTTTTAGTTTCTGAATATTGTATTTGTTTTTTTTGTGTGTACAATAAAGATTTGAATAAATAAATAAATAAATAAATAATAAAAAGAGAATGGTACGTACTAATGTTTCTTTTCCAGTCTTTATCATTCGTACACCAACACTACGAGTATATTCCCTCTGGCGAACGATCTAATCCTATGCACTGGTGGTTGGTCTGTCATATGTGAGAGGTCGCCTGGGCAGGTACCACCGCAATGTCTATTTCCCTCGCCAAACAACAGTCTTAATACACTGTTGTGTTCTTGTTTGAAGCACATTGTAGCTAGAGGACATATTGTAAATTAAAGTACCTAAATATTTAAGGGGGCTCCCATACAACAAACGTAATCTTGATGCTATCGTCCGATGTGAGAGCAGAGACATGAACATGTTTTGGCCGATCATACCGGGATGTTATTAGTAATTACCTGTCATTATTATTGCTTCATATTGCCATATATAGAGCGTAGACGACGACCCTGGTCCATCGACTCGAAATATTCGTCAGGATACTGGGTAACACCTTTCTTTCTTCTTTCTTTCTTTCTAAGTGTATGTGTATTCTTTGTTTTTTTTTTGTTATTTCATGCCATTCACCTGATGGTAAGGGAAACGCCTGCTCATGGACAGCAGCAAAACCAAACAACACAAAGAAATAGTTGGCATTCCACTGCGCTCGCCCACCTGAGACATAAGATGTTAAGTCTCAATATTTCCAGTAGTTACTCTTGCTACAATGTCCTCCAAACCGGACCTCAACAGTGCATTTACTCTGTTCTTTGCCAGAAATAGACATTGCGGTGGTACCTACGCAGGCAGCCTCTCATATATAAGAGTTCTGCCACCAGTGAATGTGTACAATCTACATAGACTTTACCAAAATATACATCAAGCATTATGCGTAAATAAGTCAAACTAACAACCTTGGTTGCTTAATGTCTTGCAAAATACACTTTGCAATCTTATACATCAAAGTATATGCTTAAAATAAAAATGGTTGGAACAAAAAATAATGTCACGCCATTGAACTTACTGGATGTCGGCGGGGTCGACAGAATAATACACATTGAAAAAAGTGCTAATTATGTACGTACTTATTTATGAATTTTCGTTTGACCTTCGAGCAATGTAACCTTCAAAAATCATTGTTACAGCGATTATGATCATTTTTATTGTTTGTCTAATAGTTTTAATGTGAGCTGTATAGTGGTATAACATTAGCTTTTGAAGAAAGTGAAGTTGAATTTAGATATAAGTTTTAAAGGGTCAAAATTTGGATTATAAAAGCTATTTTTGACAGCCTCCGTGGCGCAGTCGGTTAGACGCCGCTTATGAAAGGAAAGGCCGCGGGATTCGATCCCCGCAGAAATGGTTATGTAATATTTCTTCCGGGTCTGGGTGTTTGTCTTTCGTAGTTCCTGATACCCACGACACTAGACTTGATCTTAGTGTGGAGTCAGGACTATGTATTTATTTATTTATTAGTACATAGGCGATAAAGCTGGAGAGTTTAATATGGTGTTACGAAGAAAATCTAGAAATAGTACATTTTTGCATTTATGTCGCAATATAATCGCCTAGATTTTTACAATACAATTTATTTTAATTCCCATTAAATTATATCAATTAAATTATATTTGGATTGACCTGAATGTGCTTCCTATCAGAAAATAACAAAAATATTTCTATGCATTTAATTAAAATATGGATTATTAATTCAAATAGTTCCTATAGTTAGAGCTTTTATTACTCCAATTTTTTTAATTTTGAGTTTAATTTTTTCCATATATTCTAAATAATTACACTCAACTGTTACATATACAGTCCTGACCCCACACTAAGATCGAGTCTTGTGTCGTGGGTATCAGAACGAGAGACTTATCGGTCTCACAAATACCCAATTATCTTATTTCATTAAACTTATTCATTAGTATAAATAGCGATTTTCTCTTTTTATACACAAAATTAGTATATTGAAAATGAAAATTGTTTGTTTTTTTGTTAAACCCAAAATTATATTTGTTGTTTTGTTTTTTGTTTCACAATTTTAGTTCTTAAAAAAACGAAACAGTAGTGATAATAGCTATTGTTACAATGTTTCTGCACTGGCTATGTTTTTTTTTATTTATTATCTGAGCAATAAAGTATCATTGTATTATATTGTTTTACAGGTTTATTTTGAAAAATTATGTGAACAATGTGAGAATTGTTCTTTTAACGTAATTTAGAATTCAATTAATGTTTAAGTGGATTTCGGAAGCAATTTTATTATCCTGTCGGTATAAAAATATATATAATCTGTTTGAATCGTTAAAAAACCTTAATAATTTCCGCAATTTACATAAAACCATTCATTCTCTGATACTTTTTATAAAAAATAATTGCCTGACCTATTTGTAATTTGTTTTCTAACCTGATATGATGCGAAGATAACATGAAGTATGTTTAGGTAAAATTATACAAAATTAAAAGAAAAAGTAGCAAAAATATGACATCTAATACTTACAACATAAGGATTGTTTTGATGAAGCAAAGATGACTACTACATACTAAAACACTGGTAGTAGATAGATTCATATTACATTATTATTTTATTTTATTTTTATTTCATGGAGGACCAACAGCTACTACACAAAATTAAACAATTGGAAAGACGCAAATAAGCCAATTAAAGGTCCTCACTATTATATTATATTATATACATCCGTATATGACAAACATACAAGTGTGTTAAAATCGTACAAATTGTCGATCATTACAACAATAGTCAATACCAAAATTAAGTCTTATTATTATTTACATTATACTCAATATTATAGGTAGGTAAAATATTCATAGGAGAGATTTATAACAATTCATGTCTTGTCAACTTTGTATTTTGTACCCAAATTCCAATATAAACGAAAACATAATGATGACACAGCAAAACATATGAAACAGCAAATCAACAATATATTCGCCGACCCGCGCGTACTAAAAACAAAGTGGGTAACTCATTATTTTGTCAATTGCCTACCGATCGACCTTGCCTATCCACGCGAATTATGCTAACAACGCGATCGCATAACTTCGCATCTGTTTATACTTTCTCTATATTACATTAACCAGGCCGTCAAATGGCACACGCAATGTAATTCGTCGTGTACGCAAATCCACCTATCTCATTTCCTACTCGAAATCCAGTGGCCAACTTTGCTCAAAAAGCCGCGCCCGATACTCCGTAGCGCTACGCATTTCATCGACCATTCAAAGTGCACAATCTGCGTTCGCTATTAAATAAAAACAGCATATTATAATGTCGGCAACGAAGCGTGAATTTCAAAATGACGTGGTGCGCGCAACAGCTATCTCATCAATGATAATGGTCGGTTTGGCAACGTCGCGTCGCTCACCTGGCGAGTGGCGCTACCTGCGCAGTGTCAACAGGGGGGGAGCGGACCGCGAGCGCCAGTCGAGCCGCCGATCCGACAGACACGCTCGTCTCGAGCTGTTCGCTCTAAAACATCCAAAATATTCCATCAAACTTGTATTTTACATTTGTAACGAAGCGCAATTAGTACTCAGGTGCTCGCTCGTGCGCACCGAGTGAAAACAATAGTTGTGCGTCGCGTCCGGACCGTTCGATCGCATTCAACCCAAAAGCTGGCTTTGAAACCGACTGGACCCCTCCGAGTCGAATTCGTGTGCCGATGTGTAGTGAGTTAATTCTAGATTTTCACCCACAGCGGAAACGGCTTACGTAGACGGCTAGCGGTAAAACGCCGTCCGCGCCGCACGCGAGTTCTTGTTTCATGTTGGGTAACCGTCGGGTTTCTAAAAAGTGCTTTCGACTCGTTTGAGAACATACACAAACTTGTAGCGTGAATTTTCGGGGCCGACGTGCGACGATCGCCCACTTGTGTACGGCAGCGGAAAAGTTTTGATAGCGCGGTACCGTTAGAAAGTTGACTGAGTTTGGAATTATGAACAGTGTTTGAGAGGCGGACCGAGTTAAAGTTGCGTATGGACAGTATATAGTGAGTACAGTTGCAGTAGTAGAAGACGGTGGTGTGTTTACAAGGGCGCGAACAGTGCATGGCGCGATGATCAGCGGGGGTTGGGTGTGCGCGCTGCATGTGCGCACGGCGGGGCTCGGCGGCGCGGCGCTCGGCTCCGACGAGGAGGAGATCGTGTACCTCGCCTACACAGTTGTAGATGTACTCACCAACCAGGTAAGTCCGCTCGCCGCTGCCCGAATGCCGTCCCGTTTCAGTCATTGAAGCCGGCGACCATCCGGCGACCGCTTCACGTTCCCAATTCCAATAAAAATACATCTTCACACAGAGAACTTGTCAAAACAAGGGTCTTCTAAACGTGTTTTGTACAGGTTCTACTAACTATCGTGCCTCTATAACTAAGTTTATATGGAATCCTAATAAGGATTGGTTATGACTCTTCAAATCTGTGATTTTGTAAAACGCTAACTCTAAGGTAAACTTCTAAGGTAAAACGTATTAAAAAATGTTATTACAACAAATAAAAATGTCTTATAATAATTATCTCTCATTGTTAATCTTTTGGTGGACTTATGATTACAACTAAAAATTATCTCGTTTTATTGTATTTAATACTTATATGGTTGTGTGCTGGAGGACCGTATGCGCATTTTTAAGAATATAATAGCGAAAATAAAGAAGCTATGAGACATTAATTGCCATTCTAAAATAATTATTCTTTTTAACGCACACTTTATTATTATTTTATTCATTAATACACTTTTTAATTAATAAACTATGGATATAGTTACATAAAAATATTGCATTATATGAATTGAGATTAATTCCGCATCCGTATGTGAGGACAACAAATTTTAAATTATTCCGTTATCGAAACTGGTTACGTATACTCTTAAATCATTGTTTGTACCTGGCAGACAGCTTTGGGGTAGGTAACTGTCTGTTTAGTATTCAAAATTGCTTTTAAGGCCTCGTCTTTGAGACAGGCACATTTAAAAAAATCAGTCGTGTACCTCCTCTTTTGGAGTCGGTCAAAAAATCCTATCGCGGGATTTCGTTCGTTCATGTCACTGTATTTTTGGATTTACTAGTAGATATTTTTTTTTATTAAATATTTTTATTGTATTGTATCAGCCCATATACGTCCCACTGCAGGGCACGGGCCTACTCTACAATCGAAAGTACGATTGAGAGTGGTTAGGCCATATAGTCCACCACGCTGGCCTAGTGCGGGTTGGTTATTAAATATATCTATTAGAAAATCCAAATCCAGTGATCTGGTGAGCGATAATAATATTCCGCATGATACGATTCGATTGGCAAAGAAATTAGGTATGGATTAAATTGTGAGAAGACAGATTGGGTACCAAAATCAGACATTTCAATTCTCGTAATTTCCCAATCAAAATGTATTGTGCGGGATAGCTTTTATTTTACTTACTATAATGTATTTCTATGGTAATAAAAAACATACAAACATGAGTCAAAAAATTTATTTGATCGTGTTACTAAGGGACTTCCATGCTTGGTTTGTTTTTCACAGCTACAACACGTTTCGAAGCGGTGGTACTCATTAAATATTCAAAATACCTTGTGAAAGACTATTTGAATATACAATAAGAAGTTGAAAATATATAAATTATATAAATAAGAAGATAATAATAAACCAAATCCGCGATAAAATCCGCAACAGTTAGTTTAATTTCAATACAATATTTATATTCGAAACTTTTATCGGTTACATCGAATCAATAAAAACAAAAACGGTTCAAAATTGGCGTGTTATTGCGTTACATGCATACAAAAATCGGCAGAATATACACATTCTTTTTTGGAATTATTTTAAAATAAACTCTTAACAGTCCAAGAATGTGCATGCTAGTTATTTTCAAGTTTGGTCTAACAATATTCTTAGAAAGACGTCTCTAATAACATTACGCACCTTAAATTCAATTATAATTCAATTGTAAATTTTTATTTTATTAACTGAATCTTTTGTCTTCTTCGCACAAACGGAATCCAAAAGTAATTCGAAAGGGACAGAACATTCGATAAATTCGAACAACATTCGATAATTCGATAATTCGAACAACATTCGATAATCCCTCTTTTTTGATGTCAGTTAAAAATAGGTTTAAAAACTGTCATTAAATAAAGCCGATATTTGTTAGTTTGTCAATACATTCAGAGAGTAATTTGTATTGGGGTTTTTACGTGATGTCTAGATTAATTCAGTGTATTACGTCATCGAATAGGAATACTGGCGACATCGTGGTATTCTTTATATTTTGAGGACATTGATTTTGAGGCTCTTTTGTCATTAGCCTTTATTGTGTGTGTTTTTGTGGTCCATTTTTGTAACGAGCAGAAAAATATAGGTAATAATATTTTTCTGCTCGTTGCAAAATGGCAAAATTAGAAAAATGAAAAATAAACATATATACTAACTGTGTATTCATAGACAATTTAAAAACCTATTTTAGCTATCGGATGTATTGTCTTATTCACTCTAACTGAATTAAGTAGTCGTTAGAAAGATATAAAGCATACATTATCCTGACCCTACATTCGTTTTGTGGCGTGGGTATCAAAAAACTTTTTGGTCTCAACTCTCAATACACTAAAACAAATATTAGTTTCGTTGTGGGGAATTGAACCCATGGAATTTTGTTTCACACCCGCTTAACCAACTATTTTAAGTTTTATCTGTCAAATTTAATGGCTTTAGTTTTATAGTTTACAGCACACATAAGGTGCCAACAGACGAAAAGCAATATTGTCTAGCTAGAAATGTTTTAAATACATTATTTTTATCTTATTTGAATTAATCTCCAATAACAACGTGAACCAGGCGCGCAAGTTAATTAAAATACATTTAAGCTAACATTAAAATACGTTAACTATATTCAAATAGTTATTTTAAGCTGGAATAGTGAGTTTTATAAACTTCAAAGGGAATTAAGACAACGATTTATTAAGGGGTTCGATCCCCACACCGAGATAAATATTTGTGTGGTCCACTTTTTCCTGATAACCACGACACAAGACTCGATTTTAGTGTGGGGTCAGGACTATGTCTGTGACTGTTGGTGTATTTATTTATTATATAAGTTTAATATTCAATTTTACTTTATAAGCTTGTATGAAACGCTGAAAAAGAGGTGTTTGAAATTTTTCGTATATTAGAAAATTGAAAAATTGCTGTCTATTTCCGTTGGTAACCGATTTTAACTTTTGTTATTATCGATACAAAATAAGTTTAGATGGTATTAAATAGAGCAAATATACATTTTTCATTTTTTTTTATCCCTTTGCCATCTACTGTGTCAAAACGGTGGTTTATAGGCCAGTATCTTCGTTTTAAAATTTCTGAGATTTATATTCAATTTAAGAATAATATCTATATGCCTAAATAAAAGAAAAAAAAAACCAAAATGACCAATAAACTCACTATAAATAGAAAAATATATAACTGCGAAAGCGCGCATTCGTAATTATCATAAAGATTGTTTGAAAGCAGAATTTTAATATGTAAAAGTGTGTATCAAAATGACTGGCTTGAAACTCGGTTTGATTCTTTTAACGTGTTAATTAATACGTGTTGATGGCTATAAAATATGTTTCTTGTTCATAGTACAAGATTCTTCTTTAATAACATGTATGGCTATTAGTATTGTGGTCGTTCATGGGTTCAAATCTCAAGGTACACCTTTGAATTTTCGGATTCATGTGTTTGTTGATTATTCACCACGCACTATAACAGTGAACTAAAACATTGTGGGGTGACCTGCAACCAAAGTGATTTAAACAAATATATGTGGTGTTGAAAGCCCGCCAACCCGCCAGCGTGGTGGACTGTATGGGCTAACCACTCTCGATCGTACTCTCTATAGTTGAGGAGTCCCGTGTCATACAGTGGGACGTATTTGGGCTGACAGTACATTCTATACTAGAAAAAATACCATATCTCACTATCTTACAACATTTTCGATTTTAAGTTAGAAATAGAAAAAAAAAACAATAGTATTTTTTTTTAATTATTCGTTGTTGCATTATGTCTGAAGTAAATAAAACTACCTCCTGGCTTCGTTTTCGGTTGCAGTCTGTGTATATTTAGGCTGAGTTGCAGAAAGTAACTTTGCCTGTAGCAAACGTCAAATCAACCGTCAAAGTTACAGTTACGCCATTTTCGGGTTGCAGAAATCTAACTCTTGACAAAATGACGTCACAAATAACATTACCTTTAGCTCCACAGTTTCGGGCGGTTAAGGGCTAAAGTTACATACATGTCTGTAAAATGTCAACTATCAAAACACTGATAACCTGCCATTACTTGATTTTGACACAGCGCTTTTATAGAAGAATTAAAATGGATTAATGTCTTTACTACGACATACCGGGTATCTCAAGACTGCTACCGAAAACGAAGCCGGGTGGTAGTTTTAGTGGCTACAAACACAATGCAACTAAAAATTTCGCCTAGAAACGCGACAATTTTTTTTTATGATTTTTTAAATATCGTCATTTCTGGGTGGTAAATCCATAGTTTTTTCTAAAATAATAATTTAAACTCTTTTATACCTTAGAGTATTTATAAATAAAAGGGTATACACTATTATTTTAGGAAAGAAATAATTTACCACCCAAATATGGTCATAGGAAAAAAATAACGATATTTAAAAAATCATAAAGAATCATTGTCGCGTTTCTTTGCGAAATTTTTAGTTGCATTGTGTTTGTAGTCACTAAAACTACCACCCGGCTTCGTTTTCGGTAGCAGTCTTGAGATACCCGGTATTATGGGAATCGAGCTCTTCAAGTGACGATACTTCAATAAAGTGTGTTGGGTTATGTCTTTGGAAGTAACATAAATGACATATTTGTAGAAGATCACCTTATTACATGGTTTTCCTTTTTTTCATCAGTCATCAGTTTTTCATGTTATGTGGCCTGCCGCATAGCAATAGCAATTAATTATAATCTCTTTTTTTTACACTCATTTGGTATTTTTGTACAAAATTGGTGACAACCGGCATCATAATATTTGCATTGTCAACTCGAAGTATCTAAATATTGTCGATCCCAAATTCCTATAATTAAAACAGTATTGTGAACTGTAAAGTACAAATTTTGATTTAAAAAATGACAGATTAACAATTTCAAAGAAAATTGAAATTTGTATTGAAGTGTTGTCACTGATAAAAAATTACCCCTGTAGCGTTTTGGGGTGTTGAAACGTTTTTTTCCTGGTCACCCGTTTAACTTTACCTTTAGCAATTCCTACAGTGGTGCAACAGACGGATTGTCAAATTCAGTGGGTCATGGTCAAATACACTGCTAAAGTTAACTTCACCTCTATCTTTAGCAGGACTTTTCCTGCAACTCACCCTTAGACTTTAGTTTAGTGAGACTTGGAGCTCTGTGACTATCTAACCTAATGTCATTTTTTTATCATGTAATGAAATCCCGTTCGATTGACCAATCGAAAAGGAAATAAATCCGAGAAAATTTGCTCTCCAAACAAGTGTCCAAGCAGAGTCTATTAAAATTTTATATGTGTTAAATTTATATTCGGATATGTGTTTATGTATTACGTATTACAGGTTACAAATTTATAGTTTTAAACATTATTATAATCTTTTTTCACATCTGATGTGCTTTATTCCTTCATCACCCTAAAGTAGACTAACAGGGAATTCCTCAGGCATTAAGTCCGCCTGTAAACTTTCAGCGATATTAAATAAAATAAAATAAATAAATCGGTATTGGATGGAACTGAAATAGTTTGTAGAACTATAGTCGTCGCGGCAGTCACTCGTTTTACTTTTATACTAGGTTAAAGGTCAGAACATATTACAAAAAAGGTCAAATTGACGTCAGTAACTGTAATGAATACATGCTTAGATTATAGACATGTATATAATCTCAGGAATACATGATCAATAATACTGCCCAATTGAAACAAACATAAAATAAAGATTAGGAATCTATTACGGTTAAAGACAAAAAACAAATTAGTTTCTACGATGTATTCATTTTAAATATTATATTTCATGGACGTTGATACGACGTCATTCAAAATATACTCCGAAATATAAATTATTATTAAAAACAAACCTTTGGACCTGTATGCATGAAATAATATTTTAATTCTAACAAATATGCCAAAGTCAGCATATCAAATGCTAGGAAGTGATGACATTGCATTATTAAAGATTTCAAAAAATTACAGATACGACAATTTCCACTAATGGCATTATCAATTACAGGCTTCCAAGGTTTCTCTCCTGTAACACAAAGAAAACAGGCTATTTCAGTCATAATCCTAAAAAAACTCTTGTTTCAATAATAAATCAATTGCTTACGTCACGTCTCACTCTAGTACAAAAAACGATTTTTTACTCATGAAGCTTACACCTCAATGTTTTTATTCCTGTGTTAAGTAAAAAGACAAATCAAGGAACATGATTTTGGATTTATAATATTGCTTATATCATCAAACAACAAAGAAATTACAACTTCATCCTTTGTTTAAATTAAAATGTCTGCTCATAAAGTTATTAACATGTACATATTTACAGAGTTTTTGTGTGAAGTCCTTGTGTGAAGTAAAATAAGGTTATTTTCGTAGTTGTTTTCTTTTTATTAACACAACTGGATTGTGTCTAATTTGAAAATTATGTTTTTGCCTTGATAGCATTTTTTATGCGATATTTTGAGTTTCTCACCTCAAAAGGGTTTCTACAGGTAAGCCTGAACAACCGTTGATAACCACATTGGACATACTTAGAATTGGGTCAAGGATAGAGAGAGAATTTTTCGCCCTCACACCCACTGCAACTCCTGTCAGTCAGGATCAACAGCACACAAAGAATTGACACCGAGCTCCGGAGCACGGCGAGTCTCAGGCTAGTGTCCCTGGGGATAAGAATAGGATAAGGGTAAATAAAAAAGTATTTTATTCTTTTATCTTTATAATTGTGGTAGTGCGTAGGACGCACAATATGAAAAATATAATAGCTTGAGGCCCGTGTACGCAACTTTTCGGAAAGTGTGGCTTCCGACATCCAACCACAAGACGGACGGATGACATACAAAAAGGCTTCCAGAAGTCATCCCGACCGCTTCCGACAGGCTCCTATTGAAATTATTAGGCCTAAGATCAATAAAGCACTTTCTATATCTTATGAAGATAACGACAAATTGTTTAAGGCTGCCAATAGTTCTTAACACTGAAATGAATAACAAAATTATCAGTTCAGACAAAAATACGTTTATTTTATTTGTACCTTTACAGTCAACATTCGGTAATTATTGCACAAATCCACTAACACAATTAAAAACTAGTTTGACAAGCTATTTAATTTAATGGCTACGTGCGCGGCTCCGTCATAGCTCCCGCCAAAATAACTTATGGAATAGAAAAACCCAGTCAGGATTTTTTGTTTAAAACATATTTATAATAACGTAAATGTTTTTCGATACTCTGATAGAAGTGCTGGTAAATATTATTGCGCATTCCTGGGGCCCTACTATATTCATCCGAAACGAAGTTCGAATCTTCGGATGATCGAAGTTTATATACGATACGAATGTACCTACATATACTTATGGCCGTTATTGACTTATGGTCGTAACCATAGACTTATGGTAACGATGTACGTTATACAAATTCGAACTTTTACAGAGTAGATACATTCGTATCTTATAAAAAACTTCGATCGTCCGAAGTTTCGAACTTCGTTTCGGATGAATATAGTAGGGCCCCTGTTATAAACAAGAGTCGAGGTGTGAGAGAGACAAAACGAAAGAGGGAAGGTTGCCTTATGTTTCTTTATGCAGAATCGTGTTGTCTCTTTTTAGGCAGTTATTTTGTGATTTGCTTTTCAGTCTATATCTATCAATCTAAATGCCTTATTTACAACAGTTTATAAACCTATTTTAGTTATCGAATGTTTTGTCCTTTTCGCACGACTTTTAGATTCAGTTTGAGGGAATAAGACAAACACTCGATAGCTTATAAGTAATATTAATATACTGTTTATAAGATTGTTTAGTCTACGGTGGTAAGTGATTATTGTATACATCAGACTAGCTTTTTAATCGATAACCACACGATTGAAAGTGTTTAAGAGATTTATTCCTTAAAATTTTACTGGTGGTAGGTCTCTCATATGTGAGAGGCCGCCTGGGTGGGTACCATCGCATTGTCTATTTCTCCCATCAAACAGCAGTGTAGAATCATTGTTGTGTTTCGGATTGAAGGACATTGTAGCCAGAGTAACTACTGGACATATTGAGACTTAACATCTTATGTCTCAGGATGGCGAGCGCAGTGGACTGCCAAGCATTGCTTTGTGATATGAGGTGTTGTTTGGTTCTGCTCCTGTTTATGAGCTGTCGTATCGCTTACCATCAGGCGAACGGCATGCTCGTCTCGCCTTTCATTGTTGTTGGAATAAAAAAAATATGCGCCTAAATCGTGGCTTTCGTTATAATCGTTAGACTGTCTTGGAAAACGTTTTATTTAACTACAAAATTGTGAGATTTTAAAAAGTCTGTTTTTATAAATAAAGAATTCTTTATAGATATTTTATTCTAAATAACTACGTCATTGCACTAGATATTCACATGTATATGATAATTTAATTTGTTCCGTGCCATTTAGAAGCTAAATACCTGTGACAGGAGCAGACAGTCGTAGCGCAGACGGCTTCCGGCAAAACTGGGGATATTCTTACCTTGGGAATACTATCAAATCTCAAACAAAACAAAGAGGACCATTGTGAAATTTTTGTTGGTGTGCCCGTATAGCATATTACTCGTAGTATAGACTCGGCCCAGCATTGATCTAAATGATATTTTGCTGGGGTAGGTCCCCCATTTGAAAGAGGCCGCCTGAGTAGGTACCACCGCAATGTCTGTTTGATATTTCTTCCACCAAATAGCTGTGTGTGTAAATGCACTGTTGTGTTCCGGTTTGAAGTAGATTATAGCCAGTAACTGCTGCTCATATAGAGACTATTAAAACCATTAGACATAACAAAATATATAGGTACATACCTCGGATGTCGATACTTGATACGATTGCCAGTTCTTTAGACTTCCATTTACATTTCTTCAACTTCGTCCAATCTTTGGTATGCTGAATTGTTTGCCATTGGTTCTTATATCGTCTTTTAGTATAGTAAAAGACACTATATATGTGCACATACATCAACGTACCAATATAAAACAAAATTACCAATTAATGCCAACAATATTAACAGCTGCGTAATTATTTTCCAAAATGACGTACATTATTGTTCAAACTAATTGTTTAAGTAATTATGACCAGTTTCTTCGTATTTTTTTGGACATTCATTTTAACACTTTAACTCTGATAATTTTTCCTATGGCTATTGGCTTACCTCACCAAACTGATGTATTTATTCAGTCCTAGACTTCCTGTCTACTCTGAATTGTCCTCTCGATTGTAGAGGAGGCCCTTGCCCTGCAGTGGGACGTATTTGGGCTGATACAGTAAAGTACAGACTTCCAGTGCGTGGTGGTCTGCTGGTAACGAACCAGACGCGGCTGCTAACAATGGTGGTCGAAGGTTCCAGGGCACATCTCATAATTTGAGCTGATTCAGATACAGATATGGACGACCTGTGACTGAATAAGTTAATGAAAATATACTGTAGTGAGCGTTATCTACATGGCTACAAATACAAGAACAGATGTTTAATAAAATAAATAAATCTGTCGTCTTAAAAATCGGCGGCATCGTAAATATGCCACTTTATATCATCATAAAAGTAATTCGAAACAAATATTTTAATTTAGTTATTTAAAATCAAAGATTTGTTGTCGTGTAGACTATATATTGCACAATTAATATAAAAGACTGATTATTGAAGATTTCGCAACATTTATTCACAATTAATTATATTTTAAAGATGTAGCCCATATTGTTTTTGGAAGTAGGATGTATTTTTTATATACAAATATTTATTTAGTATTTACTTTAGCATATGTATTGCATTTTGGACGTAGGCTTCTCCTATAAAATTTACAAAATCAGTTACAATGAGTAATTATGTAATAAATAGTGGAGCGGTTCGATATCGGTCTGTGTATATTTTATTTCGAACAGTCGACACAATAGGATATTTTACTCTATCTATCTCTCTGTTCAAAATCTAAACATAAAAAAATTGTGAATCCATTCAGAATTAAACAATTTAGAAATGTTTCTAATCTTGAAGTGAGAGGAAAAGAAACGGGATGCATATCAAAACAAAACTAGTGACGTCACAAGGCTTAACATACATTACAGTGTGGTTATGTGAAAGAGACGGTAAGATGTCCCCAATACACTGCCAATATTTCATTTAAAATACTGATATATGCCTCATGTTTCAAGCTAATTTAATGTGACAGAAATTTTAATGGTATTTGTGATTGTACACAAAATAATATCTACTTAAAAAAAATCATGCGAGGAATAGACATTTCGTTAAGCCCCATCTTATTCTATTTTATCGACTGATTTATTTTACAGGTTTATACTAAAGTGCTGACTTTGGTACTAACATCGATCCAGATGATCCAATAAAGACAACTTTGAAAAGATTTAACGTTAGTTGCCATTATTATGCAAGCTTCATTCAACCTATAAAACTTTATCAACATTCAGCAGCTGATATCCAGGGTCACGAGACAATTTACTACCAAATTAGTCTATTAGTTTTTATACATAAGCGATAACTCTTAAATTAGTACACTAATAAACAGGTGATTTTATTTGTTCTGTAATCTTATCCTGTAACAATGAAGAGAGGATTAATTTCGATAATGATGAACTAATTTCAGAAATGAGGAGATCCGTAGGAGAACAAAGTAAACAGTAAATTAGTAAATTGTGTAGTGGACATAGTCAATCACCACGCACTAAAACGGTGAAGGAAAACATCGTGAGGAAACCTGCATACCATAGGGATTCATAACAATTTCTATGGTATGTAAGTCCGCCAACCCGCACTAGGCCAGCGTGGTGGACTATATGGCCTAACCACTCTCAATCGTATTCTCGATTGTAGAGTAGGCCCGTGCCCTGCAGTGGGACGTATATGGGCTGATACAGATACAGATACAGTAGTGGACATGACACATGATGGAGAATTGATAGCGAATGAAGTCGAAGGGAGGTTACGTAGCAGCAAATACGGGGCCGGTCTCTAACCACGAGGTGGATCAAAGAAGCGATAGGAGTTTCTCGAAGTTTTGTTTAATAACAATAAATGGCGAGACGATCATGCCATTTGCGTGATGGTAAGCGATACAGCCGTTCATGGACAGTAGCCAAACCAAATAACAACATGAGTTACAAAGCAATGCGTGGAATAACACTGCGCTCGCCATCATGAGACATAAGATGTTAAGTCTCAATATGTCTAGGTACTTTGGCTACAATGTCCTTCAAACCGGAACACAACAATGCATTTACACTGCTGTTTTTTGGCGGAAGAAATAGACATTTCATTTTATTTGTTGCATTAATTTTGATTTTAATTTAGTTTGTTAATTTTTTTTGTTTTTTATTTTGTAATTTAATTTTAATTCGTGGTGAGCATACTTTGAGCTTGTTGTGATTTCCTATAATTGAGGAAACACGCTGAATGTGTTATATGTAATATTGTTATATTAACGCTATGTGTATTCCTTGTGGGAAATCCTTTAATAAATAAATAAATAAATAAATTTCAGTGGTACTTACCCAGACGGCCTCTCACATATGAGAGACCTACCACCAGTTCGAAGACCACCGAAGTCGCTGAATAAATAAGTTGTTCCATCCAATGTTAGTATGGGAATCCTTAGGCCTAGATTCAGCGGTGCTAAACAAGGACCCATTATTATTGAAAATTGTATTGATGTTGATGATCCTAAACAAATTAAAAACAAACAAATATTTCGAGTTCATGTTTAATTTATTTTTGAATAACAGTTGTATTTTTGCTTTGTTTATGCTCTAAACTAAGATAATTCTTGAGACTACAAATTCTATCGATAAGTCAATTTGCTTTACAAATTTATGATTTAGAAATTTTATAAGATATATATTGAGGATATATTGAAGGTCCTTTACCGTTATCTCTTGTTCGATGATGGTATTACATCCCAAGCCTACACGGGAGTGCGCGTATAAAAAGCCAAATGTGCAAAGTTTTAACATAATTGGATGTTAGAGTATCTAGAAGAATACAAATAAGATACCACGTTTCAAAATATATATTTAGCTGCTCACATAGGCGCTTGCAATTTCTTCTAGCTTAAATATTCTGAGAAAACCGTCATGAGAATATAAGAATGTTAGAATTATTTGGCCAGTAGAGACTACTAAACTGCACTGCGTTCACAATAAACTGCATTTTAGTTATTTCATCGTTTTAATAATAATAATAAGGAAAAGTCCTAGCATTTTACAGCAATACTTCACTTCAATTATCGATATTTATGCAAGCGGACGTAACAAACCTCACGATTGCCATTTTGGGATGCTAACAAAATACTTTTTGAAGCTAATTGAACTAAAAACGTGTTGACATAATAGCATCCGAATAAGGCACGGCGTGCACAAGTGCTACAATTAGTATTGTTTGTACAGCTAGATATAGTAGTAGATAACTGGGCGATAGAACACGTTTCGTTCTCTTTACTACAAGTGGCAGGCCTGACGCAAACTAGCAATCTGGGGCCCTACTGTAACTTCGATCGTTCGAAGTTTCAAACTTCGTTTCGGGTGAATATAGTAAGGCCCCTGGTATAATTGCAAAGGAATAGTAGTAATAATTATTATTTAATGTAACCATATGGTGCAAGTACAAAGGAATTATAATTATTATTTAATGTTTTAAATAAATTGTGTAAAGGCGGACTTAATGTCTGAGGTATTTTTTCATTCCACCTTTGGCTGGTGCAGAGAGAGAGCATGGCGGGCGCATAAAATATCGAAAGTATTTTAACTTTAATTAATATAGGTACATACGCACATACATATATAATTCTTAGGTTTATAATTGCAGACCAGATGTTTATTTGTTTAAGATTTAAACAAGGTGATGATAATTTATTATTTTTTTGTTATTGTCTGTGTTATTAGAGTTGACATTAAGATTAAGGCTGTTAAACAACCGGTTGCAGGTTGACTGATCGAATGAGTGCAACTCTGCGACCAACTTTAGCATGTCTTCCATTATGTAATAGTATACAAAGTGATAACTTTAGAGCGCTAGATTTTTGTAGGTAATATAGACAAGTATAAATGAGGTAATACGTCAGCGATGAGTGCGGGCTCATTTGCAACTAACTCACGATAAAAACCATTCAAATGTTTATTAGTTTCGGTTACTTTCTGTGTTAATTGTATAGAGGATCTTTAAAGTTATTTAAAATGTTAGAAATCGTAGTAGTTTAATAGCATAAGGCAAGATAACACTTGGTAGGAATAAGTAGGTAATTAAACACTAGGAATATTTATCATCCAAAGGTTTCCTGTAAGAGATTGCATAATGGCTTCATAGATTTACGCGATTGTTTCATATTGAAAATGAAATAAAACTATTATTTACGGATTTTATCGCGGATCTGGTTTAATTTTTTCATGTTTTAACTTCCGCGACGTTTCGATTACTTTACAGCTTCCGTGGACACAGGGCGGACTGAGGTATTTAGTCATCCGCTCAGTGACTGCTACATTGTATTGTACTTACTTTAAATATAGCGACAATGGTTCTTTTAGTGTATAAATGTATGAACAGATAAATGTATGTACAATAAATAAATATTTTCATACTATTCGATTGGCATCAATTCGCCTTTAGATCGTGCTACAGGGTAGCAACTTCTATACCGTACAAATTACAATCGAACCGTATAAAATGGTATTAGGATTTGAAATACGCAGATATAAATCTCATCACATAAATGCCATCAAAACAAACAAAGGGTATTTTAAAGTACATAAAATGATTTGCCTGACAAAATCCGAAGCTGAATGCATCCACAAAAACTCTTTTCCCACCAATCCGTAATGAGAAAACGGCAGGTAGTATGTGTAAAATATTTAATTTCTAAGCCAACACAAGTCGTCATTGTATATTTAGTAGGTTCGTACTGGAGTCATTCACCGTTTTAAAACAACGTGTGGCACCTCAACCGAAACGCCTTGTTCTATTCAATAAACTTGAGGCGTAACGAAGCAAAGGAAATAAATATTTATAATACTCCAAACAATATTAACCTAAACTAATAAATATTTTTAAGTAAATACCTAAAATTGACCAAACACTTGAATAAGGAAATATTTACAGACCACCGTTTTGAGTACTATTAATTGGAATTTCGGTCCTGAAACCGAGTCATATCGAAATATTGGTTTTTGCGGTATGCTGGTTAATGTTTAGTCGTCTCAATGACCTGATAGTAAGACCAAGTATGTGTACTCATAACCATCACGCCTTGGAAATAGGTTAGATCGTGGAAACAAAAAATGTGTGGGTTTTTTCGCATTGACTAAATTCCCAGAATCGCTTTAATCCCAAGCAATGGCACGTCCCATTTGTCTTTGGGTTACTTTGATAAATGGAACGTGCCATCCTTGGGATTACGCTACTTGATCGAATATAGAAATCAGACGAAGAACAAAGGTTATAGGCGTGAGAGAACGCGTCACCCAATTGAAGTGGAGTTGGGCAGGGCATCTGGCTAGACGTGTAGATGGCGGATGGACTAAGATACAGACTGAATGATGGCCAAGAGAGGCACGGCAGCTAATTTCGAAGTTCGTATCGTTTTTAAAGAGTACCCTAGATTCGCTTGGCAAAGGCAGGAAAATGTTGCGTGAAAATGAGGTCTATACCCAAAATTGGGTTGATATGGATGTAAGAGTAGGTCGCCTTCATGTCGCCCCTGTCATATATTTATACTGAAGTAATTTAGTCGAACGTTATTATTAGTGGCAGCTCTGTCTGTTTTTTCGGGCATCAATGCTTGAGTTTATCAATCTTTAAGTGAGTATGTATTAAGTATGATTGGAATAGTGTTGAAAAGTATGTACATGCTAAGAATGTGGACCTGAACACTCGTTAAAAATAAACTTTAATTAAGTATTCAATTTATGAGCGCAGCAGATATTTTATTTGACGAATGTGTTATTTACATTCCAAACTAAATGAACGTAACTCAAGCTTCAAACCCATAGTTAATTACAAACATATCTAGAAATCTCTTAATTAAAATTCATGTACGAAAACTAATTAGAATATTTGCTGATCGGTATGTCCTTATTGCAACCAACAACCGGCCAACCCGCACTAGGCCAGCGTGGTGGACTATATGGCCTAACCACTCTCAATCGTACTTTCGATTGTAGAGGAGGCCTGTGCCCTGCAGTGGGACGCATATGGGCTGATACAGATGTCCTTATTGACCTAATTACTATTCTTAAGGGGTTTTTCTCTATTTTGTTTGTTTTGTTATCGAACCGTAGTACAACTACGTCATCGAGGCAGTCCTACTTTCAAATATACAAGTACCTATATAATTTCATTTCAAACCACGTTTTAATGGTATAATGTGTCATTAGCATACTGTTATTTGGGAATATTAAAACGTTTTGTTGCTTCTATAGCACTTTTACGCATACTGGACATGTATACTATAGAAGACGTGGAATGAATGATATAATTTCTAACTCATTTTTATATATTATAGTTGAAACACATTTAAAATGAATTAGGTCTTAACAGTCTCGTAAATTATTACATTTTGAAACAAATGTGTTATGTGTGCATCAATCTTTGATATTCTCGTTTTTTTGTGATTATATTCGTAACCGCCTCTACAATTATCATCGATAAAATAACTTACATTTAGAACCAGTCATAATAATACCTAGGTAACGTAACTTATTTTAGGGTTAGGCTGGTGTATTTCAATAGTCAGTAAAATCATCTGTGCAAGTCATTGATTATATGGACAGAGTGAAGAGCGCGTATAGTGTTCCTACGTAAGTGGTGCGACGCTCCATTGCATTAATAGTGGAGCGTTACTGAAAGTAGCCGTCGCGCACAAAGATTTTCAAAATGCATGTTTGTATTATGACAGAAAGTTCAGTAAATAAAGATACTAATTCTTATCACCGTTATGACAAAATCTATTACATTACGTTAATTTAATATTTACTTAATCGCGATTTTGACGGCTATCTTTAGTAGTCCAAATATATTGAAGGGCGTATCCATAGTTTTAAAATCAGTGGTTCAAGTTAGACTTTTGGACAGTATAATATGTATATTATACTATAACTAATAAAAAAATAAAAGAAATAGATGAATAAATAGGTCAAAAAAATTCTCATTCGTAGATCCATTTCCGGGATTTAAAATACCACTCTTGCTTTATCCATTTAACCTATTCAAAAATCAAACGTTTTCGTCTTTCAAAACGCTTATTAATTTTACTACTGAATTTCTGAGCAGCTTATCTGTAATATTAAAATCTCATATTTACTTACGACCCAGATCTGTTTTCAATATTAATGCAATGATTTCGCAAGAGGTCGGTTATTAAGGTTATGTGAAGGCTTGGCGTATACACATCAATATCGCCACGAATGTATAAGTGCTGTCTACAATCTGATTGGCCATCAGAACACTAAATAAACTTTTTTTTAATATTGCCTGTTAGTAGTCGATTAAGAAATTCTTTGGGAAAAAATAGACGTTACATAGATTCATGTCAATCATGTTAAAAAATTATTGGTAGTAGGTATCTCATATGTGAGAGGCTGCCTGGGTATGTACCACCGCAAGCAAGACTGGTCCTTGTAGGAGCGAAGGATAAATTCTGTTTTGAGATTAATGCATACTGTTCTATACTAGATTAGCAACCAAATTGCCAACTAATAATCCCGATATTCTTACAACTGAGGTCGACTGCACAGGCTTAGCGCACCACTGTGGCTTATTTTTTTTTTTTTTTGCATTGAATGGCGGGACGAGCAAGCCGTTCGCCTGATGGTAAGCGATACGAACGCTCATGAACAGTAGCAACATTCCACTGCGCTCGCCATCCATCAGGTTCCAGGTTAACTTTTTTATTTTGCTGCCGTCTCATGCCATTTACATACAATCATGCCGGCCCTCTAAGAAGCCTCTTCACCCTACGGCGGAAGGACCCAAGATGGGAAACATGGGCAAGGAGGGAACATGTGTGATGGCCAACCGTTCCATAATGGTTCCAGAGCTTGACGGTGCGGCAGAAACAAGAATTTGAGAACCTTTAAGCTCGCGGTTTATAGAAAAGGATTTATTTATATACCAATGAAATTATTGCATAAAATATTAAATGTCAAATAACTTTTTCGCAATGTTTGCCTTTAAAATTACAGAGAATGAAAACCTAGACAATAAAGTTTGCTAAATCCGTGTTACATCATAGCAATAATGTCAAAAAAATCTCCTTTGATTCGCCATAAGTTTTAGTCATAAAAATAATTATCTATGGATCGCGAAAATATTTCACTTAACGTGATTATTGCGTTGGGCAAACATCACCAGTTATTTATAGTTTAAATAAAAAGTTTGTGACCATTTATTTGCACAGATTAATTCCGTCGGTTTACCCAAATAAATGCGATGAGTTTTATGATATCTTTCATTCTTTGTCTGAATATAATGTTTTGTTTTGAAATGTTCAATGATTATCATGATTGATGATGGACGCTTGGGCTTTCAGTTGTGCTGTGTGACCGATAGCTTTTATTAAATTATCATTTAACATAATTGGCTCCGACCAATATTAGAGAACACTCTTTATGGGTTGATGTTAGTCAATCGACTGATCGAAATATCATAAGTAGAAATTTAAGTTCTATTTAATTCTTGGCTCTTGGATATAGGTCCTAAACATAATTTGAAAAACTGTACTGGGCCCCCGTAAGTGAGAGTTTAGCCAATTAAAGCAGAAAATCTTTAAACAATAATATAAAACTATTTTATATCTAAAATTGTAGGTCACACAAAATACATGTACCTAATATTTTTCAACATCCAGTTTAACCAAAATAAAACAAGAAAATCCCCTCGGTGAGAAATATTGGATGAATGGACGAACGTTGAAAAACGAGAATTTCTTGTTCTGTCAATACTAGATAGTACTGTTTGTACAATGATAAACGTTATCACACAATCATCTAAAAGTTGATAAAATGATAATTCATATTATAACCTACCAACACAATTTGGACGGTGCTAAAATATACAATATCGCTATCTCTTTCCTGCTAATCTATTCGCCGTAAATGCGACAGAGGTGCAAGGATCAGGTCAAATTAAACACGATAGAAACCTTGTTCTTAGTTATCTGTTTAATTTTATAGTCGAAAATAGTGGATATGACAAAATAATAATTTAATCTACTCTTTAGATTTCAATTCACGAAATTAGAATTAATATAATATACTGGGTATCTCAAGACTGCTACCGAAAACGAAGCCGGGTGGTAGTTTTAGTGACTACAAACACAATGCAACTAAAAATTTCACAAAGAAACGCGACAATTATTTTTTATGATTTTTTAAGTATCCTCATTTTTGGGTGGTAAATTCATAGTTTTTGCTAAAATAATAATTTAAACTCTTTTATACCTTAGATTATTTATAAATAAAAGGGTATACACTATTATTTTAGGAAACAATGCATTTACTACCCAAATATGGTCACAGGAAAAAAATAACAAAAAAAAATTGACGCTTTTTTTTGGACATTTTTCTATAATTATGTCTGAAGTCGCTTATACTACCACCCGGTTTCAGCCGTACAGCAGGCGTGTTGTTAATCTGTCAAAATTGGAGAGAAAAACGACGGGAAGTGAAAAACGTTTCGTTCACTGAGGGAGATTTTCATAGAGTTATCTCACCAATCGAACGAAGCCCTGTAGACTGTAGTCTGTAGAAAAACCTTCGCATTACGCAGCGCCAGTTTTATATGAGAAAGTGGATTCTACGGCCAACTTCTTTATCCTATAGAAGTCGAAGTCTGGCTCGTCCACTTTTAAAGTATGAAGACTGTCCCGCTCTCACAACCGCCACTGCAACTCCTGTAAGACAGAATCAACAGTGGCACGCATTTTAATGCCACCGAGTATTGAAGCTCGCTGAGTTTCCGGGAATGTCTAACTTGTCTTTAACCTGCCACGAAATTGATTATGAGGTTAAATAATAGGAGTTGGAAATATTTTTGTCCATTGACCATTTCCCTTCGTAGTAAAGCGGGTGGTAAATCAATGTACTAAAGAGCACAACAGAGACAAAACGAACGTTCATTCGTGTATTATTATAAGTCGTGGAAAGTTTCATAAAATTACTGTATAAACATAGATTCCGGATCCTTTATTTTTCAAGTTTGATCCAGGAAGATATTGGCGAAGGTAATGCTTTTTGTTACATTAATTTCATCATTAACTCATTAAAAGCATCCATCTATGTTACTTATATTTTTTGTCTTCATTTAATCGCAATAAAAATTTAATGTAATTTTGCTTTAACAAACCGGAACTACTGGTTTTAAAAAAGATAGGCTATTTGAATTAGCATCAAAAAGGTTCATAGTTCATACAATATTATGTAAACAGCGTTCGTTTTTATTTGGTTTAATAATTACATGTTATGTGATGCTTATGAAATATACTTACTTGTGCTAAAAAAAATTTTTTTTTTTTTATAATACAATAAATTGTTTCTTCCTTAACCAATTAATGCGCATGCTGTATGTTTTATTACCTTTGACTTTGGAAAAGCAACATGAAAAACAATCAAAGGGAGCGTTCTGTGGACTATACCCAAGCAAAAGACGTTTGCGAGTAATGAGCTTGTCTCTGAAACTTGTACCGTTGAGCAAATATTTACATACTGTTGACAATTTCATTTAAGTATCCGCATAGATGCGCAGTAAATACTAAGTACTAGTTTTAGGAAAAGCCTGAAGATTTAACAGTACTCTTTGTTACTAAGGACGGTATGGCACTGCGCTCGACAACCGAGACTTAAGAGCCTAGAGGCTAAGTCTCATAATGTCCCAGTAATTAATGGCTTGATTGATTTACACATTACTGCTTGAACGTAGAAATAGACAAAAGGCTGGCTCTTACCCAAATGGCCTCTCTACATTAGGGTCTTCTTTCATAGTAGATCTTGTAAACATATTATCTATTGGTTTTATATACCATAGACCCAAAGACTATTGGAAGCAAGAAGCTTATACCCAATTACCCCAAAAAGCTTATGGAGATTGCATTCCGTATAAAACACTGAAGCACAAAAATTTGACCTTGAATGAAGTCGCTGTTGCCTGCTATCCTTTTCTTTTACAGTGACAATGAATGAAGTTCACATGAAGTTCATTCATTGTTACTCTAAAGAAAATTATTACAGAAATATTAACTGAAAATTTTCAAAATTGAAATTTAATGGAAAACTTCAATTTGTGGGACTTATTGGGGCTTGTAAATTGCATAATTTATTTTATCCTTGTATATTCTTGATTCATATGCTATGGAAGTAAACATCTTACATCCGTACCGTCTGCTTTATGACCTAAAAGTGTCTTAAATAATTATTTATCTCTATTTGTAATAAAAGTTTATCGAATCGATGTTCAAATAAGACTTCCAGATTATTTTTATTTGTCCCTAAGTTTAGATTCACCCGTATTGCTGTAAAACTTTGAATTCCGAATTCAACCATTTGAAATTCGAAATTCAAATTATCGGCAAAATATAGAGTTTTTTTTTTTCATTTATTCCCAAAAATTTGCAAAAAATTGTTACCCAACATTAGATCATAGTCATACGTTGTCTAAACTTACGATCCGTTGAGCCTGTTCGTTTGCCTTCGCTATAAATAAAAACAAACTTGTCAACAACGCGGAATACAAACTAACCTAACCTAACTGATTCTATACTTCCTGGTATTGCACAATATGGCAGCCGTTGGGCAGGAAATATTTAGAATCCAGAATTTAAAGACTAGCTTTACTAAAATTTATCTGATCCAATTTATTCAAATATTAATTTATTTATAAAAAGCATTTTGATATCCGTATAAATGTTAACAGCTGTTTATGTTTTTGTTTATTTATAAAATAGACATGGCCTTAGGATATTTAAATAGCTTTAGTTTTTATTATTGTATATACATTTTTACGCCGCTAATATATTAGAATGGTGTACGGTCTCTGTAATGCTAAAATAAATAATTTTGTGCTTTATCATAATCCGCCTGTATATCCAATGCCAATGAAAATTGTCTGATTAATACTTGACAAAGCCGTTTAATGCCTGTATTTAACTAATGCCAATGAAAGTTTTCTGATGAATACTTGACAAAGACGCATAAATAAATACACTGGTGGTAGGTCTCTCATATGTGAGAAGCCGCCTGGGTGGGTACCACCGCAATGTGTAATTCTCCCGCCAAACAGCATTTTAAATGCACTGTTGTGTTTCGGATTGAAGGACATTGTAGCCAGAGTAACTACTGGACATATTGAGACTTTACATCTTATGTCTCAGGGTGGCGAGCGCAGTGGAATGCCAAGCATTGCTTTGTAATTCAAGGTGTTGATTGGTTTTGCTACTGTTCATGAGCGGTCGTATCGCTTTACATCAGGCGAACGGCAACCTCGTCTCGGCATTCATTGCAATAAAAAAAAAGCACCCAAACGTCATATACATAGTCCTGACTCCTGACCTGAAACATTCTTGTGTCGAGTATCAGAAACTACGAAAACTTTTCGGTCATAAATATCCAGTCTCGAAATAAATAGGTACTTGAGGAACAAACAAACATTTGACTCCCTGCGGGGATCGTACAAGCAGCCTTTCATTTTACTACCAAATACTTGTCTTTAACATACATACATAAATTCAATCCTTTTTTCTCAGAAGGGTTAGGCAGAGGTGCCGGGGCACCCACATTACGCCTTGTATATTCCGTCCCATGATGTAAATGGGGCGAGCCTATCGCCATATCGGGCACAAATTAATGACTCCCGGCTGATAATAACTAGAAAAATCCAATATCACTTTGCCCGACCCGGGATTCGAACGCAAGATCTCAGCATTGTAACTGCAGGCCCGGATCTAGGGGGGGGGCAAGTCGGGGTCTGTGCCCCGGGCGGCAAGTTCAGGGGGCGGCATATTGAATCTTGGGAGACAACTACAAAACTCATCAATAACGTAACACCACTTACACTTTGTTTTTCGCCGTGCGCGAATTAGTGATTATGCGATAGGGGTGCGTGAAAAAGAGATGAAAACTTAATATTTGGAATGTAATTTATCCATCTCAACAATTACGTTTAGTTTCAAATATCCAATTTGTGTTTAGTAGTTAGTTTTAGTTAATTAACCGAACAAAGAACGAAAGTCTTTTATGTGGTACAGGCAGTGACGAATTTACTAGTAGGCTGAGTAGGCTGGAGCCTAGGGCGGCAGATTTTAAGGGGCGGATTCACTGCGGATTCAGAAGTGATTTCGATCGTGAATTGTTACAGAATCGCACGGCTGGGCCATTTTTTTTTGTTTTGATTTACTGAAATAATAAAAGGCAATATTTTACACACTGAAAAATGGGTTTTGAAAATTAAGAATAGTTAAAATATTTCAGTAATATGTTCCCACGTCTCCACGTTGACAATTTAATAATAAACACTTTATTAAATATCTATACTTGGATATTACAAAATATTCCAATAGTGATACATTATAAAAAAATCTTGCTTAAGTGTGAAAAAACACCTATTAACATTGATTTTAATCTTTAGAGTTCCTTGCTAAGAATATTGTTTTCTTTTTAATTGGTTATTTATTGTTTTCACGCACCCAGTGGTCAAGGGGCGGAAAATTCCTCCACGGTTTCCTTTGCCTGTCGTAAGAGGCGATTAATAGGGGTCATTGGGGTCGCTGGCCAACTCTAAGATGTGCGGCAGAACTCGTGGCTTCATAGCGGACGCCCACGGTTAGGGCGTCCGTTGCAGAGAAAATCTACGCTACCTATGATGTGAGGAGCGATATTAAGAAGTGCGCCGGGTGGCACGGCGAGTCAACTAGGTGTTACTCGTTCATCCGCATCGCCTATCGTCCGTAATACATACAGCCTGGTTGCAAAATCTATGCGGTACGGACAATAATTGTCCCCGTGCGCCAGATTGGAAGGCTGGAGACCTCGACATGCACCTTATGATCTCCCCGTAGATATCGATTTAAAAAAAAGGTATTGTTTTCACCCCGTTTTTAGGAAATTGAGTTTGAATCAGACCTGGACGTTTTGAGGCCTGACAAGGCTATCCTTATAATATCCGCCATAATATCTGTGCCGCTGTACGTATCTATAATGTATATAAATTTGTGTGTATGGTGTCCTACCACGAGGTCTATTTCAGTCTACTCTGCTCTATTAACCATAAGATGTTCTATGAAGTCGTTAATTCGTCGTGAGACATCACCGAATATTCGAAGTATACGGGGCCGTACTATCTCGGAAAGATGCTGCTTGATGCCGAGTTCTTGAAACGTTTGTGTGGAATTCGGACCTGATATTCCAAGCATTCCAACGCCTCATCTCTAGGGAATCTACATTTTTCTTCTCCCGTAACGTCCATGTTTCAGCGCCCGGTGCCCGGACAAGCCTGATCTTTAGTAGCCTTTGTAGTAGTACGATTCCTCCATATTTTCCTGAGCTTCTCCATTGCCCCTCTAGCCATCGCCATACGTCGTTTTATCTCAATGATACAACCACCATTGTTTTTTTTAAACAGCCCAGTATAAATGTACGACTGAACCAGTCTTGGAGAAGCCCAGCGACAGTTTGTGATGTGCATTGAAATCCCCCAAGACCATTTCAGCCGACGGGAACTGCGTCCGCCCGTCATCAGCCATATGGCTGAGATACCTGAACAGCCGAGTCGTCTCATCGTCCCCGTTGTGAGACCTGTAAAGGCACACGTCGGTACGGCTCAGGCAACCAAGATTCACGTGCAAACACAAAGCGGAGAAGAAGGGGCCCTCCATGCAGCTTAAACGGTGACAGTAGACGTCCAACCGAATATACATACAAGCATACCCCGGCTTTAGGCTTGAAGCTTTCTTCAAGCGAATAACCGGGGTACAGCAGGTAGGAATATTCGGCCAGACAACAAATCCGCATCTCCATCAAGAAGAGCAAAGCAGACTAGGCCGTCTCGAGATGGTGGTGGACGGCATTAAGGTCGTTTGGAGTTCGCGGATGTTGGTGAACTCCATAGTGAACGCGATGGTGGGGTTATGCACAGCTGAAAGACCTGCTTTGTTTAATTGCGCTGTCATGAGGTTGAAGGGATGGGTTTGATGAAGAGGAATCGAGAAGCCAAAGTCCGGGCATTAAGTAGACCGAATGGGCACCGGCATGAAAGGGTCGGGATGTCGCTAAAGGTCGGCAACATCCGGTCACCAACTGGCACGACGTACCCACCCAAGATTATGTGCGACATGGTGAGGCAGCCCCTCGTGGTGGTTAGCCACGATTGAGCTGTTGTACTGTACTGTCTCTTTGGCCGGCGGGTCAACACTCCTTCCTTCGAGATCGACCAAAAATACGTACAAAATCACTATTAGATCACAATGACGGTTTTTACGCCCCGTGGACGGTGATCGCTACCCAGACGGACACTTAATTCCTACCACCACGAACTGAGCCACTCATTTGGCACTACCCAGGGGTTACGTTTAGGAAAACTAGAGTCAAAGCCTACAGACGTGTGTGACGTTAACCCTCAAAAGTGACGCTAATATAAAGCGTGTAAAAATGCTTAACATGGTGGTAAAATGACGTTCTTTCCCGAATTCCTGTGTTGAGTGGGCGTCTGGTTGCTAAAAATGATGATGATAATTAAGATAAAAATATAGGCAAGGGGGCGGCATTTTTCAGTTTTTGCCCCGCCTCGAAAAATACCTAGATCCGGCGCTGTGTAACTGTACCGCAATACAACACTACCGAGCCAGCTTTGTCTTTAACCTAAAAAGGTAAAATAGCTTTTTGAAAAACCTAGCTTTGATATATCTCGATAGAGCAACAGTGCTTATTAGTAGTCAGATAGACTGAAGAGAATCTATATCAGGGCACGGGCTTCCTCTACAATCGAGAATACGATTGAGAGTGGTTATCATATAGTCCACCACGCTGGCTTAGTGCGGGTTGGCGGACTTACATACCAAAGAAATTCTTATAAATCGCTATGGTATGCATGTTTCCTCACGATGATTGTTTGTTTAATACACACATGACTCCGAAAAGTCAGAGATGTTCCCTGGGATTCGAACCCGCGACCACCGTGAACATGTTGGCAGCCGCGTCTAGTCCGTTTACTAAAACGCCACCACGCCCTTCTATACTGAAGAGTATATCACTGTATTAAAAAAAAAACCGACGGGAAGTAACAGTTTTGCTGTTGCGTTTCGTTCGTTGAGTAAGACTTCCGCAAGCCCTATACCTGGTGGTAGGATGTTTGTTTCCGCCCGAGTCTACCACTATGATGGTACAAAGTTGCCTTAATTACCTACGTGCATGGCCAAATTAATATGGCAAAAACAGTGTTATGATATCTTCCTTCATTAACTTCTTATTATATCTCTTTTAACGAGAGTGGTGGTGATAGGCCTCTCATATGTGAGACACACAAGTAACACCGCAATGTCTATTTCTCCCGTCAAACAGCAGTTTAAATGCACTGTTGTGTTTCGGATTGAAGGACATTGTAGCCAGAGTAACTACTGGACATTTTGGGTCTTAATATCTTATGTCTCAGGATGGCGAGCGCAGTGGATCGACAAGCATTACTTTGTAATTCAAGGTGTTGTTTGGTTTTGCTACTCTGTTCATGAGCGGTCGTATCGCTTACCATCAGGCGAACGGCATGCTCGTCTCGCCATTCATAGCAAAAATAAATATGAGTAGCAACTTTTTAAATGATTTTTAAATAAATGCATTAGTCGAAGTAATATATTGTGTCGTGGGTTGCACTAGGAGTCTCTAAAAAGTTTTTGTTTCCTTGAAACAAATTGATTGCACAACCAATTATTATTGTCTAAATACCGAACACATCACACAATTTCACCGACATTATCTTGTACTGCATCCTTATCATCCTCACAGGATCCTTATCTGCCTCAAAAAATTCCATAGCAACCTTTCGGAATCAGCCCGTCCCCAACTTTAGGCAACGTCAAGTTGGCTACAAAAGAAAATAAAACCAAAAAGCAACTATGCGCTTAAAAATAAATGATTTCAAACTAGATCAGTTGTAAACATGCGTGCCCTGGCCTTGATCTCGCTTTAATATATCAAAGTTTCAACTACGTAGTAACTGCTTGATCTTTCCTCATTCGCTTTTACTAAACTAGCATTTACCTGCGATTATGTCTACATGGAAGCTCAACTTAATCTAATATAATTTGTGTATTATTTACGATATATCGAAATCAGGTCGTCTAGTACTCGTATGACATTTAAAGCGAAAGTCCGACAACATTTAATTGATAAATTGGCAGAATAATCTTAGTATGTTTTATGTAGTATATGTATCTATAAGTATAAAATATATGTAATTTTGTATATTTATGTATGTATTTTTATTTATTTATATAATATACAGACTATAATCATATTCATTTATGTATATATAATATATTCTTCTGATATTAGTTTACACCGGAATTTTTATTTTATTATTATTTAGAGATGCGCCTACTTTGATTTCTCTGCACCACCCAAAGGTTGACTGGGAGAGAATGCCTCAGGCATTAAGTCCGCCTTTATACTTTGTATATAAAGCATTTAAATAAATAAATAAATATATTTGTTTTTTATATATATTTGTTTGTGGATGACTAAAATGCATTTGATAAATCGTAAATAGAGTGGTTGGTAAGCGTCATAGAGAACCGTAATGATTTTTAGAAGTGGAAAACTTATATATTACTTCGAACGTTCTAAAATTTGAACTTCGTTTCGGATCGTAGAGAAACCCCTTAAAAGTAGGTACAAACTGACAAATCCACTAGAGTTTATATAAATATTTTTATTTATTATCACGAACCAGTCGCATGATATCTATAGTTAAAAATCGCGTACAAATTATGTACTTCAGTGTTTAAAAATGATGTAAGTATTGTATCCTTCTATGAAAATTGAAATAACAATAAAATTCACCATGAAGCCGGAACTTTGGTTTTCACTTAGATGTATGCTAACTTAATTAAATCTTTTGTGGAACTATCTAATTTTTGAATTGGATTTGAATGTCATCCTTTGTTTATCGTTGTTATATAAGGGTGTTATCATGCGAAGTAATTACCAACTTCTGTTATTTTTAAAACTATCGTCGTTTCGGTTCAGTTCGCAGGCCGCTTATAATGCCAGTGGGACATTTTCAATAATAGTTCCACTTTTCATGTTGAGTCTTATAATACCCTATTTTTTGCCTTAAGGCAACGAATGCCAATATTGCCCTATAAACTATCTCTCAGGTTGACCTTATTTCTAAAGGCATATAGCAGTTTTAGTCGGTGGTCCGCAGACCACTGTTGGTCCCCAGTTGTCCCAGAGCTATTCTAAGGCCATCCTTAAAATAATTTTAGCATATTTTATGTATGCTTCTTTATTAAGAAACAAACAAACCAGTCAATGAACCGAATGCTCCCTTGTTACTAAAAGGTTAAGAACTACTGGCATTGATTTTGGAGTCACTTGTTTCCCAGTAGTTTCGTAGATGCTGTCAAAACGAGCACTAAGTAATTTACACTACATTACATTATTCACATCCTAGTACAAGTTATACGGCAAATGAGTTATTAATCTATAGCGCGGGATTACTTCCTTAATTTGTCGCTTTATAGATAAATTTGCGCAATCCGCTCTTACTTCGATCGCTTCCGTTTGTTTTATGGATCCGTATACTAAATAGTCGGGGAAAATACTCATAAACAGTAGCAAGACCGAACAATACCTTAAATTATAAAGCGCTAAGCATTGGCATTCCATTGCCCTCGCCATCCTGAGACATAAGATGTTAAGTCTCAATATGTCCAGACTCCAGTAGTTACTCTGGCTACAGTGTCCTTCAATCCAAAACACAACAGTACATTTACACTGCTGTTTGGCAGGTGAAACAGACATTGCGGTGGTAACTACCCAGGCGGCCTCTCACACATCATAGACCCACCACCAGTAAACATAAAAAAAAAAACTCATAACTTAGCTACATTTTATGCCAGACATAATGGCGCTACTAGACTTGTGTCGTAATGGCCAATAGGTGAGTTGGTTGCTAAGTTACCGCAAGTTCGATCCTAATGAAACAAATATTTGTGTCCAATAAATACTAGTGTTGGAATTTTGTGGAAAGAGAAACTTCTTTGATATTAATACCACTCTCGACTCAAGACATTTAGGTTTCTAACTAATCAATAATGAGGACTACGCAACGATTTTTATATTTATTTACATACATACGCAATTGGACATTATTAATTAAAACTAAACATAAGTGGCAATGCTTCATACTGTAAACATTAATTATTATTTTTCTCAAATATTAGATTATTTACAGCGCACAGATATTATCGTTCCGGCTGTTGAGCAACTCGTTATGTATGAGAACCCATTGTTGGACGCAGCTTTATTATTTGTAGGAAATTATACAATGTGTGGAAACCTCTTTGGAACCAACATTATTCAAATTTAATTTATTGAAACCTTTTTAGATTATTTTTGTAACATGCTTACAAAAATATGTACAAATGGAATAGTTGGACTGATCACGTGTTCTTTTCTTAATTCCCCTATAATCCTGATACTTATGCTCTGAAAGAAGTAGTTAGGTAGATCGGCATGCTTGTATGGATTGGCAAGAAAAGGTCGTTGGTTGGCAATTGAAATTCTTTCTGCTGTCAGTTTATATGGGTTAAAAGTAAAATAAATTACAGATTATAGCTCAATTGAAGTTATATTATTATTTAAATGCGAATACTTAGTTATATTAAATTTACGGCTTTATTTATGGCAAATTTTAAAACCTCAAGAAGAGCTATGGAATGTTTTGTCTCTTTCCAACGACTTTTGAATCTAGTTTGAGTGAAGGAGACAAAACACTCGATAACTAAAATAGATTTAGAAACTAACTGAATGAGGCCGTTGAGATTTATTAATATTGATGTATAAGTTGCCTGTCTTAAGTCAGCATTATAGGAAATATTCCAATATTTTTTGAAAGATTACCTATGGTACAAAATGTTGAAAGTCAAAGATTCAAATTTAGTACACCACGATTCGAAACCAATGTTGCTCTCACAAAATGAATACAACAGTAGGTATGATAATACTTATCCTTAATACTTAATAATACTTAATAAACCGCATTTTTTACATTCCGTTTCTATAAATAGATTTTATTGCTACATATATTTATTACTTTTAGTCACTTAACATGCAAATGTATATTATTTAGTAATTTAGTTTGATCCTTTATTAAAGGGGTGAATGTTCGCGTCTAACCGAAACAATGACATAAAAACACGCGTTAATGTAGAATATAAATCCATAGATTATTCTATAACTTAAAACCAAGTATAAGTTTAGTTTCTTTCACTTAGAAATCTGGGCAACTGTTTATCGCTATATGAACCATCGACCATACAAACATCAATCAAAAGATTTCTAAATATAAACTTTTATTGGTCAATCTAACTATCATAAGTGCGCCATTACCGTGATCATCAGTCAAAATTCGCGCCATTGTTTTTCCGCCATTTTGGCCGCCATGACAGTTACAAAATACATCAACAAAATAACGCCATTACGGGCGAATAATCGGTTGGAATTATGGCTATTTTGGATGTGGTCATGAATGATCATGGGCAGGCGTTTAGTTTCGCAATCTGTTTCCTAATGTCGTTTGGTCCGGATTATGACATCAAACGTTACCGAGTTTCGTTATGATGTTTTATGGAGCTTGCCTTAACTATTTGACATATTGGGAGTTTATGAGCAATCTGGCCTAAACCCTAGTCTGTTGCATCTCTTTTTGGCTAAGGTCGACTGTAACTATATATTTACTTATAATAATAATAATATTAACACCCAACAGTCACATACATAGTCCTGACCCCACACTAAGATCGAGTCTTGTGTCGTGGGTATCAGGAACTACGAGAGACTTCTCGGTCTCACAAACACCCAGACCCGGAAGAAATATTTGTGGGCCGCACAAACATTTCTCTCGGTGCGGGGATCGAACCCGCGGCCTCTCGTTTCACAGGCGGCGTCTAACCAACTGCGCCACGGAGGCTGTCATGTTCACTTCCATATCAACTTTCATGAATTATAATCTCTAGACTACATTATTATTTACAACTCTGTCGAAACGTGCCACAATCCGTACAAACATACAAATTATGTCCATAATTACCAATTTGATGGTACAGACTTAATCATAACCTACAAATCACAGCTTCTGTGTATAACCTTAAAACAGGAAAATACCACCTGACCAAGGCCTCGGAAAGGTTTTTTCAACAATTAGGCAAACGCGGATCCTCTGTTTTTATATTATCCGTTGATGGTGCCAATAAAAACTATTAAAATTTATGTTAATGGTTGCCCAGACTGTGTAATCTAATTAATTGTGAGGCGAGGCGTCGCAGAGACTGTCTTGTTCTTTGGTGTTGCCAGGTTATCGCTTGTTTTACCCAATTTAGTATGTTGCTGTAAGTTGGTGGCCTGGTGGTAACGGACTAGACGTGGCTGCCAACAACTTCACGGCGGTCGCGGGTTCAAATGCGAGGGCACTACTGAATTATATATTTTCGGGATCATAGCCACGCACTATAACGGTGAAGGAAAACATCACGAGGAAACCTGCATACCTTAGAGATTCAGAAGAATTAATATGATATGTAAAAGTCCGCGAACCTGCACTAGGCCAGTGTGGTGGAATGTATGGCCTAACTTTTCGAAGTGGCAAGCGCAACGGTGTGCCATGCATCGTTGATTAGTTTTTGAGTGGTGGTGCTCCTGGCTATAAGGACGAGTGACGCTTACCATAACGCGAAGAAAATGGTAAATACTACAAAAATGTGTGAGAAAAAGCAATCGCAGCCAGTAGATATTAATTTTATATTAATTTTCTCATCATGAATTTTAAGTTAAAATGTTGGTAGTATAAGCGTAATATCATTTGTACCTTTATTTTTACGGATATAAATTATAATGCTTATCCAAAAAATTGGTATACAATTTTATTATAATTAATACCAAAGCTAAATTTTGGTTTCTTTTACCTATTTAATATGCAGGGAAAAATATCTCAACAGGCAACATTATCATTAATCGAAACTGGTTTCGGCGCTTTTCAGAAACTACTTTAGTAGGACGGAATAATAATTTTGAAATGAGTTCATAATAATTCTGTCAATTTTGCGCTGTACATAATTTACATGTTTATCTGAATACGCTGTAAAGGAATAATAAAATATATAACAGCTATTTGATTTTCTAAAAATGTTGATATTCGTATCCAGAATCTGAATTGTTAAATTTCAATAGATTAGTGTGTGAATATTAAAAATAGTGTGTCTTTAATGACGGCACTAAGATCGAATTCAATATTATTATGGCAGCCTTATATACTACGATGGAAAATATTTAGATACTTGCTATTTATGTTTTTAGTATCTTTGTTTATTTTAAATCACAAAGCAAACAAAAACTGTACAATAATATATAGAAAAAGCTACGTATACAAGTAATTCAACGAAATGTCATTTTAAACAGAGTTGCCATAAGTGTTTTTCTTGAATGCCAATTTTCAACGCATCGTACTCTATTTTACCAAGTAGTACCTAGATACGATTTTATTGATCAGAAAATAGAATTTCCACCTCACTGTCCACAACTCCGGTAAACAAAAAGAAATAAACAAAAAGAAATTAATAATTGTATGTAGGACCATACATCGAGACTAATAACTCAATATATCACGATACAAAAAAAGATTGAAGCCTACTTGCTAAAAAAAAAATATTCACTTATAATACCACAAGAGCTTCAAAATTATCGGGTATTTCCCGATAGGTTCGTTGCAAACAAATGAAGGAGTCAAAACTTGACGACTTTATTTGTTTGCAGGGAACCTTGAGGGAAATGCCAGATAATTTTGAAACTCGTGTGGTATTCGGGGGATTATTTTTCCGTCCCAAATTTTAATTTCAAACTCATTTTCATGCAAAATCTCCAATTTTCACAATTGAATTCAACCTGTCAGTTTGACGTGTGGTTAATTTGACTGGATCATGTTTTGTTTTTTATATATAGCAACTACCAGAGAAAATTTTCAAAAAATTATCAGTATAATACCATGTAGGTTGTACCACGTGACGTCGAATGGTGCAATTCTATTGGTCGATATTTGGGTCGGAAAAATAATCCTACATAATTTTTGTGTATCAAATATATTTTACTTGTTAACGCTTTTAAATTATCCCGGCCTATTGAAGATGTCAAGGCTTATGTGTTTTATAACCATTATGTTAATGTAATGATTTTCACGTGTCTACTCGAACCTGTCTTGAACCAGCTATCGTTTGTGATACATCTTTTATTCATTTAAATGTAGAGGAAATGGAAGTGAGGTACTTCTTATATTTTCTCTTACACTTTTGAGATCATAAAGAAATTGCCGTACGCATTAATTGCTAACTAAGGCGTTTAAAATCTTTAATATCCATTTTCGATCTCTATCGTTTGACGTTAATTGCGCATATATACCGGCTGTGAAACAGAAGGCTGCGAGTCCCCAAGACATGACCAAGACAAATGTCTGTGAGGCCCACACGTATTCCTTTCGGTTCTGGGTGTTTCTGAGACCGAAAAGTCTCTCGTAGTCTCTGATACAAGACAAGACTTTATTGATTGTAGTGTGGGGTCAGGGCTATGTATGTGACTGTTGAGTGTATTTATTATCCGTATTATCCTATATTCGTCCCACTGCAGGACACGGGCCTCCTCTACAATCGAGAATAGGTTGAGATGTGTTATGACTGTTAACAATTAACAGCCGCTGCCAATAAACAATCCCAATCCAAAATTTGCCGTTTGAGATTGACAGTTCAATCTTTTTTCTTATACTATATTGCCAATAATCAATCTCAGTAGTGAAAAAACTATGGCAACATGACAAGAGACCAATCGAAAAGTAGAAAACAATCCAGATTGACATCAATCTAATTTTTTCGATTGATTATTGGCATCGGCCGTTAGAGTGATTCGATAATCGCCTTCCCTAGGAATATGACCAGTTGACCAACAATATGATAGAAGCAAATGTATTGCGTTTATGTACTAACAATAATATCATTGGTATTAATATGTACGTATGTTTTTGTTTCAGGTATGCATTGCTTTTGGAACGACAAAACAAACTGATGAGTATAACAGAACATTCAAACAGCATAAAACTTATGGACTCCAGATTTAGTTTCGTATTTTATAACCGGGAAATGAAATTCTGTAGTAAATTTTCACTGGTGGTAGGTATCTCATATGTGAGAAGCTGCCTAGGTAGGAGGTACCACCGCAATGTCTATTTCTCCCGTCAAACAGCAGTTTAAATACACCGTTGTGTTTCGGATGGAAGGACATTGTAGCCATAATAACTACTGGACATATCGAGACTTAACATCTTATGTCTCAGGATGGCGAGCGCAGTGGAATGCCATCATCATCATCATCTCAGCCACAGGAAGTCCACAGCTGAACATAAGCCTCCCCCAACGATCTCCACATCGACCTGTTGGAAGCGATGCATCCAGCGACTTCCTGCAAACTTAGCCAGGTCGTCCGTCCACCTTGTAGGCGGGCGTCCGACATTTCGCTTGCCTGTACGTGGCCTCCACTCTAGGACCTTTCGGCCTCAACGGCCATCGGTTCTGCGAGCTATCTGCTATGTGTGTATGAGCTATATGTATGTGCGGGCACATATCTCGCAGAACCGATGGAATGCCAAGCATTGCTTTGTAATTCAAGGTGTTTGGTTTTGCTACTGTTCATGAGCAGTCGTATCGCATACCATCAGGAGAACGGCATGCTAGTCTCGTCATACATTGCAAAAAAAATGCAATATAAAAATGCTTCTAATATCCAAAAACAACATTATATTTGTAACCTTACAAAAGAATACAGACAAACTGCAATCGACTTCTAACAAGCAGCCATATACATACAAAAACTCTAACTATAAAATAACAGCTATTGTCTACACGCGATGCAATGTTAACCATGTTTGTGTTTGGCCGTCACGGCTAACGTATTACTATTTGCAAACATAACACAAGGATGTTTGTGTTGAACTTTCAACTCTGCTTCTATTTTTAATTTTACAACTCTGGATAAGTGTCCTTTGGTTTTGTACAATTGTCATTTACGGCTCTGGATAGCGGCTTTTTTGCAAGCATAAAAAATAAAATAAGAAAGAATTTTTTGCATGGTCGTATGGTGGTACCAGATTCTGCCTCCCTAAAATGTGTTCTTCATTAAAACCGGTATTTAGAGTCACCAAGAACATTGATTCTGGTTTCTAGTCCGATGACATCAAAATAGCCTTTTTTGGTCGACCTCGAAAGTTTTTTTCTTATTGCTTTGAATGACGAGACAAGCATGCCGTTCGCCTGATGGTAAGCAATACGACTGCTCATAAACAGTAGCAAAACCATCAACACATCTACCTATAAACATGTGAGTTTCACACTACATTGAAATTTAATTGGGCCAGAACTGGAATTTGTTCATCATTAGACAAGATAGATCGCCCCTTATTTTATGTAGGTATGGAAACAAGCCCAGCAAACTATGAGTGGGCACCAAGGATACTTCTACCTACTGAACTTAAATTAATATAATTAATAAATGGTTTTTTACATCGTAATTGACTGCCCCTATGGCGTATTTATACTACGGTATGATTACAAAGCTGAGGTCTCGGGTTCGAATCCCGGGTCGGGCGAAGTTGTAGATTTTTCAATTCATTATAGACCCGATGTCAGGAAATTGTGCCCCATACGGCGATAGGCTCGCCCCCTATCACATCGTGGGATGGAACACACAAAGCGAAACGTGGGTGTAATGGTTGCTACCAGCATCTCTGCCTTCTAGGAAAAGGCGTGAATTCACATCGTAATTAGAGTGTGAATTTTTCCAACTGCTAACACAATCCGACATTCGTCCTTGATGGGACGAAGCAAAAACCAACCAAACACGTGTACGAGAATTACTTCAAACCACTTATTTTTGGTGTTTTTGTACTATGTTTAATGTTATATACAAAACAAACAAACGTAACAAAATTTAATTTCGGAATCACTTGTCTTGTTAATAATTTAAATTTAGTCGACATCATTATTAATTACATCTATATTTTGAGAAGTGTACAAAGCCAGAATTAGGCGATTTTATTTTTGTAATTAATACTTAGTAATTATATTCAACTGACTGAAGATGACTGCCTCGGTGGCGTAGTTGTACCAAGGTACGATTACAAAGCAGAGGTCTCGGGTTCGAATCCCGGGTTGGGCAAAGTGATATTGGATTTTTCTATTAATTATCAGCCCAGTCAGGAATTTGTGCCCGATATGGCAATAGGCCACCTATCACATTGTGGGACGGAACATACAAGGGGAAATGCGGGTGTCCTGGCACCTCTACCTACCCCTTCTGGGATATAGGCGTGAGTTTATGATGTGTGTATTATATTCAACTTAGTGTTATTAGCTGGGATCCGACCCAGAAACTTATCATTCTTAACCATGTACCTATGAGCTGACAAATATTAGTATTAGCACAGAAACATCGCAGCAAAATGCAAAATCTCGACATACATACTGAAGATAAATATTGAAACGGACACGGGGTCCCCCTAACTATAACCTTTCGAGGCTGTATATCATTTTGTCGTGCAATTCTTCATCACTACAACACTACATACACATACCCTGCATACGAAGCCGGGTGGTAGTTGAAGCGACTTCAGACACAATGCATTAGAAAATTTTGCAAAAAAAAGCGACAGATTATTTTTTGTTATTTTTGTTTTTTTCCTATGGCCATATTTGGGTGGTAAATACATTTTTTTTCCTATAACAATAGTGTATACCCTTTTATTTATAAATACTCTAAGGTATAAAGCAGTTTAAATTATTATTTTAGCAAGAACTATGGATTTACAACCCAAAACTTACGAAATTTAAAAAATCCTTAAAAATCAATGTCGCTTTTCTGTGCGAAATTTTTAGTTGCATTGTGTTTGTTGTCACTAAAAAGTAAAACTACCACCCGGCTTCGTTTTCGGTAGCACTCTTGATATACCCGGTATACATAAGTAGTAGGTATATAACACTCTCGGTACCCGTCTGTTTTTTTATTGCGATGAATAGCGAGACGAAAATGCGGTTCGTCTCATGGTAAGCGATACGACCGCTCATGAATAGCTAAACCAAACAACACCTTGAATTACAAAGCAATGACTGGCATTCCACTGCGCTCACCATCCTGAGACATAAGATGTTAAGTCTCAATATGTCTACTAGTTCCTCTGGCTACAATATTCTTCAATCCGAAATACAACAGTACATTTACACTGCTGTTTGGTGGAAGGAACAGACATTGCGGTGGGACCTACTCAGGCGGCTTATCAAATATGAAAGACCTACCACCAGTGTAAAACAAAGTTGCTTCCCATCTATCTATAGGGACAGATATGCTTAGATCCTCGAAACTACGCAACTGATTTTGATGCGGTTTTTTTGATAAAGTGATTCAAGAGGAAGTTCATATATATTCATTATGTTTCTATTAATAACTGTAATCCATCTTAATGATACATTAACTTATTTCTGCTCGGTGCTTTTAAAATGTTAATCCCTCAAATTATGATATTGTTTGCAACGGAATAAACTGGTATTCAGACAAAGAGATCTAAGGCCACTGGAAACGTAGTTGCGACGTTACTTTTACTCTTTCAATATATTCAGATACTTTGATCATTCCGAAATTATAATATTCAGCCAGCCTTGGGATCAGGGTGGGGCAGCAGTCTAAAATCATATGTAATTAACAAACAGTATCCACGGTCTCCCCCCGGCATTTTTTTTCCTATTAAAAGGTAGTACCTTATAAAACCCTGTATCTGTTTTTAAAATACGAATTATCCTAAATGCCTTCTTATTGCTCACCTGCCTAGTACTTTACCTAAATAATTTACTTTTTTAGAGTCGGTTAGGTACCCACTCTGCCCCACCGTGGCTACGCCCATGATTCCACCATATTTGTAAGATAATAATTTTAAAAATCCGTAAAGCAATTTGTAATCGAATTCAAAAAAAGACATTATAAATTCGACCTCTATGTATTTGATATTGTCAGAATCGGTCAATTTTTAATTGTTGGATATTATGTTAGTCTATACCAGCTTTTGAACACGTGACAGACGTATTCACGGTGGTTTAACTTAGAACAAACAACGACGAATTATAATCATCGTTTTTACTAACTTAACACCAGAGGGCGAAAAAATCGTTGGTTTGTACGGGTTTCTCCATTTTATGTAGATTGTATTTTACGCGGATATTATTGGCCCTAAATTACTTTTAAGAGCGTATACACCTTGCGCGCAAAGTCAACTATAGGTATTTCTTCGTTGATTTCACGCACACATAAGCGACCAAAGCTGTGTGCGTAGAGCTGCCGCGTCGGCTCGCTATACAATCGGCTCAAACAACTTTGATCCGTGCGCTTCAAATATTCAATTGAAATGTAACTGTAATATAATATCATAAAAATATTTTATTTGCATTATAAGTAGATAAATATTACTGTGCAAGCAAAGAATAATACAAATTTTGGATACTAATCATATTTTCGTTATTATTACATTGTTAAGTTGCATTCAAATCAGTGTTCAATCAGTATACACTACGGACGTTTTATTGATCATTTCGTGTTCGAACACATAAATAGTGTTAGGGGCCTTACAACCCCTTACAATTACGAAATATATTTAATTTTATATTACAATACATAACATAATTTAGCCTCGGAATTACATCCCATTATATTACCTGAAACATAATTTATACTCACTACAAAATCATTGTAGGTAATAAAAATAATTAAATATTTTACTACCAAAGTACTAAGATGTGGTAATCGCATTCCGCGCGTGGCTATTTTTACTACGCGCGGCATAATCGACTGCAGCCAGGCCGGAGCGACGAGCGATACGTCCTCCCTCTAGAAGGCCTTGCGGCGGTCTGATTTGATCCACGTCGGACACCGTGTTTTATAGTGGTTTTTAAAATATTTGTAGAAAACATGGAAACTAATTTTGTTGAAATATAAAAATGGTAATTTATTGATAAGATGTTCTTCTATTGTAATATGCAATTGCTATAAAAAATTATGTACGATAAGTTGGTGAAAAAAAATATGTTCTTGACGAGAGATTCTGAATAATTTCGCATTGTTAAAATTTTTATTTTTCAGGAACTAAACACAAAAAGATTATTTTTCTCAGCAAAATCCCTCCATAAGGGTCTTATTAGTCTGATAATATTTTTATTTTCATCTTATATTTAGTGGTTTCGGATATCTTAAGCTTCTAAATTGCCATTTAAAGCCTAAATAACGAAACTTGTGTTCAGTAATCCGTATAGTACTCACAAATTATCCATCAATCTATAATGTTTTCCACCAAAATCCCTAGATGACAACCTTTTCTAAAATTAGTAATAATTATTTTTCCTTTAAATTGTTTATTGGTGGCTATTAACTCATTTGAAAAGTCCTGTTTTTAAGCCAAAAAGCGCGTGCAGGGTATAAACGCTCTTAACAGCATTGATTAGCGTATTTGCTGATGAGTTAATTTTAAAACAATTATTAAATTTATTAAAATGCATACACATGCGGAAATGATAATTGTTATGTTCACATTTTTATACAGAATAATTTGTTTCAAATAGACAAAATTCAAATCGATTCTATTAGATCTTATTTAGGTCCAAACCTGCCTAAATCTTTTGTTTTCGTATATAAAGGTAATGAAAGTAAGTATAGATATATTACTGGATTGTTTTTCTTACTTAACGCCAGAGGGCGCCTTGAATTGATTGAGTGACGTCTCTATCTTAGTATGTAAAATGTACTCTGTGGACGTATTGAATAAATATAAAGGTTTAGTGGTACAAGCGACGAAGTTTATTCCAAAGCGATTTGCATATTTAGTAATAAGGAGCCCAAATGTATTAAAATTAACTTTTGAATAATTACCGATATATACCACGATAGACTAGTTTATTAATTTATTAATGTGTGCAAAAAATTACCAGATTTTTATATTTCACAATATATAAATATTTAAGAGACGTTAATCACAAGTTGCGGATGCAAAAATAAACAATTTAGCATAAATATGTATCTGTATCTGTATCTGTATCAGCCCATATACGTCCCACTGCAGGGCACGGGTCTACTCTACAATCGACAGTACGACTGAGAGTGGTTAGGCCATATAGTCCACCACGCTGGCCTAGTGCGGATTGGCGGACTTACATACCATAGAAATTTTTATAAATCGCTATGGTATGCAGGTTTCCTCACGATGTTTTCCTTCACCGTTTTAGTGCGTGGTGATACACACATGACTCCGAAAAGTCAGAGGTGTGCCCTGGGATTCGAACCCGCGACCACCGTGAACATGTTGGATAAATATGTATTTGCTGCGAATATTAATAAAAATGCTCATATCCTGTCTCTTCTCTACAGTGTTCTGTTGTTTAATCCCTCTTCTCCGCGCTACCTTCAGGAACGTTTTAATTTCCTACATACTGCTAATTCACATTCTCTTAGGTCATCAGAGAATCTGATGTTGCAGTTTCCAGCTCATAGGACGTCTTTTTATGACCGTTCCTTTACTGTTGAGACAGTGCGGCTGTGGAACGCTTTGCCTCTTACAATTAAGCGATCGTCCTCGCTGGAAATATTTAAATCAAGGGTGAAAGCTTTCTACCTTTCGCAATAGATTTATCACCATTCACTATTATCATTATAATATTGTTATGTATGTATGTATGTATATGTATTATATTGTATTTATATATTTATATTGCATGTAAGTTTATTGTTAATGATAAGCACCGTCTATAACCATTGGATCTTTCCTTTACCAACCGGTTGTCTGGAAGAGATCGCTTAAAGTGATAAGACCGCCAGTTATATCACCAACGTTATGTTTCTATAACTTTATTTTTCTTCTTTTTTCTTTTTTTTTCTCTTTTGTTTATCCTTTGTACATGGTGTTATAATAAAGAGTTATTATTATTATTAATAATAGCTACCTTTCGTATTCATACATGTATGTGACTCAGAAAATTGTAATATAACAATGAATTTACTTTAGTTTTTTTTTCCACCCAATGGTAGTAAGTACAATCAGTCCGAAACACAACAATGCCTTTACACTGCTGTTTGGCTGGAGAAATGGACATTGCAGTGGTACCTACCTAGAACGCCTCCCACATATGAGAGACCTGCCACCAGTAAACCTCTTATTCTGGCAGAGGATAGCTAGGTATTCTTAATCTGTGTTGTTCCATAATGTTAAGGTGTCCCAGCGATGCCAGGATCGTTTTAGATCGCCCTAAAATTTGTACTATTCAGTATAACTTTTATACAATATTTCAATTCAAGCTTGTTAGAGTTATTTGTGTATCAATACCTTTTAAATAGGTTACTTATACATGTATATAAAGCCAGTTTTATTGTTGATTTAGCTGTGTTGATCTCATGTCGTTGCAAATTAAGGCCATTTTATTTTCTACTCAATTAAACTCTGAAGTTGTTATAAATATTAATACTAAATTAAGCCTGGCTGTTTGTTATCTATCGTGTCATTAGAGATTATACAACAAGCAGATCGACGATACCTTAAAGTCTTTTCTTAGGTTAAGGTGGTATTTACTGTACAATAGAGTTTTGTATAATTATCAATAATAATTCTTTATTCTTTTCGTTTTGATCTTGCAGTCTACTCAATGATTTGCAATCAAGCAAATAACTAGTTATGAAAATCAGTATATGAAATGCTACAGTCAACAAATTGAAATCCGCTAGGTTACCTAAACCGTGAATATATACCTAAAACTAAAACAGTCATAAATAAAAAAAATTGTAATAGATAAAATCATAATCATTATTATGAATAATTTATGAACTGCTCTGAATTTCAACTCCTGTATGATCACTGTATTGTAAACTTATTTTGAAAAGAGCAACGCTAGAGTTTCTTGCTCGTTCTTCTCTGGCGAAAACAGCCTTGTGAACTGGGTGGTAGTGGAAAAAAAAATGACTGAATCTAAATAGTGTATGACATTTTATGGATTCAATAAATATTTTCATTTCATTTCATTTCATATATATAAGTTTATTCTAAGCCAACCGTCGTTTGTTTACTTATTGCATTTTATACTTTTATTTCAAGTGTGTTGACACTCCAGAGGTCGCACAGCGTTTTTTTACTCTAGAAGTCTAGAATCTAGATTATATTTCTCCCTTTGACTTTGACTTTTGAAAAAGAAATTATTGGACTGATGAAAAAGCGACATCGCAAAAAGTACGTCGAAAACATGTTATTGGCCTTTTATATTTTAAGTATTTATTTTATGTATTTCTCTAGGTGTTAGTTTTCCTTACATAATAAAAAGCACTTCCGACCAAATGGCTAAATATCGTACACATTCCGCAGCAAAGGCAGTCTCCGTGGCGTAATTGGTTGGAAGCCGCCTGTGAAACGAGAGCCCGCGGGATCGAACCCCGCACCAAAACAAATATTTGTGTGAACCAAAGGTATTTGTTTCGGGTCTGGGTGTTTGTGAGAGCGAAAAGTCACTCGTAGTTCCTGAAACGACACAATACTCAATCGTAGTGTGGGGTCAGGACTTTGAATGTGACTGTTGGGTGTATTTATTATTATTAAAAATATACTTTACTACAAACATACTTTACTTTTAACATACATGTATTATTATTATATTGTATGTATGTTGTTTTGGTGTATGTTTATCAATGCATCGTCTCTTGTAGTTCCTCATACCCACGACACAAGACTCCATTTTAGTGTGGGGTGAAGACTACCCCCTATACAGTTATATGTGACTGTTAGGTGATTTATTTTTATTTATTACTTCCAATTCCCTCATTAATTATACCTAAAGTCTAAAAGATATTTCAGTCGATACTTAATTGTGGGTTAAAATATCTCAGTTAGCAACCTAGATAATATTGGATACACGTCTAAAAATTCTTGGTAATACCTCGAGTAGTCAGTCGATATCACGCTCCAATACATCAAAATTAGCATTTAAACCACTTGGGAAAACATTGGCCGAACAGTTGATATAACATTGCACACAGTTTGAGCTACTCTATGGACGAGTATGAGTCGCCTAAAATTATTTTGATTGTTATTGATTTTAAGATATTTTATTGTATTTCAAAATCTTACATTGTAGGCGAAACGACTATTCAGTGTTTCGCCATGTTGCAAAAGAAAGAAAGAAAATGTTATCGAAAGTATTAATAGAAAATATATCGATACGATTGATATCTAATCGTAGTAATCGATAAAGTAATATTAGAATCAATGGTTTTAAAAATAGTTGGGCGCTACTAGAATATTTGATATTTCGTGAGTAAGACTTTGTTTAATTATAGTGAATAGGTAACAACTTATGGTTAGATGTTTTCTCTGTGTGACCCACAAATTTCAATAATGGTCTCAAGAAGCGACAGCCCCCGTGCCGCAGCTGGTTAGACACAGGCTGTGAAACGCGAGGCCGCGGGTTCGATCCCCGCACCGAGATATACAGGGTATATCAAGACTGCTACCGAAAACGAAGCCGGGTGGTAGTTAAAGCGACTTCAGACACAATGCAACCGAAAAAGTTGCAAAAAAAGCGTCAATTTTTTTTTGTTATTTTTTTTCCTATGACCCTATTTGGGTGGTAAATACATTTTTTCCTAAAATAATAGTGTATACCCTTTTATTTATAAATAATCTAAGGTATAAAAGTGTTAAAATTATTATTTTAGCAAAAACTATGGATTTACCACCCAAAAATGACGATATTTAAAAAATCATAAAAAATCGTTATCGCGTTTCTTTGCGAAATTTTTAGTTGCATTGTGTTTGTAGTCACTAAAACTACCACCCGGCTTCGTTTTCGGTAGCAGTCTTGAGATACCCGATATATTTATGTGATATTCCCTTATTTGTTTCAGGTTTGGGCGTTTGTGAGACCGGAAAGTCTTTCATAATTCCCAATACAAACGACACAAGACCCGATCTTAGTGTGGAGTCACGACTTTACTACTACAAATATTGTTTTTAAATTTAAAAAAGAAGACAAAATATTCAATAGCTTAAATAGGTTTAAAACTTTCTATAAATAAGGCCGTAAATGTTTTCATAAGTTCTCATTTAAAATACATTATACATATTTAATGAAAAGAATGTTAAATCAAAATTACCATTTCTCTCTTTTTTATTTTTTTAAATCTATCCTATGATTTTTGTAAGACATTACTTGAAACGATTAGCCTGCAATTTGTATTTTTTTTTGTATATTGTATTTTTTATGTATACTAAGTATATTAATTTAAACAAATAAAGACCATCTTTGGTTCAGAGAATATACGAATAATCTCAAATGGTTCATAGAAACTAGACCAACTGAATTACTTAACATATTTATTCAATCGTCAAAGAAAATAATATTTATTTAATATTCATTATATCTTTAATGCATTGCTAATAACAGATGGCCTCATAATCACACAAAATAAACAATTACAAAAAAATGAATCAACTTAATATTATTCAATAAAAAAATATATGTAAGAAATTAAGAAGTTATGCCATTAGATCTTCAGGTGGACCGGACATTGCTTACATAATCTATGCAGCAATTATGCACCATTATGACGCGCTGGAAAACGAAGAAATAAGAACGAAGATAGGGTGACAGAGACAGAAAGAAAAATAGTTGTACAATACTTACTGCTCCTTTTTATAACAACTTATTTTTATTTACGTATTTGCCTCGACGGCGTTGTCGTATAAGGGTACGGTTACAAAGCTGAGGTCTCGGGTTCGAATCCCGGCTTGGGCAAAGTGATATTGGATTTTTCTATTCATTATCAGCCCAGAGTCAGGCATTTGTGTCCGATATGGCCGCATGGCGATAGGCTCGCCACTTGTGACATCGTGGGACGGAACATACAATGAGGCGAAATGAGGGTGTCCGGGCATCTCTGCCTACCTCTTCTGGGAAAATGGCGTATGTTTATGTATGTATTATTTTTGTTTGTTGTGTCCCTAAAAGTTTATTAGGAATTACTACTTCATCGACATCGACTGTGAGTTATGATGCTCGTTTCGCAAGTCGCAGCCCATGTTTGCGGCTTCGATCCCCGCTCGGAGACAAATGTTTGTGTGTTCCACAAGTATTTGTTTCTTTGTTTCTTAAAATTCACTAGTTGCTTTCTCAATTTGATTCTCAAGTTGTCAAGTTTTAATAATCAGCCATCTTACAATACTTACGACCACACAACAGAACTACCTTTGTTTCTGACTTGTATTTTTTTTGCGAAGCCGGGATTATATGTATATGTATGTGACAGTTAAGTTTGTGTGAATGTATTAATTGTGGGTACTTGTAAATAATAATATAACTAATCTGTGGAGTATCTTAAGCCTTGTGTAAATTACTAATTATGTTATGACAATGTTAACATTACATCGTGAGAAATTCTAGTTAATTAATTTACGATTATATCGAGTTTTGACATTGCACTGGATCTAAAATCCGGTGTTAAGGCACTAGTTTCCTGTTGAGTTTGAATCCGGACGCCGGTAACCCTACTGCGCCTCTTGTACTCAGTGTTGCCAATATAACATTTACCCAGATTTTAGGCTAATTTCAAGAAAATTTGTCATTTTAGATGATGAATAGGCACTTAAAATATAACATGGATCCAGGCTATGCAAAAGGATAAATACGACGATGAAAAAACAAATAAAAATGACATTGAATAATCTGCTGACTCAAACATATAATGGTTATCAAGTACAAATAGTGAATAAGTATATGCATAGATATGCCAAATAATTTATTCATATACCTACATATTGCATTCAGTACTAAGTAACGGGTTCATTAAATAAATTATTGAATCTATTACTTATTCACTAGTATTGTATGTAACATCGGTTTCTTAGACAAAAAGAGGGTCGTTACAAAATATGTATATTTCATATAAATGATCATTTTTTTCTTTTAAATCAATCACGTAATGATATATAAAATTCAAAATGTGCTATAATTTATAACTATTTTCATAAATTACAAAAAATACCAATACCGTTTTGACTATAACTTCGCACAATATACAAAAAGGTGGGTAATGCGTTAACCTGGCAACCCCACGCGTAGCCAACCTGTTGTTGAACGCACGCGATCCTTACACGAATCGGTCATTACGTACTGGCCTATTTACTTCTAATTACGCCGGGTATGTACGTTCAGATACTTTGTTTTTCTTATATTATAGTTCTACATAAGCCTATTTTTGAATACGGGTATCCTCAGCCAATGCCAGCTAACCTTAAGTCCACTAAACAACAAATAGCAGTGTTTCTCCCACCAAACAGTAGTAAATGTACTGTTATGTCCAGGTTTGAAGGATACTGTAGACAGAGTAACTACTGGTGGTAGGTCTCTCATATGTGAGAGGCCATCTGGGTAGGTACCACCGCAATGTCTATTTCTCCCGTGAAACAACACTGCTTAAATGCACTGTTGTGTTTCGGATTGAAGGACATTGTAGCCAGAGCAACTACTGGACATATTGAGACTTAACATCTTATGTCTCAGGATGGCGAACGCAGTGGAATGTTGCTACTGTATATGAGCGGTCGTATCGCTTACCATCAGGCGAACGGCTTGCTCGTCTCGCCATTCACTGCAATAAAAAAAAATAAAAAACTTATGGACACTTAACATCTTATGTTATGTAGTAGAATGTACGCATTGCTTTGTATTTCGTAAATCGTGAATACCATGCACGTCTCGCCATTCATTGCAATAAAAATATACCAAGCTATCCCAATACCAAATCCTATATGCATTCACGTTAAAAATTAAGAATGATATGGTTTTCTGTACGCCTAGTATCAAAACTATACTACATTATCATATAATTTGCAAAAAATTAGCATCAATGTACGATCGAAATGTAATAATTAATTCTATGACTAAATCGCAGACGGTTCCGTTTGCATAACAGCGGAGCTTGGAATATGAGTTCTAGTTCCATAGAAATTGTTTATTAGAATTTTAAAATATCTAGACGAAAATATTGAAAGTATCGAACTAAACGTGGCCGACATATTCACTTTGGTCGCAGGTTGAAATTCTGGGGCACAACTGTGACTTTTCGGTGTCATGTGTGCATTAATAGTCATCACCACGCACTAAAAACGGTGAAGGAAAACATCATAAGACATACTATAGCGATTTGTAAGAATTTCCGTGGTATGTATAGTCCGCCAGCCCGCATCAGGCCAGCGTGGTGGGCTATATGGTTCAATCCCTCTCGATCGTACTCTCGATTGTAGAGGAGGCCCGTGCCCTGCATTATGTATGATACAAATACAGAAATACGATAAAAATGACTAAAGGAGATTCCCATTCATAGTATCGGTAAAAAGTTTAATAAAAATAGAGATAGTATTTTCTTTTATCACAGTTTAGACGAAATATATTAAATTAAGTTATTTATTTTAGTGCCATTTTAACGGTAATTTTGAAAATCTAAATGTACTGAATGACTGAATGTATTTTTTAAATGCCTTGCCAAAATTCATCATTTTTTTCTTATTACTAACGTATGTAAATGAAACATAACATGTTTCATCTTATTTATATTTTTTGTCATTCAATAAAACATAATATTAACTTAATGGCGCATTACAGTCCAAAAAACGGTCAAATTACTCGATATATTAGGTATCTATGCTAATATATAAAGCTGAAGATTTTGTTTGTTACCTCTAATCTCATTAACTATCGTTTCGAATTGTAAAATTGTTTTAGGGTTGGATAGATAATTTATTGAAGATTGCTATAGGCATATATCATCACACTATGACCTATAGGGGGAAGCAGTAGTGAAGAATCTAGCAAACTCCAGAAAAGATTATACGTTTCTGTGATCCGATTGGTCTCAAAATCTATATCTAAGGGATCCTTTGCGCCGGTATTCTAAATAGATAGCCAGAATTGAAAATGTTGGCCGCCATTTTGAATAGTGTATCTGTTATGGGCCAAGTGATTAATCAAGCATTATTCATAATGCCCGGGCAATATGAATAATGCCCAATAAGAGATATATATATGCCTATGCTTCGTTACAGCGGGCGGGGGCTGCTCTCCCTCCGCGCCTCCGGCTTTTTATATACACTCTAGGGTCGATAGCCAAAAGACTGCGTGAAGTCGGGGTGTCCCGAGTCGGTTTTGGGGCACAGTCAACTTAACTGATCCATAAAGTGGGTACACTAATTTTCTTCTGAAGATAATGTTTCGGACGTTAAAAAACAACTAAACATAAGCAGGTCAATTCAACCTGTCTTATTTATGGGTCTATCACAGATACGACAATGCGGCAGCCCACCACGTAAAAAATCACCTATTAATCACATTGCCCGATCATCATGTAGCCATATTCATAATGCCCGGGTTATGTGATAAATAGGTGAGTTTAGATTGTAATTAATCACTTGGCCCGATATGGCTCGGCAATATTCATACTGCCCGGGCATTATGAATACTGCCCGCATTAATCACTTGGCCCATAACATATCTATACTCGGCTGGAGACGGGCCGGACCACTATACAATATAAAATTTAAAATGCGTTCACAAAAACTTATGCATTTGTTGGGGTCACGGCGCTAACCTTAGTTTGGTACACACCATATTATTCTGCATTCATTTAAACTTGTATTGTAACTAACTGATGTAATTTTATGATAGTTAGATAGGACGGACTTATAGGATAGGTAATTACTTTTAAATATGTTTGTAATATTATTTTTCTTGCGATAAATGGCGAGACGAGCATGATATTCGCCTGATGGTAAGCGATACGACAGCTCATGGACAGTAGCAACACGGAATATCATAAATCACAAAGCAATACTTTGGATTTTGAAGTGTAAGTGTCATATCTTTTCATGCATTCTCGTCGGTTCAAAGTACTTTTAACCTGACCCTTGTTAAGGGTATCACCGAATAACTAAATTTATTTAAAAGCGCATAAAGCTTGGTATGTTTTTTTTTTATTCCAATGAATAGCGAGACGAGCATGCCGTTCGCTTGATAGTAAGCGATACGACAGCTCATAAACAGTAGCAGAACCAAACACATCGAATCACAAAGCAATGCTTGGCATTCCACTGCGCTTGCCCTCCTGAGACATAAGATGTTAAGTCTCAATATGTCCAGTAGTTACTCTGGCTACAATGTCCTTCAATCCGAAACACAACGGTGCTTCTACACTAGTGTTTGACGGGAGAAATGGACAATGCGGCCTATGTCCACAATGAGCTCATTCAATCTACAACTATTGCTTTCGTAGCTACATTTACGCAAAATAAATGATTCTATCTGAAAATAAAAGTATTATTCGGCACGTGCCGATGGTATTCTATGGTATATGATGTCATTACACGTAGACTTACGTATTTTACGTTCACAACACACTTTTTACGAGAATTGAGCTTGTCATATAACACGCACGTACGGACTGCGTACGTTGGCAACTTCGATCAAATATATACTAGATACAGGGTCCGGAACAAAATCACACACCAAAAGTGTCTGAGTTTGAACTACGAGATGTAGCAGAAAGTCTTAAATTATAATCAACTTCAGGTAACGATAAACTTTATTCTTTTACATTAAGATTTATTATAGTTTGGACCATATTAAAATAAAATAAGAACACACTCAATGTGCTGTTATTTCAATTGCCTTTTTGGCCGTTCCTTATAATCTATTGAATATTTGATCGAAGGTAGGTAACATGATACTACTAATATTATAAATGCGAATGTTGGTGTAATTGTTACCTCTTCACGCTCAAACTGCTTGACCAATTTTGATGAAACTTGGCATTAAACTAACTGATACTCTAGATTAACACATAGAATATTTTTTTCCGAAAAAAATAGTCTTACCGTAGAATGAGTAAGGAATTAAAATATACATATTTGCTACTTTTTCAAATTTTAATGAGTGCTACGGGACATGAGAAGATAGAATTGCATGCTCTTCGTCATGGGACGGAATGAGACGGTACAGAAGTGAGGTGGTGAGAGAGATATAACGGGATGGGAAAAACAATATAAGTAGTCGACGGCAGGTTACATTGAGTTTAAATATAAAACAGTAGGTACGCGAAATACACACACGCCATCCTGAGACATAAGATGGTAAGTCTCGATATGTTCAGTAGTTGCAACTTTTTTTATTTCATTGAACGGCGTTACTTATTGTAAGCGATATGGCCGCTCGTGAGCAGTAGCAAAACGAAACAACGCCTTGAATTACAAAGCAACGGAAAATTCCTTCAATCTGGACACAGTGCATTTACACTGTTGTTTGCATAGACATTGTGAGAGGTTTCACATATGAGAGACCTATCATCGGCACCAAACCAAATTCTACCAAAGATACACCAAGGAGTAAGATCACACACAGTATAAGGCATTGTATGGCGATCACAATATGAATACCTCCTACCACAAGCCTCCTTCCCCCGTCCTCGCCTCAACAATGGACAAACAAAACACAATGTTTGTAAATTAATGTTTCAATGCCGCATGTATACAATATGGATTGCCGAATAGCGAGGCGTGGCCTCCCATAGGCGTGGCAGACCTTACTGGGCGGAGCTTCCTGATAACGTTGTTATTTGTTAGGTTCCAAGCCATTATCTTAGTATTGTAATATTAGCAGCAATGTTGTCAAATTCACCTTTGACTTAATGTTTGCGACAGCCTCCGTGGCGTTGGCTGAAACAAGAGAGTGGGTTCGATCCCCGCTCCAAGACAAATGTTTGAGTGATTGGCGATTATTTCAGGTCTGGGTGTTTGTGAGACTGACAGGTCTCTCGTAGTTTCTCATACCCACGATACCTTTATCTTAGTGTGTGGTTAGTGCTATGTATATGTGTATCAGCCCGTATACGTCCCACTGCAACGCACGGGCCTCCTCTACAATCGAAAGTACGATTGAGAGCGGTTAGGCCATATACATGAGGTATCATACACCACGCTGGCCTAATGCAGGTTGGCGGACTTACATACCATAGAAATTATTTTATTAAATTATTTATTTATTTATTTATTTATTTCAACAGTACAATATCTTACAGGTAAAAACCTAATGCGACATTGACGCTTTAACTTATTTTGCTATTTAATCCTAAGTATCAATATAATATATCAAAAAATAATAATAAGCTTATATTTTACAATTATGTATGATAAAGTATATATATACTTATCATTTACTCCGAACTTAGTATATGGTTGTGACATACGATAGAGGAATCCAACATTTTGTGGAGTATCTAGGCACGTTTGTGAAGTTTTACGTATGGCGTCCGAAAATTCGAAGTTCATATCGTTTTTATAGAAAACCTCTCTGGACTACTTATGTGAGTGTTGAGTGTTATTTATTTATTATATATTTATGTTTATGTCATATACGTACAGCCAAATTCCCAAAACGTCAATACAGCACTAGGATGTTGAAATGCTAAATCCTAAGTACTAAACAGATTACTGCATACAATATTTGCTAAGTAATTGAAATCACGATTTTTACTACATCACGGAACATTCAGAAGATATAAACAGGAATGCTTGTCGTAAACACTATTTACGTAGATTCTACGCGTATGTGCGTCATATACTTTAAGCAATAAAGATACAACAAAATAAACCGGTGGAGACCTTATTTAATAAATACATCCGAGTTACATACATAGTTGTGACGGACAGCCTCCGTGGCGTAGTTGGTTATACGTCGCCTGTGAAACGAGAGGCCGCGGGTTCGATCCCCGCACCGAGAGAAATATTTGTGTGAACCACAGGTATTCGTTTCGGGTCTGAGTGAGTGAGACCGAATAGTTTCTCGTAGTTTCTGATATACGACACAAGACTCGATTTTAGTGTGGGGTCGGGACTATGTATGTGACTGTTGGGTGTATTTATTATTATTATTAAATAAACAATTTGTGTGTCGTGGGCTTTAGAAACTACTAGGCCCGGTTTTGACTGGGTGTGGATAATTTGGAGTCCAGTCCACTTCAGAAAAATAGAAACTATTTCGCGTTTTACACGAAATTGTTTTAAATATTTAAACTAAACATTACTGCCGTATTTTATATACTTGCCATACCTTTCCTTTGAGTTTGAAAGAGTATTGAATATATTTTACCTCCGTGCACATCCCACGGGACAACAATATTTTTTCGGGATAAAAAGTAGCCTATGTGTTAATCCGGAGTGTCCGCTACCTCCATACCAAATTTTATCATAATTGGTCGAGTGGTTTCAGCGTAAAGAGGTAACAAACACACAGACTTTCGCATTTATAATATTAAGTAGGATAGAAAGGATGAGACAATTCGTTCTCTCAAACAGAACCATATTGTACACAAATTCCTGACTCCGGGCTGATAATGAATAGAAAAATCCAATATCCCTTTGCCCGACTCAAGATTCAAACTCAGGACCACAGCCTTGCAATCATAGACAATACAACTGCGCCAAAAGGCATCGAGGCATGTTTTTCAACAGTACATAATATGCAACTAAGTATATGTAAATATTTGCTGATACTACAATGGATGTGTTTAACACTACAGTATCATTAGCTAAATCAACATCGGCCTCATACGAGTTGTAACTGCATTAATAATTATAATTTGCATTCGTTTACATTGTACAGTCTTAAAACACTTTGTGCCTTTAAACCCACCATTGGAACTCTTGGGACTTCGATTGGCTTAAAAAGGTAAATAAAAGTTGCCGAGTCTTTTTTATTGCAAGGAATGGCGAGACGTGAATGCCGTTCGCCTGGTGGTAAGCGATACGACCGCTAATGTACAGTAGCAAAACCAAACTACAGTATAAATTACTCAGCAATGTTTGGCATTCCACTGAGACATAAGATGTTAAATCTCATTATATCCTTATTATTTAAATGTATTTTTGGACAGCGTCAAAATTACATACGCTCATATCCCATTAGCATAAAAAGAAAATACACTATTAAAGTAATAAATGCATTTAAAATTCACATCACAAACTCCAGATAGAAGTCACGTGATTCATACACATTTTCCTTTTCATTTCGGTAATGAGCTGCAAAAATGTGAGTAACCTTGGTAGTTTTCCGAATAATGCTCTACGCAGTGAACAAAAACATTAATCTTCTTATACAAGTTGAAATACATAAGCTGTAGGCTTTAATTGTACTGCGGATGTCAATTAGCAATAAATATGTGTGTTAACATTTGGAAGTAGAAATCGGTACCAATTAGTATCCAACTAAAGTAATAGGTACTGTTTGACGTTTCATTATTTTCATCTTTGTTCAGGCGTAACTCACAAAATTTCTATAAAATTGTCCGTAAAACCCTAGGGCGGATCCAGGGGGGAGATCATGGGGGTCATGACATGATCATGATAAGCACAATAAATTCTTTGTATGTCGATAAATAAAGTAAAAAAGTGTGTTAGTGTTCACAAATCACGGCTGTAACAAACTTTAAAAAGTCATTGTTAAGAATTGGAGTATTGAAATCGGACCTAGTATTCTGATTTCTGACATGAATTATATGACAAACCCCCCCCCCCCCTCCCTCCTCTGGCGTAAAAGTTGGATCTGCCCTTGGTAAAACCACAATTCCATGCATGTCTCACCACTACCACGGGGAAACAGAAGAAGAACAGTGGTTAAGATGTGAAATTAAGTTAAATTGCGACTTGAAAAGTATGAAATGTCAAATGGTACTTACTAGTTTAGTAGGATTATAGGCACTCTGGTATCGAACGAAAAAAAAAACCGGATAAAACTGTATGATAGACCGTTGGATGTAATTGGTATATTAGATCCAACTACATAAAACATAACAAGCCTCTACATTTAAAATGGCATCAGCAAATAATTGTAATAGTGAATATATTGAGATAACCAATAGGTTTCTTAGGTTCATCAAAATGATTAAAAATATTAAATCAGCCACAGTAGACAAAAAAAAACAAACACTCTTAATTTTCATAATATCAAAATATATTTGATTCGTGTATGTACTGTAGATGCTCTTTTTAATACCTTGTTACGCGCCAGAATGTTTATCCGTCCACAAAAAGCGGCTTATGTTTACAGCGTTGCCTGATAATTGCCAAATCACGCTGTAATTGCAAAATAATTATGGTTTGACGCCGAAACCTTGGTTCCTAATGAACCTCGCCACTTTCCAATAAAATCGTATAAAATCTTATTTGTTGGTTTAAACGTGATGTTATTTTTAAAATTATTTAAATTGGCTTTGTTGTGGATTTAAACCCCAGGGCACACCTCTGACTTTTCGGAGTCATGCGTGTATTGATAGTCAATCTCCACGCACTACAACGGTGAAGGGAAACATCATGAGGAAACCTGCATACCGTAGCGATTTATAAGAATTTCTATGGTATGTAAGTCCACCAACCCGCACTAGGCCAGCGTGGTGGACTATATGGCTTGACCAGTCTCAATCGTACTCTCGGATGAAGAGGAGGCCCGTACAGTGGGACTTATATGAGCTGATACATACAAACATATGTTGTATACTTATAACAACGATAAGTAAATGAACCGAACAGTCACGTCGAAAACAGAGTGCCTACTTACAAGGCCAGGTTGATATTAAAACTTTTTTTCTCTTTTGTGGTTCTTCCAGTGTGTTGATGTTTAGTATAAATAGGCAATGTAGGACATAGATGGTTTTCTGATAAGAAGTCGGTTTCGATATAAAAAACGTAAGCCTATGTAATAAATTGCGCACATTTAACTTAATTTGTGAAGTTTTCTGTAAAGTGTGTTACGTATATTTGTCTTGGTGTGATCGAACCCGAAAACTCTTGTTACATAAACAATTTTGAGTATTTTTTTATTACAATGTATGGCGAGACGAGCATGACATCCGCCTAAAGGTAATCATGGACAGTAGCAAAACCAAACCATGAATTACAAACCAATGCTTGGCTATCAACTGCGCTCACCATCCTGAGACATACGATATTAGGTCTCAATATGTCCAGTAGATACTCTGGGTACAATGTCCTTCAAACCGAAACATAACAGTGCAAATGCACTGCTGTTTGACACATTTCGGTGAGACCTGACCAGGCGGTCTCTCACATGTGATAGATACCGTCTGTAAAAGATATAGGTCTAAAGATTAGTTCTAAATTTAGATTCACGTCATAGCGCCAAAAAAATATTTATTAGTCAAATAAAAACGTAGGTATGTGTTGAAAAACGATAAAATTAACAACATTACGTTCCATGCTCCGTTTGTGGCGGCCTTGGGGAAATCCTTTTCAACTCGTACCTGGTATTAATAAATAATAACATCGCAAGAACATCTAAGCAAAATTGTTATGTTGAATTAAATCTACACAACGAAAATTATTGATTTGTTTTTATAGAATTGAACACCTTTAAAATTAGCTTTAGTTGTTTTTATTTCGTACCCAAAGAGCGCCAGTGGATATTTTTACGTAGTCTAATCTATTTGTGCTTCCTATTTTAATGAATGTGGTTTTAGAGTATAATTAAAGTGTATAATCTCGCCCCATATAACTTGAGGCGGAAAATAAAAGGCGAAATGTGGGTGTCTTGGTTGCACCTCTGTCTACCCTTTCAGGGAGAGAGGCGTGAGTTTTTGTATGTATGTAATTAAATAAAATATTATAGGGAGAGTCTTAAGTTAGGTAATTAAAGTGAATGTTCTAATATTTATAATAAACTAGCGGCCCGGCCCAGCTTCGCCCGGGTACAAAAAGATTTCTGTACAATAATATGTACGTATTATACATATAAACCTTCCTCTTGATTCACTCTATCTATTAAAAAAACTGCATCAAAATCCGTTGCGTAGTTTTAAAGATTTAAGCATACAAAGGAACATAGGGACAGAGAAAGCGACTTTATTTTATACTATGTAGTGATAAAGAAAAGAAAAATTACCCATTGTTTTTCTACTAGGCATCACAATGTTCACTATTTAATAATATAAAAGCTTACAGGCAATAGCATTATATGTGTATATTAGCAATATGTACATAATATTAGCTTTGCATTTCCGCCTCTACATAACTGCATCAGAATGTTGTAGTTTCTAACATCTAACTAAAGTAAGTTTGACGTGTTAATTAACAAATGTTTAAACAACAAGTTTGTTTTGGACGAGAACTGCGTTCCTTGTTATCAAACGTTTGTTTGTGAAATTAGAATGGAATATTTCACAATGTAAAAAATCTACTGTCTTCCCTTTTTTCACACAATACTTGGCGCTATTTTTCAAAAATATTTAAAAAATATATTATTGCTATTAATGCCGACGTGCATGCTGTTCGCCTGATGGTAAGCGATACGACCGCTCATAAACAGTAGCAGAACCAAACATCATGAATTACAAACTGACTGGTTATCATTCCACTGCGCTCGTCTCTTGTCATCTTAAGGAATAAGATGTTAATCTCAATATTTCCAGTAGTTACTCTGGCTACAATGTACTTCTTCAAACCGAAACACAACAGTGCATTTATACTGCTGTTTGTCGGAAAAAAAATTGCGTTAGTGCGAAAAAACGCGACCATTTTTTTTATGGTTTTCGAATATCATCCGTTTTTTTGGATGGTAAATCCATAGTTTATGTTAAAATAGTAATTTAAACTCTTGTAAAAACAAAATCGTATACATTATTATTTCAGGAAAAACTATGCATTTACCACCCAAATACGAGGACAGGAAAAAAATCCAAATTTTGTGTGTGTCACAATGTCATCAATGTCTCTCTCTAAAATTACCACCCGGCTTCGTTTTCGGTCGTAATCAATTAAATGTTCCTCTTTTACTACAATGCAAAAGTTGTCTTACCATAATTAAATACCATCTTTTATCGTCCATACAAGTCGATGAATATTGTCGGGTTTGCATCGCAGCGTACAATTTTACAAATTAATACGTACATATTATATAAATAGTATAATTGCATGCACAAAACGAGAAATAATTATATTGAGTAAAGGGATTGTTTGCCTTTTAAAGTAATGTTTCATTAGTAAAGTCTTTATTTATTTTAATAATCAATTGTTCTCCATTTCAAGCCATTCGAGTGTATTTAATTATTGTGTTGAGCGGTATCTTAAAACATATTAACTTGGATATTTTAAATGTATAACAATAAAACAATTAATAAACATATGAATGGTATAATTTTGAATTTATTTCTTTAAACAAACATCCTAACAATTTTAAAAAAGTCAACAAAATTGCGAGTCGGACTGTGCACCTACAAATTCATAAAAAAACGATATTTTATTTTTACTCCAGTAATTTTTTCTTAAAAAATGAAACATCAATGATAATGATTCCTTTTTTTATTACGTCGATCGTTGCATGCCCTTAAGAGTCGTCAAAAATCCAACGATAGCCTTCGTTTAACTGGTCGATCCACTTTATACGCCATTTTCGTACGCCAAAAAACAAGACATGAGTAAACTTTAAAATCGGGACAGCAAATCATAAGCGAAATGCTATCTGGGTATTAAGCCTTTAAAAAAGTTGCTTAATTGTGCACTTTACTTAAACATTCAGTTTTAAACATCAACTTTATACGGATTTAAAGAGCAGTTTGGCTGTATAATTTCGTTCCTTTGCTTGTTGTTTAATACCAAACATTTACACGATCAAGATGTACAAAATATTATTAAAAGTTGTTATGAGATATTTTTCTTATTATGGGAAGATATATTAGCGAATGCAAGAATATTATTCTTAATCTATATCCATATTTGCTGGCTCTCCGGTCGCAACGCACATGCTTCATATCTTTAAAAATATTTTGAGAAAGACGAGGAATGTGATAATAAGAAGATATCTATAAGTATTTAGATTTAAGTGTAGTTGAGTGGTAAATTGTCTCCTATTTCCTTACAGCTGTCTTCCACTTCCTTGCCACGATAGATTCACACTGTCAAGAATGCTTGACTCAGAATAAATAGACAGGCTCGTCTGGGACGGTACCACTGTCTCAGCGGAGATCGACGTAAAGCTTAGCTGTCAAGCTGAGAGTATCTAAAATATAGAGGGGCGCTGGTCCTTCAAAAACGTAGATAAAAATGGTGATGCCGGGCCACCTTTTTCTGCCCTCCTATTGGCTGATATTTTGACAGGTTGTCCAACATACCTGAATTAATTGGCAAAGTAAAGTAAAAATAAATAGTTTAGGACTATTTAATTCCACTTAAACTCTTTTTAAAAGAATAATAGCTAAAAATAAATTCGATTATCAAAGGAATTTATAGCAATGTATTGCTAAATAGTTAATCCAATTTTCAGTAATATAGGAGCGCTACCAGCATTACGGACAAGAAAATATCTACGTTTTCAAGACCCGAATGTATGACAGCGCCCCTTCTATATTAGTACCTGGATGACCGAGCTTTGCTCGGTTTTTTTTTTGGACTTAAGAAATTGCACCCTTGAAGGAATTACTCCACTAAAAGTCTTCTTGTACTTTTTACTATTTATAATTCCAATACAGTTCAACATGGTCTTATTTTCTTTTACAAATTAGGTATTCCTAGTTACGCTCCGCGGAATATGCCGTACATTATATAATATATTCTCCCTCGATTCAATACTCGCTCAATCCGGCAGTATATCTTTAATAATCCATGATTCAAACAAATAGCCATATCCAAATTTAAACGCCAAATTACCAATTTCACTTACTATTTTTAAAGTTTTGACATATATCCCAATAAAACCTAATAGCTAAAACCACTCATTGGCTTAGCGTTGCTTAACAACGCCATCTGCTGGAATATCTTTAGTGTTATTGTATGGTTATGCAGTTAGTTGCACACTATAAAACAAATAGTAGTATAATTATTCGCCAATAGATGTCAGGAAGAGTAATATTATCTGATTATATTTTTTTTTTTATTACATTTTCTAAAAATGAATCCTAGCTAGATCGATTTATCGCCCCCAAAATCCCCTGTATACAAAATTTCATGAAAATCGTTGGAGCCGTTTCCGAGATTCAGAGAGTATATATATATATATATATACCGGGTATCTCAAGACTGCTACCGAAAACGAAGCCGGGTGGTAGTTTTAGTGGCTACAAACACAATGCAATTAAAAATTTCACCTAGAAACGCGACAATTTTTTTTATGATTTTTTAAATATCGTCATTTTTGGGTGGTAAATCCATAGTTTTTGCTAAAATAATAATTTAAACTCTTTTATACCTTAGAATATTTATAAATAAAAGGGTATATACTATTATTTTAGGAAAAAAATGTATTTACCACCCAAATATGGCCATAGGAAAAAATAACAAAAAAAAATTGTCGCTTTTTTTTTGCAAATTTTTCTGTTGCATTGTGTCTGAAGTCGCTTAAACTACCACCCGGCTTCGTATTGGTTTTTTTTTTTGTAATTTTTTTACTATTGCTATATTTTGGTGGTAAATACATTTTTTCCTAAAATAATAGTGTATACCCTTTAATTTATAAATACTTTAAGATATAAGAGAGTTTAAATTATTATTTTAGCAAAAACTATGGATTTACCACCCAAAAATGACGATATTTAAAAAATCATAAAAAATAATTGTCGCGTTTCTATGCGAAATTTTTAATTGCATTGTGTTTGTAGCCACTAAAACTACCACCCGGCTTCGTTTTCGGTAGCAGTCTTGAGATACCCGGTATATATATATTTATATACAAGAATAGAATTTCTCGTTTAAAGATATAAGATAAATACTCTAAGCTGTCAAGTTTTGTTGTGGCGTAATGGTTTCTCCGATTTACGAGAATGCTTTGCTGTGATCTTTCGTTCGTGAATGAGATTACCAAATGCTCTATCCTGCTTTCCTTTTCATATCATTCTTCCTTCCCGCTCCCCTCGCGATTTGATGAGCCGGCAACATATCCATGATCAATGCGTTGTGGAGGTTCAAGGTGACATGTTTGCCGGAACTATGAAGTAATAATACTTAAAGCTACATTTTTAAATTTAATGTATTTATAAATAACAATCAATAGTCTTCAAAGTTTTACATAAGCTAACAATATTAATAAATAATGATATTGTTTTAAAATAACATCTGGTTGACAAATCCACTACATGCATAATGTATGAGATACAAGTCACCGGAAAGACATTTGATGTGGATGTGGATATTTGATATGACACGTGATTGCTCCTACAGTAATAAATTCAAATCAAATACAAATGAAATGCATTAATACAAAAGAATCTGGGGGATTTGTAATAACAAGTTTCTAATGGACAATGAAGATATAATTTATGTGCATGCGTACTATTTAAATATATAAAATTGTAAAAGAACACGTATTTTTTTTCAAGTAAATTCTGTACGGTCCATATACGTCCCACTGGCATATACGTCACGCTGGCCTAGTGCGGGTTGGCGGACTTTACATACATACCATAGGAATTCTCCCGAATCTCCATGTTACACAGGTTTCTTCAAGATCTTTTCTTTCTCCGTTATAGTGCATGGTGTTTGATTATCAAAAAACATATGATTCCGAAAAATCAGAAGTGTGCCCTGGGTTCGATCTCGCGACCACTGTAAACATGTTAACGTGTCTGGTCTGCTCACAGGATACCAAATTTCAAATAACTTACAATATTTTTTTGTTGTTTCAGGTAATTCATCCTTGCGCACTTTGCGAATCCAAAACAGATGTGCAAAGCGTTTGAGAGCACCTAAGGCGCGCGTCATTCCCAACCGACGTCATTCCAGCGTGGCACGCCTGTCAAACGTGCTATGACATCATCTGTCCAAGTGTTCCAAAGGTTTTTATAATTAACATCGGTATAAGTTTGTTTATTTAGTAAGCGATTTAGATTTACGTGAATGATCAGTTCGAGATCTCGATTTTGCATAGTTTTGACTTTCATGTAAAAAGAACTCTATTTCCTATAATAGATTTATTTTAAAGAAAGTATTCTTGGCCGATAATATTTTATGAATCTCAATGAACGAAGACATTTTTATTGCCTTAGAAAATAGACATGGAATACAAAATGTAGGGAAGGATTGTCTGGCCACCGGAAATCTCATATTAAAAAAACATATTTTTTTCATTTCAGGATATTTAATGATTTTCATTTATGATTTTTATCTGTTTGAACGTTGATTCATTAGTAGCTAGTAGTCCAGCCCGGTCCGCCCGGGTGCAGATAAACTTTTCAAACCGGCGGCCATATGTTCAATTCCGACTATCAGTTTAGAATATCAACCAATTGGACCACGAAAAACTTCCTCGTGTTTGCTTGCTGCTTCCCTCATATAGGTCATATCGTGATAATATCGAGTGATGCTGTAGCCTATATCACACTGGATAAATGATATATCCAAAACAAAAAGATGTTTCAATTGTTACCAGTAATTCCTGAGATTAGTGGTAACAAACAAACAAACTATTCAGCAAACATCAATATAGAATGTCTATAAATAGACGTAAACGCCCCCTGACGTCATTACATATAAGCTTTCCTCTACTTATTTTTACAACTATACTTGAATGAAAGCTTACAAACGTAAGTATGCTCGTAACAGCGTCACTGGGTTTTTTAAATTGCCTCAATTGGTCCCAATATAGATTGTTACAAAACAGAATCTTTCCTACAATTGAAAGTATGTTTACGTAAGCATTATTTCTTCCGGTACTTATTCCGCATATCACGGACTTGATAAATACAGGGTATATCAAGACTGCTACCGAAAACGAAGAAGAAGCTTAAGTGACTTCAGACACAATGCATCTAAAAATTTTGCAAAAACAAGTGACGATTTTTTTTGTTATATTTTTCCTATCGTCGTGTTTGGGTGGTAAATACGTAGTTTTTCCTAAAATAATAGTGTACACCTTTTTGTTTTTAAAGACGGTAAGGTAGGCAAGGGCTTAAATTATTGTTTTAGCATCAATCATGGAGACCACTCAAACACGATGATATTTAAAGAATCACAAAAACAATCGCGTTTCTTTTCGAAATTTTTAGTTGCATTTTGTTTGTAGATACTTCGGCTTCTTTATCGGTGGTAGTCTTGATATACTTTATATAAGGTTTGTAAACATTTGGAGTGAAAGATACGAACACGGAACTTGATAGCCGAGTGCATGCGAACTTACGTTGTCTTTTTTTAATATTTTTAATGCAATAAATGGCAAGACGAGCGTGCCATAAGCTTGATGGTAAGCGATACGACCGCTCATGGACAGTAACAATACCAAACAACACTATGAATTATAAAGCGATACTCGGTATTCCACTGCAGTCGCCATCCTGAGACATAAGATTTAAGTCTCAATCTTAGAGTATTTATATATAGAGGGAGCACTGTCATACATTCGCGTTTTGAATAACGTAGATATTTTCTTGTCCGTAATGTTGGTAGCGCTCCTATATTAGTAAAAATTGAATTAATTATTTAGCAATAAATTGCTATACATTCCTTTGATAGCCGAAATTATATTTAGCTATTATCCTTTTAAAACGAGTTCGAGTGGAATTAATTAGACCTAAACTCATTGATTTAAAAACTAAGGATAGGCCCTTTAGTACATTGGGTACGTCAAAAAGATGCCTGCGAAAATTGCGCCATCTGTCAGATTTTTACGTCAATGGCGGCCATGAAATCGTTTTTCAATAATGCTAAAATAAATGTTATATTGACTTAAAGTAATATAATTTTTACTTAGCGGTGATAACAAATATTATCTTTTTTTTTGTGAATTTTCGGTCATCTTTAATGCACACACACGCACGATAAATTAGGCATTTGTCGGCGATTTACAACCGGTGCGCTGTGACGTCACAACCGTTGAACTGGTCTGCGGACCACTTTAGTGACAACACTTTTCTTGCTTTCCGCCCCGTCCATATATTTTACGTCAATGCCTAAACTACATATTTTTTATTTTATTTTCAAATAATTTATGTATGTTGCACAACCTGTTCAAATATTAGCCAATAGGAGGGCAGAAAAAGGTGGCCCGGCACCACCATTTTATCTACGTTTTTGAAGTACCAGCGCTCCCTCTATATATGTATATATACTCTAATGTCTCAATATGTCCAGTTACAGTAGTTACTTAGGCTAGAATATAATTTGCCTGTAAATGGTAGATACTCTCTGTAGTTTGAAGGTGTTAGACCCAGCTTGTAGTTTATAAGTGGTGCAGGAATGCTATACCTAACTAATAAGAGGAATGTTGTACTTTAAAGTGGCAGATCTATTCTGTAGTTTTAATTGAAAAGAGCTGTGGTAGTGTAGCTACAGATTATTAGGTCAGGCCAAACATACGATGCTTCTGCCTCGTAGAAAATCGAAGCAAAGATTTTATTCAGACGTTTTGTTTGAGGTGTGTAAGTATCCGATCGACACATATTTATTCCTAAAAGTCGCCACAATCAGCTTTCTCAAAATTCAACATTCACATGCTGATATCGAAACTACACATTCACTTTTCAACTTTCATGAACGGTAAATATTATTCGGACAGATGCAAAGTCCACACCACAATAATCACCACAGTCACAGTCAAAACACAGATTTCAATTAAAAAACTCGCCAGTTGATCACAGTAATAATGAAGGATTATCTTTAATATTATGTATAATAATGGCCACAATTATACTATTCTTAGTTATGCTGCTATGTTTATTAAATCGATCGATTCTGATTATTTTTACCTCAAGACGTTCACTGAATCGTTGTTGGTAAAAAAATGTTATTGCTCACAGATAATATTTTACAAAATATCACAGCGTCCGTGGCGCAGTTGGAAAACGTCGGTTGTGAAAAGAAAGACCGCGGGTTCGATACCCACACCGAAACAAATATTTGTGTGAACCACAGGTAATTGTTTCGAGTCTGGGTGTTTGTGACACCGAAGAGTCTTTATTAGTTCCTGATACCCACGACACAAGACTCGATCTTAGTGTGGGGTCAGGACTATGTATATGAATGTTGGGTGTATTTTTTTTTAATATATTCTTGGCACGGTGTTCAAGTTCATTATCAAGGTGAAATATATCTTTGGTTTACATAATCGATTGTTTATCGCTATTGTATTTATACCCTAATTTCGTTTTATCGGCCTTTATCTTCGAAGATATAACAGAGCCATGGACAGTGTGACTGTATTCGTAAATAGTTGATTGTTTAGACGGACTAAATTGATAACTGACAAAATTTAAAAACATCTATGAATAATGCCCTAATAATATACAGGGTATATTCAAATTACGACCGAAAACGAAGGGTGGTAGTTTTAGTGACTACAGAGCCAATGAAACAAAAGAAATCGCAAATAACGTGACAATTGTTTTGAGTCTTGATATCTGTCTGTATCAGCCCATATACGTCCCACTGCTGGGCACGGGCCTACCCTACAATCGACAACTCGATTGAGAGTGGTTAGGCCATATAGTCTACCACGCTCCCCTAGTGCGGGTTGGTTGACTTTACACACCATAGTTTGACAAATCGCTATGATATGCAGGTTTCCTCACGATGTTTTCCTTCACCGCTATAGTGGTGATTGACTATCAATATACACAATAATATAAGCCCTTACTACTCATAAATTAACCACTTAGTAAGACAAACAAAGCAACTACGATTATGTAGGAAGCGCCGGTGCCCTTGTTCAGGCGCTGGTGTCAACTGTCAAGGCGCCATGACTTTCAGTTATTACACGCCATTATACATTGTAACTTTGAAATAATAATACCCTTCATTATCCTTGCGACACAGCTGTTATTGAAGTTAATGTAGGGCGCTTTATTATAGTTAGTTGGTGTAATAACTTTATTAACTTAACTCGTTTGGTTTTCTACCCTTTTCCCGCTTATAAGGCATTGTAGCCAGAGTAACTACTGGACATATTGAGACTTAACATCTTATGTCTCATGATGGCGAGCGCACTGGAATGGCATGCATTGCTGTGTAATTCAATGTGTTGTTTGGTTTTACTACTGTTCATGAGCGGTCGTATCGCTTACCATCGGCTACAATGTCCTTCAATCCGAAACATAACAGTGCATCTAGACTGGTGTTTGGCGCGAGATATAGACATTGCGGTGTTACCTACCCATGCGTCTCTCACATATGAAATATTATGTGAGAGACGCATAATGTCAAATTAGACCTTTCATAGAATTTATAAATTCAACAATACAGATGAAGCCGTGTGACACAGCTAGCAAGCGGCTTTTAAAATAAGTCGTCAATAATCCGGTATATTGTACAGTTGACAATTACTCGTGTTAAGTGCTGCCAAGTGTCAAATGTCGAGGTGTTTAAGTTCTCCCGGGCCAGCGGATCAAGGAAGCTCGTTAAATCCTTGCTGCGGTTTGTATTTATGTACTTTATTTTATTATGGTAACTAAGGTACGATGCTTTTAAATAAGGATAATATGTTCATTTTTATTTTGATTTGAATATCTGTGTATTAATTTAAGAATATTTGGTTCAGTTTTTTTTTAAATGGCTAAGGCATGCACTAAGAGAAGTTTAAGCAAGAAATTAAAATAAGTAATACTAAGTATAGAAAATATATTGTATAAAGAGATTAAGTTCTAAGATTGACTTGTCATAAGAGCTCCTTAATTGCCCACGTGACCAATAAATACATTTCATTTCATTGTATTTGGTTCAGTTAAAATTATTTTATTGAAATAGCTAAGGCTAACTTTGAGACGTTTAATATCAGCTAAGTTTACGTAGTATACAATACATGTACGCGTCCCCATTAGCCCTGTTCGGGCGTTCGCCTTGTGATTACTTTAAGGTGACGGTACCCCCCATAAGCACCCAATAATCCCAGTGGTCCCGTTTAGTCGCCTTCTACGACAGGCAGGGAACACCGTGGTGGAATTCTTTTCGCCCCCTTGCCACAGGGCAGGGCGCCAGGTCTAATTATCGCCATTAAACTGGCGCCGCCTTCTCCGATATCTTTGCCGACGGGATGGATCGGTTCTATCGCGAACCCTTTCGGCGCTCTCTTTCTGTGAGATAACTCGCTCACAGAAAGAGAGCACCGCTTGCCATGACCTTCGATTCCCGACCATTGAGACAACAACGGCCGGGAGTGTAAGGTCGTCCCCTACAATAGCGCGAAGAGCGCTGCGTTCTTCTTCCCAGGCTGGACATTCCATCAGTGTATGCTGGGCTGTGTCGTCCGAGCAGTTGTCACAGTGGTGACACACGGCGGACTCCTCTTTCCGTGCCACTTGCCACAGGTAATGTCCAAAGCATCCATGCCCGGACAGTACCTGTGTCAAGCGGAAAGTCAGTGCGCCGTGGCGCCTGTCCATCCATTGGTCGAGGATAGGGCGCACTGCCTCGACTAATCTAGCACCAGCACTGGGGTATACGTGGGCACCTAGTGAATATTACGATATGAAGTGTATTGAATACCCAAGGACGGTTGTGGGCGGTCTCCAAGGCCTTCTAGATCTTTCAAAAAATGTCAGGGCCTTTGATACATTCCGCTAGGATCCATCTTAAATGTATTTTACTTAATTTTTTTGCTGCGCTCCGACACTGGGGTGTTACTCTATGAAATAATACCAACTTTGAATGTTCGGATGTTCGACGTCCGGAATAAGATTTCCACTTCTAAAAATCAATACTAGTCTCTTTTATACCTATCGTTTTCTCAACTTAGTCTATGGTTGCGACGTATGATAAAGGATTCCAACATTTTGTGGAGTATCTAGGCACATTAGTCAAGTTTTACGTACGGCGTTCCACAAACCTAATATTTCCCAACCATCAAGCCCCTATTCAAGAAAACACATTTTAATTAACATCTACAATATATTCTGCCGATAAAACGCTAAATAGTTAAGCAGTAACTTTACAACGATTATAAACAACATAATGTGCAACATTGATCGAGCACATTCGTAGTTAAAACTTGTAATAAACTTAAATTGTAAAATAAAACAAAACTTTTATGCTTTATTACTATACCCGCCATGCTAGGAGCACAGTCGTTTAACTCAAGGGCATTGGTGTGAGATAATGTTATCGATTAGAAAATATATCTATACCATCGATATGTATAATCGTAGTAATCGATAGAGTAATATTAGAATCAAAATAATTTAAAAATAGTTGTGCGCTATTAAAATGAGATTTCGTGTGTAAAGCTTTGTTTAACTATAGTGGAAGCGATTGGCTCCGTAACTCAGTTGGTTAGATACCGCCTATGAAACGAGAGACCGCGGGTTTGGTCCTCGCAAAGAGACAAATACTTATTTGTGGGGTCCACAGGTATTTCTTCGGGTCTGGGTGTTTGTGAAACCGAAAAGTCTCTTGTAGTCACTGATACACGACACAAGACTCGATCTTAGTGTGGGGTCAGGACAAAGTATGTGAATGTTGGGTGTATTTATCCATTTATTTAAGTCGGTTTTTAACACTCTAATATTTCATACGTAGTTTCTGATACCCACGTCTCATGACTGAGTGTTTTATTGTGTAGTTAGGTTAATGCAAGCGAGAATTTGCAGTAGAGACTTATAAATACTTATTAATGTTTTTACGGGGAACTACTAACACCAAATAGCTTTAGATAGATACAATCTATTTAGTACATAACTGTGAATATAACACTCGACAATTGTTTGTAACCGGGCTAGTAGATTTGAAGTTTCTATGTGATATGCAGCACTGTGGTGTTATGTCGTTCACAAGCTATAAATCATCTACTGTGTTTTGGCATCTGAATGCGTTGTCATGCTGTTGTCAAAATAATAGGAACAAATCTCTCTTTAGATTTATTATATTGGACATGTTAATACCTACTACTAAATACCGATTTCGGGAAATGATTATTTTATTCATTTATTTATAAATACTTTATTGTACACCACACTACTTAACAAACATATTAACAAAAAGCGCTTATACTGGGTATACCAAGACTGCTACCGAAAACGAAGCCGGGTGGTAGTTTTAGTGAGTGCAATCACAATGCAACTAAAATATTCGCATACAAAGGCGACAATTTTTTTTATGACTTTTTAAATATAGTAATTTTTGGGTGATTAATCCACAGTTTTTACTAAAATAATAATTTAAATTCTTTTATACCTTAGAGTCCTTATAAATAAAACGGTATACACTATTATTTTAGGAAAAAAATGAATTTACCATCCAAATACGACCATAGGAAAAAATAACACAAAAAATCGTCGCTTTATTTTCAACATTTTCTGTTGCAATGTGTCTGAAGTCACTAAAACTACCGTTTTCGTTTTCGGTAGCAGTCTTGAGATACCCTGTATATGTGTAAGCGGTCTTATCGCTATCAGCGATTTCTTCCAGACAACCTTAAGATTGACACTGGAATGAACGAAAGCACGGAAGAAATGGGTGGTCACGGTATAGGGAAAAACAATAAAAAGAAACAAAATAGAATTTAAAGGTGATAAGAAATATTTTTTTAAATAAACAAATGCTTGTTGTTTGCATTATGAAAACATACAGGGTATATCAAGACTGCTACCGAAAACGAAGCCGGGTGGGTGGTAGTTTAAGCGACTTCAGACACAATGCAACAGAAAAAGTTGCAAAAATAAGCGACAATTTTTTTTTTGATTTTTTTTTCCTATTGCCATATTTAGGTGGTAAATAACTTTTTTCCTAAAATAATAGTGTATACCCTTTAATTTATAAATACTCTAAGATATAAGAGAGTTAAATTATTATTTTAACAAAAACTATGGATTTACCACCCAAAACTGACGATATTTAAAAAATCATAAAAAATAATTGTCGCGTTTCTATGCGAAAATTTTAGTTGCATTGTGTTTGTAGCCACTAAAACTACCACCCGGCTTCGTTTTCGGTAGCAGTCTTGAGATACCCGGTATATCAAACAATGTGTTAAATACACATTTTAACAATTGTATTTGTTTTTACAATTCGGCCATACGCCATAAAAAATAGGTGACTTATTTTTCAATTTGAAAACTTATGATATGCCCTTCAGTACATTTGGAGTTTCAAAATGACGAGCGTGAAAATCGCGCAGAAATAAATAATAAATTAATTTAATTTTAATAGATGTCGTCTAAACGGTGATAAAAACTATTAGGTATCTTCATCTTTATTAACTTTCTGATATAATACAAGCAAGCATTTTGAAAATCTTTGCAAGCGACGAGTAACAATGCTCTACCAGAGATTCACTGGAGCGCACGCACCAATTACGTCGGAATACTGCGCGCTTTCCGCCCTTTTTTTTATGGTGGCCTGGCATAGTGGCGGCATTGCACCTGATGATAAGTGCCAATCCCCTAAATATATATTTACGTCAATGGTATTACCAATAAATAATTATTGCTTCTGACCTTGATTTTATGGGACTAAGTCACTTATTCTATGTATGTTCAAAACTGATTGTGTATCTATTCAGTGTAATATTACGCTATAATAAAGATTTTTTAAATAAAATGCACATATAAATATATCGAATAATTCCTATTACGACCAATGCAATACGATTCTATTGTAATAACGCCAATATGTCGCCATATATATAAAAATAATAAATATATACATAATAAACTCATTATTGTGAATGACCATAAGAGACTAATGGTGGTTAAACGATGACCGATTTAAAACTAATTGATTTTATAATGTTGCCGTTACAAAAATTGCTTGAGATTGGTGCCCGTAAATGATCATGGATTTGTCACGATTAAGGTAAAGGTATGTTTGGAGGTAGAATATTTGTGGGTAGTGACCATCGTAGCCTTAGAGTATTTATAATATAGAGGGAGCGCTGTCATACATTTGCGTCTTCAAAAACGTAGATTTTCTTGTTCGTAATGTTGGTAGCGCTCTTATACAGGGTATATCAAGACTGCTACCGAAAACGAAGCCGGGTGGTAGTCTAAGCGACTTCAGACACAATGCAACAGAAAAAGTTGCAAAAAAAAGCGACAATTTTTTTTTGTTATTGTTTTCCTATGGCCATATTTGGGTGGTAAATACATTTTTTCCTAAAATAATAGTGTATAACCTTTTACTTATAAATACTCTAAGGTATAAAAGAGTTTAAATTATTATTTTAGCAAAAACTATGGATTTACCACCCAAAACAACAATATTTAAAAAATCATAAAAAATAATTGTCGCGTTTCTATGCGAAATTTTTAATTGCATTGTGTTTGTAGCCACTAAAACTACCACCCGGCTTCGTTTTCGGTAGCAGTCTTGAGATACCCGGTATTAATGAAAATTGAGTTGATTATTAAAAATTGCTATAAATTCTTTTGATAACCGAAAGTAAGTTCCGTCCCACGGTGTGATAGGAGGCGATCCTACAAATATGTGTTTGGGATGTTATTAAACGTAAAGTCTCTTGTCTGATAGCCTCAACTAATTATCTCTGTCTCTTTAGTGACACGAAGTTATTTTTTAATTACAATGAATGGCGAGACGAGCATGCCGTTCGCCTGATGGTAAGCGATACGACTCATGAACAGTAGCAAAACCAAACAACACCTTGAATTACAAAGCAATGGTTCGGTTTCGCGTTCGCCATCCTGAGACATAAGATGTTGTATCAATATGTCCAGTAGTTACTCTGGCTACAATGTCCTGTAGTCCACACTCCACTGTTGAACACAGGCCTCCACCCAGGATCTCTACATCGACCTGTTCAAATCGACCTGCATCAAGCTATAACTTGACTATCTATCAAATCTATTGCATTTACTTACCAACGAAATATATATTTATATTTTATAGCAACGAATGGCAAGGCGACCATTCCTTTTGCCTATTGGTAAGCGATACGACCGTTCATGGACAAAGGCAAAAGCAAACAACATCATTAAATAAAAAGCGATGCTTGGCATTCCACTGCGCTCACCAACCTGAGACATAAGATGAGAAGTATTAATATGTCCATTAGTTACTCGGAAAAGTATCTAAAATAGTTCCTATCTAATAGTTACATAGATTTACTAGAATGTTACACATTGAAATAAAAGTGGTTTTATCCTGTGGTTTCATCGCAGATTTGGTTTAAATTACAAAGTAATCCAAACTTCGGAAAGTTAAATGCGTAAATAAAATGCAGTCCGCGATAAAATCCGTAAATAAATAATAGTTGTATTTCAAAATATCTACCAACGAATGCAAACATCTGTCCCACAATCTGCAGTCATTACATTACAGTAAAAAACATTAATACTGTACATATAATGTGTGTGACCGAACTTTGTCCTCGTTGCAAAAACCCACGAAATATTTGCCCTTTATAGTAAAAAACTTTTAAACACTCACGTGAAGTAACACTGTGACATTTTGGATTTGTTAAGCCGTGCCTCTGTTCGAGAAGTAGGTATTTGTAAATAATATTTTAAAATTTACAATTTGTTCTTGCCTGCCTTGGTGGCGTTAATTGTACTACAGTAGGGTTACAAAGCTGAGTTCGGGTTCGAATCCCGGGTCGGGCAAAGTGATGTTGGATTTTTTATGCATTATCAGCTCGGAGTCAGGAATTTGTCTATATAGCGATAGGGTCGACCCCATCAGATCGTGAGACGGAACATACAAGATGAAATGTGGGTGTCCTGGCACCTCTGCCCATCCCTTCTGGAAAAAAGGCGTAAGTTTATTTTTCTTACGTAATTTTTCTTCTGTTAAAGTGAGCGGTAAACCGATAACACTCATTACTTTGAAAGTAAAACTTCCGACATCTAATTTATCAGCTTTAACTAGGCTTCTACTTACTATCAATTTGACATTTACTTATGCAACAATTTCTATTGTTTGAACATGGAAAAGTTATGGAAAACGTCGAAATGTCAAATTATCTGTATGAATAATACATGCCTTCCGTATTAAGCACTTTCATTGAAATATTGTATTGTGACGTAACTCACGCTAGCTTTTGGCATAATTATGCGTTTTACTGCAGGTTCTATAAATAAACATCGACCAAAACATCTACGTAAGCTGCGTGGTCGATGAACTGATGTTGAATAACATAACCCATAAAAACGAAACAAATTTTCATGTTCAAAATACCCGAAGAAAAATATTTTTGATATGTTATCAAAAAATTAGGCTTTAGTTTAAAAATCAGTTTCCATACACCTTCAAACTATAAATCAAACAATTTCAATACAGTAACATATTACACGCGTTACAAGAATAAAGCCATTTTTCTCGCAATAAAACGTGTTGAAAAATCCCGTTCAATGAGGCAGACATTAAAAAAGCCGCCGTACAGAATGCGACACAGCTAGTCTCGAGAACTGCGTAATAGTCGGAGACAGGTAGCCTCAGGAAATGACTCGGCGGTACACCGGCTTGCGGTTGCTAAACACGCGACGTGTACGCCCACCGGACTTTACAGCTGTACTATCTGTTCTGAGAGGATTTGCCCGCCATTTTAGATTTTGAAAAAAGAATATAATGCTGTTTTTTGTAAATGGTAGGTATGTGGAATATAGGTTTATTTTTAAGTGCTGGTACAGTAAATTGATGGTTTAAAATAAGAACGCCTTTTGAAATTTGTAAATGGAATTCGGAATATAATTTTTATGATACAAGTGGTGCAACATACTTAATGTAATTGCGGTGTAAGTAGCATAACGGCCAACAATAAATAATAAATTTTGGCCGTTAGATAGATTTTCCTCGATTTTAAACACAGCAAAAATAGTTGCATGTTTCCTTATTGTTTAATAGATACACCTATTAGGTACTTACATGATATCACTAACTAACGTAATTTACGTTTCACTATTACTCATGATAAAAAATAGGTAATATTATCTACTTACCATAGGTTGACGAAGCTTCTACCAAAATCATCATTTTACATAATAACTCTAACCGACTGCCTCAGAAACAACAATAAGCGTCCTCGATTTGCGATCAAAGACTAAAATCACGAAAACTATGACAACACAATGGAAACTTCCCACGACTAATGCACCACAAAAAAAACAATGGTTTTGGCAACGTTTCATACGAAATTATGACATAGATATTTCTGGAAGCAGAATTTGTAACTGGTAGTAAAAACTATTGTAGTAAGGACGCTAGGTGACTTTACGAAATTTTTACCGCCATTTAACAGGAATCTATGGTTGTAGGTAAACTTACTTATTTCGTGTAAATCTTCTGTCATAAGCATCCTGGGGGGGTTAGTCTGTACGACGACTATGAATGTCCGAACATCGCACGTATAACTGTAATAACTAATAATATGCCAAAATAATTTACTTTTTCGAATCCTGTATAGCACGGTCTAATCTTAGACTAAGTCCGAAAATAATGTTGAGTTTCATAGAGAAGAATTTTTAGAAGAGGAAATCTTCTAGCTTATACGTAGACGTTCATCGTCCGAACATTCTAATTTTGTGTCGGAAAGAGTAAACCCCCTGGGGTATGTATCTACGAATCCTGATTCGTACATATTTATGTAGTCATATTTATATTCAATGGCAGAAGTAACTGTCCGTACTATAAAGGCGCTATATGAATGGCATTCCGTTTGCCCGCTCAATCTGCTGGACAAGGATTTTGGAAGTAAAACTTGTTATTCGATGGATGAGAATTAAGTATGAAATTTTAATGACATCACCTTTAGGCACAATAGTTTATATAAGAGAACGGTAAAAAACCTAAATACTTATTTTATATTTTAATATTCATACAGCATGTGCTTTATAATTGCTTATCAAAATCATTTACAGAAAATCACTATAAAAATAGGCATGTTAATAAAACATGCCTATTTTTAATTTCATAGAAATATTATGACGTCCAACCCGATGTACCAAGAGCAATTCGTGCTAAAAACAATTTATAAAACATGTTATAATAATTTATTATGATAGACAAACGTAACGACATACAAGATTTATTAGTGTTGTGTATATAGGATCAACTAATTAAAGGAAGTTTGAATGACGCTGCACAATCGATACCATAGGGCCGCCACTATCAAGAATTTAATTTAATTTTTCTACTACAAAAATATTTATTTAATTTATTTGCCTCTATATTGTGCATACAATATAAATACACCTAAAGATAAATCAAGCAATTGTAGGTACATTTAAAGTCATGAGCGGCCTTATAATATTATCATATTAGTGAATGGGACAAAATTTCTTGAATTTACCTCAGCCGTCAGAATAACAGGATAAAAAGCTAGAGACTCGTTCAAACAGCTTTCAGTACTGACTGGAAACCACTGGGTTTCCCGCGACTTTATTTGGCCACTAGAGCAGTTACGTCACTTAAAATTTTAAAAACGATTTTGACTGGTTGGAGCGTTTTCATCTCCGTAACACAGTCTTGGTGTAAATGGACCAAAGGAGTCTACCATAAGCCTTATAAAATGAAGTTGGATCAACAGAAGGCTAGTATTAAGACGCGGCTGCCAACATGCTTATGCTGGTGGTGGCTTTAAATTCCAGGGCACGCTTCTGACTTTTCGGAATCATGACGTGTGTATTGATAGTCAATCACCACGCAATTAAACGGTGAAGGAAAACATCGTGAAGAAACCTTGCATACTGCAGCGGCACTAGGCCAGCGTGGCGGACTATATTATGACTTAAGAGGAGAGTAGACGCCGATGACCTTGCTCGAACGGGCGGCACCAAATCTCATGCACCGGCGCACGCTGGCTCACGACGTGCAAGCGAGCGCGCTGCTTTATACCTATTCATTCATTATTTCGCTGCGGACAAAACGATATATTCGTAGTGTTATTTCACTCGATGTTCCCATCAAGTACAGTTAGGAGCGGTTGACCGTAGTGTATGATTAATTCACTGACAATCGTCACAGGTATCGTGGCAGAATTGCTCGAACGCTGACTGTTAAAAGAGAAGACGCGGGTTCGGTCCCCGCACTTGTAGTTCAATTTTTGTGATTACTTATTTCATCTAAAATGTAATATTGGTATAGACATACCAATATTACATTTTAGATTTTAATATTTTTATTTTTGTTTTTCTTTTGTAATATTATAAAGAGGATAGATACATTTATATTTTTGGATTTTTATTTACAATGAAACTCAAAAATCACTGGACCAATTTAAAAAAATATTTCGATTTTCTAATGGTAATTATCCGGGATTAACAGAAGCTATATGTATATTTACCTGAAGAGGTTGAAATAAGGGTTTAAATGGAAAATAAAAATATTTAAAAAAAATTATCACGAATGGTTTTTATTTTTCATTTCCACCCTTATTTCAACTCCTTTAGCCAAACATACAGCCAATGTTACTCCAGGATAATGTTGGATTCGAATGGTGAAAGAATTTTAAGATTAAGTCGGTCGGTTAAGTAATTTTTGGGTTTATTCATAATAAACAAAAATCGAAATATTCAAAAATCTATAATACAAAAATGTAAAAATACACATGTTACAAAAATGCAAAAAATGAAATGTTTCTTTTATAAAATATTACTAGCGGCCCGGCCCGGCTTCGCCTGGGTGCAGATACTTTTTTATTTTACTCCACACCAAATACGTGTTATTTTTCGTATAAGCTCTTGTATACCTAAACATGAATTAGCTATCCTACTGTCCTGCTCAATTCCGTCCCATCCCGTCTGCTCATTCACTTCCCGATACGTCGCGTCCTTTCTCTTAATTAACCATCCCGTCTTATACCGTGCATTTATATTTCGTTCTATTAAATATGTCAGCTATCCCAGTCTTCTCCCCTACCTCCCACTCTATTATATCCAGTTTCTCTCTACTTTCTAAACACTTTATCGATTTTGATTATCCATGCAATATCCCATCCCTTATTTCACCCCCACTATGCTGTTTTTCCAAAAATATTACGCCATTACTCTTGTTAGTAATAAAGAGATGAAATATTAATTTTCGTAGAAATGCACTCACACACACACAATTAACGTAGAAACAATTATATTTAACTGGTTTTCAAGACACAGGCAACGCCTAATTTGAGAATCCCTGCAATATTCTCCATAATTATATAAAATTTTTATTTTATTCAGTTCAGTTCAGTTTTTATTTTTATGTGTTATTTTATTAAAGATTTTTCATTTTCAAGTGAAATTCTATCTTGAAAAGAAGTAAAACTTAATACATGTGATTATTTTTCCGACCCAAATATCGACCAATAGAATTGCACCATTCGACGTCACGTGGTACAACCTACATGGTATTATACTGATAATTTTTTGAAAATTTTCTCTGGTAGTTGCTATATATAAAAAACAAAACATGATCCAGTCAAATTAACCACACGTCAAACTGACAGGTTGAATTCAATTGTGAAAATTGGAGATTTTGCATGAAAATTAGTTTAAAATTAAAATTTGGGACGGAAAAATAATCCCCCGAATACCACACGAGCTTCAAAATTATCTGGCATTTCCCTCAAGGTTCCCTGCAAACAAATAAAGTCGTCAAGTTTTGACTCCTTCATTTGTTTGTAACGAACCTATCGGGAAATACCCGATAATTTTGAAGCTCTTGTGGTATTATAAGTGAATATTATTTATTTAATTGTCCTATATTTATGTAGCATCATAATATACTCTTTAGTTTACAATAAATTCCTGAACGTATGCATAAATATTTGACAATCAATTTAAATGTCAACCACTTTCATTACTGTCATTAATTTACATCTTTAAAATCTAAAATACGCCATAAATCGAATATTGTGGCTATGTGTTGTCGATTCGAAACCTTTATTTAAATACGTTATTTAATTTTAGGGAAGAGTTTACCGTATCGACGCTATGAACATTAAATCTTTGACAGTTACAAACCCATGAACATTTTGTATGGCAAAATGTTTTTTCCTTTTTTTTATACTTTCGTCAATTCAATCGAGATAAAAACTATCCCACCTTTAAGTTGGAACAAATAACACATATCTACAAAATTTCATTATAATCAGTTGAGTGGTTTAGGAGTCCATCGCGGACAAACAACGTGACACGTGAATTATATATATTAAGATAGGTTAGACATATAGATGAATTTATAAACAAAAACAATTTTATCGATGCGGGGATCGAACCTGCGGCCACATCAATCATCAAGCGATCGGTCAATCCTTCGGGCCAACAATACTTACTTCTCGGTGACCAAATTACCGGTAACTATCTATTATATTAGTGCCTATTTTGGTGTTTAAATGTTACCTACTATTTCAAATATGATCGGAACATAACAATTCATTTATTTATATGTTGGGTAGGTCTCTCATAAGTTGCATGAAATTCAATTGAAATATTAAAACATCGCACGATACTTATATTTTGCTATGTAGGTACAATATTATGATCGTTAACTTTAACAAAATAAATCTACTATTATAGTACAGTTACTTTCTACTAAGAGCATAAATAATAATTTTATAAAATATGGTAGAAGATATTTTTCAAAAAAAATATCTTCAATGATTTTTATTTTCCATTTTAACTCATGTCAACCCCTTTAGGCAAATATACAGCCTATGTTACTCCAGGATAATGTTGGAATCGGATGGTAAAAGAATTTTAAGATCGGTTGAGTAATTTTTGGTTTATTCATAATAAACAAAAATCGTAATATTCAAAAATCTAAAATACAAAAATGTAAAATATAAATGTTACAAAAATGCAAGAAATAAAATGTTTCCTATATAAAATATTGGGTTAGATAGTAGATAGATGAATTTATAAATAAAAACATTTGTTTCGATGCGGGATCGAACCCGCGGCCACACGTTTTAATTTGGCATCCAAGCAACAGCGCCACAGTTGCGGTGACGTAGTATAGTGATTTACTACGGTTAGACCGGCCGTAACCGTTCTCAATGAATGTGTCGAGCGAAATAGCAATATTAAATTTACTTTGATATTGCGAAGACAAGCGACATAGGTCCGTTTAGCACGGCGGTTCGTTCCGCACTGATTTGTTGGGCGACAGCGGGGACGTGCTCGCGATTTAGAGTATCGATAATGTGAAAAAATTCGTTAAAAATAAATGAGACAGAAATTAGAAAAAATAAAAAGAAGATCCCATCCGCCTTGCATTTCTTAATATCCTGATAATAATAAAATAATCCTAGTGCTCGTAGTTTAAGAGAAAAAACGTTGTAAATGCGAAAATAGAGGTCACTTTGCAATTTTATTTCAAGTACTTTTAATACACTTTTAAGAATTCTGAAAAGAAGGGCCCATGCTCCATATAGTGTAGATCAACATATATTTTTTTTGAAGACCTAATAATAAAGATCACCAAGAAAAAACGTTGTGAAAAAGGCCATTTCACATAGACCCCCCTCTTAACTATTCCCAATAGTACTCTCGATTGTAGAGGAGACCCATCCCCTGTAGTGGGACGTAGGTATATGGGATAATAAAGATACAGATATTATTAAGTTGTAAGCCAAGACACCCCGTGTATATCTATTGAAATATATTTGAAATTGATAACAGTGATTATCGCTCGTAAATTTAATTGCATCGTTAAGCGCATTCTACAATTCACTTACAGATATAATAATAGCGAGGTGTGAAATATTGGAGGTCAATCGTAGTTGCTTCTAAAATCAATCTGAGTTATGCGGCATTAACATGAGTAATTTGATGTTATTATTTTAACCTCTTTGATGGAAATTAAGTTGATTGCCATTGATTAAGATAAGATATTTAATTGACATTCAGCGATCACCGTCGATGACGGTAGAAACGTGGAATGGTAGAAAATAGTAGAAAAAACAGTGAACCACGTAAGCGTCGTGATTCAGGTTTCGTTTGTGTAAATTCGGTTTCCAACAGGTCGTCCTAATTATGGATAGTCTGAATTGCATTGGTTTTATCAGGTGATTTTTAAGCAGGTCATATTATTGTAAAAAGTTGGCATTTGATGTAGGTATAATAATTCCCCCACGTCCGGCAGAGATGCTCTGAGTAATCATTAGAATTAATAATATTCTTTCTTTTATACATTGATATACATTGATAGCTGTTGAGATACTGAAATACTATAAATTAGTATAATTAAATCATTTATATTATAATTGCGAAAAAAGCCCATTATTATGATTAAATACATGACGACATAAGATTTAAACACGAATAATGAAAATATTAACTCCTTAATTATAGAAGTAAATTTTGTTGTATCATTTTACAACAGTTTCTTATGTTTATAAGCAGTTTTCCGCAATATTTTTTTTACATTTCAACACAAAAATGGTGCCGAAACACGTTCCGCCTTATTACAAAACGTGGTTTATCTAAAAACTTTAGTTTAAATCGCAATAAACTATGGTTTATATGAAATTCATATTACAAAAAGTGGTTTAACGATAAACCATGGCCTTTTTTATGGTTTATCGCTAAACCAGACCGCCCCCTAGGTTACGGTGGTCTAAATCGTAAACTTCCAACTATTTATTTTGGATTTAGTGTCTATTTCATCGTATTATGTTACTTTTACTCTAAAATTCATATTAATATGACGAATTTGTTCGTTATTAAGGATTTCGAAGCGTTTGAGCGATTAAAAACGTCATGTCGGCCCAACAAAAGACGTCTACGCGTCAAACCCTGTTTTAATTTTTTCCAATAAAAATATACGCATAAGGATAGGTTTACCAAACATATTGCAATGTCCATATAATAATGTTGGTTTACTCACTTTTTTCTCACTACTCAAATTCATAGACCATTTTTCATTTTGTAGGTCCACCACAACACGATATTATTAAATTAGATTACTATGTAATTACCTAAGCGATAATTATTTTATATCACTTCACTTCACATACATCGTTGACTAAATAGTAAATGCATTCCAATGCTAAATGAACTTATTTTAACTCGCGATAGTTTTGTTTATTGTTATGGTTTCTTGTAACGCGCCAGAATGTTACGTTCCATCACACGTGTTTGGATGTGTGACTAGCTAATATAACATGAAACAAATGAAAAAATTTTTTTTTATTATACTCGATATACCAACCAATATTCACATTCTAGCAAAATGTCCAACCCTCAATAGGTCCAATACGCCTAAACATTATTTAATCATTAAAATTTTATTAAAACGCATTCTTTTCTGTGGATATGGAACGTTGCGATGGAATGATATCATGTTGAACGAATATTATTTGTATTAATCTGTGGTTGGTGTATAAACTACGGTTCAAAAGAATGAACCAAGGGAACCACGGTTTATTTATGTTTTGTAATACAAGTAAATTTAAACCATGGTTCTACAGATTAGACTGGTTTTGCTAGACTAGGTTTAAACCAAGGTTTATTTCGCTTTTTGTAATAAGACCGGTTATGATCAAAATAAATCAAATCAATTGGATAATTGGTTGACAACCGTGTAGATGCTGTATAACATCACCAAGTCTCTGGCCGAAAAAATCTAAAAAAGTAAATAAAGGATTTTAAAAATAGAACAAAAACATAACTAATTAGCAGGCTTACAAATTCATAGACTACGTACAATGCGACATGATGTAATTTACAGCCATATTGACTTGCAATCAACATCTATTCACACCGATGGTATATTCAAAGTTAAAATGAATTAATGCGTAATATTCATTTTCACATAGACGTATCAGAAACATTGCGTAATCGTTAATTATTTTTATGTTATGTAATTGACGCTGCAATTGTAACGCATCATACTTGGTGAATATATAAAAAAATATGGAGATAGATAAACTTTTATCCATATTCTCTCTATTAGAGTAATACATCGCGGCGCGACGTTGCACCTCCAGGTCGACTGGAAGTACACCCGCTAGGACAGGCAAAGCTTCGGTACTAACAGTTCTATATGCCTTGCACAAGAATATCAACGCCAAACGTTGGCTCTGGAGCAGTTTTCTTCGCACAGCACCGATAGTAGCCCTATCAGCCCATACGGGAGATCCATAACAGATACATCCTAAGTAAGTTGCTCCATAGATGATTTTTAGTGTATTGAAAGATAGCCCCCACGTTGATTTTGATATTCTTGTCAAAGCAAAAAGTTCCTTTTCGACTTTTCCCCGACGTTCTTAATATGTTCAAGAAAGGAAAAATTCCTTTCTAAAATTAAACCAAGGTAACAAACCGATTCCTTTTTTTTAACATTAATATTATTAAATTTAATTTGCGGCTGTGATTTTAAAGTTCCTTTCAGAAGTAATTGGAACGTTTTTTGTGGTGCAAAGGTTAAGCGATTTCGATGACCCCAATCACATATTAGTTTTAAACACGCGTCCGACATAATTTCTAATCCCGACCTATTATTGGACTCTATAAGCAAGAGGCCGTCGTCCGCATATCCGATCAAGGAACACCCTGACGGCAAGGGAATTGCAAGAAAATCGTCGAACCCTAAATTCCACAAATAAGGACCTAAAACCGAACCTTGTGGACAGCCCATCGTATGTGGTGTCGACACAGCATAGTGTCCAAGTTTAAGTTTTGTTGTTCCGTGCGAGAAATACGAGTAAATAAGTGAATATATATTTTTAAAGCAACCTCGTAATTTCAACTTAAGAAGCAGCATCGGCCACCAAGCGTTGTCGAAAGCACCGGATATGTCCAGGAAAATACCGAGTACATATTTGCGCGCCGATGTACTTACAGCTCTTCTAACCGATATTGCCGCGTCGATAGTTGACTTACCCGTTGTAAATCCGAACTGCTTTTCGTGAAACTTTGGTCCACCCGGTAGCAATCGAGGGACGATAAGACGTTCTAAAAGTTTACCTAGAGACGATAAGAGTGTAATAGGTCTATACGACTTAGGATCATGTGGAGATTTATCGCCACCCTTGAGTATTATACGAATGAAACCGGTACGCCATACCCGCGGAAATTAATGTTTGTATGTTGGCACTTGGCAACCCTGCCGGCAGTTTTCCCGCCATTGTCGCTGACATCTGACCGCGGCTGCATGCGCAATGCGTGGCGCGACCCGCTCCTTACTTTACATACAATGTGAAAAAATCGTCCGCCAATGAATGTCGTAAACATTAACGCAAAAACGGTTGTTTAATGCTCTATATAAATATTTAATGGACGGAGTAGAAACTTATTTTCTATGTGTCGGACGTGTTAAATAATATTTAACAATGACTCGCTGTTTTTTGTAAAGAAAAATATGAAAGTGTTTTTCTCCGACAAAGCTAAGGTCATATGAAACGTACGGCGTAAATTATACTAACGAAACATATCTCATTGTCATTCGCAAAAAGTTTTAATGTGACGGAACAAATTACTTAAAAAAATATTGTAGTTTATAACATTGAATACAATTTTGCAACAAAAAAATTATGTGCTTCAAAATCTTTATGCATTTCAAAGTGGCCGTTTGCACGTGTGCATAAATAAAATGTAATATGAGTTCGCAATATTTTATCATGTGTAAAATTGGGGGTTATAAAACGGCATATTGTTAACAAATAATTATTAATACTGACGTATTTACGTCTAATAAAGGTGTAACAAAGTAGCTTCGTATAAGTAACTATATTAACATATGATCCTGCCAACATATAATTACAGATTGTAAATTCATATGCCGTTTATAGAACATTAAAATATACAATTTAAGTGCTTGAGACATAGTTTAGACTGCGCAATGTTCTTACTAAATTGATCCGTCTAGAATCTAGATAAATAGACAATACAATTCATTGGCCAATACCGCAAAAGAATACTAACGACATGGTTTGAAAAATCTTGTACATTTTGCGCTATTTTCCACCTGAGTTAGGTGAATTGGGACATTACTCTGAAAATCCGAAACGAAGTTCGAATCTTCGGATTATCGAAGTTTATGACGATACGAATGTACCTACATATACTTATGGTCGTTATTGACTTATGGTCGTAACCATAGACTTATGGTTACGATGTACGTTATACGAATCCGAACATTTACAAAGTAGGTACATTCGTATCGTCATAAATTTCGATCGTCCAAAGATTCGAACTTTGTTTCGGATTTTCGGAGTAGGCCTCCTGACACGTGGGGGAAGTCCCCTGTATCTATAAAAACTAAATTTATTACTGATCTATGGTATATTTAATACCTTTGGCAGCCATTTAAAACTATGTCAACAGTGTTGACCTATTTTTTTTAATACATGGTAGAGACAAAGCCTCTGGAAATATTATTTTATACACACACTTGTCTCGGTGTGTGAATTGAACCCGCATCCCATTGTTTCACTATTGGCGTCTAACCTACTGTGCTATAGAGGGTGTTGATTATTCGAAAATTTTATATAGGTACTCAATAGTACAATATTTTGTATAAAAAGTTAATTTGATTGTACACCAACGCCATCCCCAATCAATGAATGGAAAGATTTTATTTATTCTTAAAATATTGTAAATCTTAAAATATAGTAAAAAAACTTGTTTACGCTTGCCAGTCAAGTAATTGTTTATTATTTTTTGTCGTTACTAAATAATAGTTATACCTATTATAACTTTAACTTTGCCGAGGCGAGCGTCTATTTTGGTTAGGTTGTTCATATTGGCGGATAATAAAAAGCACAAAGTTATCTAATGATTTATTTCGAGAAATATCCAAGACAAATGCTTAAAATGTTATAAGCTTTAAGTAAGACTTGATGGTAATATTATGCATATTTATCACTGTGTCTTGTGTTTCAAAATCACATCTTTATAAACAAACCAGCTCTAATATTAACACAACACGCGATGTATGAATTATTACGACGATTTTTTACAAAACATTAGTGTCTGTATAATGTCTGATAAAAAATCTTCAATAACAACGCATTATGCAACATCCTAAAACATTACATTGTATAACTGTTTCTTTCTCTCCAATAATCATTAAAGAGCGAAAGAAACAAAGGTCAATACTTTTTTTATTCACAAAAACGGCAAGCAAAAACATTTTACAATTTTATTGCACTTTTCCCTGTCACGAGCAAAATATATTTGGCCGCCATGTTGTGCTGTAACGAAAACAGTCAGCTGATTGGCTGAGCCGGTGGAGTGCCTAATCACTGGACGCTGTGATTGGTGGAGGAGTATCCGACCCAGTTTGAAATTAGAACCCAGCGGATCGTGTTCGGGAGGGAGCTGAAACTGTGAATGCCGAATGTCGTTTATTGTTTACAGAAAGGGTACAATTTTAATTGGACGCTCTCTGCGATGTAGGAGGCGTAAATCTAATAGCAATGAAAATCCCGGGGTTCCAACTCCAACTGGATATTTGTATTTTTTCCACATTTGTAAGTTTTCATAGACCTTAAAAGTCCTTCGTGGTTTCTGATAGCTATACTTACTTTACATAAGATCAAGATTTTGTGTACCTATGTAAAAATTCTTTATAATTATGGTTTATCAGGCAAATATATTTTTTGTCTTTGACAATAAACCGGACGACTCCAATTCGAAAATATATATATTTAGTAAAATGTTTTTCACTTTTGAAAATATTATAAAACAGAGGCAAAAATACAATTTGAAGTTCACTACACGCTGTAAAATAACAAAATCACAGCTAACACGTAACATCAAGAATCCGGTTACCGAAGGGCTTTCAAAACAAACGGCGGGACCATCATCATACGATAATTTGACTCACGCACGTGTAAATTGGTCAATTTTGTGGAGGGTAAACGCGCCTGTCGTCGACAACGAACAACAGTGGTTGTTGGTTTTGTGGTTAATCAAATGAGCGTGATTATACAAAAATGTTTACAATTTTATAAGCAGGAGGAATTGGCAGATGATTTTGAGAGATTTTTAGTTATCCAAGTAATATATTTTACCCTTAAACCGCTTAGCGTTAGATTAACTTACAATATAAAAAAGATCTCCGATCTATTTTTTTTTTTTGTTTTACCAACTGTAAGTATTACTATTTCATTTACGTTATGTTTTAACTGTTATAATACGTCTTCCTTCTGGATACGACACTTTCCTCAAATTTTACTGTAATGACCTATTACGAGTAGTGTCAGCCCATATAGTTACATCCCACTACACATGAAGATCCTCCTCTACAATCGGGAGTACGATTGAGAGTGGTTAGGCTACCACGCTGCCCTAGTGTAGGTTGGCGGAGTTTTACATACCATTGTAATTCTTCTGAATCGCTATGGTATGCAGGTTTCCTCAACATGTTTTCCGTCACCGTTTTAGTGTGTGGTGTTTGACTATCAATACATAAATGACTCCGCAAAGTCAGAGATGCCCAGGGATTTAAAACTTTGACCACGCGCGTCTTACCAACAGGCTACCACGCATTTCTGATCTATAATATGTTAAAAAAGGATGGATTTTAGAAACGATCACACTATGAAAGTAATTTTCCAAACATTTCTATAAATTTAAAGTGTAGTGTCCACGAAAGTAACATTTCCCTTACACAATCAACGCCATCACGGTCATAACGTGAATATTAAAACTTTACAAAATAACTGTAATATTTGACGTACAATTAACGGATTACCGATGATTTTCTATTATAGGCATATGGCCTGCGCCATCGGATCGCGTGACATCCGCCTTTGTGTCCGATATTAAACGTTTACCTTATTTGTAAAGGTGTTTTTGGTCTTTAACAGCATTTGCCAAATGTATTTATAGCTAATAGGTATAAGTACAAGATGGCGAAAATAAGGAACTATTACTAAAACATACATACATATATAAACTCACGCCTTTTTCCCAGAAGGGGTAGGCAGAGGTACCAGGACACCCACGTTTTGCTTTGTGTATTCCGTCCCCTCGTGTGTAGTGCCGTAGTGTCTTCACACTAGGCATCTTAGCAGGCCGGCATAATTGTATCGAATGTCATGGGACTGCCGTCTGATGCTATTCGATACTCTGCCTGGACAGCATTTGCGCTTACTATCAGGCGCAGTGTCGTCATTATGCCGGGCCAGTGTAGAAAAAATGTATGGACATGTATAATATATATGTATAATGTACATACATACATACATAAACTCCCGCCTTTTTCCCAGAAGGGGTAGGCAGAGGTGCCAGGGCACCTACATTTCGCCTTGAATGTTCCGTCCCACGATGTTATAGGTGGCGAGCCTAAAGCCATCTCGGGCGCAAATTCCTGACTCTGGGATGATAATGAATAGAAAAATCCAATATCACTTTGTCCAACCCGGGATTCGAACTTGAGACCTTAGCTTTGTACCGTACCGTAGTACAACTACGCCACCGAGGCAGTCAATATAATGTGCATTATTCTAAGATTATTGCATATAAAATGTGTATTATTCTATGATTCACAATTCACAATACACAGGTTATGTAATATAATATATCTAATAATAAGCTAATATTTCTTCACATTCCTATTCAATCAATTAGTAATAAAAATACAGTTTTTAGTGTTTATTTATTTAAACAAACACTAGATTGTAGTGGAGCAAACACAAGATAGTATTTATAACTTGTCATAATTTCAAGTGTTTGCCTATTGTGTTATCAAAACAATTCGAATGAGAAATAATATGTATAAATATCAGTATAAATACCGGGTATCTCAAGACTGCTACCGAAAACGAAGCCGGGTGGTAGTTTTAGTGACTACAAACACAATGCAACTAAAAATTTCGCGCGCGACAATTATTTTATATGATTTTTTAAATATCGTCATTTTTGGGTGGTAAATCCATAGTTTTTGCTAAAATAATAATTTAAACACTTTTATACCTTAGATTATTTATAAATAAAAGAGTATACACTATTAGTTTAGGAAAAAATGTATTTACCACCCAAATATGGTCACAAGAAAAAAATAACAAAAAAAATTATCGCTTTTTTTTCAAATTTTTTTGTTGCATTGTGCCTGAAGTCGCTTATACTACCACCCGGCTTCGTTTTCGGTAGCAGTTTTGATATACCCTGTATAATGAAAGGTCATACATATTTGCACAGATAGTTTGGATAGTTACCAAAGTAACGATCACTTCCCTATTATCAAAATTAAATAACGTTTTTACTAGTTTTATGATTTCTATAAGATTGAAAGAGGTTTTGTATGTATTCACGTTGACCTAATATGGAGTGTTGGGTTTAACTTGAATTATTTATTATATAGTCTTTTAAATAGTAAGCACTAAGCGTCATATCTGTCCATCATTGCACGAAACTGCGATGCATTCTTTAGGACGAGACATTAGGTTTTAGTCTTAATATTAGTACCTAATCACTACTATATCCCACAAACCTGAAAACGAAATTGTTCACACATGATTGTCAATGGTAGAAATAGGTAAAGATACAGACTTTGATTTAAAAAGTAAGGATAGGTTCTTCAGTACATTTAAAGAGTTAAAATAGCCCAAATATAGATAATATTTAATCTTAATATTATTCTGTTCTGTATCAGCCCATATACGTCCCACTGCAGGGCACGGGCCTCCTCTACAATCGACAGTACGATTGAGAGTGGTTAGGCCATATAGTCCACCACGCTGGCCTAGTGCGGGTTGGCGGACTTACATACCATAGAAATTTTTATAAATTGGCTATGGTATGCAGGTTTCCTCACGATGTTTTCCTTCACCGTTTTAGTGCGTGGTGATTGACTATCAAAACACACATGACTCCGAAAAGTCAGAGGTGTGCCCTGGGATTCGAACCCGCGACCACCGTGAACATGTTGGCAGTCGCGTCTAGTCCGTTTACCAACAGGCCACCACGCACTTAATATTATAGATTTCGACTAAATAGTGACAAGAGTGATATATTTTTTTATTAAACTTTCTGTCATAATTCAAGCAAGCATTTTCAAAATCGTTGCGAGCGTCAACTAATTTCAGTAACGCTCCACTAGAGACACCACTTACGTCGCCTGGGAACACTGTAAGCGCTTTCTGCCCCGTCCATATCATGTCATTGGATACAGACGGCTTATTGCAGGCCTAAGGACCATGTAGGTAGTAATAATTTATACTAATTGCACCTAACTATTTGATTCTTTTACTGTATTCATTTTCATTAAATTGTATTGCATTTTAAAGTTATTCGCTTGGTTTTGTGATTGGATTTGGCAATGAACCATCAAGTAAAATGTACAAACTAAAAGACATGCAATGACTTCATACAGCAATGATAATTTTTTTGCTCGTTGCGCCATTGTCGCGAAGGTTACTTTTCGTGCAAATTTGCAAAAATAATAACCATGTTTTTGTTTGTAAAGTAAGATTGCGCATGTCATAACTAAGTGTTGGTTCAAGAATAGCTAATGAAAAACTAATGAGAATTATTTGTACAATACTGAATAGTCTGAACTTTATAACCTGCGTCATACAAGCAACATCAATTTTTTTATTGCATTGTATGGAGAGACGAACATGCCGTTCGCCTGAAGGTAAGCGCTACAACTGATGAACAGTAGCAAAACCAAAAAACACCTTGAATTACAAAACAATGCTTGGCATTAAACTGCGCTCACCTTGAGACATAAGATGTTAAGTCTAGATATGTCCATTAGCTACTCTGGCTACAATATCCTTCAAACCGAAACACAACAGTGCATTTACACTGCTGTTTGGCGGGAGAAATAGACAAGTAAATACGTATAGTTTAAGTCTAATTTGTATTATCTTGTTCCAGGTGATAGGAGAGCGAGAATATGCAGTGAGGCCGACGAGACGGCCCTCCGAGGAACTACAGACAGGACAGCCTCTCGACGTGGTAGTACAACAGGTAATAATAATATAGTAATACATTGCTGTTTATGTTAGTAGTGGCATGTGATTTGGCGAATGAATAGCTCAATGGATGGAGTATGTGGTGGAATAGTCGGGTTCATTAGGGTACAAGGTATTAAACAAGAAATTGGACATACCATTACTGCATCTTCTTTTTAACAAAAAAAAAACTGACACACCTGATAGAAAACCTATGACTGTATAATAAACTAGCTGTGCCCGCGACTTCGTCCGCGTGGAATTTAATAAAAAAGTTAATTAGTTTATTTAGTTTTTTTTTGTTTTTGCATTTTTATTTAATAATAATATAAAAATTATTGATTCGTTGGTGGGAGAAGTGGTGGGAGGCGCCCAACGTGACGGCCCAGTGGTGGCATGCGCGTGAGCTGCGCGCGGTACTGGACAGTACTTGGGCATTGCAACATTACTTTATTTTTCTTAAATAAATGTAGCCTAAGTTACTCCTTGTTATATCAGCTACCTGACAAAAAAAGTCCCGTCAAAATCGGTCCAGCCATTTCAGAGATTAGCCGGAACAAACAGACAGACAGACAGATAGACAGACGGACAGACAGACGAAAAAAAATCTAAGGTCATTTTCGTTATAGGTATCGTGTAGGTATATAACGATATGAAGTGGGACATTTTTATTTATTTTCAATTTATAAACAGACACTTCAATTTTATTTATATGTATAGACTAGCTGTGCCCGCGACTTCGTCCGCGTGGAATTTAACAAAAACTTTTTTGTCTATAGTACTAAAAGAACTTTCCTAAAATAAATGTAGCCTAAGTTACTCCTTATTATATCAGTTACCTGACAAAAAAAGTCTCGTCGAAATCAGTCCAGCCATTTCAGAGATTAGCCGGAACAAACAGACAGAAAATAACTTTTCTAAAATAAATGTAGCCTAAGTTACTCCTTGTTATATCAGCTACCTGACAAAAAAAGTCCCGTCAAAATCGGTCCAGCCATTTCAGAGATTAGCCGGAACAAACAGACAGACAGACAGACAAAAAAAATTTAATATCATTTTCGGCACAGGTATCGTGTATATAACGATATGTAGTAGGACATTTTTTTTTTATTTTCACTCTTACAACAGACACTTCAATTTTATTTATATGTAGTATAGATAACATCGTATAATTTTATTATTAATTGAAATTACTTGTCCCTTTAGACCATGCAAAAAAATATATAAAATAATGGAATTGTAAAAAATAATTTATACACTATTATAAATTTTACAATTACTCGTAATTTAAGACATTGAAAAACGCGGAAAGCTCTCAAGGATTTTTCTGTAAAAGGGACGGGCGTAATAAATCATTATCTATGAAAAATTTAAATAAAGTCGGACAACAAAATAACTTTAATTAAATAATTACTTAATAGGTAACAAATCAAATTATGTCAATTTATATTTAATTGGTAAATGGAACTTTTATAATTTTGGTGGTATCCCTGAAAAAAACATAAGCAAATAATTGCCAAGGTCCCTTCTATGTTTACATATTTAATCAGTCTACTCATGAAATAAAGAAGACATTTAAAACCAAAATATTATCTATAAATCGATGAAACGAGAGGCCCCGGGTTCAATTCCCACACCGACACAAATATTTGTGAGGCCTACAAGTATATGTCCTGGGTCTAGGTGTTTGATAGACCAAAAAGTCTCTCGTAGTTTTTGATACCCACAACACAAGGTTTAACTGATTTTAATGTGGGATCAGGACTATGTATGTCTGTTGGGTGTATTCATTTATTTATTATTATACGTGGTACTTGGTAGGATATTCTACCCGCCTTGACAGCGACCGCCTACGTAATTATGGAAACTTGCTGGTGTCAGAAGGATTCAGCTTGTATATATATCCGATTTTTATCTTTGATGATCTCAGGATCCGATTTAATCGTTTTCATAAAAACTGGCTTAAATGAAGCAATTCATAGTGCAGAATTATATTTACCGGGCTACCAAATCCTGCGATGCGATAGGATGGATGGACGCAAGCAGGCAGGCGTACTTTTGGTTGCTACACCTCGGTTCGAGTTGCGAAAAGTCGGTATGCCGGATAATATTAATAAATAATAATAGATTTGAATTGATCTGTGCGACCGTTTATGTTCAAAATAGGTTTTTATTTACTTGTTGTACCGTATATCATATATTCCTCCGCGATCTGACAACGAATATATGATAATGTTTAGCATATTAGAAAAACTATCTTAAAAATATTCCAGCAATTTAATCATATTAGGAGACTGTAACTTGCATTAATATTATAACTATGTTATGATTTGCATATTAAATACAAATATTTACATTTATTACAAATTTTAAGAATACAATATTCCAAATATATCTATAAATAAAATGAACGTTATGGCTTCCTCCTCCCTCCTAAATTGTTGCCGTGCATAACATTGTACTTTTTTATAAAATTGTAACATCTTTATAACATGTGGTGTGCAATAAAGATATTGAGTATTGAGTATGATTTCGCGTAGGGCAGCATAAATTGTCGGTTACACTTACCTACCATAAAGTTCATTGCAATCACTGCCGTGCCACGATAAAAAGACAAAAAATTGACAGCTGTCCAATCGAGGTAACATTAGCCCAACATAAATCCATTTACAGTATGACCAAAATATATAATTTATCAGTTATTTCAATGACAGAAATCACTGGTCCAAAATCAGGTACCTACTTAGCTTAGCTTATAATTACCACTTGCAATCTGAGTTTTATATCTGACCTCGGATAAATTGAAAACTTTTTGCTACTGTGTCGAAATTCCTCGCGTGATGAATTAAAAACAAAATGATTTATACAAGCAATCGTTCGCATTACAATATTTACACCTGTGTATAGATTTATTTCTTGATTTATTAGTTTATTAATTTATGTTGTAGTTATTTGGAACGAACGGTTTGATGAAAGTCAATGGTAATTAAAACCGTTTAAGTATTTATTGTAAGTGCTTGGTGGCCTGTTGATAAACGGATCAGACGCAGCTGCCATCATGCTCAGGGTGGTCGCGGCTTCAAATCCCAAGGCGTACCTCTGACTTTTCTGAGTCATGTGTGTATTGATAGTCATTCACCACGCATTTTAACGGTGAAGGAAAACATCGTGGGGAGAAATATACTATACTGAATTTGTAAGAATTTCTATAGCATGTAAAGTCCGCCAACCTGCACTAGGCCAACATGGTGGACTGTTTGGCCTAACCACTCACCAGTACAGTTACATGAAACATAAAAAATATAGTATAATATAACTTCTCCATCAAAATATAGTTTATGACTCGTATAAGTATGCGACTGGTTCGGTGCGTCGACCCCGTCTCTTTTATTTCGAACGTAGTATGAAAGTGTTCATAAACAACATTCGAATGTGTTATGTAATTCAGGATGTTACGTGTTCCAAACTTAAAAAGGAATCTTCGGTTCTGTAGTGTCGATGTGCAACCTCTTTGCTTGTGGGTGATACTGGCATTTTTATTAAAAGATAAAAATGTGGTATGCTGTACCATATTCATATAGTCCGTTAGTTACTTTTTGATTATAGGTAGTTACTAGTTGCCAAGAAAAATCCGAGGATATTCCGTCAATTTCACAAATGAAAACTAAGTATCGAGTAACTATGTGCTGATAGTGAATGACATAAGAAATTGAACGAATCATTCGTCAATATTACGTTAATGTGTAGGAAAGTCTGAAGAAAGTGCCTAAAATGAACAAATTAATTATTAAATATAATTCCGTAGTAAAATATCCCTTTCTCACCCTAAAGTGTAAACTTATTTTTCCTAAAAAATATAAAAATGGAGGTTGTGAATTGAACTTTACTTTACCAAGTAAATACGCTAATTGGTAGACGATATGGCCAGTTAGGTACTGATTAGTGTAATCATATATTAATACTAAGTAATGTTACATTCGCCTCGTGAAATTGACATATTGTGATGTTGTGGGCGACTTTAACTGATGAATAAACTTGATTGCCACGGTGTTGTAGTTGCACAACGGTTCGGTTGCAATCTCGGGTTCGAAACCCGGGTCTGGCAAAGTCATAATGGTTGTTAATCATTATCAGCCCAGAGTCAGGAATTTCTGCCGGATATAACGAAAGTATTGCCCCCTATCACATTGTGAGATGGAACATAAGTTGAAGCTTGGATCTCTGCCTACCCCTTCTTCTCAATCATCACGCATTATAAAGGTGAAAGTAACCGAATCGGATGGTAGATCAAAAATTGACTGAATCTAAATTATGTTGAACATTTTAATGGGTGCAATAAATCATTTTCATTTCATTTTTGAAAACATTGTGAGGAAACATGAACCATGGCGATTTGTTAGAATTCATATAGTATGTAAAGTCTACTAACCCGCATTAAGTCTGCTTGGTGGACTTTATTGAAATGGTTTCTTATATTTACCTACATGAATGTTACACATTGCAATAAAACCTTACAGCTTTCGTGGTCCACAGACCGCCCCGTAACCAAAAATTAAACCAAATCCGCGATCAATTCCGTAAAATATTTTTATTTCAATGGACTTTAATGTCTTAACTCCTCTCAATCGTATCGTAGAGGAGGGCCGTGATCTGCAGTTAGACATCTAGCTGATAGAGTACTTAAGAAACTACAGATGCTTAACTGACGAAACGTATTAAATTTCAATGAAGCTATGCTTCACTCGAGATGTATGAACGCACGTGTCGACCATTCAAGGCATTAGTATGCACCACACACTCGTTGCCAACTTAACTGTCCAACACCTGGTTCTATAACCCGGCTAAATTGAATAGCTCTTTGGGGTTCAAAGAGAAAATCTTTATAATAATTCCTGGTGTATTAACCGGATAAATTAAATGACTCCTTGGGATTTTATGGAAAAAATCTTTATATTAATTTCTGGCATATTACGAGTATAAATAGCTCCTTGGAGTTCAAAGAGAAAATCTATATAATAATCACTGGTTATAGACCAGTTAAATTGAATAGCTCCTTGGGATTCAAAGGGAAAATCTTTATAATTCCTGGTCTATTAGAGAGATTCGTCTGAAATGTTGTATTTTTGATTTGTTTTAGTTAGCAACACGACTTAAACCATTTCTATGAAACATAAAGTTGCGTTATTTGTAAATATCATTGCTCAGTTTAATAAAAAAACACAGCAACCTTTGAATGAGTCACAAATTAGTTTATTCAAATGCTTTACTATTTTATTCAATGATAGTCGATTCATTACCGGTTACTATCTGTACCATGAATTATTAAGGTATCACTGACTAGGACTATGTTCTTATTTATTTATTTATTCTTAACTGCACAAAAAAGGATAAACACTTAAATATAATACAAATGAAAAAAAGTACAGATGGCGGTCTTATCCCTCTTGATTGTTATTTGACAGACCAATGCGTTGGTTAGACAACGCCAGTTAAACGAGAGGCCACGGATTCGATCCCCGCACCCTGAGAAATGTTCATGCGGGTATAAATATTTCTTCCGGGTCTAGGTGTTTGTGAGACCGGAAAGTCCCTCGCAGTTCCTGATAACCACGACACAAGATTCGATCTTACTGGGCTCAGGACTACGTATGTGACTGTTGGGTGTTATTTATTTATTTATTAATACTCCCAAATTACTTCCAACTGTCAGTAAATCACTTCATAAAACCAAGTTGAAAATGTTATCACCAATTTGCTCTGGAATCAAAATTGCAGGAAGTAACAGCGAACTGGATATTTTTTAGCCCTTGATTGCATCCCGCCGCTTTCCCGGTAATAACGGGATCACAGTACGAAAATCTGGACCAATTATTTTTTTTATCCCGACTCGGCGAACTCATTACATCACACCTGATGTTAAGTGCTATATCGTGCAGGTATTTTTCAGGAATAATGAGAGTATTCATTTTAATTAGCTTTGCGGGTAATTAACACCTCAGTCCGACCTGTGAATTCGAAAGTTATAGTCTTTGAAATGTCAGGAAGGGTAAAATAAAAATTCTGGAGACAAAGTCAGTAGTGTTGAGTAGGACATGACTTGAAAAAGAGTTTGTAAGAGTAGCCTCATTTTTTTATTGAGCCAGTACAATGTCCCACTTCAATTGAAGTGAGGCGTACTGACGCTTATATGTGGGTCATAACTTTGCCTCACGGCTCACGCCAATGAAATGACATTACAGACCAAGTAGTACACGAAATATGAAGTAGTACACATTAAAAAGTTGAGCCACTCTTACATTTTGACGTCAAAAATGTACTGCCTCTTGTATGTCCTACTCAACACTAAAAGTCAGTTACAAAAATGTTTTTGTTTTGTTAATTCCAATGTGTTACATTCGCGTAAACAAAGAAATTATTAACAAAAATTTTAAATATGTAATTTCTGACAAAAAATATATGAATGAAAATTACAATTTTATTTGAATCCCTATAATATACATAAATTAGTTTCAAGTATTTATCTACCTCTCGGTTCGTAACTTACTTTTCCCTAGAGAAGAACCGACAAGAAATTTTAGCGTTGCTTTTTTCAAAACCATTTTATGAAACAGCAAATAACATAGGATTTAAGTACAGTACTGCATTTTCTATTTCTATGCGAAAGTCGATGGCATTCTAAGACTTATGGTACTTGCAATTACCCATAATAAAACACAGTAATAAGGAATTTTATACTATTGGTTTTATACGTCAATTCAAGCGAACGATCTTCCTAGATGAGATTTCCTGTTGAGATTATGCAGAAATCCACAATGTTGTCAAATATGGATGTTAATAATTACCTATAATATTGTTGGTTGCTGGAAACTATGGTTTAAAACCACATTACAATAATTATTTTGATAGTAAAATTAACAATGATAATATCATTAAGGTATTATACTAGAGCGGACATCGGGAACATGTGTGCACACACACACGCACCATACGCAGAGATTATATTGAATTGTGTGGGTACACATTGAAGCGAGAGAGAAGATATGTTACTTCGTAGGCGTGACAGAGACAGAAATACAATGTACCCTTCATTTCGTTACAAATATTTTATTTGCAGTGTCCCCTCTAGTATATTATCTCAATGGTTAATATTAAAAACATTCATACTGTACCTATTGCGCCAAAAGAATTCAAATCAAAATTCCTTGAATTGCAGGTTAATTCAGACATGACAGTTCATTCATCCCCAATCAAATGACATAGGAATAAACAGTTATGGACATTTTTATATTCAGCATTTTCAACAAATCTATATTAATATATTTTTTTATATTTGTTTCGAAACAGGCAGAAGTCTCCAAGTCCATTTGGCCACTACAAAATTGTAACAAATTTGAACACCCAATATTGAACATTGTTTTATATTTAAAGCTACACAATTTTTCACTTATTTATTTTCCTTTGTTTCTTTGATATCAAGCGACTTGTAACCTGTAGACATAGTTACTGCAATCCGCAATTATTCACAAAAACAAGTTTAAAAAAGCCCTCTTAATTCCCGCCAAATATTTAGGCTTAATCATCTACATTTAAATTGAAAAAATTGTGGGTAGTTGTTTAGGCCAGTGGAAAAATTTTTGCTCTGTTATTTTTATTGATTTTAAAATATATACAATAGTTTATTATTCACTTTTAATGTACAATATTATCATTTAAACTGTCTACCTGCCGGTGTTAGTGTTGAATCCTTGACTTTTCTCCTTCATCTGTCACACCACTTCACCTGTTTGCACCACAACACCTGTTTGCTTCTTCACTGCACTATCACATTATGGAGTCAGGACTTAAAGCATCCATCGAAGAACTGAAGACCGAATTCCACCAAAGGATGGCAGCCTTTGAATCTGACCTCAATAAATCTTCACGGAATGCATCAGTAACAAGCTCCACAGATTTGGCTGCCGAGTTTACTACCTTTAGAGCTTTCATTACTCAGGCTCTCAGTCTCATCCAGCAGCAAGTAGAAACTTTATCGTACACCGTGGATACTATTGAAATGCAGAGACGTCGAAAGATCTTACTGTTTCACGGAGTTGCTGAAGTGGAAAATGAAGATTCTTCACAGATTGTGGTGGATATAGTGAAGCAACGCTTGGGAATCACCGACTTCGCTGTTGGCGACATACAACGAAGCCACAGAATGGGCCGTTCTTCATCCTCTAAAAAACCTCGCCCCATGCTTGTCAAGCTACAAGATGCAGCGATGCGGGACAAGCTATGGTTTGGCAAGACAAAGTTGAAGGGCTCTGGTATTACCTTCTCGGAGTTCCTCACCAAATCCAGGCACGACATATTTATGGCGGCGCGAGAAAAATTCGGTGTGAATAATTCTTGGACGCGGGATGGTAATGTCTTCGTCATCAGTTCGGGCGTCCGGCATCGCGTGGTGTCGCTCACTCTGCTTGGCCAGATTGCTGTGGACACCCCTGCAAAGCCCAGCCCAGCGAAAAAAGCCATAGCCGTGCCCAAAACACGACGGGGTGTTGCTTCCAGGAAGTGAAGTGTGGGTTTTTATTTTATTTTATTTTATTCTATATCGCTTGACCAGTCCAGGTAACATGTCTTTTTTAGTTAAAACTCTTTTTTGTTTTTATTTTCTGTTACTACTAATAATCCTATTAAAGTCACCCTCATAATATCTATAAGATAATAAGTTTGTTGTTGATTGTCATAACATCAAAACATAACCTATTATGACATATGTCACTTCTTGACAGCGTTTAGTTATTCCTAATTTTTGTTTAATTCACATGCGGTAACTTTGTACTCGTAATTATTTGCCTGGACTGGAAGTGTTTATAATTTTGATTCAACTTTTTAAATGTAATTCCGTTTTTATGTATATCTTTTTCTTTTAGATTAATTTTGTAACTCACATTGTTCTTAGTTGTACTTATTAATTATTCATGTTTACTTTTATCTAAATAATGACAGTGTTTTTGTTAACACAACCGGCAGATGGATGATTTTTATTGTTTTATTATTATTATTTTTTGTGTCATTTCGTCAGATTATACTTTTGCAACTTCTCATATTTATTATATTATAGTTATAACTTTATTTTTAGTTTAGGATTTTACTTATACCTATTATTATTATATTTCTGTAGTTACCTATTGCGATGTCTTTGCAATCTGATAGTAGTGACATTGAGTACTACTCAGTGTGCAGTGATGACAGTTTCGTCAGTGTTCCATCACTTAGTGATAATCTAATGTCTCAGTTCTCCGATGTCCCTAGGAACTTTAATGTAGTACATCTCAATGCTCAGAGTATTCCGGCTCATTTCCCAGATATGCTGGCTAGTTTTGACTGTACTCATATCCATGCTATCTTAGTGTCTGAATCTTGGTTGAAACCATGCCTTTCCTCTTCTGCTTACTCACTTCCGGGGTTCCACCTCATCAGAAATGATCGCACATCGCGTGGTGGAGGCGGAGTTGCTATCTATTTACGAACTCAATTCCGATATACGATAGTAAGTGTATCTCCGCAACCCCCACCATCTGATGCTGGTGAGCATCTTTTTCTGGAGGTGGAATTCTCCCTAAAAAAAGTTCTACTCGGTGTATATTATTGTCCCTCGCTCCATATTGACTTCTTCTCTTCTATTGAAATTATCCTTGAAAATCTTGTTCCTATGTACAGTCAAACCATAATCATGGGTGATTTTAATACCTGTCTCCTTAAAAATGACCGTCGTTCTAATTCCCTTCTTAATACTATTAAATCCTGTAATCTTTCCATTCTTCCACTCTCAGCGACCCATCACTCTCCTAACTGTTCTCCTTCTCTCCTAGACCTTATCTTTGTTTCCTCTTTAAATCATGTGTCTAAGCATGGACAATATCCTGCTGATGCTTTTTCTTTCCATGACCTAATATTCCTGTCTTATCGTCTCCGTCCTCCTAAAGCCCAACCCAAAATCCTCCTGCAAAGAAATTTTCGGGGCATGAATATTGTGGATCTTCGCAATGATGCCGGCAGCATTGACTGGAGTTCCCTTCTTCTTGCTAATACTGTCGAAGACAAAGTTGATATTTTCAACAGTAAAATTATTGACCTTTTTAACAAGCACGCACCAATCCGGCCTGTAAAACTCAAACATCTACCGGCTCCTTGGCTAACACCTGATATTAAAGAACTGCTATCTAAAAAAGCGTTGGCCAAGTCCCGGTACAACCGTAGACCTAATGAGTTGAATTGGCAGAAGTACGTCTCCATTAGAAATCATTGCAGTAAGGTGTGTAGGAATGCCCAACGCCGACATATTCACAACTCTATTGAAAACGGAGATCCAGCTACGGTTTGGAAATTTCTGAAAACACTGGGAGTGGGGAAGCCTCGACAAGAGTCCTTTTGTAAGTCAATTGACTTAAATTCCTTAAACAATCATTTTTGTACATCGCCTTTCTTTGATAAGGCGATGAAAGATAACACTATAAAGTTCCTTTCGACCCTCAAGACTCCCGCATGTCCTGCTTTTGTCATTAAACAATTTGCTGATTGTGATGTTAAAAAGACCATTATGCTCATTTCATCTAATGCGACGGGAAGCGACTGTGTCAGCCGCAATATGATTCTCCCTATCCTAGACGACATCCTTCCTATCATCTCCCATATCCTTAATGATTCTATTTCCTCTGGTATCTTTCCTGCTGCTTGGAAAAAAGCACATATTATCCCAACTCCTAAGAAATCCAATGCATCCAATCTCGCAGATTTCCGTCCTATATCCATTCTTCCTTTTCTATCCAAAGTCCTTGAACGTCTAATCCATACCCAGCTGAATGAATTCCTCTCGAAACACAATCTCCTTAATCCTCTCCAATCAGGGTTTCGTCCTGGGCATAGCACAACTACCACTCTAACTCATATTGCGGATGGCATTAGGTTGGGCATGGAGGAAGGCAAGCTGACAGTCTTAGCATTGCTAGACTTCAGTAATGCCTTCAACACCGTCGATTTTGATGTCTTACTTGGCATAATGCGTTCTCTTAACATATCTCCAACAGCAGTTGATTGGTTTCGTAGTTACCTGTATGGTCGCCAGCAACGCATCTGCTTTGAGGAATGCTTTTCCTCTTGGTGCTCTGTATCTGCTGGTGTACCTCAGGGCGGCGTTTTATCTCCTTTACTCTTCGCTGTCTTTATTAATTCTATTACCAATAATCTTCGCTCCTCCTACCACCTTTATGCAGACGATCTGCAAATTTATACTCGGGCATCCTTGGACAAGATAACTGATGCGATTGGAGCCATCAATTCTGACATCCAATATATATGTTCATGGAGTAAAGATTACGGACTGAAGGTCAATCCATCAAAAACTCAGGTCATTGTTGTCGGCAGCCCTAGGATGATATCGAAAATAGACCAGGACCAACTTCCATCCGTTTCCTGTGATGGTATCATTGTTCCATACAGCGATACAGTCAAAAATCTTGGTTTATATATAGACAAATGTTTCACCTGGGGTCCTCAGCTTCGGGAAGTTAGCCGAAAGGTTTTTGCCTCAGCTAGGTCTTTGTGTAGGTTACGCAATTTTCTCCCCATTGCCACGAAAATTTCTCTTGCACAAACTCTCCTACTCCCCATCCTTGATTATGCCGACGTCAGCTATCTCGATCTCACCGAGGACCAACTTAATAAACTTGAGCGTCTTCTAAATTTCTGTATTAGATTTATATTTGGTCTGCGCAAATATGATCATGTCTCTGAGTTTCGTACTAAGCTCAAGTGGTTACCCATACGACTTCGTCGGAATGCTCATATTCTTAATCTTCTTTACAATATTTTGTTCAATCCTCTCACTCCATCATATCTCAAAGAACGATTTCTATTTCTCCATGAGTCTCATTCAAGGTCCTTGAGGTCGTCGGAGAATCTGAAACTGAGAATGCCTATGCATACCACAACGTTCATGGATAGGTCCTATACAGTGCAAGCCGTTCGACTGTGGAATGCATTACCAGTTGTCATAAGGCAAGCTCAAACATTGACATCTTTCAAAAAAATGCTTAAAGACTATTATCTTTCTCTCTAAGTAGCTGCATTAAGAAGTTTTTATTTCCTCTTTTTGTCTCAATAGGTAATTTATAATTTATATTTAGTATGTATATTTATGTCTATGTTTATCTATAGAAATATTTATACATGTATGTATATTAAGTGTATTATATAATTATGTATTATATATCATGTATATATTCGCTATAAATAATTTGTTTACCTATTCCTTATAAGAGCATGTTTTTAGTTTTCTTTAAATTCTATACTGCCCTCTCTTCTTATCCTTTTCTTATATCCATCCAAAGGTTGTCTGTAAGAAATCGCCTAGGGCGATAAGACCGCCAACTGTACTCTTTAATCTTATATGTAAAATATTGTATACTTTTTCACTTTTTGTGTGCAGTAAAGAATGAATAAATAAATAAATAAATAAAAAATTTACAATACAATGTTTGGATTATTCTTTAAAGGATTTTTATAAGCGTTGTTACGGAAACTCGATTACCTGGCATTGCAAAAATCTCGATCTTATAAAACAAATGTATTCGATTCACAAGAATAAACAGGAGCAACTATTATTAAAACACGTATCATTATACGTCCTTAGAAACCAGAAAATCCGCCTTTATACAACTTAATGTATAAAAAGCTTGATAAAACAAAATCGACCGCTGCAAATAGCGACGTGTCTCCAAAAAGACTTAACCCATCAAAAACATCCTGAAAAATAATTCCAAGTCTCGCAGCTCCGTTTTGCTACCGCAAAAAGTTGTGAGATCGATATAATACCAAGTGGATTAATTTATTTAGTCCTTGCTTAAGGGACCTTCTGTATAAAGTTATTACGAAGTTATTATCGTATCAATATGAAAAATTCTTTACATTTTAAATAAATAGATCGACTTGGCCACCGCTTGAAAACATAATCGTACAATTTATACATAATGCTGCTGGCATTTGATATCTCAAGCATTTGGATGTTATGTGAAGGACGCTATGTATGATCCAACTAGTTTTTTGAGACAATTAGAGGGCAAATATACAAAAAATAACAGATAAAAGCAAAATCCTTTTAAGAATACTTTTCTAATTTACTTCTCGTTGCGTGCATGGTATATGCAAAAAGAATGTTCAAGATAAGGTGCACTAGAAAGAAATGAAAAAGCATATAGGTATGGATAGTCTGAATTTTTTCGGCGTCCGAATGAGATGTTGTCATGCTGTTGTCAAAATATTAGGAACAGTTTTTGTATTTTCACATTTTATTATATTGACATGTTAATAACATCAGATTACGAGTATACTCGTAGATGCTTGTGAAATATGTTGAAAACATATCTCAAACACTATAAGTAGATATTTTTTAAATTTTAATTTAATTTCATAATTTCGTCATGTATCCAATTAATTTAGACGAATTTGACTTTGATTTCTCTTTTTTTTTCGCTTCAATCGGAAGCATCAATTTCTTACAATAATAATCAATTGTTAGAGTAAGATACTGTAAGAATCAATCCCATCAAAAACATCCTGTAAAAAAATACCAAGTCTCGCAGCTCAGTTTTTCTACCGCAAAAAGTTGTGAGATCCATGTAATACCAAGTCGATTAATTTATTTAGTCCTTGCTTAAGGGACGTTCTGTATAAAGTTATTACATAAGATATTATCATATCAATATTAAAAATTCTTTACGTTGTAAATAAATAGATCGACTTGGCCATCGCATGAAAACATAATGTATCGTACAATTTATACATAATGCTACTGGCCAAGTCGATCTATTTATTGTTATGCCTCATATACAGGGTATCTCAAGACTGCTACCAAAAACGAAGCCGGGTGGTAGTTTAAGCGACTTCATATTTGGGTGGTAAATGCATTTTTTCATAAAAAAAATAGTGTATACCCTTTTATTTATAAATAATCTAAGGTATAAAAAAGTTTAAATTATTATTTTAGCAAAAACTATGGATTTACCACCCAAAAATGACGATATTTAAAAAATCATAAAAAATAATTGTCGCGTTTCTTTGCGAAATTTTTAGTTGCATTGTGTTTGTAGTCACTAAAACTACCACCCGGCTTCGTTTTCGGTAGTAGTCTTGAGATACCCAGTATATAGATACCTATCTACAACTATTATTCCATTATATACGGGTACAACGAATTATTAACTGCAAATATAATACATTTATATGGGATTACAAAGTTATTCACGCAGTTGATGTAACTAGAAAACTAGACAGAAATTATGAAATGTTTAAATTTTCCCTTAATTTAAACACTAAATACTAATTATATTCTAAATTTGAAGGTTCTACGTCTGCTAGAAGTGCCTTAGACTTTTGATGATCGGTCAGTCAGTCAGTGAGTTAGTTATAATTGTTAAACTACTGGTTCAAATTGAATGAAATTTTAAATATATCGTGTTTACACAATGCCTGCTTAGTAACTGAAAATTCAGGCTTCTTACTTTAACCTAAACGAAGTTTTGGGGGGTTGAAAATGGTCTGAATTGCTTCGAGAAAGGATGGTACGACTGTGCCGCTTTTTAGCTCGACTTGGAGGGGGCACTGCCGTGCCAGATTACAACTAAAAATGAAACCGTTTTTTGAAAATATATAAGGATTAACATAGGTATGTTTTGTTGTTAGAACAAAAGCAACATATGTATTATAGTATTATTCCTTCTTACCTTTAAGTAAACGACTACAAATGTTGGTAAATAGTACGCAAATGTCTCTACGTCGAAAGATAATTCCGAATTTACTTTATTTGCCCAATTATGAAACTTTATTTTATTCATTTATCTATTTAAAAGAAAATATTTAATCGGATGGAATTAATTAAATAAAATCCGTCGAGATACCTCGTGAGTTGTGTAATAAGACCGCCAATTGCATTGAGCATTTGTAAGTTTTTTTGTGTTCTTTTCCCATATTGTCATAGGTGCACAATAAATCTTTAAATAAATAAATAAATCCCATCGATATTTATTTAACATTAATTTCGTTGTCAACATTTTTATTGCGTACTAAATGAGTAAATTATATTCAAATGTCATATCTTGACCCCTTAGCTTGAGCCCACATAAAGATTTCATGTATTAATTGCAGCTAATTTTAGACTTTAGGTATCATATCACAAAACTAACACTAGATGCAAAGGCTTTTATATGCCTATATTGTATTGTATTTTTATTTTATGTAATTAAAACTTAACATTGCCTCGATGGTACAGTTGCAGAACAGTAGGATTAAATGATGAGTTTTCAGAATCGTATCCGAGTTCGGGCAAAGTGATATTGAATTTCTCTATTAATTACCAGCCCGGAGTTAGGATTTTGGGCCCGATATGGCGATAGGCTCGCTCCTGTCACTCTTTTACCCTTTTGGGAAAAAGGCTTTGTTTTTGTATGTACATATGAAATTAAAAGTAGTGGAGTGATTCCACTGTTAACTCAGACGACAGTAACCTCAACAGAAGTATTAATAATGATTTACAAACAACAGAATTGAGGCTACGCGACGATTCAACTCGACAATTCGACAATCGTCGCATTTCGTTCGTTGAGTAAAATTTCCGGAGGCTCAATCACCGTTTTCCCGCATATTTTTTCCCCTTTTCCTTTTCACTTAGAAACATAGTACCACACCTATAATCCTAGCAATATAGAAGACTAAAGGTGGTAGTATCTATCACTAGATAAGCACCAGACCACTCCAATAAAAAATCTATGTGATATTTTCCTTCAATACCTGCCAGCGTCCAGTCAATTATATTGATAAGAAACTTTTTGCTCGCGTCCTCTGATGGACAACCCGTAGACGGTATCAGGAAGGCAACCTGTTCCTAACTGTACCGGCCCGGGTTCGATGCCCGACGCGGCACGAACACCAACGGATTTTGGCGACAAACGTAAATACCGGTGTGTTTTTACCTAAACAGGAGGAAAGATTTCGTTATCCTTTAGGTGTTACATATTTTTACGAGTATTTGGCATATTTTATCATAGTTTTTTTTTCTTATTATTGCAATGAATGGTGAGACAAGCTTGCCGTTCGCCTGATGCTAAGCGATAAGACTGCTCATGAACAGTAGCAAAACCAAATAACAGCTTGAATTACAAAGCATGGTTTGGCATTCCATTGTGTTCGTTATCCTGAGACATATGATGATGTCTCAATATGTTTAGTAGTTACCCTGGCTTCAATGTCCTTCAAACCGGAGGACAACAGTGCATTAACACAGCTATTTGAAGGGAGAAATAGACTTAACGGTGGTACCTACCCTGGCGGCATATGAGAGAACTACCACCAGTAAAGGTATGAAAAATACTCTTTTTGTTAACAAAATATAAATGATTAAATTATGAATAAGACCGTAAACGGTGTATCCCAAGGCACCAGACACTTCAACAATTGAAAGCGTTTAAGCCATTGTCAGCTCTTCGTTCTGTTTCCTTAAAAATAAAAATAAAATAACAGCATTTTTGTTTTGACCATACTAACGACTAAATATTAAACAATTACGTATTCAACGTCGAGTATTTTCAGTAAATTCGACTTGACATTGTTGATGTTCATGTTAATTAAGTATTATTGTCAATTTGAAAGATTTGCTAATTTGTCTCGTAACAAAATTCATTGCACATTCGCAGGCAATTGCCAAATTAAACTTATACAAACGTGACCGACTTGCTAAATGTATATATTGACATATTATGTTTTCTGGCTATTTTTTTACGGGCATAATTAAATAAATTTCGTATAATGCACCCGGCAGTAAATACTTTTTAATTAAAACAGAAAACCAACCAGTAAAAATTGGGTTACTCTCACCCTTTGATATAATTATGCCTGTCTATTCAAAAGTATATCGAGCTATTTTCATTTGAGTATTTAAACCTTAAGAAAAGGTTTATATATTCCTAATGAACTTGGGCTACATGCAACATACTCATTTTTTTCGAAATGTTGAATCACTTTTATCCTCACAACACAAAATACTTATGACCAGTATTCTCTTGACATCATAAAAAAAGTAAATTCTAAAAATAACCCTATAAACTTAAGCTGAACCCAATATTTGATACACATGCATGGATGTGTATGTCGGATTTTCACCTTAGTGAATTTCAGAAAGTGATTTTCAGGTAGATAACAAATATTATCCTACAGGTACAGGGTTCTTTCTCAATTATTTTTCATAAGTATACACGAAATCCCACTTATCCCACTTATTAATTTATTTTCCAATTATTTTTGTTGTAGACAAGACGTCTATGTCGTCAGCAGTAGTCACAAATGCTGGGCCTATGGTAACAGTAATTCTTTTGAAACGTGTAGGTCGTGAAATCCTGACCTTATATGCGATTGAATCTTGACAAAACATTTCAAAGAGGACAAATTTTAAAAAAATTACCTAATGGTTTGTATCGATAGAAAGTGAAACATGAAGACAAATAATTTTTCATCTAAACTTCCTATGTTTTTCTAGATCCCGACATCTAATTAACCACTAATGATTGCTAGACCTGGATCAACTCTCTCTCTCTCTCTCTTTGTTCAGAAACAGAACGCCCACTGTTACAAGATTACATACAAGCCTACAAATAACAAATTTTATACCTCCGTGGCAGAGTAGACCAGCTGTGAAATCAGAGGCCTTTCGTTCGATCCCCGAGCCGAGAAAAAAGTGGGTCCCACCAATATTTGTGTCTTTGAGTTGATCTAAGAAAAATCTCCCGCAGTTTCATGTTTTTTTTAAATCTTGTTTAAATTAGGGGTTTTTGGCGACATTTACACCATGTCAACCCCATCATATCCTAAAATTATCTTACATCTTAATCTAAATGATTCAAAAATTTGAAAATTGATATAGCTGTTTTAGAGAGAGGCTCTGATAGGATTGTTTGAAACATCCCAACATCTAATAAATTAATTTTGGAGACATTTATCAGAGAATCTCTTACAGTCTTCGTCTTGACACACTCCATCAACAAATGTTGGACATCTTCTATGGTGCCACAATCTGCACAATTGGGAGTAGCACTTTTTCCCATGAGGTATCGGAACTTGTTTGATGGAATGTGTCCGGAACGAAGTCTATTACCTATTATTATTAATTTTCTATTTAATTTAGAGTGAGCATACCAGGGAATGTGAGGAGGTTCACTTTGTATTGTTTTAAACCAAATTCCTTTATCGAGAGATCTAACATTAAAATATTCCTTCCAATCTTTACTACAATTTATTTTAAATTTTGACAGTGTTTCGAAATAACTAGGGTGAATATTTAGAGAATTGCTTTCAGTAACGGATTGTTTAGCCAGTTTGTCAACCTCCTCATTTCCCGTTAGGCCAACATGTGACGGAACCCACTGCAATTTAATTTGCACATTATTAGATGTGAGACTGTAAATTTGTTTTAGTATAGCATATGCTATCGACACGCCTCTGTGGCCAGAGGCGCAACGAGCAATATACTGTAGAGCACTTCTGCTATCTACTAAAATAACAATATTATCACTCATCCCGCAGTTTCTGGTACACGACACAAGAAGTGTTGCTTATCGTGGTCAGGACTACGTGTATTATTTATTTTATATCATTCTTCTACAATATTTATGTACTTAACATATTTATATTTCTTTGTAAAGATTTTGTAAAGAAGAGGTTTCTGTCAAGATGTGACTTCATACAACATTATTTTCCTTGAATCCTAGTTAACAGTCTAAGCTTTTACAGCGAAGTGATAAATGACTCTTTAGATATATGTGCGAGAAAATTATTTAAAATTAAATGCATATTATAATTTTAAGTATTTATTATTTTTATTTTTATAATGCATTATATTTTATGCAGACAATTGCAGTATTATTACTAAGGTCAACAGTACTTATTTTTCTGTTTTTTGTCTGCCATTTGTGTTTCTGGTGAACAATAAAGCTTTGAAAGAAATAAATAAAGATTTCCTAATCACTTGGCTAAAAAATTTCATACGATATAACTATCTAATTATAAATATTTTTTTACCTTAGTTACATTTACAGTTTTTAACAAAACGATACCCACACTAGGCATTATTTAAGAAATGATATCACTTTAAACGCTTAATGCATTTTAAGAGTAACATTTTTGTTTATTTATATAATTGTTGGCTCATAATAAATAAGATATATAATATAAAACAATGCAATTTATCTTAAATCTAAACTTTCAACGGAATCTCCCGTTTCCAGGAAAACGAAGTAGATGTGGATTGTAGGCGTAGGGAAAATATTGTTGAATAATTAATATACCCAGCAATACGACAATACACATCACAAACATAATCAATTGTTTCTTACTCGTAAATTAGTATCTAACTATAAAATTTGGCACCGAAAAGGATTCTTAAATATCGCACCTATAAATTTAAAATGACCTAATCCAAAAAAATCGATTTGGCTTTTAATCATATTATTTTAGCTCCAAATGACCTACTGACCCGTTATTAAAGAAGGACCTATTGACGCATGAAAGGCAAAAAGATGTATAAACGGTCTTCTAGATATAAGAAATATTCTACTTATGGAAGATAGTCCATAAGTAGAATATTTCTTATGTAACAAATCGAAACGTTCATTAAAATGAACGTTTCCCTAAAAATAAGATTTTTTTTGTGGGGTCACTATAATTCTGAAGGTGCGATAGCTAATCTTAATAGGTATTGTAAAAAGGAATTATTTAATTGTTTGTTCGCATTAAATAGGCTTAAAAATACTGTCACGATTCGAAAAAATCTTTCACCATTAGTATCCTACAGTATCCCTGATGAAAATACGAGATTAGAATATTTTGGCTCGTAGTTTGTATAATTCTGATGTTATAATTATTACTTACGTACTTTTACGATAAGTGGGGAGAAGACAGCCTCCTTAGCGCAGTTGGTTCAAAAGCTATCTGAGAAATGACTAGCCTCGAGTTCTATCAGAGCAAAAGACAAAATTTTGAGTAACCCACAAATATATGAATATCGACTCTGGGTATTTTAATATCGCAAATTACTGCGCATTTTTTGATACACTACAAGACCTGTTAAATAATGATTTGGGGTCAGGATTTTAAGTGGCCCTCGGGCGCAATGATTCTAATTAATATTACGTAAAATAAAACTATTGTGTAAAACACAGGAAACATTTTAAATTCCTTAGTAATCATCAACACCCGCATTGTGTTAGGGTCAAATAATAAATATCGTATAATAAAACGATAAACAATAATAGTGATGGATTGGACTGTGTGGAGTCGCTGCGTAATTTCCAATAATTACCAACTGCGCCTTTGTGAGGTGCAAAAAACGGTAATTTGTAAGAATAACATGTTTGTGAGCCCACTGCAGCTTCGGCGAAAATCATTATTAGATAATTGATTTAGTAAAATACAAGGCTCGTGATAATCTATTGAATTCTGTCGTAGATCAATCAACACATTTTTATACAACCGCAATTAGCATACATACATGAACGTGTTGTTTTCCAGAAGGGGTAAACAGAGGTGTTACCAGGACCTCCACGTTTAACCTCTCAAGCATTTTGCATTGGACATATTTAATTTTAATCTCGAGTAATAGCTACAAGCAACTACTAGCATATCCCAGATGCCATAAATAAAATAAATAATAAACTGTCAGACATAAACAACATACTTAGCCTAATTTTTACTCACTATTTTAATATCCCTTTGGACTTGTCGCGATTCTAGTCCAGCCTGTGTATTTAGGTCCGATTTTGAATGGACCAGCACAGAATAATAGGCGCAATGAGCCTTAGGTATTGGTCTATTTGTATTGCACTAGATTTACCAAGAAGTACGTGGAAATGGACAATAATTTATTTCCAATTCCTCCTATCAATTTAACTTTCTGATTAATTTCGTTGCGGGTTACAGACAAGTTACAAATATCCGGAGACTCGGCGAGCTTCAATGCTCGGTGTCATTACATTGCGTGCCACTGTCGATCCTGGGGCCCTACTATATTCATCCGAACGAACGAACGAACGAAGTTCGAAACTTCGGACAAACGAAGTTTTTTATACGATACGAATGTACCTACATAAAACTTATGGTCGTTATTGATTTATGGTCGTAACCATAGACTTATACAGGGTATATCAAGACTGCTACCGAAAACGAAGCCGGGTGGTAGTTTATGTGACTTCAGACACAATGCAACAGAAAAAGTTGCAAAAAAAAAAGACAATTTTTTTTTTAATTTTTTTCCTATGGCCATATTTGTGTGGTAAATACATTTTTTTCCTAAAATAATAGTGTATACCCTTTTTTTTGTTAATACTCTAAGGTATAAAAGAGTTTAAATTATTATTTTAGCAAAAACTATGGATTTACCACCCAAAAATGACAATATTTAAAAAATCATAAAAAATGATTGTCGCGTTTCTTTGCGAAATTTTTAGTTGCATTGTGTTTGTAATCACTAAAACTACCACAGGGCTTCGTTTTCGGTAGCAGTCTTGAGATACCCGGTAGTTACGGTGTACGTTATACAAATTCGAACTTTTACAGAATAAATACATTCGTATCGTATAAAAAACTTCGTTTGTCCGAAGTTTCGAACCTCGTTCGTTCGTTCGTTCGTTCGGATGAATATAGTAGGGCCCCTGGCTTACAGGAGTTACAGTGGTGGTTGTGAGGGCGGGACGGTCTCCAATTACCAAGAAGTGTGTTGAACTAAATATAAAATGTTACATTGCCTAAGCTGTTTAAGTTGGCGCCTGTCTAAATTCCCTTTATTGATAAAACTTGCAGTAAGGAAGGTCGTTTTTTTCACGAGATAATTTAAAAAATACATTAATGAGTATTAAATTTGAGTACATTTTGTTTCCATATTATTACGGCTGAATTAAGGCCAAAGGTCGAGCCATTTCCGTATGTTTCAAGTATAATCCATAAAAAAAAGAAGGCTTAATTACCTTTTGTACGGTTTGTTTTGATGGTAGAATTTGTAAAGTGTAAACCCATTTGTGTATGGCAGCTACTTAAAGGCACTACCACGTAGCCATTCGATATTTAAAATTAGTCACTTCTACATACAGCCGCTGCCAATCAATTGCCGCAAACAATCCCAATCCAAAATTTGCCGTTTAAGATTGACAGTTCAATCTTTTTTATGATACTATATTGCCAATAATCAATCTCAGTAGTGAAAAAACTATGGCAATATGACAAGAGACCAATCTTAAAGTAGAAAACAATCCAGATTGACTTCAATCTAATTTTTTCAATTGATTTATTGACATCGGCTGAAAGTTACCCAACCATCTAGCTGCTGATCCAACGGATTCAAAACTAGGTTGGTATTGTGTTGGAATATTAAGAGATGGCGATGAATTAGAAAAGCCAAGAATCATACTTGATGGCTTAAAATTTAAAAGGAAATAATATGTCCAGCAATAAACTGATCCGGAGTTTTATATTAATGGAAAAAAATCATCTTTTACCTACCATACACGTTGTCTTACTCCAAATATGTAATTTTACTCCTATCGATAAGATTCACAAAATTGACAATTATATTCTAGAATATGTTTATGCGACCATTCATCACGTTTCATTATGCGCAGTATTAAAGACCACAATTACCTAATAGCATAATAATTGTTTTTTTAAATGACAATTTAAATACCTTAATATAAATTAGTGTGAACTTGATAAATCAGGTTTCATTGATTTGTTAACACGCATAAAAAAGTCATCAACCTATTTACATACACGTGCCCGTGCATTATTGAAAATACACATATTGTGTCGCAACTGGTTAAAAAGATAGCTGTGAAAGAAGCCGCGGGTTCGATCCACTTTTGGAGACAAATTGTGCAATGTAAAAATTAAAACAAGTTACAATTTTGTTAATGGGTCTGCGTTTTCGTGACACTGAAGAGTGCCTCATAGTTTCTAGTGTACCCGACACTTTAGTATAGGATTAAGAGAGTTAGTGGCTGTTGGATGCATTTATTTAAATAGAACTTCACTTTTGTTAACTTATAAAGCCTTGTTATCATCATTATCATCATCATATCAGCCACAGGAAGTCCACTGCTGAACATAGGCCTCGCCCAATGATGAATCTCCACAATGACCTGTTGGAAGCGGCCTGCATCCAGCGACTTCCTGCGACCTTAGTCAGATCGTCCGTCCACCTTGTAGGCGGGCGTAAGCCTTGTTCTGCCATGCTTAAATTTATTAAATGCAAAATCAGTGCGGTGCACACACAGGGTACAGATGCGGATATATGTATAATTTGCTTTATTAATCCATAAGGACTAAGGTACTTTATTTTGAAAATATTACCTATCCAAATCCAATGTTGTTCTATATATCCTAGAGAATACAAATTGATACTCATTCCTTCGGTCCTACACTTTTGTATCAGTCCTCATACTCCCACTGCAATGCACGGGCCTCCTCTACAATCGAGAGTACGATTGAGAGCCTACACTCCAGTTTAAATGCATTCGTGTATTTAAACAGTTTCCACTGAAACGTGACAAAATCTCATCATGAGCTCCAATGACCCGATGACATGCTTCATTGTAATTAAGGTCGCAGAACCTACTTTTGTTTCTATCTCTTAAGTCAATGGCAACAGATTTTATTGGTACAGTTACTGATGTATCTCACGGCAGCTTATTGTTAATTAACGAGACACAACATAATTGTGTAGATAAATTTCAAACTAAATCATTTCAGTATATAATCATATGAGAAAGGCCGTATCGCTTACTATCAGGCGTATAGCGCGGCGTGCTCGTGTCGCCATTCCCTGCAATAAACAAAATACAAAAAAGAAAATAAAATTAAGTGCGTTGTGGCCTGTTGGTAAACGGACTAGACGCGACTGCCAACATGTTCACGGTGGTCGCGGGTTCGAATCCCAGGGTACACCTCTGACTTTTCGGAGTCATGTGTGTATTGATAGTCAATCACCACGCACTAAAACGGTGAAGGAAAACATCGTGAGGAAACCTGCATACCATAGCGATTTATAAAAATTCTATGGTATGTAAGTCCACCAACCCGCACTAGGCCAGCGTGGTGGACTATATGGCCTAACCACTCTCAATCGGTAGTCGATTGTAGAGGAGGCCCGTGCCCTGCAGTGGGACGTATATGGGCTGATACAGATACAGATAAGCGCATCGTCAAAGCTGAATTTCTGTACTGTAGTATCATTCATATAAGCATATACGATGAATTTTTAATTCGCAGCTCATGATAATTTAGCCAACTATTACGAAAATTGCTAATCTAAATATTTTACATAAACATGCGTCTCAAGTTTGCATATTTGATTAAATATTCAGCCTATCGCCGCCCGCTGTATATTTGCTTGATGAGGTTAATTAGAAGTTCTTTATCAGCACATCTACGCCCCAATGCGGATCCCTCTACAATCAAGACGATTGAGAGGGGTTAGGTTATATAGTTCACCACCCTGGGCTATTGCGAATGACATAACATAGAAATTCTTAAAAAGCGCTATGATATGCAGGTCTCCTCGCGTAATTTCCTTTTAAAGTTAAAATGAGTGGTGATTGACTATCAATGTGTATTGATAGTCAATCACCACTCATTTTAACATGTGTGTACATGACGCCGAAAATTTAGAATTGCGCCCGGGGACTTGAACCCGTGACCACCGTGAATATGTTGAGGCCGCGTCTGGTCCATTAACAACAGACCACCATTCACTTTTTTTATTAAATTATTACATCAAATATAATATGCTAAACAATTAATTTGACGCACCTCATAATTCCTTCCCTTGAGACCAATGTCATCACTTATCAAGTTTTTGTGTGGAAAAATCACACGAATGCCTTCCTGACAATACGTAGGTCAACCAATTTTCCCATCATTTTGGAAACATGACATTGCGTAGCTTGAATTCAGAATGTGATGACACTAGGTATAAGTACATATTCCGCTCGAATTTTTGGCCAACCTTTGAATAATGTGGGAAAATTTTCTTCAAAAAAATACAAGAGAAAATACAAAAATGACCATACATAACTTTAATGGACCAAAAAGCTTCTCAAGATAAATAAATCCATTGTATATTGTTAAACAAGAAAACTATCCTGGAGTCTGATGTAACTGTCATGTTTTTTTGTCTTTGTTACAGTGAATTTAACCTTGACCAATGAAACTAGCATGAGTTAGAGCATAAAAACGGCTTGCAGAAAAATCACAAAGTATCCTAGTTGTTAAGCCACACAATTCTATGTTAGATTCCCTGAACAAATTTTGTTACCTTCGTACTCAACAGGGGCTGATTTGATACATGCCTTCTACAGGCCTTTAGGATTATTTTAAGAGGAAGGACCATATTTAGCTTTAGACTCCTAATGGCTGAGTACAGTGATAATGAATATGCAATTTGGGATAATTTTTTTATTTAAATAGTACTATTTTTCACAGATTTTATCGCGAATTAGGTATAATTTTTACATTAACACCCCGACGTTTCGATTTACTTATAGCTTTCGTGGTCACGGGGCGAACTGAGTATTAGTCATCAGCTCTGTGACTGACACAAATTAACTATACTTATTTTACAATTCTGTATCAGCCCATATACGTCCCACTGCAGGGCACGGGCACAGAATACTAACAGAAGTCAAGCTTATGTATGTACTTCACTTTTATTGCCACACTCACACAACGCTCGGCGTTCGTGCAAGGGTTGTTAACTCTGGCTTATGTGAAAACACGTATCGTGTTAATAGCACTCATATCATTTGATTATGTTTTTAAATAAAATATATAAAACACAATGATAAAATAAATAAATTTTAATTGTATTTATGAAGTCATTGAGAATGTGTATGTCATTATTCTTCAAGTTTTTTATTGTTTTTGTATAATATATGTATTTTTTAATGATATTTACATACTATTATTATAATCTGGTGTTTTATATACAAGTGTAATAACTTTTATTCATTTGTTCCATCTTTGCACAAACAATATCATTATTTGCGTGCCTGAAGCAGGTGACACTCGCGCTCGCAGTGGTCTCGACTGGTTTCGAATGTCGTGTCGGTGAACGCTGTCTATGTGTGCGTTGATTTAGCGCGCTCTATATGAAGCTTGACTTCTGTGAGTTTAGTATTCTGTGGCACGGGCCTCTTCTACAAACGAAAGTACGATTGAGAGTGGTTAGGCCATATAGTCCACCACGCTGGCCTAATGCGGGTTGGCGGACTTACATACCATAGAAATTTATTTTACAATTATTTTACAATTACAATAATTAAATTAAAATGTTGTAGGATTTTCTACGTACATATTTGACTGGATCTAATTTTCTATTTTTATATTTCCTTACAGAATATTGTTCCTGTATTAATTGTGTTGTGTTTGTGTTTCAGTTCGATGACTTCGTGAGATCGATCCAGGTGGACCCGCACTCCGCCCTCTTCAGACTCGTCACCGACGGACAGCCTCCCTTAAGGTACATTGTTCCTTTATTCACTAATCATATATACATAAACTCAAGCCTTTTCCCAGAAGGGGTAGGCAGAGGTGATACTAGGACACTCGTGTTTCGCCTTGATACACTAATTGTGCTTATATCAATATTCATAATATCTCTGCAACGTAGGGGTTTATTTAAAATGTTACTGTACTGTTAAAACAAAATTCCAATTGGCAGAAGTATAACTGACTTCAATATACAAGTACTATGCCCTATATAATATCAAATACACAAACTCACGTCTTATTCCAAGAAGATAGACAAAGGTGCAACAAATTACAATGACACCAACGTTTCGCTTTGGGAGCTCCGTCCTGCAAAGTGATCGGAGGTGAGCCTATCCACATATAGGGCACAAATTCCTTATAATGAACAGAAAATTCAATACTACTTCGCCCGACCCGGCATTCGAACCCGATACATCAGCGTTGTAATCGTACTGTAATACACTTGCGCCATCGAATCAGTCGTATATCATATACCGAAAAACATTTGGAAGCAAATTACCATTCAGTGTGAGGGTATTGTGAAATTCAGTAGATACTGATCAAGGCACATCCGGCGCGGTCACGGGTCAATGCATGCGTACCAACATTTGTCCCATGTTATTCGGGGATATTAATACCAGATACGAATCACAGTACCCTTAGTTACCGGCAAACTGATTAAGAATTCATTAATAATGTATTATTGTATATATCTGGACAAGGTGGACCGACGATCTGGCTAAAGTTGCGGGAAGTCGCTGGATGCAGACCGCTTCCAACAGGTCGATGTGGAGATCCTTGGAGACCTATGTTCAGCAGTGGACTTCCTGTGGCTGGCATGATGATATATATCTATCCTTAGCAGAACCAAGTATCTTACGCCCAACGCCCTTTTAATCTTCCTATCATTTTTCAATCCCGCTCCCCTACCGTTGTTTGCCGTCACATGTGTTCCGTCCTTTCTATAATCCTGGGTCCTTCCACCGTAGTGTGAAAAAGCTTTTTAGCAGGCCATTCGATGCTATTCAATACTCTGCCTGGACGGCATTTGCGCTTACTATCATTTCAAAAAGTTTAGAGCGTCCAATTTTTAGAATCAGTAAAATACATAATCATAGCGGTAAAAGTGATATTGGATTTTTCTATTCATTATCAGCCCGGAGTCAGGAATTTGTGCCCGATATGGCGATAGGCTCACCACCTATCACATCGCGGGACGGAACATACAAGGCGAAATATGGGTGTCCTGACACCTCTGCCTACCCCTTCTGGGAAAAAAGGCGTGAGTTTATGCATGTTTATGTATGTAAAATACACAAGATATAGAAAAACTCAATGTATCCATGCAAATGAATTGATACACATTCAAATATCTAAAGTATATTTCTAAATGTCACAATGGTTGAGGCCGATTAAATCGCCCATGAATAATTGTAGTTTGAATAACTAAGTCGCTGGCAAAGGTCGACACTTCCTTTGTGAATCAGATCTAAGGAATGATAGTGTATTGAGGATAAAAGCTTACAAGTAGATCGGCGATTATAGATTATATTTAAAGTCCCGGTTTAAAGGAAAATCTTGACAAGAAGTAAGAATGATCGCTGCGCATTAGACTAGTAACAGCGGTTAGTCTAAAACTCGCAAAAAAAAAAACAATGTTCCAACCTCTCGACTCGACAAAAAGTTATATAAGGTTAGTCGTAAAGGGCATATAAAGCCGAAAGGGGAATGCTACATTCATCATAATGAACAAACAAAAAAATCGTTACTTTTTGTTCGTATGTCGGTTGGATTATTGGCGAAAAGAGGTATATCGTCGATGAACCGAAGATTAGTCAATCTTCTGCCACTGACTATACGCTTCTCGCTCCACGAAGTCACCAAGGTCTGAAAGATTTCTTCCAACGTGCTGGTAAAAAGTCTAGGGGATAGTGGGTCCCCTTGCTTTCAAATCCAATAAAATTATTTTGTTTGTCTTCGACTCTGTTAACAAAATGTATGGGATGATAATTACTTTATTTTATAAAAATGTGTCGCCCAGGATAAAACAGGGAAAAGTTTAAGAACAAACCATAAAAACACTAATGAATTTTAAGCAGTACCGGTATCGGGTTCAAAGATTATTTAACCGATACGACGGATGGGCATTCTCCTTTTACGGTAGGTATAGGAAGTAAGTTATGAACCATTGTAATTGTAAATGGCGATATAAAAATTAAAAGAAAAAGAAAGAAAAAAGAAGACAGTTCGTGTTGCTGAGGGAGTTTCTTGCGCCGCTTCTTCTTCACAGCTACAACACGTTCCGAAGCAGTGGTAGCAGAAAAGAACGATTCAAAAGATCTTGTGAAAGACTATTTGAATAAAGAATATTTTGATTTTGATTCAGATGTCAAAAGAGAGGATAAACACAGAACAATCACTTTAGGCTACAAAATACTAAGTGATTTATTTCAAGGCCGACCATCACATGTAAAACATTGGCTTTAGAAACAATACGTCATAGAAATCTTCCAAAGAGATTTTACGTGAAACATTTTATTTTACATCAAAATATTCTCCCACAACAATGCTTAAAAAGTAGTAACAATAGTGTAAATATTAATTATTAAACATATTTATGAAGGCAGTAACTTGCGTAAATCTTAAACAATTGAATACTAACAGGTATAACTATAAATATATTTTATTTACAAATACGGATACTGTGAGATTATTTATAAAAACTTGTACATACTTGCGTCATAATTTTAGACCTTGGTTTTCCTTTAAACATATGAATAATTATTAGGTAACCTAGTCTTCGCTACCACTATCTTTTTAACGTAACCTAAATATCAATGATTTCAAATAAATTGTTTACATAATGTACAGTATGTAACAACTAAAAATATTTATTATATGATCTACCTATTCGTTTTTAAATTCTCTAAATTATTTCCATTCTTTTTTAAAATGGTTTCGATTTAAAGACAATATCCCTACGAAACTTTGTAATTCGATAGTCCGTATCAATTGTTTTCTTGCTATCGTCGATATTGGCTAGGAAGGAGCAATAATGTCTAACCAGACCAACAGAATATCTTGTACATTTAATAGTTTTCGGCAGTCTGTATAATCACCGAATTTACTTCACCTCTTTACTGCTATACTTATGTATATCCATGGGCCCTACTATATTTATCCGAAACGAAGTTCGAAACTTCGGATGATCGAAGTTTATATACGATACGAATGTACCTACATATACTTATGGTCGTTATTGACTTATGGTCGTAACCATAGACTTATGGTCGTAACCATAGACTTATGGTTACGATGTACGTTATACAAATTTGAACTTTTACAGAGTAGATACATTGTTATCGTATAAAAAACTTCGATCGTCTGAAGTTTCGAACTTCGTTTTGGATGAATATAGTAGGGCCCCATAACATGTCCACAGCGACCTACAAACCGCGTCTACTTTATGAACCTTTTCTTGGTAGAACAGTAAAGGAACCATCGGGAGATTTATATCTTAAGTAATCTTGAACAGTATGACCCAATGTCTCTAATAGTGATTCTCTAATCCTATCTATCTTTAACAAGGGGTTAAAATACCTAACATGACGTCGGTACAATTCTACGATTTATTAAATAAAATAGACATATAAATGTTTATCTAATCTAGCTAGCTATAAATAAATACACCATACATATCTATTGCCTATACCTCTCTATCTTTATTAACTGAAACATAAATTGCATCAAAATATCTAATGAAATCTCTTGATAGATTATAGAGAACGATTGTAAATTAAACTCGATTACAGAGCAGTCTCTTGCTATTGGCCAATTATGGACTGATACATTATTTAAGAGATATTTTCCTCTGTATTTCATCATCATCTCAGCCACAGGAAGTCATCTGCTGAACATAGGCCTTCCTCAAGAATCTCCACAGGTCGACCTGTTGGAAGCGGCCTGCATCCAGCGACTTCCTGCAACTTTAGCCAGATCGTCCCTCCACCTTGTAGGCGCGTGTCCGACATTTCGCTTGCATCTACGTGGCCTCCACTCTCGAACCTTTCGTCCCCAGCGGCCATCGGTTCTACGCAAGAAGCTTATACTCAAATGGAGATTGCATTCCGTATAAAACACTGAAGCTCAAAAATTGGACCTTGAATGACTGCTGTTGCCTGATATCCTTTTCTTTATGGTGATCGATGAATGAAGTTCAATGAGCTTCAGTGTTTTATACGGAATGCAATCTCCATTTGGGTTTAAGCTTCTTGCTTCTACGCGCCATGTGCCCGGCCCACTGCCACTTCAACTTGCCAATCCTATGTATTTAACAATTATTTTCTGTTTCCAGACAATGCCTCCATCCCGAAGCGTGCAGCAAGGAGCTAACCCTGCCGGCCTACTACGCGCGGTTCCACGATCTTCGTAAGGAGTACGTCCGCGCGTACACGCTGCGTGCGGTGGCGCCTCCCAGGGCGCAGGCGCCGCCGCCACCCCCGCCCCCGGACCATCCCGGATCACTCCTCGATATGCTCAACTGTATCCTTTCAAAATTGAATGACGATTCTGTATCAGCCCATATACGCTCTACTGCAGGGCACAGGCTGACTCTACAATCGAGAGTATAATGTGGTTAGGCCATATAGTAAAGTTTAGTAGTATACATTTTTTTATTGCTATGAATGGCGAGACAAGCATGCTGTTCGCCTGGTGGTAAGCAATACGCACGCTCATGGACAGTAGCGAAACCAAAAACTATGAATTTGAAAGCAATTCTTGGCATTTCATTGCGCTCGCTATTCTGAGACATAATTACGTCTTCTTATGTCCAGTAGTTACTCACAAGTATTCAGATGTTTGTCAGTTTGTCAATCACTTCCGTCATATTTCCACTTTTGCCTTGATAATAAATAAAGTTCCTTATCCCTACAAAGATTTAGGTATAACTCCATACGCAGGAGAGAACTTCTACGCAGCAGAGGTGAAAGATATGACTAGCATTATACAGAGGATAATTTCAGACGGTAAGTACTTACCCAAAAAAAAAACAATATATGTCAAATAAATAATAAATAAATAAATAAATAATAAACCCAACAGTCACATACATAGGCTGGACCCCACACTAAGATCGAGTCTTGTGTCGTGGGTATCAGGAACTACGAGAGACTTTTCGGTCTCACAAACACCCAGACCCGGAAGAAATATTTGTGGGCCGCACAAACATTTCTCTCGGTGCGGGGATCGAACCCGCGGCCTCTCGTTTCACAGGCGGTGTCTAACCAACTGCGTCACGGAGGCTGTCATCAATACACACACACACACACACACAATAGGAGACGTTTTTGAGATTAATGACGGTTAAAGAAGTGAAAGAGATATGTATGGACCGTAGCACTTGGCGCTCAATAGTCTCTGCCTACCCCAATGGGACATAGGCGTGAGTTTATGTATGTAAGTACTTACTCAAAATGGCGATAGGCCCACCCCCATCACATCATGAACTCTACAAGCTATGCTTAATTTGCGTATTGCCCCTCTGCCTACCCATTATAGTAAAAAGGGTTGAGTTTATGTATGTGTGCATCTTATTTACTTGTCTCTCTAGTTCCTAATTTAAAAATTTAACAGGCATACATAAAAAAATATATCTCTTTGACTCGTAAATCTTTGGGAATAAATAATTATTCATGTTTCTTAGTTTCTTATTTATAAATGCCTTTTTGCAGGTTTCCGGTTAGAACTTCCAGAGACTGTGGACTTAGTTTTAGAAACAGGAATATGGTGAGTTTTTGCTTTAATATATGAAGTTATTATTCTAATCAAAGTTATACAGATACACCAACATGGATAAAAATAAGTCGAAATCGACTTTAATCATAATGTAAGATTTTCTTCGTACGCTACTTTTTATTGATCTCTCATATGTGAGGGACCGCCTGGGTAGGTACCACCGCGATGTGTATTTCTCCCACCAAACAGCATGTAAACAATAAGTAAATGTACTGTTGTGTTTCAGTGTGATGGATGTTATAGCCAGGGTAACTAATAAACATATTGAGACATAACATCTTACGTCAAGATGGCGAGCTCAGTGGAATGCCAAGCATTGCATTGTTATTCAAGGTGTTGTTAGGTTTTGCTACTGTTCATGAGCTATCGTATCACTTACCATCAGGGAACGGCATGCTGGTCTCGCGTATCAGTTCACTGTTGCGCCTTATGAAATTATTATAGCAACATAAGTTTGTAGCTGCTATCTAACATTGCTTCTCATGACAAAAAGGTCTAACTGAGGATTTATAGTTTTGTAGTTGATAAATGATAAGCGTAAAATAGGGAATATGCATGTAATTTTTTTATATTTTTAATTAATTCTGTATGTTATTACATTATTGGAAAAAATATAAGTCTTTGAAAATATCAATCAAAAAAGTACAAAAATATAATCAAAACTGCTATCAGTTTCGAAGCATTTAAACGCCATGATGGCGCGAACTCGCTGTGACGTCAGAGGTCACGATATGAACAACGTAGTATTTGGATTAAGTTTCTATCATGAATTGCTACAGAACTGTATTTCGTGACAAAATAATCCATTTTAATTAATAGTATAAAGAAAGCACAAAATAACTCATAAACAAACGTAAAACAACAAGCTAAAACTTCATAAGAACGTGACCATTGTCGTCACTTTCCTTTTCAAGCAATAGATCGTGTTTCGGAAAAAATGCGCGGCAAATTTGAAATGTCATTTTTTAAGTATTTATTTTACCGATTTAGAGTTGATAAATTAAAAAAATATCTTTAAAGTATATTTCTATACTGGGTATCTCAAGACTGCTACCGAAAACGAAGCCGGGTGGTAGTTTTAGTGGCTACAAACACAATGCAATTAAAATTTTCGTATAGAAACGTGACAATTATTTTTTATGATTTTTTAAACATCGTCATTTTTGGGTGGTAAATCCATAGTTTTTGCTAAAATAATAATTTAAACTCTTTTATACCTTAGAGTATTTATAAATAAAAGGGTATACACTATTATTTTAGGAAAAAAAATATTTACCACCCAAATATGGCCATAGGAAAAAAATAACAAAAAAAAATTGTCGCTTTTTTTTGCTACTTTTTCTGTCGCATTGTGTCTGAAGTCGCTTAAACTACCACCCGGCTTCGTTTTCGGTAGCAGTCTTGATATACCCTGTATTAATAAAGATTAAAAAAAATATTTTTGACTTATTTTGAAGTCTGGTGCATGTTCCCTATTCCAAAGCATGCGTTACTTTTTCTATATTCATTGTATAGATTCATTAAAATTATTTTTGTGGTAGATAGATAAGTTATTAGGAATATCTTTTAACCCATTGCAGCACGTAGATATTGATAGTTTGGTGTTCGTTTCAATATATTGCATTCCTCATTTAATTGAAATTGTGGCATATAAAGACATTCGGAAATTAAAATTTGTTATAAGCTGGTATGTCTATACAGGGTATTTCAAGACTGCTACCGAAAACGAAGCCGGGTGGTAGTTTAAGCGACTTCAGACACAATGCAAGAGAAAAAGTTGCAAAAAAAAGCGACAATTTTTTTTTGTAATTTTTTTTCCTATGGCCATATTTGGGTGGTAAATACATTTTTTCCTAAAATAATAGTGTATGCCCTTTTATTTATAAATACTCTAAGGTATAAAAGAGTTTAAATTATTATTTTAGCAAAAACTATGGATTTACCACCCAAAAACGACGATATTTAAAAAATCATAAAAAATAATTGTCGCGTTTCTATGCGAAATTTTTTATTGCATTGTGTTTGTAGCCACTAAAACTACCACCCGGCTTCGTTTTCGGTAGCAGTCTTGATATACCCGGTATATACTTCTTTTAGTATAATTATTGTTTATTATGTTTACATGAAGCGTGCAAATTGGTTGACCTTTGATCTTATTTCAGTCCTCATAAAAATCGAATACTGATAAATTGGTTTTACAATTATCTCGTACAAAACCAAACCTGACTTACCAAAGGTTTTATCAATAATGTTTATCTCGTTAAGTTTTAGGTTAACTTTACCAAACGGTATTAAAAGGCGCCCTCTATCTATGAATATGTATTTTGCACTAACTTTAATTCAATGATACGCCACAATTTATATTTAACAAATACTAACGCCCTTATTCATAAGGAATTTATGAGTCAATAGTTATTATAAAATAGTCTCAAAAAAATGGGCGTTTTGCAATAGCGTTATTTATTACTAGCTTTACCCGCGACTTCGTCCGCGTGGAATTTGACAAAAACATTATTATTCTAAAATAAAAGATTTTTTTCTAAAATAAATGTAGCCTAAGTTACTCCTTAGTATATCAGCTACCTACCTGACAATAAAAGTCCCGTCAAAATCGGTCCAGCCGTTTCAGAGATTAGCCGGAACAAACAGACAGACAGACAGACAAAAAAAATCTAAGGTCATTTCCGTTATAGGTATCATGTATATAACGATATGTAGTTGTTTTTTTTATTTTCACTTTACAAACAGACACTTCAATTTTATTTATATGTATAGATGTTATTTATTCAAAAAAATATTCGGTAATCACTACTTGCAAAGATTTGCGAATGCGTCTCAGAACTGAACCCTAACTCACATGGTCTCGGGCATGATTTGTGTGCCAGATTTACAATCCGATTGTTTCTATCGGGTAGCAGTCCTATTTGCCATAAGAAACAGCCCAAGGAGCTCTCATATCTTTATTCTCGAATATTATTTTTTTTCGTTTTCTTTTTAGTAATAGTCCGATATAGCCCGCTAAGTAAGGAAGCCAAGTCGCGGCAAGGTCGATCGCTAGAGGACAAACGGACGATCAGTTGATAAGCTATGATCTTTGCATGTTTTCGCCACATGTCACTATCGTATGAATGGAGTACAGTGTGGAAACGTTCTTAATAGCGCAAACGACCGGCCCGACGAGCTGGGGGTCGAGGTTCGAACTTGTATGTCGTGTCAAGTTATAGTGCAAATATAATATTAACTATTAGATATAGTACCCAATAACAGAAAGAAAGGAAGAAGAAAAAATTGATTTATTTGTCACAGTCGCAACATACAGGCATTGTTAATAAAACACAGAATAAAAATACAAAAAAAAGACTGGTCGCGGTTGTGACTGGTAGGTAATAATGGACTACATTACATATGTAACTCGGGTAAAAATATCAGCCTTTTCAGTTCCACAACCACCGAAAGAAATATTTGTAGATCATTGAGTTAAACTAGAGGGGACACTGCAAACAAAATGTTTGTAACAAAAATGAATGGTACGGTACCACTTCTTCTGTTTCTATCTCTGTCACACCTATGCAGTAACATCATCTTCGCTCTCGCTTCACTGGGTTTCAGTATTTAAAAGAAAAATCAAAAGGCTAAGGAAACTAGGCAATTCCTGAGAATGGAAAATACAACAACATCGAATGAGGAAGTTCAAATTATTGAAGAGTATTCATTAAAAATATCAGCAAAGGAAAAGGTGGAATCCTGGGGGGTTACTCTATGAAACGATACGAACTTCGAATGTTCGGACGCCGTACGTAAAACTTCACTAATGTGGTTAAATACTCCATAAAATGTTGGAATCCTCTATCGTATGTCGCAACCATAGACTAAGTTCGGAGAAAATTACAAGTATAATAGAGAATAGTATTGATTTTTAGAAGTGGAAAACTTATATCTTACTCCGGACGTCGAACATACGAACATCGTATCGTTTTATAGACGGGGGTCTACCAGTTTAATGCGCGGAGATTTTGTTCCCGATGTCGGCTCTAGTAATACCTCATTGTTGTAGATTGTATCGGTGCTAAGATCAAGCGCATTGCCGGTGGCGCTTTAACCAATTCGTACTGCGCAACGGATGTCCTTGATAGTTTTTAGTTCATAATCTAGTTAGTTATTGTATTTGTATTTTGTAGATAACGAAGTGAAAATAATCAACAAGCCTTTAAATTTTAAACAACTTTTACTGGTGGTACTTGGTAGGTCTCTAATATGTGAGACTGAGAGGCTGCCACAATGTTTAATTCTCCTGACAAACAGCATTGTAAATGCACTGTTGTGTTCCGATTTGATGGACGTTGTACCCAAAGTAACTGCTGGACATATTGAGACATAACATCTAATGTCTCAGGGCGGCGAGCGCAGTGGAATGCCAAGCTTTGTTTTGTAATTCATGGTGTTGTATGGTTTTGCTTGTGGTTTTGCTAGTGTACATGAGAGATCGTATCGGTTACCATCAGATGATTCATGATTGGAATGCCCATCTCGCCAATCATTAAAAAAAACAACAATGGGAACAATAAATACAGCCTGATTCCGTCACTCAGCCGCGAGATTAATGAAGGCTTGATACAGTGAGACTAAAGTATCTCGTAATTTTTCATATCCACAACACAAGGCACAAACCTTAATCTTAGTCTATTCTTGTTATTATTCTTCTTAATCTAGCACTAGGAATATGTGTAGGCGCAAGTAGGGACCGTAGTCACCCTAATATGCGCGAAGAGGGCCATGGAAGGGTTTTGCTCGGTATCTCGACGTAGGTTTTTAGCGTCAGGGTCCCAGCTCGGCATTAACATCCAAGCGCCAAACTGGAAGGCCGGTGACCCCGACATGTCCTTTCTGCACCCCTCCCCTAGGGCTTGCGGAAAGGGAATCATAAATAATTTTAGTAGTCGTTAAAAAAGAAAAAAAAGTAAAATGTATTTAAACATTACAGGCATTATTAAATTATTTATATTACTTATGTATGTTTTTTTTAGTATTGTTATTACTTATTAGTTTATGTACATATGTATTAAGCTTTAGGAGAATTCTTTATATGTTTTTAATGACAAATTACAAAACAACAAACATAACAAAACAAATACACTTGAATTGGAATTTGATGCGTTTCGTTATTGATTGTATAAGCGCATTACAGCCGCACCTCAGAATTGCATTGCAAAAACTACGGAATCATTGTCATATAATATTTTGTATGGGCCGACAATCTTTATTCCATATTGTAGCTGTGCAATATTTTTAATGCATAATCGATTGATTATTGGTTAAATTTAATTAGCTCATTTATTAACTAGTAATTCACGAATTATTTCATATTGGTATTATTTAATTTTATAACTATTTTAATCTATAAATCTCGCGCATAATTTCTACACCGAATGAGGCGTCGAGCCCAGTTCTTCAAGGTTCTAAGGTTTTAAAGCATTCAATCAAATTACGTTTATAAATATAATATGTATGTATAACATTTCATAATACAGAATAGCAGGGATTCACAATATTCCAAATATTATCTCAAGAAGGAACAATAATAATATCTATACAACTGCTTGGCACACTAAGTTGTCATTGTTATAAATAATTAATTAAGAATTAAGAAATTGAAAATTTATTTCTAGGTTTAATCTCCGCACGCACAAATAATTCTATGAGAAACAAATAAAGGTTCGCGATATCTGAGATGAAAAAACATACCTCAAGAAATCCTTGTGTGCGATTTAATTTAATCTTATTTTGCCGGATCTCTATCCTAATCTATTTTTGTCTCTGAAATAACATTAATTATTGCATTATTTATTTGAAAATTATAATTTATTGCTATTGTGTATCTATTGACAATCTTCGTCCACCTAAAGTCAATGTGTTTGATATCGTGATTTGATACTCATATAATTTTATAAAGACTTTCCTCTACACTTTATATTAAACGAAGTTTACTGTGTGCTGGCATTAAAGAAAAGTTAAGTATTTTGGTCACCTGTGCCCAAATTGAGGGGCTAATTCTAGAATTTTGACTAATCGGAAATGAAGAACAGTCACCAAGGGTTTTTAGTCGATATGCTAGCATAGAATTTTGTCAAAGCATCCCTAAGCGTTCTAGAGTCAATGACTCCAGAAAACCCTGTTCAATTTCTCCAGGTACTGAAAAAAAGATTCATCAGCTCTTCTCCTGTAAAAAATACAAAGGGCTATAGTTCTGTATGATAATGTTTATATACAACAAAGTATATTACATATCCCTAAAACGTTACTCGTTAAAATCGATTGCAATTCAAATGCATAATTCATCATCGGATAACGGGTGTGCAGCCCACAAAATCCCTTTTGCGATTACAATAATTGAATTTTAATATTGAACGCCATGCATTGGATGACACGAAAAACATCGATTCGAGTAACATATCCAAAAACTGTGCAATTTAGACAAAATTACATACTTTTTAAAAGTCTTCCTATGTGTGTTCACAAATCACGGCTGTAACAAACTTTAACAAATCATTATTACGAATTCGAATATTAAAATCGGACCCAGAGTTCTGACAGCAAACTATATGACCTCCCTGCCTTAAAAGCTGGATCTGCCCTTGCCAAAGCGTGGGCTCGGATAGTTACCACCGCTTTGTTTTTATTTCTGCAGCCGAACAGCAGTGTGTACTATTGTGTTCCGAATTTAAGGACATTGTGGCTAGAAAGTACTAGAATAATATATCTCGGGGTTACGAACGCGGTACAAAGCCATGTAGTGCTTAAATATATTTCTCATCAGAAAACACCTTACAAGTTTATGTTTTGTAAGGATTGTATCAGAAAAATGTGTATTTTGAATTTAGAACAACAACGCTAGGATTTGAATACCTCATATCATTCACTATTAAACGATCTATATCTATACATATAAATAAAATTGAAGTGTCTGTTTGTAATATTGAAACAACCGTTTTTTAGTACATGTATATAAATATATATACGGTACATAACGGTACCAAAATAACATTTTTTTTTAATTTTTGTCTGTCCGTTTGTTCCGGCTAATCTCTGAAATGGCTGGACCGATTTTGACGGGACTTTTATTGTCAGGTAGCTGATATAATAAGGAGTAACTTGGGCTACGTTTATTTTAAAAAAATCTTTTATTTTAGAAAAATAAAGTAATGTTGCAAATTGCAATGCCCAAGTACTGTCCAGTACCGCGCGCAGCTCACGCGCATGCCACCACTGGGCCGTCACGTCGGGCGCCTCCCACCACTTCTCCCACCAACGAATAAATATCACAAAAGCTGCCATCAGGTGTGGAGTGGAGTAAAAGAATATCTCCACCCAGGCGAAGCTGGGCCGGGCCGCTAGTTTGACATATGTTCCTAAACTAGCTGTGCCCGCGACTTTGTCCGCGTGGAATTTAACAAAAACTTTATTTTTTTTAAATAAAAGAACTTTTCGAAAATAAATGTAGCCTAAGTTACTCCTTATTATATCAGCTACCTGACAATAAAAGTCCCGTCAAAATCGGTCCAGCCATTTCAGAGATTAGCCGGAACAAACAGACAGGCAGATAGACAAAAAAAAACTAAGGTCATTTTCGTTATAGGTATCGTGTATATAAATTACTTTTTTTTTTTTTTTTTTTATTGCATTGTATGGCGAGACGAGCATGCCGTTTGCCTGATGGTAAGCGATGCGACCGCTCATGAACAGTAGCAAAACCAAACAACACTTTGGTTTACAAAGCAATGCTTGGCATTCCACTGCGCTCGCCATCCTGAGACACAAGATGTTAAGTCTCAATATGTCCAGTAGTTACTCTGGCTACAATGTCCTTCAATCCGAAACACAACAGTGCATTTAAACTTAATTACTTATTTAATTTTCCCTTTACAAACAGACACTTCAATTTTATTTATATGTATAGAAGATATATAGATATGCACATTTTTCTGATAATCCTTAGAAAACATAAACTTGTAAGATATTTCAAATTTTTTTATAAGAAGTATATTTGCTTTGATATGTGTTACTTCTGTTTAAACGCAGGCGTGGCGCTTACCATCAGGCAAACGATATATTCAATGAAAAAAGGAAATACTATTACCAGCACTTACCCAGACCGCTCCTTGCATAGCTATGTATATTTACATGTCTGTTCCATTTTTTAACCAGGAAATGCATGTTAGAAGCCACAGAATCACGTTGAACTTGTAAGAGACCTTAAATTGTTCAGGACAACTTTCTAACACCCCAGTCATGGCCAATGTGTTGGTTGAATTTCAAATGTCCGCTCACATGTTTTTAATGGATTCTATAAAAAATACACGAGTATTTAGACCTCCGGAAGCTAGATAAATAGTTTGAATGACAGGTTTGCCACATTGATTTAAAAACTAATATGGCGTATAAATATTGGAATTGGATATTATGTGAGAAGTTTATTAATTTCAATCACGTGGATAAACAGTAGCGAACCAAGCTCAAATAACTTCGGCCTCCGTTCTGAACCTTTATAAAGAATATTTTTCCACGTTAAAATCCGTAAATTATAGCGTAACGGTAAATCAAAGAGACCATTAAACCTTTCTCACATTGTAAATACAGTAAAACTATTATTTCCCTGCCGCCGCCAATTCATATGTGCCACTTTGCTGTGATGGACGCCCAACCTCCCCCTACCCTAATTATATTGAAACTGAAAGGCAGCATCAAGTGTCCATTTGGCACCAGATTTTTTAGAAACTATAATTACAAATTTCATAAATATAGCCAATCTCCTATCACAAATCTAATAATAAAATCCTAATCAGTAATTAAACATCAATAAACACTAGTTTTCCTTAATGCTTCTTCTTGATCGTGTTAACTCGGCCTAATCATTCGTCTCAAGTCCTTTACCAACACGACACACCTCAGCGTCTCGACCCAATGTGTAACTGTTGTTTCATGACTAACGCCCCAGATAATGTGACGTAATTCTATTTTTGTATTAATTGCTTTTGCAAACGATTCCTTATGGGCGACAAATGTTTCGTATTCCCTGGGTTTATGGTGTACGGTATTGGGATGCGAATGTATCTTGCAGTTGGGATTAGAGGCTCGATTCCAAAGCGAGGGAAATTATTTCTGTGGAAAATATGCCTGATGCTAAACTTTGATTTAAAGTTTGTATCTCTTCGTACAATTAAACAGTATTGCTAATATTTTTGTGTTGACTTTTATTTAGCAATTAATCCATGTCGTTAAAAAACTGCATTGAAAACTTTATAGGTTACAAAACAAGAAAAAAAACCCGCTCTAAACATGCTCTTAGATTATTTAGAAAATAATTGTAAGATACTTTTTAAAATCACATTACAGCAATATGACAGCCTCCGCGGTACAGTGCAGCCGCCGTATGTGAAACTTGAGGCCGCGGGTTTGATCCCCGCACCGAGAGAAATGTTTGTGCGTCCTACTAAATTATATTTCTTTCGGGTCTGGGTGTTTGTGAGACCGAAATATCTCTCGTATTTTCTGATAACCACGACGCAAGACTAGATTTTGGTGATTGAATATGTATGTGACTGTTGAGTATTAAATATTATTTATTTATATATATATCCCTTAATATAATCCCATATATCAATCATTTCGTGCGATGTGGGCCAATTATAATTTATGGATTCAATAATACAATGTCTTTGCCTCAGATGTTTCCATGCAAGGTCGGCTGTCAAACATATGTTTGGCATTACGATATGGAGTCTCAGCCTAATTAGTGTGACTAAAAAAATAACAGTATTTATGACATTGTTCACAATCATTTGTTTACTTACTTACGGGACATATAAAACGGGAAGCGACGGGAATTTGGTAATATTGTTTGCCTTTCCTACAATAATTATGTCAAACTGATGTGATTAATAACTGCTTGTAAGAGGAAAGTTTTATGTGCCCTTATATATGCTACTATTATTGATGGGTAAAACCCGTCGTAGTGTCCCACACAAATGAGTTCCATCACTGGTGTATCTTGTGTATTCAGCTCCCATGAAGCCGGCATAATTGTCTCGACTAGCAAGAAATACATATATCTCCATCTGGCTGCTCTTTGATTGCATTGAAGTTACGAATTTACTTCTATACATTAGGCCCAGCAAACGAGCAAACAGATCACCTGATGGTAAGTGACTACCGAACATGAACATCCACAACTCTTGGATCATGGATGTCCTGCCGGCTGACCGAATCAGGAAGGGAATGCGTAGGAAAAAGGATAGGATGAGGAAAGAGGTATTGAACATCCGGCAATCTCACTCACCGAACGAAAGGTGACACCAAAGCTATCACTTTAGGTCGATTTCCTATGAGACAGTGGTACCACCCTGGACGAGCCTACACATTCTTGAGACATGACTGACAACAGCGTGGCTCTACCTCTATTGTTAGCATTGTAGTGTTAAGTTTAGTCAGTCATTTTATAAAAATATGTCTGCCCTTTACACATTGTCCTGTTGATGTCAGTGTTAACACAAATAATATCAGTTATTAATTATTATCACGATATACTGTGCAAGGGACTTTACGCCGATAGTGAACCTAAATCAAGGATGTAAACTGCCCATGTATATTATCACAATCAGTAGATGTCGAGGCGAGATTGAGAATACAATGTTTCGTATTAATGACTAAAATTTCCTGCGGATTCGCGTGGTTCTACTAAATCTTCGTTAAACAATATGTCGTAAAACAAACGGTTCCTCCTTTGGGGGATGAAACTAATTCCATGTAAATATACTTTACTTTGTTTTGAGAGAGGTTTGTGCTTAATACAGATAATAAAAGAAAACAATGTAAAAAAATATGATTAGGTATTAGTTTCTAGACAAGAACAAAGCGAGTTTGCTTCCAACTAAGAAATATTTTACTAGACGGGACACCCCACATGCTGATGAAGTGATTGAAGTGTTTGTATAAAAAAAATAGCGACACTATACCGCAATTTATGTTGCTGCCCCTGTCACTCCTACGCAGTCGTTATCTTCCCTCTCGCTTCACTAATTTCCCGCACGCTTGAATCCCGCGCGCAGCCTTTGTTTGCGATGGCTGCTCCAATTTAATGAGACCTAATGATCGCATATACGAATCAGCTATAAGCTTTCGTTTTCTGAGATACAATGTTTACTTCAACTTATATCTTTGAAAAAACAAACTTACCTGATACATCTATAAATAGCGAGTGATAGCGCAAAGAAAGTAGTATCATAATTCATAAGTCCTTAATAGCGAATTTTAACATGAAAATTCATTTAAATTTCAACTAGGTCAGTAATGCTTATTATTTCTTCGCTGGCAACAATAATTATCGAGCGATAAGTCGTCGCTAATGTTTATAGATAATATTAACGATATAAACTATATTATCGGTAATTGTTAATCATTTTATGCTGAAACCGTTGAGTTGTTTTATTTATTAACTGAAAAGTATTTCACTTTAATCCTAATTCATAAATTGACTATTTTTAAATATCCTTATCGCTAAGAAGGGTGCTCGATGCCGCTTTCAAGTGAAACGGTCTTATCAAGTTAAACACACATACTTTGGGTCTGTGACGACTGACGACACAGCCCCACCTCTGCAACATACACTTTTGATTTTTAATGATTACACGTGCCTTGGCTAACATATTGAGTAAATAAAAAAAGTGTTATTTTTTATGAAGAACTTTTATCGAATTAAGAGAATTCAAACATGGAGGGTAGTTTGCGTAATAGTCACGCTCAATTATTTATTCTTTTTATAAAATGGCAAAGATCTTCCTGGCTAGACCTGAGTTTCATCTCTGTTACAATATATCCACGCTGGGCAGTAGACTATATTGCACTAAAACGAAACCGTAGGCCATAGTCCATGCTCGAGGTTTCCATTTTTGAATTAAACTGCACCTTACTGGCAAAGGAAGTTGTTTCATACATGCTGGCACTGCTGGCAGAAACATAACCTCATGATTAATTTATATTTCTTAACCACCAAAGAGGTTAAGTTAAAATAAAAACTCCTTATCAACTTTACGTTCTCATAAGGCAGAACGCAGTCGCGACCCGTACCTAAGACGCCGCGCGCCCGCGCTTCTTCCCCAGTCCCCTCATTCGCCGGTGGACTAGCGCGCGTTGTGCACGTGTGACGTTTCTGAGCTTTGTGTAATAAAAATCGTATGCGATAAGCCATTAGTCGCAGGAGCGCAGTGTTTGTTTTGTGTTACGTTTCGGGACTCTTGGTTTATCGGTCTTCGGCGGCAACTTGTGATAACGAGGTGAGTGGTGATAATGTAATTGTGTCTCATACAGCTAATACGACCACCACCGTCCTTTGTAAACAATCGGTTTTAACGACTTGATAGATCGACTATGGTCGCTGTTGATGTTCATTGCATGCCTATGCATTTTTAATTTAAACAAAAATCCAAGTAGGAGGAATGAAGCAGCAATTTAAACTATTGAAACGTTAATTAGTCTATAAATAAATCGAAAATCACTATAACATCGACCCCGCATGAAGGGTAAACGATAACTCCCCCAATTTAATTAGTAATTACATCATTCAACAAATCTAATTGCTCGGAATAGTTTTTGGGTTAAGGTTGTTTTGTCACATTAAAATAATCTAACTGCGATTATCATGAAACGCCGGGTGTTTTACGTAGTCTTGTTGTCAGTTGATCTATGATCCTGAATTGTTTTAAAACTTCAAAAAATACCTAAGATTTGGGCTGAATACAATTGCCCCCCACTTTAATTCAGAGCAAATATTACCCTTTTTTATATTTCTAAGTAACGATTCATTGAGAAAGACATGGAATAGAAATAGAAGAAAAGATATATATACCCGGAGTAAAATCTACATGTTGTATAACTCGGGGATCGAACCCGCTTACTTAGCAACCATACTTCCCAGTTCCCAGGGTTAATCAGGCGTCAATAATTTAAGTAGTAAACATGTTTTGTTAGTCATATCCAAATGTGTACCCCTACGGCCTACACGAATGCAACTTCACGCATCGAGACTCCAGAGAATGAATGGGTGGGAATACACTGAGCGACAGATTACCATCGACAGATTTCTTTTTGTTTTTTTTTTTACACACTATAAGCTGAGGACCCATGTAGATCAGGTCACCGTTGGCAGAGGTCTCTAGTGTCATCCACGGGTCGACGAATATGTTTTCACCCCGAAATAAGGGATGAATGTCGCAATACCGAGAACATAAACGCCATTTATCAAAGTAAAGTCCTTATAAAGTAGATTGCCTGACTTGGGGATCAAATCCTGGGACCCAATTTAGTCTCCAAGACGATAACTAGATCATTAAAGCGATGTTTTTAAACGTGTATTTGTATAGTTAGTTATGCCGCACGGATTCTAAAATGTTTGGATACTCGCTAAGGATGTTTACGCTGCAAATATTTGTGCAAACATTTGATAATTCGGTGCATTGTGTGTTTAGTAAAGGACTCGCGGTTTTTGACCGCGTTTGTCATTTTTCATTGCAAAGGTTATAACGACGAAATATGTTGCTATTCACGAATGTAATTGTGAATATTTTTTTAGGATATTTGTAGTATGAATTTAAAAATATAACATCTTGTTCGTATTTATATTCAGCATTTTACTGGTAATTTTAAAATCATAATAAATACGCCCTAAGCTCGCGTAGTCCTGACCTCTGACACTAATATTCTGTCGTGGATCAGAAACTTCCCTCACATAATGTCTAGGCCGGAAACAAATGCCTGTGGATCACACAAACATTTATCTTGTTGCGGGAATCGAACCCGCAGTGTCCCGTTTAACGCAACTAACCAACTCCGTCACAGAAGCTATCGTACAAAGATAACATTTTACATTAGTAAATAAACAGTAGGAACTGTACAAACATTATTGGGCAAAGAATTATAGGGCAGTACTTTATACAAATACATAGTGAGGAAACCTGCATACTTTTGCATAGGTCCAACAAACGAGCGAACAGGTCACCTGATGGTAAGCAATCACTGCTCCTTGAACATCCTCAACGCTGGATGATTGATGCAAGCCCATTAGGAGTGGGAAGGAAAAAGGAGAGGAAGAAAGGGGTATTGGGCATCCGGTAATCCCATTCTCCGAACGAAAAGCGACAGCAAAGCTATCACTTCACGTCGATCTCCTGTGTGACAGTGGTACCAGCTCGGAAGACCCTGCCTATTCATGAGTCATGACTGACAACAACGTGTCTTTAGCCTCATCCACTTGTAATATCTTATCAATATTTATAGTTAGTCAAGTCCGCCAACCCGCATTAAGCCAGCGTGGTGGACCACGGTCTAAGCACCATCATTTGTAGAGGACAACGTGCTTAGTAGTGGGCCAATATTAAATCATATTGTTAACGCTTTTATTTTGTTCCAAGAGTAAAAGCTATTGAGCTACCCTTTCGGTACCCTGGGGGAGGCCGAAAGGGGTATTTTAGTCTATTTTTTATTTCATTATTGTCTCTGCCTTAAATTCCGGCAGTTCGGATTGTATTTGGGCTAGGTACTAGAGTACGCTACTAGATCATAGATTTGCGTGAATACTATCAGGAACATCGCAGTGCTTTGTCCACCAATCACCACGCACTATAACGGTGAAGGAAAACATCTTGAAACTTGCCCACCATAGCGATTTTAAAGAATTTCTCTGGTATGTAAAGTCCGTCAATCTGCATTAGGCAAGCGTGATGGACTATTAAACGTCCTAACCACTCTCAATCGTACTTTCGGTGTAGAGGGGGCTCGTGCCCTGCGTTGGGACGTTTATAGGCTGATACAGAAACAGGAACAGTGTGTTATTAAATATGTATGTACACCTTTTTTTTACTAATGATATGTTTAATTCGAATCAAATTCATAAGCATCGAATGAAGGTAGAAAAAATAGGATATTAAATATTAATGAAACTAATATTAATTAGTTACGTTACATAGATAAATTATTTCGTGATATTTTACCATCGCGGTAGCGCTGTAACAAAATATATTTAATCAAATATCAATAAACATTGTCTGATTGACACCAATTATTACATACTACTTATTCTATGCCTTTATAATATATGCAGAAACGAAACGTAAACATAAAAAAGTAAAACAAGGTCATTCGAATTTGAACTCTAATGACGAAAACATCGCGTAGTGTCGTGTTTCGCGAGCCACTTCAGCGAAATGCACTTGCGCGGGATTTATGGGTGTGCGGCGGTAACGTGACCCGCCGCGTCGCCCGCGCCCCGCCCCGCCCCCGCTGACATCTGTCAGCTACCATGTGTACAGTCGTAGAGAATATTGATAAAAAAACGAAGTGACCGGTGACGCTAAATTATTTTTTGCGTAGAAATGAGATAAGTCGCTACTGGTTAGACAATGGAGAATGCTCATTCACAGTATCGGTATAAAATATCGTAGATCCCGTATACGGGTACTGCCTAAAATTATTTATAGCATTTTATGGTTTGTCCTTAAAAGTATTCTTGTTTCATCTCTGGTGACAGTTTTTTTATAAAGTAAGGAATTATCATAACACATTTTGTTCAGAGTCGAATACAAAAATTTATGTCTATTGAACTTAAGTTCATTTGTTCAAGAACTCCAGGCTTAGATCGCAATTATGATTGTATTTATTGAAAGTATAATAAAGTGTATATTGTCTATAGTATTTATAAACCACCAGTATGTAGGAAGGAAGAAATGCTAAACATGAGTATGAACTGTAAATGCGTGCGTTTTCTAGAATATAATCTAGATAACCAAATAATTATTCGTTTACGTCATTGCAACTAACTTCTACTACGTCGCACTGCAGGGCACGGGCCTACTCTACAATCGAGAATACGATTGAGAGTGGTTAGGCCATATAGTCCACCACGCTGGCCTAGTGCGGGTTGGCGGACTTACATACCACAGAAATTCTTATGAATCCATATGGTATGCAGGTTTCCTCACGATGTTTTCCTTCACCGTTTTAGTGCGTGGTGATTGACTATCAATACACACATGACTCCGAAAAGTCAGAGGTGTGCCCTGGGATTCGAACCCGCGACCACGGTGAACATGATGGCAGTCGCGTCTAGTCCGTTTACCAACAGGCCACCACGCACTTAACTTAACTTGTATTTAATCCTTTTTCCTAAAAAATCCTTAATCCGGAATTTGAAACCAAAACCGAATAAGTAATAATTATTATAGAAGCTATTACGCCCAGGCGACTAAAATAGTTAGTTACCGAAGACAACCCAAACGACATAAAAAATTTAAAGCTTCCGTTGTGAGTTGGTTGACTTTTATATGAGCTAAATTATCGCCCAGATAGTATTAGTGTGTGTAGAAATTAACACAAATAAGTTCTTGTCAAAGCATAATATTTGAATAAACTACGAATTAGAAAACCACTATGATAACATTCTAGTGTTGGATAAAACAATTACGAGTGAAGTACCTGATATTTAAAGTATTTTTTTTAGATTTAAGATAACTTTACTTATCATAAGATTACATAAAATCACTTACTAAACGAATATAATCCAATGTTTGTATATATTGGGTGAACATTCAAAATTGGTACTTTTGAAATCCGTAACCAGCTATCCCATTTCAAACATTCGTAAAATCTACCTGAAAATCGACCCTTCTTACAAGTTAAGAGCCACTAGGACGTACGCACAACTTTTTGGGCGCATACTAGACTCTTTCGTGCCTATTCTAATCTTACACTTCTTGCGTTTGACTCAAAATAACCTTTCAACCACGTTACGGAATAATTTAGGTTTTAATATTACCCCCGGTTCCCTGTCTGATATCCCCCATTTCGGGTATAGGCCTTTCAGTCTTCAACGCTGGCATGATGCATTCCGTAGGATAGATAGATATACCTTCTGAACTCGCGAAAATCTCAGGTATGCTGGTTTCCCCACGATATTTACCTTCACCGTTAAAGCAATTGGTGTTTTTTTTTCTAGTAATGCGTGGCGAGACGAATGATGAGTAACTATAGCCTCGTTGGCCTTATCTGACTGTGATATTTAATTCGTGGGCAACGGGGTTGGTTGCGCTTTAAGATAATCTGAAAAATCTTATCGCTTAGTTTATATAAAAGTGTAATTATTTGTTCCTTCTTAAAAATAAATTAAAAAATAAACTATCACGCGTAACTTCGAATAGTTGACATTCAACGAATTTTACAATAATATTGTACTGGCCTTAAACATTTTTAAATGAATTCTAGTTAACGAATTTTTTGTCTTCTTCGCTGAAACGGAATTCAGGATGAAAGGGACAAAATATTCGAAAACTAAAATAAGTTTTTAATGTTTTTATGACTAGGCTTTGCCGGGTGTCGTGTCTTAGATTGGTAATTTTCTGCTCAGGTTACTAGATCTGTTCTCGCATTGAAAAATATTTGTACATACATACATAAACTCACGCCTATATCCCAAGAAGGGGTAGGCAGAGGTGCCAGGACACCCACATTTCGCCTTGTATGTTCCATCCCACAATATGATAGGTGGCGAGCCTATCGCCATATCGGGCACAAATTCCTGACTCTGGGCTGATAATGGATAGAAAAATCCAATATCACTTTGCCCAGCCCGGGATTCGAGCCCGAGACCTCAGCTTTGTAGCCGTACCTTAGTACAACTACGCCAAAGGCAGTCGGCAGAAAATATTTGTCTCTTATTAATAAGACTTAGATGTTCTTTTGTCCACCATAGGTGCGATGGTTATCATATAGAATTAGTCGTCGTCATAATAATTATTTTGTTTTAGTACATAATAAATGCAATGTTATTCACTAAAAGACTTTAACTTCAGACGTGCGTTGTTGATTGCAACTTAATATTTGATTGGCGTTTGAGTATTCGGGCGCATAAATAACAATTGAATTTGGAATTATCTGCTTTATAATAAAACTAGTTAAATTGGCAGCTATTTATCTGACATGTATATGCCTATAAAATCTTTTATCATTGACCATACGGGTTATCGTCGAGATAAACCAATACAGTTTTGGACAGTCACTAATTATGATATTTGTTATATTCTCTATCATTTATTTATCGGTTATGAAGCAGACTGTCTGGCCGCACTCAAAATGTGAACTTAAGGAGCAGTTCAAGTAAAGACGTTTATATTTTGTAAATAGTTTTTTTGAAAATTACGAAATAGACATTTAATAATAAAAAAAATATCAAAGATTAAAACGTTATGGTAATCATGAAACCCCCTATTTGCTCCAACTGACCTTTGAAATACACAATAGCCATAAAATAACTGATATCGTACTTTAATTCATTAATAAATACAGTGGACCCCCGGTAGTCCGACAAATATTTTGCGGGGCAGTGTCGAACTATCGAATTTGTCGGATTATAGAATACTGCCTAAGACCCCTATAGTCCGATTTTTTTACTAAAGAGTACATTGTAATCCGACCTTTTACAGATACACTGATTTATTTAAAAATACTCTGAAGTACAAATCATACTTCATTATGTATGTCATATTTAATAAATTAAACGACACAATAGAGATTGCGTTTTATTATAAAATCAATTAATGCTATAGAATTATGCTCGTCATTAATGTTATAGAATTTACAAAAAAAATATGCAATAACTGATGGTGCGTACAAATTGTAACTTGTTCAATCATGCATTAGCAAATATTATCAATAAATATCCAATAATAAATAATAGACTATGTCGGATTATAGGGGTGCTGGATTAGACAGGGGCCAGATTACCGGGGGTCCACTGTATTGGCCATGCAATCAAATTCATTTCTAGCTTAATACCCGTTTTTTTTGCCGCAATACTTATTATTTATCGCCAGCCAGCTAAATAAAATTGTGTATAAAAAAGTTGTTGATACACAATTTTTACGAACAAAAGTGACAATTTAAAATAATACAATTTATTATATGTTAAAATAGGGCAGTTTATAACATTGTGTGTTCGACAGTACGCGGTCAAGTTTCGCAAGGCGCAACAAACGAAGGAATTGGTATCGTCAACATACAGCAGTGCTGTCAGCAGTATGCACACGTACAAACGGAAACATTACTCATGTTTTATAGGTTTCAAATAATCAGTAATAGCCAAAATTCAAACTTTACTTTTTGAATGACATTGCAGCCAGAGTAACTACTGGACATATTGAGACTTAACATCTAATGTCTCAGGATGGAATTCCATGCGTTGCCTTGTAATTCATGGTGTTGTTTGGTTTTGCTACTGTAGATGAGCGGTCATCTTACCATCAATCATAATTCCAATAAAAAAAACCTGACTGAAACAAACGAACGAATACCTAGATTCGAAAAAAATTTTGTGGGCAACATAAGCATTTGTCTGCTCGGATATTGAACTAACTCCGCCATGGAAACTGTCAAAATGTCAATTTCTTCATTGCACTTCATGCCCAATGTTATATCAGTCAGATCGATGGAAATATATTATTGACTGGCAACAAACACATGTATCTCCTTTTTCAACAATTTCTATGGAATATCCACCAACATTAGGCCAGCGTTGCTAATTACGCCCTAACCTCTTTCAAACGAACTGTTATTTGTAAAGGATCTCATAGCCAGGTCGTCCGTCCACCTTGTAGGCGGGCGTCCGACATTTCGCTTGCCTGTACGTGGTTCTACGAGCTATGTGCCCGGCCCACTGCCACTTCAACTTGCTAATCCTATGGGCTATGTCGGTAACCTTTGTTCTCCTACGGATCTCCTCATTTCTGAGTCGATCTCGTAGGGAAATACCGAGCATAGTCCTCTCCATGGCTCGTTGATTTTGTAGAGGATGCCGTGTACGAATTATTAATTATACTTATCTCTTTTCAACATAATGGGATCAATATATTTTTTATTATTAATTTAATCAGATCTCAGTGTGAATATGACACGTCATAATGTATTTGTTACTTGCGACCGTTTCCACGTATTGTTCCGTTTGTTTTGAGTCGCCATGCACCCTCAATGGACAATTGTTTAAGACAAGTCGCCGTTTATTTGATTTTTATTATGCGGTTTTATTAAACATTTATCACTGGTTGTAGGTCTCCCATATGTGGGAGGCAGCCTGGGTAGATGGCACCGCAATGTCTATTTCTCCCGCCAAACACCAGTGTAAATGCCCATTTGTGTGTTTGAAGGACATTGTAGCCAGAGTAACTACTAGACATATTGAGACTTAACATCTTACGTCTCAGGATGGCGAGCGCAGTGGAATGCCAAGCATTGCTTTGTAATTCATGGTGTTGTTTGGTTTTGCTACTGTTCATGAGCGGTCGTATCGCTTACCATCATGCGAACGGCATACTTGTCTCGCCATTCGTTGGAATAAAAAAATAAAAATATAATATTTATTCTGCTCGTGTATGCAGTCTTTGTACATAGATGAGCTACGAATTTTAGTATGAAGTTGCTGGATGCAAGCCGCTTATCGGCCGTTGTGGAAAATCTAGGGGATACTTCCTGAAGTTGAGAATGATGATTTTTTTTTAAATATAGCTTAACTAATACTATAAGTGCGTGGTGGCCTGTTGGTAAACGGACTAGATGCGACTGCCAACATGTTCACGGTGGTCGCGGGTTCGAATCCCAGGGCACACCTCTGACTTTTCGGAGTCATGTGTGTATTGATAGTCAATCACCACGCACTAAAACGGTGAAGGAAAACATCGTGAGGAAACCTGCATATCATAGCGATTTTTAAAAATTTCTATGGTATGTAAGTCCGCCAACCCGCACTAGGCCAGCGTGGTGGACTATATGGCCTAGCCACTCTCAATCGTACTCTCGATTGTAGAGGAGGCCCGTGCCCTGCAGTGGGACGTATATGGGCTGATACAGAATACTATAAGTACGAATTATTTTTTCGTTTGCATTGAATATGGACTAAAACGACTACTGGACAGATGTGAAAAAAATCAACATTGGAATTCTGCATTATCCCTGATGAACATAGACGATAGAATATTTTCAAAAAAGTTGGAACCGGCCGGGCTGCTAATTAATCAGATCATAGATAAACAAATTTATTTTTACGAGAATATAGTCGAAAAATCTTATTTATTTTTATCTACCTATTTACCTAGGCCTTTCATTTAATCTTCAAATTGGTAGCTAAATAGGTAGCTATTTAGAATTTTATTTAGAATATAATAATATAATATGTTTATGTGTCCTTACTCCTTATGTACTAAATATGACGTCACAAAACATGCGTCAATCCAGAATATTGTACAACACGGCAAACAGACCACGAGGCAGTAACCAGTATTAGATAAGTGCCAATAACTCAAAGATAATGAATAGAAATATTGACCAGATGTTCTATATATTACAAACAACATTAGGGAGTAGATAGGAACACGGGATATACTGTTCTTTATCTATTTAATAAGCTTACAAACGATGGAATCAAGAATTGAGCCTTTTTAGAAAACGCATCGTATCAAAATTTATGAACAAAGTTTTACATCGTAACTGATTGTTTTTCGCCTTATCGTGCTTACTCAGAAGTAATGTTACATTTGCACATTTTCTCAAATCATACATTTTAAAGCGAAAACAATATGTGCTATTGAAAAATAGAATAGACTTGGTGAAGGAGGGACATTATAGGCAGAGTAACCACTGGACATATTGAGGCTGTCTCAGGATCGAGATACATTGCAATAAAAAAAGAATATTTTCACCTATCCTTTATAACAGTCAAGGTACAGCACATTTTAATTATTGTCTACACATTTGTCAAAAAGTCTTTTAAATTGGTTTATTGAATAGGTACAAGCTGATAAGACAGCAACGAAAAACGTGGCGTCCGAACTTACTAACTTCATTTAAACATCTTGAATACAACTCAATACTCAATACCATAGAAATATTTTACAATCCACGTTGAATATAACTTACGCATAGTTTATACTAGAAACAACCTCCGCTGAATAGAATTGTGTTCCACGTACAATAGCCGTTTTATAGTTTTGTGAAACAATACGGCGACGTAATCGCGCGTCGCGTCATGCTTGAGCCTTGCTTATTTTGATAACAAGTGCAATTTCTACGGCGATAACTCATTTCCACAGGTCTTAGTATACTGGTAGATACGACGATTTACGCCGGAGGTACGAACAATGCGCCAACTAGCTTTATCTTAGTATTTTAAAATTATATCGGCTTGTAATGCTATTGATCGCCACGACCTTCCTACGGATTAAAATTAAATATTGAGTATAAATTTATTTTTTATATTGTGATACTTATTGCTAGGTTTTCATACACGTCTAAGTCTGCTATACATAAAAAAAATAACAAATATATTTCAAGCCTCACTTTATATTCTTCCATACTGGTCCATAGCGGATGAATGGTTATTAGACAAACAATAATCATAATTTATCGACTGCTGCGAAACCAAATGAGATGGTTGCAAATGAACTTCGGTAAGATCAAGACCTAACCTCACATATAACAGAATAATCTCGAATATACCAGAAATCAATACTAATAGAGCTGACGTTTGATGTAGAATCTTTCCGCGTTGAATGCAAAATAAGGCAGGGTCATGCGACACTATACGATAATATTAAATTGCCTGATAACTATGGACCGTGCGTCTTTGATAACAAGCTTATGTGACCGCTTGTAATCTAGGAGACATTATTTATGTCGAATGACGACCAATTGCCGACTATGAAGTTAGTTTCCTGCATGGAATGTTACGGGTCTGACTGCCTGCCTCGGTGGTGTAGTTGTACTAAGGTACGGTTACAAAGCTGAGGTCTCGGGTTCGACTCCCGGTTTGGGCAAAGTGATATTGGATTTTTCTATTCATTATCAGCCCAGTTACAGGAATTTGTGCCCGATATGGCGATAGGCTCGCCACCTATCACATTGTGGGACGGAACATAGTACAAGGTCAAATGTGGGTCTCCTGGCACCTCTGCCTACCCCTTCTGGGATATAAGCGTGAGTTTATGTATGTATGTATGTATTTCGAATTAAATTGATATTTCGAATGATTTCAAGAACAAAATTGTATCTGTAATATACTATAATACTTTCCTAATATATGCATGTTTACGCTTTCAAAAGCTACGGTAAGAAATAGGTACGTGGTTTGTTGGTTGCCTTGTTAATAATAAATAAAATTGTATCATATTTTAACTTGCGATTATTTCCTTGGGGTTCGTCAACTTCTCAAACCATAAATCATAAGTTTTCTTGACAAGGTATTTGTCTCCACAAGGGAACCCATTGGCCATAGTCAGGTTGTAGTGTTATTTAAAGTATTAACATGTGATAGTTATTTCTAATCCTAGTTCGTAATGGCCTAAGCATGTTATCGGTTGTATCTGCGTGACCCAGACCTATGACATCACGCGGTGTCGCTCGCATCAATGTTACTGGTTGTTACGTACTGATTTTCTATCCGTTTTGTGATGTTTATTTTGCATGAACTTGATATATTTATTAGAATTAACTAAGAGAATTAATTATATTCTTACTTGAGTCTACTTTTTCTTGGAGATAGATCCCTTAGCTTCCATCTGCTTTGAGAGAACTAGTATAAGGACATTTATTGGCTTCATAACCGTTTAAAATTAGCGTACATTTGTACAGGGCTTACAAAACATTGTGTAATTGACGCATAAATATCTATGCACGCGATTTTCTCAGAAAGTACTGATCAGAATTGATTGGGGCTATCTTTATTTTAAAGCTTATTTTTTAGAGATGGTTTTAACCTATTGTATTTGTTTGTTTCAGCTCAAAAGACGATGAAATAGACGGCAACTGCATAGTACGCGCTCGTGGTCTTCCGTGGCAGTCGTCTGACCAGGACATCGCTAAATTCTTCCGAGGACTCAATGTGGCAAAGTAAGTTTTATGTACTCGTATACAGGGTATATACTATATCAAGACTGCTATCGAAGACGAAGCTAGGTGGTAGTGTTAGTTAAAGCGAGCACTCTTGATAAGCCCTGTGTTATATTATTTTATGCGTTCCTTAGTTTAGCGTTTCTACCTATGTTTCAATATCTATACGCGACACAAGTGTAACAAATGGTGGCACGACATATCAACTACAACACATCTCATTGTGAATCAGTTCAGGAGGCCTAGACAAGTGTCACTTTTCTGTTAGCATAAACGCCTACAGGAAGATTAAAATGTATGGAAATGATATGTGGTAATCAGCAGTCACGTGACTGCCATATGTCATTTCTATTTATTTTGATCTTTTCGCAGGCTTTGACGCCAATAGAAAAGTCTAGGCCCCCAGGTAATAGTATGATGAACAGTAAGAGACTGTCCCGCTCTCACACCCACCACTGCAACTCCTGTAAGCCAGGATGAACAGTGGCACGCAATGTAATGACACCGAGCATTGTAGCTCGCCGAGTCTCCAGGAATGTCTAACTTGTCTTTAACCCGAAATTAATCAGAAAATTAAATTAATAGGAGGAGTTGGAAATAAATGATGACCGGGAGGGATTATCATTCTTATGTTGAGATTATATATTTGTAACCACCTCGTTGGGTTAATGACAGTATATTTTCGTGAATGTTTAAGCTGTGATAACCTGAGTTCGAATACTAGTTTAGACAATCATTAATTGAGATTATCGGTTAGAAAATTTTCATCTAATCTATCTCATACTGTTGAACTGTTGTTTCTACCTGTCCTTATCTAATATATTTTTTACCCACAGGGGTGGAGTAGCTCTCTGCCTGTCTCCGCAGGGGCGTCGCAACGGCGAGGCGTTGGTGCGGTTCATCTCTCAGGAGCACCGCGACATGGCGCTCAAGCGGCATAAACACCACATCGGACCGCGGTATATTGAGGTAACTGCCACTTACATGCATATACTTGGAGTTTTTCGTACGGAAGATACGACTATCGCAGGGGTCGGCAACCTGCAGCTCACAAGCCACATTCGACTATTTGGATATGAAGCTGCGGCTCTTTAATTCAATACAATACAAAGTATTAAAAATATATACACATTTTGAATCAATTAATGAGGAGTTTTTAATGATATGAGAGTTTAATTTAATGATAGAGAAGGGCACAATTCTCTCAGCCACTTGTCCTCAAACTCATGAAATTCATGGCGCTTTCAACATTTTGATCGCGAGAAAACTACACTTTGAAAGTGGTCTAGCGCTGCATGGTTATACTGTTTGGTTAGACGACTAATTATTTATTCCACGCTGCAGCGATTTAGTAACAACTTTTGCCAAAATCTAACAAGATATTTGTATGGGATAACTTCTTCTCGTTTCTCTATACGTAGTAACATATCTCAATGTCTATCTATAATTAAAAAGTGCATAAAATTATTTAAAGGACGACTCTACCGGTGGGTGGACCACCGGTTAAGAACCCCTGACTTGAGATTTTTCAAAAAATATATAGAAAGACAATGTAGCGTATTGCGAAAAGTAATTCGCGATGGCAGAAAATCAATACACTGTACATCAAGAAGAAATATCACAGCTGCGTTCGACAACTCAATTAGCCCCAATTTATGCGCTGGACCGATGAGCTATGGGTTCAATCCCCTGTATATTTACAATTGATTTGAAACATTTATAAAAACATTCCTACAGTGGCGTAGTTTTTTTTATCGCAATGAATGGCGAGACGAGAGCGATACGACCGCTCCTGAGCAGTAGCAGAGTCAAACAACACCATGAATTAGATAGCAATGCTAGGCATTCTACTGCGCTCGTCATCTTGAGACATAAGTACAGTCTCAATGTGTCCATGTATTTCTAAATATCTTCAAGGACGATTCCAATTCTTATTAAATACAGTATATAATTTTCCCTGTAGGTTGACAGACTCCGTCGCTCAGTTGATTAGTCTGTGAAACGTGAGGCCGTGGGTTCGATCCCCGTACCGAGATAAATATTTGTGCGGTCCATAGCTATTTATTATGGATTGTTGTTTTTTAGTGAGACCGAAAAGTCTCTCGTAGTTGCTAATATCCACGACAAAACACTCGACCTTAGTGTGGGGTCACAACTACCGGGTATATCAAGACTGCTACCGAAAACGAAGCCGGGTGATAGTTTAAGCGACTTCAGACACAATGCAACAGAAAAAGTTGCAAAAAAAAGCGACAATTTTTTTTTGTTATTTTTTTTTCTATGGCCATATTTGGGTGGTAAATACATTTTTTCCTAAAATAATAGTGTATATCCTTTTATTTATAAATACTCTAAGGTATAAAAGAGTTTAAATTATTATTTTAGCAAAAACTATGGATTTACCACCCAAAATTGACGATATTTAAAAAATCATAAAAAATAATTGTCGCGTTTCTATGCGAAATTTTTAATTGCATTGTGTTTGTAGCCACTATAACTACCACCCGGCTTCGTTTTCGGTAGCAGTCTTGAGATACCCTGTATGTATGTGACTGTTGGGTTCTTATTTATTATTTACATCATTCTCAACTTTAGGAAGTCTCCCCTAGATTTTTCACAACCTTCTTCTATGCCGGACTCACTCTTGATAGAGTGTTCGTGGACTTCAGGTGTTGGTGGCAAGCTTCACAACACGCCGCCACTCTTTTCTGGTGATCGCCTTCCTCGTGCACCCATGTAGTGATGATGAGCCATTTATTGCTGATTTCATTTGGTCAGTCCATCTCATAGGTATTCTTCCCCGTGATCTGATTCCCTCAGTTTTTCACAACAGTCTATCATAAATGGCTTGGATCCAGCTACTTTCTTCTAAAAAACGGTGGTCCTTTCCTTTTTCTCATGAAGACCATTTGACCTTTTGTATGATTGTTGGTTGTATGTATTGATGTTGTCCCCAGGTGTACCGCGCGAGTGGTGAGGACTTTCTGTCTGTAGCTGGTGGTGCGACGTGTGAAGCGGCCGCGTTTCTGTCTCGAGGCGCGCAGGTTATCGTGCGCATGCGCGGACTGCCATACGATGCCACGCCGCAACAAGTTGTGAGTATCATGATTCTCGTAATATTATAAAAGGGAAAGTTTGTTAATTTATATGTTTGTTACTTCTTAGTGCTAAAAAGGATGGACCAATTTCGATAAAATTTAGTATGGCACCTCCATAACACGCTTAATTAACATACGATTTGTTTTTATCGCAAATACAAGTGTTCTCTGAGAGCAAGCAAATAAATGTATTAGCTACTCTACTAAACTCAAAGGGATGGATGGGACAGATCATAGAGTATAGTGCGGATGAAATGGAACAAGAGAGGATAGTATTGCGTGCCTTGAGTCTTGAGATGGGACAAGGCTGGATCAAAAGGTAGTACATAGCCGCTAGTATTTAAATATAATTTATTCTCTTCAACCCTAGCTTTTCACATTAGAGAGGGAGTGAATAAAAAGAAATGAATATAACGCTTTTCTCATTAATTTCCCTATTCACCCCTAGTTTGAGTTTTTCACACCAGATAGGGAAGCAATACAAAAATAATTTTATAAATCTTTTCTCAGTAATTTCTCTATTCACTCCACAAGCTGAAGTTTTTCACACCAGAGGGGCAGACAATACAAGAAGAATTAACATTAAGAGCGTTTATACCCTGCACGCGATTTTTGGCTTAAAAACAGGACTTTTCAAATGAGTTAATAGCCACCAATAAACAATTTAAAGGAAAAATAATTATTACTAATTTTAGAAAAGGTTGTCATCTAGGGATTTTGGTGGAAAACATTATAGATTGATGGATAATTTGTGAGTACTATACGGATTACTGAACACAAGTTTCGTTATTTAGGCTTTAAATGGCAATTTAGAAGCTTAAGATATCCGAAACCACTAAATATAAGATGAAAATAAAAATATTATCAGACTAATAAGACCCTTATGGAGGGATTTTGCTGAGAAAAATAATCTTTTTGTGTTTAGTTCCTGAAAAATAAAAATTTCAACAATGCGAAATTATTCAGAAACTCTCGTCAAGAACATTTTTTTTTTCACCAACTTATCGTACATAATTTTTTATAGCAATTGCATATTACAATAGAAGAACATCTTATCAATAAATTACCATTTTTATATTTCAACAAAATTAGTTTCCATGTTTTCTACAAATATTTTAAAAACCACTATAAAACACGCTGTCCGACGTGGATCAAATCAGACCGCCGCAAGGCCTTCTAGAGGGAGGACGTATCGCTCGTCGCTCCGACCTGGCTGCAGTCGATTATGCCGCGCGTAGTAAAAATAGCCACGCGCGGAATGCGATTACCACATCTTAGTACTTTGGTAGTAAAATATTTAATTATTTTTATTACCTACAATGATTTTGTAGTGAGTATAAATTATGTTTCAGGTAATATAATGGGATGTAATTCCGAGGCTAAATTATGTTATGTATTGTAATATAAAATTAAATATATTTCGTAATTGTAAGGGGTTGTAAGGCCCCTAACACTATTTATGTGTTCGAACACGAAATGATTAATAAAACGTCCGTAGTGTATACTGATTGAACAATGATTTGAATGCAACTTAACAATGTAATAATAACGAAAATATGATTAGTGTCCAAAATTTGGATTATTCTTTGCTTGCACAGTAATATTTGTCTACTTATAATGCAAATAAAATATTTTTATGATATTATATTACAGTTACATTTCAATTGAATATCCCCTCAACCGTCGGAACCTGAAGCCGGTTCCTTCCGGTTGTAAGCAATAAGCAACCTAATGTCATTGAATTAGGGTCTATATTAATACGGCTCATCGGATTTCAAGCAAAAAAGCAACCTAACGACATTGAAATAGGGGCTATTTTTGAATCAAGGTCAGTAGGCGGCGCTTACGACAGGCTAAGGGATATTTGAAGCGCACGGATCAAAGTTGTTTGAGCCGATTGTATAGCGAGCCGACGCGGCAGCTCTACGCACACAGTTTTGGTCGCTTATGTGTGCGTGAAATTAACGAAGAAATACCTATAGTTGACTTTGCGCGCAAGGTGTATACGCTCTTAAGCATATCTCATAAATTTCACCCCCATAATTTGTTTTTTTTTTCCCACCAGATGGAGAGGTGATACAATCAAACTAATTTCTCTATTCAACCCCCTCAGTTGGAGTTCTTCACGACAGGCGACGACCCGGTGCAAGTGCTGGACGGGGCGGAGGGCGTGCTATTCGTGCGACGCGCGGACGGACGCGCGACCGGCGACGCGTTCGTACTGTTCGCAAAGGAGGACGACGCGCCTCGAGCCCTCTCCAGGCACCGAAAACTCATAGGCACTAGATATATAGAGCTGTTCAGATCTACTACTGCTGAAGTGCAACAGGTATGAAAAAAAAAAGAAAAAAAAACTATTATCAATCTGGTTTTAAAGGTTTCGAGTATTTGTCAAAATTATTACCAAGAGGCAGTTAAATTTGTTGTTTTGTTATAGCCAGCTTTTTGGTAATCGGTAAGTCGCAATAGAATGCGTTGATGTACGGCACGTAACCAGTTTATAAGCAATTTTTTTTTTAATTGTCCATGTTATTTTTTGCCCTGTTCTAAGTATCAAAATACATAGTTATAATTTATTCATTTAAACATATTTTTTTGTTCCAACTTTTATTTTTTTTTATTTATTTATTTAAATTATATTTTATAACCTAAATATCATGAAATCAACTATAAATAATAACTAAACGCAAAACCACTAAAAATACCTGCAATTTATTCACAGGTACTAAACCGTTCACTGGAGACGCGTACAAGCCAGAGCAGTACTCCGTCGACGGCGCCGGGGTCCGTGGCCCCCGCCGAGGGACTTCTACCCGTCACACTGGTACCCCAACACGTCATCACCTCGGGCACGGCTAAAGACTGTGTCAGGTTGCGCGGGCTACCTTATGAAGCGCAGGTTAGTGGGTGTGAATTAAAAAAAAAGTAATTTAATATACCTAGTCAGGTCATAAATTCTGTCACATGTTTAATATAAAATAATTGAAACAAGTTTATTCATTATGTAACCATTTATATACCAAAATGAACTTAACAAAACATAGATTCTTATGACACTAAAGTTTATTCAAAATGACCTCTGTGATTTTGAATACAGGCCTTCAATCTGCGCAGCCAATTGTCTATCGCAGCACGAACGAGGTCCATGTCAATATCGGCGGCTGCCTTAATCAAAGATGTCTTGAGTGACTCCAAATTGGGATGAGGCTTTGAGCACGCCTTTTCCTCCAAGTGTTGCCATATCTTGTAATCTAACGGATTCAAATCTGGACTGGAGGATGACCAGTCTTCGTGCCGGATGAAGTCGATTTCACGCGTCGCCAGCCAGTCTTGTGTGCTCTTCGCTCTATGAGCTGGCGCAGAATCTTGTTGGAATACCCAGTGCCTGTTATTGAACATGGTATGTGAAAAAAGTTCCACAAGGTTCGTCAGGACTGTATTTTGATACACAACTGCATTCGTTTTTACACCTTTCTCACAAAAATGTACCTCTGTTAAGCCCCAATAAGAACCTCCCAACCATACCATGAGCGAGGATGGAAAATGACCTCGTTGGACACGCGGAGTACGGTTGCTCGCTTCTTCACTACTGTGTGCGTACACCTTATCATTTTGTTTGTTGTAGCTCTCTTCTACGGTAAAAAATTTTTCACCTGAAAAAAGAACTTCCCGATATATTTTTCCCGCGTACCGCTTCAACAAAGCGCGGCATCTCTTCAGTCTCAGGTCCATTAGACGAGCATTCAAACGATGTCCTGTTTTTCTTCGATATGCCCGAAGCCCTAAGTCTTCATTTAACACCCTTTTCGCCGTGGTTCTGTTTAACCCCATCTGAAGGGCCAACAGTTTCTGCTTACGTTTGGGATTTCTTTGAATTCGCGCCTTCACAGCTTTTATCACTGCTGGAGTTCTAACAGAACGATGGCGACCACTTCTTGACCTGTCATCTACACTAGAGTCTTCATTGTGTCGTTTGATGGTACGATAAACGAATCTTTTGGTTATATTCAAATTTTTCAGTATGTCAAACATTTTAATTGGCGCGTAACCGCAACGATGCAACCCAATAACTGCTACACGGTCTTCTTTAAGCGTCCACTCCATATTTAAAAATGAGTAAAATTCTAAAAAGTATACATTTTTATTTTCATGAACAATTCGAAATTCGAATTCAATAAACTTTTTTGTGGCCAGCATTCTAAAATAAAAGTTTTTACTGTGTGACAATACTTATGACCTGACTGTGTATATTTAATTTTAAAGTATGGCAGATAGTTGGTTGGCTTGCAGTTCGCATATGTGGCTGAGTGAAAATATTTTCCAATAGTAACAATGGTATACGTGTATTTGGTGTTATTGAAAATTTATTAAATATCCTCTTTTTAATTTTAAAGTATGACCGATAGTTGGTTGGCTTGCAGTTCACATATGTGGCTGAGTGAAACACTTTCCAAATATGTAGTAACAATGGTATACGGTGTATTTTGTGTTATTTGTTCTGTAATAATGTACTTTACGATTTTATTTCCAGAAATTATGCACTTCATTCAGGGTACCCATTACTTTTTGACTATACTCTTATTTTTAGACACTAAATAATGTAAGGTTTAAAAGATTATTTGATCACGCGGCCAGATATCCTATTTCTAAAATTATGATTAGCCCTATTAAAACCCTCTACATTTCCGCTGATCATCAGAAAACATTTCTGTCCAGGTGGAACACATCTTGACTTTCCTTGAGGAGTTTGCCAAGAACATAGTGGTGCAAGGAGTTCACATGGTGTACAACGCTCAGGTATGATTCAACAGCCTTTGAAATTTGTATAATTATTTATTTATTTTATTTATAAATACTTTATTGTACACCACACAACTTAAAAAAAAATCATTTTAATACAAAGCGCTTATACAGGGTATATCAAGACTGCTACCGAAAATGAAGCCGGGTGGTAGTTAAAGCGACTTCAGACACAATACAACAGAAAAAGTTTCAAAAAAAAGCGACAATTTTTTTTTGTAATTTTTTTCCTATGCTATACTGGGTATCTCAAGACTGCTACCGAAAACGAAGCCGGGTGGTAGTTTTAGTGACTACAAACACCCAGGTTCCCAATCCGTAATTTTTGAAGTAAAACTTCGTTAAACAAAAACACACTTTCTATAATAAGACCCCCGCAATCTAAATCCGGTCCTGCTAAATAACAATTACACACTAATATATTCTATTCAAAGACCTAATAAAAATCTAATGTCTAGCCTAGTGCTGAAATCTAGAACGTTAATAATGGAATTATGTGCTGTCGCTAGCAGTCTATGACCGCTGCCAATGTCACGGTGCTACAAAATGACCGCATGCGATGATGACGTAATGAGTGCAATATTCATAATTCATTACTAAACTATGTGTAATTATTGTTCTTCTTATTTTCTTATTTTGACGACTGTGATTTTGTGTTGTTCTGATTAGAGACTAAAATAAAATTGATTTAGACAATGTAGAATTGATTTTGATGTAATATTATTCCGATTCTGAGAAAGCCATAAACGTAAAATATTAAAATTATGTAATTTTTTTACAGCATTATTGTTGTGTTTCTTATTATTTACGTTCCGGTCAGAAATTATATTTACTTCAATTCGACCGATTCAAATATATTGCGACGAAATTTTTCTTTGGAAGATATTCATACAACATGCGTTCGTAATGTAGATTGCAATGCAAATTCACCCTTATGCCTCAGGTATTAAGTGCTGGCACGACATTTGATCATGAATATTGTATTGCACTCGACTGCCTCGGTGGCGTAGTTGTACTAAGGTACGGTTACAAAGCTCTCGGGTTCGAATCCTGGGTGGAGCAGTGTTATTGGATTTTTCTATTCATTATCAGCCCAGAGTCAGGGTGCCTGATATGGCGATAGGCTCGCCACCTATCACATTGTGGGACGGAACATACAAGGCGAAATGTGGTCCTGGCACCTCTGCCTACCCCTTCTGGGATATAGGCGTGACTTTATGTATGTATGTATTGTATTGCACACAGGGTCACCCGAGCGGCGAGGCGTTCATCCAGATGGACAGCGAGGCCAGCGCCTTCCTGTGCGCCCAGCAGAAGCACCACCGCTACATGACCTTCGGCAAGAAACAGAGATACATCGAGGTAATACACCATATAGAATGCTATAGATTATTAAAATAGGTTGTGGGAAGTTGTTTATGCAAGCCGGTACCAAGAAATGAATGGAAATTTTTGGTTTTAAGTTGAGTTTCTTGCGCCGTCCTTCACAGCTGTAACACGTTCCGAAGCGGTGGTTGCAGAAATTAACGATTCCAAACATTTAGAAGGAATATTTTGAATTGATTTGAGGAGGTCTGTTGGAGGGAGGATGTTAAAATATGGCTTGTATTTAGTTATTATAGTAGAAGGTTTATCGATTATTCAACGTGTTTTAATGGAAGTAATACAAATATCGCTATTGCTGCATCTGATCTCTCACTCGTATTACATTATTTTCTTTCTCGCTCTCATAATATCCCATAGTCATTTTGGCAGTGTTGATATATGCGCAGTGCGCACATATTTATTTCGATATATTAAACTGGACCTAGTATTCTATAATACCTAAAAATTCGGGTACTGAGAGGGAAAACAGTTTCAATGACGTGCTTCATACGAGGAAAATGCACAGACAGTCTTGCTTGAGCCTAACGTTTTATAGTCTGCTCTCCCTACCAGTCCGCTGCTAATGTGAGCGCGTGTGTGTGCGTGCAGGTGTTCCAGTGCTCCGGCGACGACATGAACATGGTGTTGACCGGCGGCGTGACGCCCGCCACCTCGCCCAAGGTGCTGTCGCCCGGTACGTTGGTGTCCCCCCCGCCCGCGCACCCCGCGCACCCCGCGCACCCCGCGCACCCCGCGCCGCGCCTGCTCGCGCACCACATCGCGCACCAGAGCCTCCTCGCGAGACAACACGAGAACCTATTCCTCGCCTCCCTGCGCCCCCCACTACTCCCCATGCTCCCCTACACACTACGGTCCACCGCCCCCTCCTACCCCCTCCAACCACTAGTGCAACAGACCATGCTCCCCACCAAACGCACGTACGAACGCGCCTTCACCCCCACAGACACGTCACCCGCCAAACGACCATATACGGTACAGCAGCAAATGGCGCCGGGATTGTCCCTACCGATGTTCACGTATAACGCGACGTCGCCGATTTTCTCGTATGCGAACACGACGCCTATGTTGACGACGTACGCAAACGCGTTACCTACGGCTATTCCGACCGCCCTGCCCACAGATTATGGCGCGTTGTCCGCCCTACCCGCGTCCATGAATTCACCCTACCCTGGCCTCTCCATGTTCCCCACCTACCCGCTGCTGCCCTGGCGACTCAACAACTAACTACTCCGTACCTGAGCTAAACGAAACCTCCTTTGACTGCGTTGCTACTGCAAATGTCTCTATAGTTTCATAGATAAAGTTCAATATCTATGGTGAAACTTTTCAGAATAGTTTATTTTATAAAGATTAATTATATTTTACGTTGATTTCTTATATTTAGTTGCGTAATCTTAAGATAAATTTAAGTCTTTTTAGTTGTGAAATCGTCGTGAAATGCATAAAAGTAGTAGCGTAACGCCAAATCGAGTCTCAAATGCTATGATTGGTTTATTTTAATTATCTATTGCGCCGCTAGAGGCGCTGTAGTCGAACTCGCTCAGTACCAACGCAGTCGCTCACAAGAAAGGTTGTGTCCACGCGCCAAGCGGCAGTCGTAATGAAACAGGGTAAAAAATGACAAATAAAGCTCAATAACAACCGCGATGTGCCTTTGACGGATTTTGATATTTTTCTTAGTAATAATGATGAATTTATTAAAGTAAGTTTTATTCGTGGCAGTTGACATGCAGCTATAGTTAGTACTTATTTGTTGATTTACACTCTATGCGTTGTTGTCAGTGTTAGTTATAATGAATTAAGATATACCGGGTATCTCAAGACTGCTACCGAAAACGAAGCCGGGTGGTAGTTTTAGTGACTACAAACACAATGCAACTAAAAATTTCGCGTAGAAACGCGACAACTATTTTTTATGATTTTTTAAACATGGTCGTTTTTGGGTGGTAAATCCATAGTTTTTGCTAAAATAATAATTTAAACACTTTTATACCTTAGATTAGTTATAAATAAAAGGGTATACACTATTATTTTAGGAAAAAATGTATTTACCACCCAAATATGGCCATAGGAAAAAAATAACAAAAAAAAAATTGTCGCTTTTTTTTTGCAACTTTTTCTATTGCATTGTGTCTGAAGTAGCTTAAACTACCACCCGGCTTCGTTTTCGGTAGCAGTCTTGATATACCCTGTATATATTTAGATTAAATCGTGTGATCAGATGAAGTTGTGATTATAATGTAGACATTCCATTGAAAAGACGTTTGTTGCCAACATAACAAAGGCTGAGCGTAAGTCTGATGTATGAGTACTTATATAGGTACCTTCTATACTTAAGTTTGACTTGTCGAGTACAATGCACTAAGTTTATATTAAGTGTTTTTATTGTTGCGTTTCGCACTTATACCGTGGTTTTAGAATTTATGATCGCAATACAGAGTGTTCAACGCGCATAAGGTTTATTTTTACACCTTTTTCGAAATTTTTTAATCGTTAAATCAATTATTTTCAGTTAGGTATAAGTTCCGCGAATATGGATTTAAATCGTGCTAAAATGCTTAAATGATTTACGATCTGAAAGTTATTTGGCGTAAGTCATACGTTATTACAACACTCCAATCGTATTCTCGATTGTAGAGTAGGCCCGTGCCCTGCAGTGGGACGTAAATGGGCTGATACGATACGATACATACGTTATTAAACCACGCTCTCACTTAAACTTTCACTTTCAAAATAATATATTTGATAAATAAAGCACTCAACAAAAATACATAAAACGAAAATACCTAATGTTATCTTTTTAAAACGTTGGCATCATTGCATTCCTAAAATTCCGTTTTTGAATTCAAATTTCGAACGCCTTTTGAATTGACATTCCACGTGTCAGTTTTGTTTGACGGTTTAACTTGAAGTCCTTACAGGGCGGCATGACATTCCTGTCCTATCCTTGCCCTTCCTCAAAGTTCACACATAACGCATACGATACCCACATAGCTTAACGTCATCGTCTTATTTACCTCATACCATATAGTTAAATCATTTGTCTATATTAAAAAATATATTTATAATACGAACGTTTGGAATGTATGTCACTGGACACATCAGTCATCAATTTTTACTGGCAATTTATTTTTGTTTTGAAATAAAAAATATTTTTTGCAAAATAATTCAGTGGCATAAATTCCAAATAGGGTTTAATAATTTAACGTATCTGAAGAGATCCAAAGTTAACGTCATTGTATGGTGTTGCTACTGTCTCAATAATCACAAACATAGGTTTATGGGGCTTTTAGTCACAAAATACACGGTGTTATGGCTAATATATGTTCGGATGTTTCTAAATCCGTGTGCATGTGGCAATTTTTACACCTGTCAGTTTTATTGTCAATTTTTTTTATCAAGCTGTCATTTTGACGCGACCTATTTTCGAAATTTATTTTTTTTAGTCCCATTATTATTTGAACTGTGACTTTAAGTATTAGTGTTAATTTTCCAATGTCATGGGTATATAGAATTGCCACAAGCCCACATTTAGTATTAAATGCAATGATGTGTTTAATGGAATAAAAATAAACTGTTGTAATACATGTATCCGTACGGGGTGTGTTATGGAAAATGTGCATGCAATGGTAAGTGTTGCACACGTTTTTATGTTTTTCTATATATTTAAAGCCAATAGTGGTGTAGCATGACTTGCTTACTGTCAGGGACCTACGGTGGTGTGATCTTTTGCAATAAAGGCGAATTTTAAAATACTTTTGCAAACGAAAATGAACTTTAATAATTGGATTTAAAGTCCATTTTTCTTTGTTTTTACATTATCACCTTGTGCGGGAGTATGTAGTCGTTTGTTGTGATTCTACAACGTGTAACAGGATTAATTCACAACCTCAGACACCCCAACTTTAAAATATTATTGCAATCATAGTTTATGCTTTGAAATCGTACTATCATAATTACAAAATCTTTTATTTATGAAATTAGTTATACCAAATGTAGGCACTTAACATGGTCACCTTACGAGTTACAAATAAGAGTGTACTACTACACACGCTCGCCGGACACGCACACATGTACACAAGACACATTCACACGAGTACCTAACGCCGGTCGCCGACCGCTGCGCCGCGCCGGCAGAAACAGCTGACAATAAACGAAATACAAATTACAAATTACGTACGTAACTGATTACTGGGTGGTTTGGTAAACAAATTATTATTTATTTAATCTGTAAGCATAACATTTGTGTTTTAACTATAAAATCTAAATATTTTACTTACTAGATATAATGCGTACGAACCCAACATAAGACAATATTTTGCATGAATCGGCTATAAAATATTATTAATTTCACTTCCCCTAAACTTAGTTCCTACAGGCGGGCAGGATACGGGCGTCATTTATTTTGCATTATTATTGAATAAGATAATAAGATAACGCAATATCTAACAACGAATACTAGATTGGGAATCACAACCTAATCACAACACAAAAAAATACAACAAAATTAACTTACGTGTTACATGGCACTCATGAGGCGATTTCTTTTTAAAATATGTTCGACATGTCCACCACCTTGATACACTTTGATGCACATTTGCGTAATTGTTCACGTAATTTATGTAAAACTTCAGTGTCACTCTTCACTTTTAGGAATTTGCTCCACATTACCCTCCTCATCCTGGATCCTCCACATTAGTACTTTCACTGAAGTATACCAGAGATTTATTACGTCCCCACAAAAAAAGTCAAGAGACGTCAAGTCAGGTCAGGTGACCTAGGAGGCCATTGCACAGGTTCGCCGCGACCTATCCAGCGCTCTCCGAACTCAGCATCGAGATACCGTCAGACATGCCAATGATACATTATCACCACACAGTGCCAAAGTTCTCACCATTTCAGTGTATTTGAATATTCGAATACCGATAAGACATCGCGCGCGAAAGTTATCGAAATATCTACTTAACACTTAAACACAAGCAGACACAGATAACTGCGGTGCACGACTAGATTTTTTTCACATATTCGGTGCCCATTTAGGGATTGCAATAACGGGATATCTGACACACCGGGATTCCGCATACATTGTAGCAAAATTACAAACCGAATTTAATCACCATTTTAACGTTCCCCGAAATTATTTTTCATAGAAATACCTATTTGTTGTTTCTTTTCATATTGATTTTGTTACATTTAATTTGTTTCATTTAAGTGCATGTATTGCGCGGGATTTGGATCGCCCGGCCTTGCAAATACCGGGAGTAATTTTTTTCGCGGCGCATCCCTATACCGCCGCGCGCGCCATCGTTTGTCGGATGGATCAAATTGCATTAAACAATAGCTGCATCCTGCTCTATCTAGTTGTAGTTAAATGTGCGGAAAAGAGAATATGATAGTTATTTATTTTGGTAGCTTATTACGTTTATTGAGGCCTATCGTTGTGTGCGTTTGATTAATGATAGATTGCTTAAATAAACTTTATGACTATCGAAATAAAGTTCATTTTTGTTCATTATTTAGTTTATTAGAGTATTCGTTTAGTGATTCATTTAAAAATGATCTTATGTGCTGGAGTTACGTTTCAATTTCGTTTGTTCGGAGTACTAAACGAAGGAGTGTCTGTAATTTACTTGGTCTTAACTAATTATTTTGAAAAAAAATACCTACCGAAAAAAATGTTGATATCGGTTCAGTAGCTGATTCTGAACGTACTACTTTCCGCTTTTACATTTAAATCTGTTACATGTTGTATAGTTAGAATTTAGTGTGTATGGTGAGTTGACTTCAATCGACCTTTGAATCTTCACAGCGGTTGTCAAGATTGACTGATATGGATATTTTAATACGTCAGTCGTCAGGTAGGCATGACTAACTGAAATAAAATGTTGCCATCAATTTTGAAATGTTTCGTATTTGGCTCAGCTCATGTATATCAGGGTTTTTAACCGACTTCAAAAGGAGGAGGATCTTAATAAGACGGCGTAATTACTTCGACCAGACAGAGATTTTTCCTCGCTGATTCATATTCATATCTAGAAAGCTGTGCAGTTGTCATCGGGTGCGATCTAGTCTGTTTGGTCTGCCAGTATAAAAAAAGAAAAAACATCGATTGATTGCCTATTTTCTCTAACCAAACAATGACATTGTAGTCAGCGTAACAATTTGACATAATGAGACTTACCATCTTACGTCTCAGGATAATGAGCGTAGTAAATGCCAAGCATTGCTTTGTAATTCATGGTGTTTGGTTTTGCTACAGTCTGAGCAGCCGTGTCGCTTACCATCAGGCGAATGCCATTCATGGCAAAACAAAATCTAGGCTTAGTAACAATATAAGTTTAAATAAGATTTCTGATGGATTCGCAGACACAGCTGTCTTATTAGGCAGTTGCCAATAATTTTGAAGCTGAATATAGATTAATCTACTACTACATCGAATAACACTTGACTCATTCACCCAAATAGTGTAAAAGGTGTTGAAAAAAATCTCAAATGGATTCTTAATTTCTTACTAACATTTTCTCCATGAATTTCTAACATACCATAACCATAATCGTCTGTTCTTCTTTCTTATTCAAATGTATACCCTTTCTGTCCAGGTTTTAAAACCAAAATCGGACTTATTTTCTAATATTACAGTGTATGGAGACTACACTTAAAATCTTGTCATGGTATAAGGGTTATATTAATTATCGCCTATATTTATATTATCCTATACCACATATTGTCATCACGAATTTCATATATGACTATAGAATCATTCCCAAAGGCTACATATACCACGTCCAGGGTGCATGATTGCTTCGTACATTTTCCACGGCACATCGCGTCGGATACTATATGACATGTATATTGTGAAATGTACACGGCTTAGCTGTGATATACGGGCAGCATGTTGTATAAACATACGTATCATCGAGGTGAGGGCGTCCGAAGTGCCATACTATTTAGTTCAACTAGTTTCATTAAAAATAAATATTTATTTAAATTTCGAATTAAGCATTTTTACACGTGAATTTGAAAAAGGAATCATTTATGTTTAGAACACTATTAAAATTCAAATTATTACCGTTGAAAATACATCCTGGCAGCTAGTCTTTTTAGCCATGACCAAATAAAAATTCAAAACTCAATTCATTCATTATTAATAGCACTTCTTTGTCATACTCGTGTGACGAATAGATTGTAATATTTGTAACTAGATGTATGGTACCTAGGCCGCCCCGAGGTCGTAAGATGGTCCGAAGGTAGCCTCCAGTCATTAAGAGCTTCTTACTTATAAGCTTCCCTTCTTTCTCTCTGAGGCCTTCTGTACGCTTATGAATCGGTATTTCAATAAATTTTAGTGTATTCAAGGGTCTCGAATCTTTTCTGTGCTTCTGTCTGTTTCTGGGGTGATAGAAAGGTTACTTTACAATTTAAATCAAAGCTATCTTAATTTTTTTTATATATTTTTACTTTACGTTGAAGTATGGATTTTTTGATAAGTAATATTTTAAATCAACCAGATTTTGTTAGTATTTAGTTTTTCAAGTTTACACTATATTTTATTGAAATATCTCAGTGATTAGTGACTGGGGGTCTGTGTGGGCGTAGGCGACTTAAATCTGGGTTGTTGACATCAAATCTAAATACTTAATATTGGTACTTACCATTGAAAAAATCATACAAAATGTTTTTCTACGTGATAACTATATTTAGCTATATTCCGTTTTGTTATAAACGTAATGAATTTTTCTTTTTTATTATTATAGTTGGCTAATTTTAGTGTATTTACTTAAATATAAATAAATTCATAATTTAAAATGGTTAGATTGTGATTGCAACTATTCTGTGGTCTCTGGTTGTGCTGTTTTATATTTCCATCGTTTTAGCTTCTAGTAATACGCGTTAGTGAAGGAGGGCTGTACTAACAACGGCTTGTTCTGTCGAAGCAAAGTATCGTCTGTATGTTGTACTAACATGAGAAAGGGTGATTGGTTCAAAATATAACAGGTAAGTTGGTTTATAAGGAAAAAAGATCTTAAGTCGAGTATTATGTAAGGTAGTTTTGAGGTTAGAATTAACGGTTCATTTTCAAAAATAGAATATTGCCACGCCATTCAAAAATTAAATACAGAACTTTTTCAAATTTCGAACGGTACGAATATAGACAAAATAAAAATAAGACACCTATTTATTTAACGTTCAATGGTTACTTAACCGAAATATGCACAATGTGGTCTTAAACGCAACTCTTCCATTAGTATAACTTTCCTTCACGCATTGTCGGAAAATGAAATGGCACAATCATATCCTTTCCTGCTCCTAATGCTTATTAACTTAGTGTCTACAAACGTACGAACTGTTTGTAAAAACGGGACAGATCATTCGGTGATCGAGAGGGTAATCACTGTAAGCACAAATTGATGCTTATTCATGTTTTATTAATAACGGGTGGCTGACTTATGTTCATGATTCGATTGTTTGCGAAAAAAGTAGACTTAGATATTACTTATATCTGAATAAACGTGGATACCTTATAAAACAAACACTAGGAGAAAATATGAAATAAAACGTGTCTGGACTATGGTCATATACAAAATCAAAGCTACAATGTTTAATACAAAAATCCGTACTGCCAATCTCACAACTTTTTAAATACATTTCACTCTAACATACTCCTCTGCTTTTTCTCAAACCACTGGACTTCCGACATTGGTCACGCCACCTCCAGTAATAGACATACGCTTTGGACAATGCATGGAACAAGGTGACAGATACCGGGACGAGAGCTTAGTGTGTCGTAGACTGAAGTTTTGTGCTTAACTTAGTGGATATAAACAATCATGGGTGTAAGGTGCGGATCAGGGCGTATCGAGACATCATAACAAGACCACGTAAGTATCTGTCCATTCGTTGTGGGTTCACGTCAATTTCTTACTCTTATTGTATCGCATTTATTATTTGTGGCCTCAACTTCATATGGTTTTTGGTGTAAAAACTACATTTTATCAAAAATATCTGTAACTACCCTTCATTATTTCGAGTTTTGCATCTCACCATTAAAACAAGAATTGGCCTTTAAACCTTGTTAAAATTTACCTGCTTTAAATCAGTGTAATAGCCAAGGAAATGATAAGACCAAATACTCGACCCATTTAAAATCCTAACGTACTCTTTAAACACTGTTTTGTAATTAAAATATACGTACTTTGATCCTATTTTTTATTATATAGTACACGAATTTGGATTTTATTAACGTAAATATTTACAACATATATTCTAATAACTGTTGCATTTGTTTCACTACAATTATTTAAATATATTTCTCAATTAATTTCAAATAAATATTTTATTTGTAGAACTAACACTACAACTTTACGATTACCTTCACAAAATAACAATGTTTATCAAGTACAAGTATTAATCTACCTCACTATTTGTGTTTCATAAAACTAACAACATAAAGACATAAAAACAACATATTTCTAAGAATTTGAGGTCGCAAAGCTGGTGCTAAAATACTAGGGTACTAGGCGTGCATAAGTTTGGTGAAGTCCGCAGAATAGCTTGGTGTTGGCGGCGGCGGCGGCGTGTGTAACAGTATCGGTGTAAGTGCACTGCTTGTGGTGGACAGTTAATGCGTACCAGTCGGTGAGTGTAACCATCATGTTTTATAATATGAACGTCCATGTCTTGCGTCATCGGCACTACTTGGCTTTTCAAACGTTACTTCGTTTTTAAACTTCTTTTTTTAAGTAAAGTTTTAGTCATAGACATAGATAAGTTCTGGTCAGAAATTGGCGCGAAACTGCGTATGACAGTTTAAACGCGCCGCTAACAGTTTTCAAAATGTAGTCCCTTATACTCATAAAACTCTTAATAGTATATTTTTTATTTAAAATTTTACAGCTATGGCTATTAACTCTTAAATTTTATCTGGGGTGATCCTCTATTATTGCTTAATAAAAAAACATTATGTTTTATGTGACACACAAGTATTTATTCCTGATCTATGTGTTTTAAGGCCGAAAAGTGTCTCGTAGTTTCCTGATCGACATGACACAAGACTTTTAATGTGGGGCCGGGACTACGTGATTGTTGAATGTATTTATGAATTATTTTGGTACCTCAATTAATGTGATCCATACTTTTAATCAGTAATCCCATGTTATTTTAATATGAAGGAATATATAACAGAAGTTTAAAAAGCCAAGAATATGATACATCCTTATCCGTATACTAGTAAATGTGTTTACATCATTTGGGCTCTACTTGCAGGTTCCTATGGGCTATGATATTACGGTTTAAGCACAGGTATAGACTACACATTGTTTCAACGTGTAGAAACAAACGATACCCAAAATATATTATATGGCTATAAGGAGCAGTACTGAATCTGAACAAAAGTAATATGTCTTTCTTTAAAAGGAAGATTTTTTATAGAAATATTATTCATTTCCATTTTCCACAATAGCAAAGCGGAAGACAAATATTGAGCTAGAAGCATTGATTTAGGAACTACGACAATTGGTTAGAAATGTTGTCCTCAGATATATAATATTATGTTGGGAAAATCAAACGTAAAACATTCCGGGTAAATATTTAATTACATCAGTTCCATAGTGTGAACTGCTACGTTTGGGTCGAATAATAATTCGATTGAAATAATAATTATTGGTCGAATAATAATTAGCTAATAATTGTTGTTTCTAATAATAGGTATGGCAAAAGTATCCGAAAGCGAAAATTATTTATCTATATTCCACATTCCTCATTAAACACTTTCTTTTTTAAGACAGATGGACTCTAAATCCACCACAATCATTTTCTCGTATCACTTACATTTATTGGTATAAAAAGCTGCCCTAGCTACAGCGATTAATAAATGATCTTAAATAAAAGCTTTAATAGTACATAGGTCTCTTTATCAGGCCAATGTTATCAAATTAATGCTACATTATCGTCTCTCTTAATTCTAACTCTTCATCGTTCTCAAGCTTCCAACTTCATAAATAAATCGTTATTTTCAAACATCAGGCTGCTCCTTATACCTCTAGTAATTTTACCTTTCTACGCGTTGTGTTCTATCATTTATCAAACAAAATCTTATGTAACTAACAAATGCATGACATACCAATATCTAGGTCTATGAAAGGGGCTAGCATATTATAGCATGAAGGGGTCTCATAAAACAGTTACTGAGAAACTGGTGTCTTACGTCGGCAGAAACCCGACTTGATAATGCTTTGGGAAGAAGCTAACAAAGAGATGATTTATAACATATTATTATTCGAAGTCAAATGAAAATCCATTATATCAGACAAAAAAACTTAACAAATCCTCACGTATTCGAAACATTCAAGAATTTTACCCTCATTTTTCTTGTATCATAATAATAAATGTTTTTTTAGGAATATTTTTCTGTTTTCTTTTTTCATATATTCACAACCCATGTTTATTACTTTTCACAATGTCACAGGTCCCCTGACGTACTACTACCCAGCCATGGGGCCCACGCTGCCGCCACCCCCGCTGGTGTACTGGGGGTACCCAACCCCCCCGGTGTCCCCCGCGCACTACTACCACCCGCCACATCACCCGCAAACTATGGTAAGCTTGGGTAATTATAAAAAAGTTTTATTAAGTATTGTAATCATAGCCGATGTAAAAAATTAAACCTGGATTTCTGGATATTATTTAAAAAATGTACTTCAACTTTTTTAAGAGAAACACCAAAAAGAAATATTTGTTAAACGGAAGATTTTATCTTGTTTGGCTCGGTAAATGACATTGAGTATCTCTTTATCAGGTCCAGATTTCTTGTGAAATGTAAAATATTGTTTTTTTCTTCTCCTGGTTGTAGATGCCAGATGTCGTGTCTGTCGGAGGAGGGTCGCCCATCCCCATTCCACCCCCGGCCGCGTGTCCTGAGTGGCCCATATTTATGGTGAACTAAACATGCAGTCTCTTTCTAACAACAATAACAGCGCATGTGAGAACGAGACGAAGCAATGCCGCTCAATTCAATTTAGATATTTAAATATTATAAAATTACGTTTTTATATATTTTATTGATATGTTTCGTTTATTTGATTGTCTATTATTTATGCGTCTTTCTATTTCTATTACTATTTTTCTTAAAGGCGACATTTTAAAGAAATGGGCCATTTGAAAACCTATTTATAAATTTTCGGATTTTTTTGGTCACTTATGTATTCTTCGAGTTTTTTTTTCATAGTATGATTAGAACAAATACTTTTGAACGTCTTAATTATCTGAAAATATTTCTAAGACGAACATTCTTTAAAATACATTGTACAAACTACAAATGAATACATCACTTGAATCAACAAACGTAAAAATACGACGGCTCAAGAACAGTGATAAAGATATTTAAATAATATATTGGATTTATGTATATTACAAGTTTATAAAATTTTATTATATTTATGATATTCTTGTTGATCTTTCAAATATTTTAGGATGAATCTAATGTTAGCGTAACTTAATGAGTACCTAATATATTATAATATTAAGGATAGATTATAACAAACTAAAGTATGTCTGCTCAAAATACTGCAGGTTAAATTCTATTTTCCAAATTAATTAACTGCAATATTTCGTTTAGGTTAATTGTAGAAAAATACAATATTCCTAAAATCAAATGTTTTTTTCTTTGCGGCTGACGTGATATAACTTCGTGTCAAAAATACGCATTATTCCGTTAGCGTAATTTTCATAATTATCAAAGATTGATACAAATCTGTTTACCTGCCGCAAAGAAAGAATGAAACCAAACAAAATCAGTCGAATTTTGCCAAATCTAATAACAAATACCTTCTAAAAGTTCCTTATAAAATCTAATTTTACATAATCAAACAGTGACGGATTCAGTTCGATATAATGGGGGTCATGACCACCCAAAATTATTGGAGATCCGAATTCGTCTCTTTTTTTAAATCAGCATAACAACGAAATCACAGTGATAGCAAGGTGCTGTATTTACATTGTAGAAGTTAAACCAAATATGTATGTTAATACAGTTGTATGTACTGTAAGTGGATGCTCAATTAGCTATAGTGTAAGTTGCATCAAAAAATAAGAAAACGAAAAAATATGCCATAATTTTTAAGAGTAGATTTAACGTTTAGCCGTATGAGCTGATATAAATAAACAGAAAATTCTTATTTTTCACCCAATTTGCCCTCAATTATCAGATTGGCAGCTCACCTAGCATATAGCAGGTGAACCGCTTGTTTTTCGCTTGCTGTCCCATAGAAAAAAAAACTTTAAATTAAACATTTTCTTGCACTAAAATTGCTGACCTATTACTGAGTGTATATATTTTATACGCATCTAATATATTTCAATATACAGGGTATATCAAGACTGCTACCGAAAACGAAGCCGGGTGGTAGTTTAAGCTACTTCAGACCCAATGCAACAGAAAAAATTGCAAAAAAAAAATTTTTTTTTGGTAATTTTTTTCCTATGACTATATTTGGGGGTAAATATTTTTTTTGCTAAAATAATAGTGTATACCCTTTTATTTATAAATAATCTTAGGTATAAAAGAGTTTAAATTATTATTTTAGCAAAAACTATGGATTTACCACCCCAAAAATGACAATATTTAAAAAATCATAAAAAATAATTGTCGCGTTTCTTTGCGAAATTTTTTGTTGCATTGTGTTTGTAGTCACTAAAACTACCACCCGGCTTCGTTTTCGGTAGCAGTCTTGAGATACACAGTATAGCTTAATTTTAAAAAATCTATAACTTCGTTTTAAATCGTTACTGGATGTTTCATAGATTTCTGATTTTTTTTTAAACCTGATTCTATATTTGTTTTTACTTCAAGTAACTATTTTAATAATTGCTATATGCAGCTCATATGGACTTAAAACATATGATTGCTCATTCTTATAATTTAGTTATTAAGCCACGGTCAAGCTGAATTTGATAACTTGTCAATTAGAAATAGATGTTTCTTACGTTATATTTAAGCTACGGCAATTAATTTGTGGCTGAATATATTGACTTAGAAAAGGCCAGTAGAAAAGCCCACATCAAATTTCGCTTGACTTGTGGCATGTACTTATCTTGAGTTAGCGTTGAGTTTTTTGTAATTTGTGCAGGAATAATAATCGTTATTTTTCCGTATTTGCTAATCAATAATTTGAAATAGTAAATAACTATCGTGTGGTATGGCAATGTTAGTAACAGAAATCCTCTTATTGTTTTTCTTAAATAACTCAACTGCTAAAACAAGGTAATCTTTATTTTAAATTTCCCGACCAGAAACAAGTGTGATTATAATAATCATTTTGTTGAATATTACTTATTTTATAATCTTGGCGCATTAATATAGAAAATCAAAGTATAAAATTGACTATAATTAGTGTTCTCGTATTTGGCATTAATTTTTTTGGTCGGGAAAGATCGACGCTCGAACGTAGACTATGTTATTTATTGTATAAAATAATTCTAATTTCTAATATACATCGTCATAATAATTAGCTAAATATACAACATTGATTCAAAGCCGCACAGATTTAGTGTTATACGGTTCTTAATACTGAAACACTGATTCTAAAATGTTTCGTTTCCAAGTTTAGGTATTATATGAATAACGCCCCATAGCTCTTACAGGAAGAACTTAGTAATAATCTCCCTGTATAGAAATTATTTGGCACCATCATCTTACCTTATATTTGTAGGCTATAAAAGACAGTTATTGTTTTAACACTATCAAGTGTTAAAACATGTATCTAATTGCCATATAAAACAGTATCGACCAAGCTGCAAATACTTTTTAGGGTTCAGTTTACTTACAGTACCAACTGAAAAATTATTGTGCCAGATGAAATTTCTTTATAGGGAGCCTATGTTAACTCAGAATGATAGAATTATGTATTAATTATTGTTAAATATCCGCATAATATTAATTAGATGTAAAATATGTGAAAAGCAACAAAATCAACGTCTTCCAAGCGTGTATCATAAGCAGATCACACCCGTGATCGAGTGTTAATTAGATAAAGATTTTTTTACGTTAAAATATGTTTAATATATAACATTTATGTATTCGTTGATATTTCTATTGTTTATTTGTATGAATAAATTTTATATCGCAGGATGTGTGATGCAGGTACGACACAAAGCCTGAAACTGCGAGCAAAAATCAGTCTTAGAGAAATTTTATAAATCTTTGCTAACCAAGTCTATATAGCAAAGCAAAAAAAAACAAAAAGTTAAAAGTGACGCATACATCCTGGCAACTATTTTATACGAACACTAGTGAATGAACGCGGGTTTGCTCAAGCGCGAGCATGTAGTCGGCCTACGTTACTTTATAATATGAAAAAATAGTATAGACAAAAATATCGTACAATATAAGTCACATGATTATTGGATCAGCCATTTTGATAAATATATATGTTAATATATCTTAAGCCCATTTTGATAAATATATATGTTAATATATCTTAAGCTAGATCATTTGTCAGATGGTTGCTTTAAGTGTGCGGTTAAGAACCACATTCTGAAAACATTACGCGTAATGATAACATTAAATCTCTGTTAGATATTATCGTATAAGTTATATAAACCATGACATTGCCAATTGTTATTTTCATGTTATTTAATTTTCATATTTTTTTCTTATGCGACAATGTTCCACATTTTTCAAATGTAGCCAAATCTTATATACAACCAAATAATAACTTTCGACAGGGGATTATATTCCCCGCTGTAACACTCTGAATACGGCCCATTAACATTTTGAACAATTGAACCTACATTAATAGTTGTTTAATCTGTGATTAACATAATTATTATCAATTAAAAATATTTCTCTTTGTTAATGTTAATAATTTTTTATTTTGTGTCATTATTTCGAATACAATGTGCTTTTGTACTTATTAGTGTGTGTTGTTAAAATATGTGAATTTTATTCGAAAAATAATTTTATCATAATTCATATAATACACATATTACATACACGTAATATTATTTCGTATTTCAGAATATGAATTTATATTATTATCAGTGTAGTCAAAATGTTTTTATCAACACAAGTATATTAGATTTAGACGATATTTAATTTGTTACTTTTTATACTCCGTATATCTCCGTTAGACGTCCAGTGATATTCTTGTTTTCAGAGTGATCTTTTTTAAATGTTACCTATATATTGTTATTTTAAGCCTGTTACTATTTGAGGACTTAACGCTTCAATGTAAACAGCGGAACGCAGCGTCATAGTTTTAATAAATAGATGTTAGTTTAGAATTGTGCAATTTTAGCGAAGTAGACAAATTTCGATTGTTTAATGCCAAAATAGATGTTTGGTTTCTTATAATACAAAATAGTGAATTGTTCCCATAAATAAAAATATTTAGTTAATACTTGTGTTTTTTATTTATCTACTTACTAATATTTTTGTCGCACGAGTACTAATACCTTGATTCCCTAAAATCAGCATAATAATAATATGAATGAGGGTAGGTCACGCTTACAACATTTGCCTCTAAGCAAAATAACTATTCCAATGAAAAGTACTAGGAGAGCAGAAATACGAGGTGATGATAATGAAAATGAGGTCCGGTAGATGTCACTTCGAGCCCTTACTGCCAAATTATCGTAAGCGACACTTTTGTCGAAAATGCGTTTTTTATCGAAAGTAGTATTTTAAGCCACAACGGACCCAAACCTGTGGAAGTTTCCCTCCAAAAAAAAACCGTTATAAAGTTATAGCAACTGCTAAAATTATCGTGAATACATATATTTTTAAAGCCATTACGTAAGCGACAAAAAGGTACTGGGCGGATCCATCCCAGAGTTGCGATCAGTATTCCGTACCCTGCCGGACCTGCGCTTTATACAAGCGATAAAGTTGACCGGGCGTGAAAAACCGTCGCACCATGTTCAGGACTCCCAACCCTGCGTAATGTGGCAGTTATCCCTCGATGTGATTAATTGGATTGAGATCACAGCGGATATCCACACCAAGGATAGTTAGGTCATTCCGCACTGAGAGGGGAGCACCCTGAAGAATGGGGAGGGGAGAGAACGGGGATTTTTTGCACGTGAACGCATACACATGGGTTTTCTTGGCATTGAACTCAACCATATTCCTGGAACCCCATGTAGAAATGAGATCTAAGGTCCGGTTGAGCTCAATCACAAGATCTTTGCATCCCCTCACAGTGTCGACTTGGCAAGCCGAAGGCCCATGCATAGCAATGAATGTTGCCAAGCGACAACATGTCATTGATATGCAGAATAAACAAGGTGGGCGACCACACCGAGCCCTGAGGAACTCCGGCATTTATCGACATGAGCGCCGAAGCGTGTCCGTCAATGACGACACGCATTCCTCGCCCATGCAGAAAGCCGGAAATCCACGAACACAGGTTGTCGGGCAGTCTGTATGCCTAAAGTTTGGAAAGAACACCACGGTGCCAGACCCTGTCAAACGCCTTGGCTATGTCGAGGCTCACAGCAAGAGTCTCGCCACGCTGGTCAATCACCTCACCCCGCGATGCAGGGCAAACGCTAGCAGATCATCCGTTGATCAATTTTGACGGAATCCGTATTATCTATCACTGATCAACGAGTGATCCTCCAGGTAGCCGATAATTTGCTCGTTTATAATCCGCACCATGACCTTACACATCACTGAGGTGATAGCGACAGGACGGGTATTGGTAGGGTCTGACCGATCACCCTTTTTGGGGATCGGTTGCACATTGGCTTCCCTCCAAGATTCAGGCACAACTCCTGTGCGGCAGGACGCTCGATAGAGGCGCGTCAGTGCAGGAGACTATTCCGCTGCACAAGCTCTTAAACCATCGCTGGTATCCCATCCGGACAACTGGCTTTCCGCACATCGAGAGACCGTAGCTCACGCCGCACATCATACTGCCTGATGCGAATAACCGCCGTTGACAAACCGCAATCAGACAGTGTAGGCGGCGTCTGGGAACCAGGGTCCGGGGAGGCGGGAATAAGCTGCAAAGAGATTTGCCAGTAAGGCAGCTTTTTCATGCGGCTTCTTAGCCAGCTTTATTAAATTATGTGATTATTTTTAAGTTCATCATCATCATAATCTCAGCTACTGGAAGTGCACTGCTGAATATAGGCCTCCCCCAAAGATCTCCACATCAACCTGTTGGAAGCGGCCTGCATCCAGCGACTTCCTGCAACTTTAGCCAGGTCGTCCGTCCACCTTATAGGCAGGCGTCCGACATTTCACTTGCCTGTACGTGGCCTCCACTCTAGAACCTTTTGGCCCAAATTGCCATTAGTTCTTCGCGCCATCTGCCCAGCCCACTGCCACTTCAACTTGCTAATCGTATGGGCTGTGTTGGTAACCTTTGTTCTCCTGCGGATCTCCTCATTTCTGATTCCATCTCTTAGGGAAATACCTAGCATAGCCCGCTCTATAACGCGTTGAGTGACTTTGAGCCGCCTCGTTAGCGGCTACGTCTCGGTGCCGTAGATCATCACTGGTAACACACAACTGTTGAAGACTTTCATCTTTAGTCACTGAGGAACGTTTGACGAGAAGACGTGATGTAGTTTCCTGAAAGCTACCCATCCGAGTTGTATTCGACGGACCTCTTTGTAAGTTATTATTTGTTAATTATAGTCACGAATGAACAAAATTATACAGGTGATATCACCACTCCACATACCAGAAGAGAATCAACCTGAAACAGTTTTTTCCCAGAACAAGAACAAGAAGATACAGAGCGTTAGTTTTAGATCCATTCATATTAACAGACAGCAACATAATCTAATTGGTCTCTTGTTTAATATTTTTATTACTTAATTTTAGCATTTTGTTTTAAAACCTAGATGGAACAATATCTGGTCTTAAGTGAAAACTGACGAAGATAATTGGTAGAAAAACTTTATTTCATTTTATATACCTCGTTTAAGTTTAACTAAGCTGATTAATCTCATTACTTCAAATATTAATACGAAAAAAATATAAATTGGTAATAATTTTTAAATATAATACGACTATTTAATTTATAAATCTTCGAAAATATTTTTTTACTTATCAAATATCGTTTCTTTGTTAAGGTAATTTTAAGATATATTTTTATCGTAAACGCCAAAATAACCGTAGATTATGATAGCAAAATTAATGTAAGCGACATAAAAGGAAGAAATACTTAATATTTTTGATTTTTAATAAATTAGATATTTAAATGTATAAAAATAATTAATGTATATAAAATTTCAATTTAATTACACATTTCTTTCTAAAAATATTTAACAAAAACCTTCTCCTGTAAAATTTGTTTTTTGTCGGTTGCGCTAAAATGGCGGTAAAGGCTCGACTTGTCAACATTATGCGCAGCGAACTATTCCAGCTAAAAGTACTAGGAGAGCAGAAACACGGGGAGATAATAATGCAAATGAGTTTCGGTAGATGTCACTAGTCAATATTATGTGCAAAGAACTATTCCAGTAAAAAGTACTAGGAGAGCAGAAACACGGGGAGATAATGCAAATGAGTTTCGGTAGATGTCACTAGTCAATATTATGTGCAAAGAACTATTCCAGTAAAAAGTACTAGGAGAGCAGAAACACGGGGAGATAATGCAAATGAGTTTCGGTAGATGTCAGTAGTCAATATTATGTGCAAAGAACTATTCCAGTAAAAAGTACTAGGAGAGCAGAAACACGGGGAGATAATGCAAATGAGTTTCCGTAGATGCCACTGGTCCATATTATATGGAAAGAACTATTCCAGCAAAAAGTACTAGGAGAGCAGAATCACGAGGAGACAATTATTCGAATGAGGGTAGGTAGTCGATATACCTTCAAACTCCGTAGCCAACTACCCACATAATTTTAAATATTTGACACTTGATTCTTTGGTGGATTTAGCGATAGTACGTCAACTATCCTACATCACTCATATTGTGTTTAATGTGCGTGCAGCTAAAAATGTCAGGTGTACTACTTTATAATATAAAACGGTCTAGCTCTTTAGAGTTTGTTTTAGTGTTAAGTACAGTGATGGATGAGGTCTTGACGCCTCGATTTTTATGTCACATCTGTAAGGAGGAAAGGAGGTTTAAAAATAAAACACACGAGCACAGTATCAGTTTTTATCTCTTACGTCACCACACAGTATGACACGATGTTACAGGATGGAAACTTACATTACGATACATGTAACCTAACAAATTCATAGATGCGGCCGCTCATCTTGCACGGATCTGAATATGACTGTCGATCAATACGTGTGCGTCGTTGGGACTTGATTAACAAAACATTGATTAATGCTTCTATTTTTAATCTTTATAATTTTTATTTCGTCGTGTTGTAAACAATAAAATATAATCATGATTTTAACTTAACCATCTAATTATACTTTATCCGCCTTAGACAGATTTAAAACCTATTTTTTGTTATCGAATGTCCCGTTCGAAGGAGTTTTAAATTTAGTTTGAGCGAAGTAGACAAAACATTCAATATCAAACTAAAATAAATTTCATATGTCTATGAGGTCGTAAAAACGTATCCTTTTATAAAAAGATTTCGTTAATTTTCTTGGTCAAATGTTTTATGTTGATTACATAAAACTAATGTCATTAATTGTAAATATTTTCCAACAATTCACGCATACTACCCACATTACACATTTCAATCCCGTCACGAGCGACCGCCAGCAAAGAACAGGCAAGAGGTATGATCATGTACACTTAAAATTATTATGGCCATCTGTCATACACTAATATTGTCAAGAATACGTAGAAACGTGTTTTCGTCTCCTTCATTCACGAGCAAAAGAGAGAAATATAAGAATAAGTGACATCAATCGGTAATTACAATATACACTTGGAAAAATAACAATGATTTTAAATTATTTACACATACAGAAAAATACAATACATTTTTATTGGATTTATAGACGAAAATATATGACCTTGCAACGTGCAAGTTTTTTGTGATTTCTACAGACAAGGAGAACTAATATTTTATTGAACTTATCATGTTAGGACAATTGAATTTGTTCTAGTAGGAAGACATCAGTATAATCATTTGATTCGAAGAAAAATGGCTATAAATTATCAACAATTTTAATAACGTGTCAATGTCTACTCACCCATGTATGTATCGTGATCATTGCAAGATGCAGTCATATACTTTCGTCTCAATATCAGTTCCGGCTACGAAGACATGATGACAGACGTTTCCGTTGAATTGGCTCAACACGACCCGTAAATACAATAGAAAATTACTGTAAGGCTGGCAGGAATGAAACTTGTTCGAGGTTTGTTTAAAGCAAAAATTCGGATTCCGCGCTACCGTTCACTAATAATTAAAAATAAAAAAAAAGTATTTTTAAAAATCCTTGTATAACCCTCCCACATCACAACCTCCTATCTGATCACAGCTTCACTTACATTTTTTTTACCACTAACAATAATACCTGGCGCCTTAAACCTTTCTCAAACACGCGAGACTTCAAAAACTCTAAGTTTTACTTTGTTCATGACTCGGAAAGTACCTGAGTTCTAAGTTCTAACACTGCGAAAGCGAAAATGGACATGATTTTCGCGACAACCTAAAAAATAGGAAAAATGTCAAAAAACATACACTTATCGATTACAAATCGATATAATCCTTTTAAACCCAAATGTAAACCTAATTAAAAATCATAAGAGGAAAACCTTAATAAAACCCTGTTCGATGTTAGAAATGCTATCAATCTCGCAGTGTTACGCATCAGAACCTCAACACATCGTCCATACAAATAATACGGTAAGCATGATCGCTTAGGCTCAATTGCACCAAGTAACTTTGCCAATCAATACCTTTGCCTATGAAAATGTCATCGCCATACATTTGAGATGTATTTGACCTTGCGAATGTATGGAATTGACAGTTTCAAGGACAAAGGTATTGGCAAAGTTAGTTTGTGCAATTGAGCCTTAGTGTCTATCCGATATCTACGATCTTAAAGTACTTACGAAAGAATATCTTATGCGCGTTGTACTTATTTCGTAGACTGAAATGAAATGTAACTGAAATTCACTACTATAACATATTTCTGAGTACGCAGTGAATACGAAAGTCTATTGAAAGGGAATATCTATGTACCTTAAGAAAAGTTATTTACTTAAATACTCGGATTAATCTCTAGACAGATAATAAATAGGTGACACCTTTTTCAAAGGTCTCAGATCATAATGGCAACGACTTTGAACTTTTTTATTGCAATGAATAGCGAGACGAACATTCAATTCGCCTGATGGTAAGCGATACGACCGCTCATGTACATGGACAACACCAAACAATGCGATGAGTTACAAAGCAATGCTGGGCATTCAACTGACGTTTGAGCGGGAGAAATGGACATTGCGCTAGTACATACCCACGCGAGAGCTACCAAAGACTGGGCACAATATTACATTAATTGCCACTTGCTTTTTAAAATGTATTAATTAAAAAGTAGATCAGAATGGATAGCGATAAGTTCTTAAATTAAAAATATTGAATGATATTATGTAACTCGTTTTTGTAACACGCATGCCCAAGACGGAATTATTTTTCAATCTTGATATTTTATTTATAAATAAAAATACAAAACATTAACTTTAACAATGTCTGCTACGATTTTGACAGATAAAAGTAATGAATTTCAGTCACTTCATACAAAATTAATTATGGCTTATGGTAAAGTTTTAACTTGCGAGATGGCAACTCACTTATAATCTTAATTCGGCAATGTACTTGATTTTATCCGATTAAAAATAATAAGAAATTATTTATTAGTCGAAATGGGCATGCACAAACAAATTTTAAAATACTCATTGATTAACCCAACAAAATTATAATACCATTTTTTTAAAGTAGAATATGTTTCGATATTATTACTTATAAAAATCACTGGATGTAGTTCACTTTTGAACAAAAAAATGTTCAAGATATGACAAAAATATTAATCATTCAACCATAATTTCTGATATCCTAGGACAAAATAAAAGTCACTATTGCATGCCCACACAAAGAAAGAAACTACAATTTTCAAATATATTTTTGGAATGCATTACGCCGTTCAAAATTCTTGTTCGAAGCGAGACAGGTTAGTACAAAAATAATAATGGCTTAACTTTACGTACAATATATACAATGTCACACATTGCGTAGACTGTCGACACTTATAATTTAATGTGGCCATGTTTTGTGATCACGGCTTTGTACAAAAAAAGAAAATAATTACAATAATATTTCCCATACGAACGGCATCTTTATCGATAAAAATATTTATTTAAATTACCTCGATTCTACTCGAGGTACTATCGATACAATAATTTCAACATCGATAACTAAATTTTACAACCAAAACAAAAAAAGTTTATTTTTTTTTTCAAAAAAGACACAAAGGTTCCGTGCCACAAAGCAGCCACATATACACATACATACAGACTAATGTACTTACAAGTAGAATGACGTGTGCGTTTCATATATCGATAAAATGTTAAATGCATACAGCGAGTTTCAAGCGAAGATGGCGGCGTCGCGGCGTACGGGAAAATAATAATACGGTAAAAAATACTTTCGGCCTATATACAAACTATTTTAGGACACGTGAATAAATTGTGAGGTCGATAATTATACATTTATAACTTTAATAAAAGAGAACATGGAAAATTGGCATCCAACTGTTCGATATCGATGTTTGCATTGGTAATAGTAAAATAAATACAATGCATTCAATATTTCGAGAAACAAGCAAAATAAATTACTCGACGAGGCAACAATTGCAAATATTTCGCTCTCGGGTTTTGCAATAAATATAGCTGTGACTAAAGAGAAATATTACTTCTTATGCTACAAGACAAACCATAGGAATACCTATTTTATCGACCCCAACAATCTTATAAAAGAACATACAGTTATCGATAAAAGGGGAATCGATATACATTTTCCCGACGCGCGACACCCCAAACTACATTACAAAATGGATAAAATCTCAGTTAACATTACGTATATTTGTCGATAGTACGCGAGACAGTGGCGAAATAAATTAAAATACTAAAGCAAGCACCGGTAGAGGTAGAAGACAGTTATAATACCGAAGTAGTGAATCTTTTGATAGAGATACGTGGTCGAGAAAACGCCGGCGACGGTGTCGATAGATTGTTAAAGGAGTAAATTGCTATAAAGGTCTGTACGAAATCATAAAGTTTGTATCTGTCATAGATGTTTCTTCAATAGTTTTTATTTTACACGTAAACAAGTATGAAGTTCTTTATGAATTAGTCATTTTGATCAAAGTTCAGTTTCTCAGACTGGCAGAGTTTTTAATAACACAAATTAAAGTACTAAAAACAATAGTATCATAGAATAACTTGGTCATGATTTTTTTACGTGACAATATGAACACGTTTAATAGAAATAATTATACTACCCATATATATCATAATAATTTCAACTTTGACTAACGGTTCCATTTCTTGAGCAAATAACATCCAACCGACACCGTCACACGGCTCGATAACTCTATAATCTATGGCAACACTGTATACGTACATCCATAACTTACGACTTAACCAATGACAAGATACACCTGATCACCTGATCGTACCTGTACTTACACGTACTCTCACTGTACAAACCCCTCTTACTGCTTACAACCTGAAACAAAAATATCGACATTATCGATAAAAAAGTACCAACACTATAGTAGTTTTTATAGCATGGAAAACAATTTCCAACATGATTCAATTGTAAGGAAGTGTAGTGTGTATTCTAATATTTGATATACAAGTATGGAGGAGCAGTAAATAATCGATACTCGGTTAAGACAAGTATATCGATACACTCGAAGCCAGATCTCATTGTACAAAGATCGCGAAATGTGACTATTGGGGGGTGGTTATGATGGATTTTATGCTTTGATGCCTTACAAATTTTACCTAAGCTTAAAAATAGACAATACAATTTTTTTTTCTGGCCCGGTATAATGGCCACATTGCATCTGATGGTGAGCGCAAATGCCGCCCAGGCAGAGTATCCATTGGCATCAGACGGCAGTCTCACGCCAATAGATACAATAGGCGTGACGACAGTATCAAAATATCAAATATTTTATGATGTTAGGGGGAAAAACATATTAGAAGGATTTAAAACGTTGTTTTAGTTTTAATCCAGAATTGGAGGTTAACAAGATTTTCAATAAAATAAAACTATAAAATATAGCAATCGGCCATTTTGACAGAAACGCTAGCCACGACGCATGACGTCACGCCTATGTAAACCTGCCGTAAACATTACCAATTTCTTTAGAAATGTGGAATGTGAACTTTACCGGAACCACTTATAGACTTTAGAATTCATTTTTATCAAACGAAATATGATTTGTTTCGTTAACTTTCTTCGCTGCGCATAGACACAATGACATGTTTACCTAGTGGTGACGTTATAACGGACGCCATGACACCTACTAGCTTTTTCTGTGCACTATTGAAAGATTATTAGAAAAATGGCTTAAAACCTTTGTTAATTCTTGAAATATAGATTATTTCGTATATAATAAATGTGTATCTATATTATAAAACATCATTTTAAAATAATTCGTCTTGCCTATTATGCCGGCCTGATAAGATGCCTCATAAAGTGTGAGATTTAACATATGCATTCGCACTTTCCCATTGTCTCTCTCAAATTTCGGTCGAGTTTTGTTATGACAGCAGCATAGCGATACGTATCTATACTAATATATAAAGCTGAAGAATTAGTTTGGCGTCGCTAATCTCAGTATCTGCTAGTTCGAATTTAAATTTTCTTGTGGATTTAGATAGTCCATTTATCGAAGACACTATAAGCTATATAACATCATGCTATGTCCAATAGGGGCTGAGCAATATCATGTAAGCTTGCGATAGTGTACCTGTCGCTCAGTGCTTGGTGTGGAACTGGTTGATGCATAGCGCGCAGGACCACGAGCCCTCCGGCGGCGTGTCGAGCGGCGGCGCCAGGCAGTACATGTGGTAGCCGCGGTCGCAGTCGTCGCAGAACAACAGCTGGTCCTGAACCAGGAAACATCACGTCTATATATGTACCAACCGTAACGATATCATCAAACCGCTCCTTTAGAATTATAGACTTAACAAAAAAACTTATTTTTTTGGGAAACATTAAAGATTTGTAACATAACAAATTTTGTACTTATGGAAGATACATCTAGAAAACCGAAGTATACATCTTTCTGCCTTTCATACTTCATTAGGTCCTTCTTTAATAACGGGTCAATAGGTCACTTTGAGCCAAAATATGTATAAAACTCAAAACCTATATTTTTATGGATTAGGTCACTTTAACTCTAAAGGTGTGACATGCTTTTAAGCAATACTCAATGGAGTAACAACTCAGCAGCCCGCCGAGGGTTGAAAACCATTGTAAATTCCGCTCCAAATCCTAGAAACTACGCTCGTGAAATAAAAAAATTGGTGACTGGACAACTCTACCGCGATGAATTGCGTTGATTCGGCCCGTAACACCATACCTATATCTTTTGTTCCACGTGTAAAAATAAGTTTGGCTCTAAACTCTAAAGTCTAAAAGCTATGCGATATTATACTATAATATCTACTGCAATACATTCAAAGAGTCTTTACCAACGCAATATCTCTTAGTGGTAGTTTCCTAATTACCATTTACGTGTCACTACTACTATACTTACCAACAAGTATTGTGAAATAAATATAACTAAAAAACCTTTATAATTTCATTTCTATTGGAAGACTTAACTACCTACGGCTTTACCTGCTATGAATAGTAGTTGGCATAAAGGGCTACTCACATCATTATCACTAGTGCCGCACACAGAACAGCACTTGCACTCGATACACTGCCAGCGGTACTTTCTCACTGAGACAATCATGTTCACGGTAAACTGGAGGCATGTGGGGTGACCTGCAACACACAGACGTTGCGATACTCTATTATATATAGATATACAGCCATTGAAGTTCTAATACCTTGGCAAATACATATTGTTATGCTCGCGTCTTAAATGGCCTTGTATAATAATATCGAAAATTGATTTTACTGCTTATCCAAGTATAGATTGTTTGTACATCGTATGATCGTTTGTTATCGTAAGTACAAATGTCAATAATGCCGTGAAACAATTTTTATTTAATTATCCAATATTTATTAGTCAAAAGTTTAGCATGTACAAGTCGATGTTAAAATCGATAACGGTAATATTTTTAATATCTTCAAAGAATAAAAGGTGTTAGAACTTCATCATCAAAATTATATTAATATTCACAATTGCAAGGCACATATATCAGCTTACCTTATCAAAAACATCTTCATTACACTCTCACCGAATTTCAAATCAAACTTTTATCGATAAATCATTAATTAAGGGGAGAATATATGTGCCGAACAATAGTGAACGAAAATAAAAAAGAAAACTTATAAAAGACCCGTGTAAAATGGCATATATTTATACGATTTCATTATCATGGATATTATCGTAAGGAAGTGCACAAAGATTCACTATTCTTCAGCACAAAACGCAATTAAAAGTCGGCATTAAGTCGATGCAATACACTTTTAATGCTCATAAAACCACGGAATACAAGAAAAAATTACGATATTTCGAAAAACAATATTCTCGGGCTTACGCTAATATAAAATATACATTAAATAGAATAAAATGTCAAACAAAAATATATGTATTTTTATCTTTGGATGTTTGCGTTTCTTATGCACTTCCCTACTATGTCGATATTTGAGAGTTCAGTATTGATGAAGGTAACAAGATTTTTAGTTTTGAACCTTGTGTAAAGGTGTATTTACATGATCATTTAAAATAGTATTGATGGCACTAGTACAATCATTTTCAAAATGTGTTAAAGATTCAATTTATCAATATTTTCCTATGCATATGATTATTTGAAATAACAATAAAATAGCTAAACATTTTTGGAAATGATTATACCATGAATACATTTAAATCCGCTATTACTGTAGAATGGTGAATAATATTGTTACAAATCATATATATGTGTAATACCACCGACATTACATCACACGATTAATCGGAAGATATTAAAATATCGATACATAAGGCACCGCATGTATGAATAAAGATCGATTAAAAATACAAATAAAAATTTCAGAAATAATACAATTCGAAAATAACTAATAGTTAAAATATTTTAGTCAGATAAAACAACTAATACATAGGAACGAAAATAAGGAGGTCTAAACGAAGTTATGCTGACGTCAAAAATCAGACCCCACCTACAAATACAGGCGCAACTTTGGGACCAAACATTGGCTTCTAATTTGCCTCATCACCACTTCGACGCTGTTTAAAACTATTTTTCTAGTTGTGGTCCCATTAATATTAAAATTAAGTAATTAAATTATCGCCCCTACGTGGTATAATTAATTCCTATAACAAATGTGTATACTTATTGCGTTCATGGTAACTTATAACTAAATAAAACTACACTATATAGCAGAGAGCAGGTACTGAAAGCGTTACAATTGTTCGTCTAACAGGAAACAAAGCATACAAAGTCAATAAAATTTCGATAATTTTTCCAACAATACAATAATACGCAAAGCAAAGGATAAATGTATTAAGAGCGTATACACCTTGCGCGCAAAGTCAACTATAGGTATTTCTTCGTTAATTTCACGCACACATAAGCGACCAAAGCTGTGTGCGTAGAGCTGCCGCGTCGGCTCGCTATACAATCGGCTCAAACAACTTTGATCCGTGCGCTTCAAATATTCAATTGAAATGTAACTGTAATATAATATCATAAAAATATTTTATTTGCATTATAAGTAGACAAATATTACTGTGCAAGCAAAGAATAATACAAATTTAGATACTAATCATATTTTCGTTATTATTACATTGTTAAGTTGCATTCAAATCAGTGTTCAATCAGCAGATACTACGGACGTTTTATTAATCATTTCGTGTTCGAACACATAAATAGTGTTAGGGGCCTTACAACCCCTTACAATTACGAAATATATTGAATTTTATATTACAATACATAACATAATTTACCTCGGAATTAAATCCCATTATATTACCTGAAACATAATTTATACTCACTACAAAATCATTGTAGGTAATAAAAATAATTAAGTATTTTACTACCAAAGTACTAAGATGTGGTAATCGCAGTCCGCGCGTGGCTATTTTCACTACGCGCGGCAAAAATCGACTGCAGCCAGGCCGGAGCGACAAGCGATACGTCCTCCCTCTAGAAGGCCTTGCGGCGGTCTGATTTGATCCACGTCGGACAGCGTGTTTTATAGTGGTTTTTAAAATATTTGTAGAAAACATGAAAACTAATTTTGTTGAAATATAAAAATTGTAATTTATTGATAAGATGTTCTTCTATTATAATATGCAATGGCTATAAAAAATTATGTACGATAAGTTGGTGAAAAAAAAATATGTTCTTGACGAGAGTTTCTGAATAATTTCGCATTGTTTAAATTTTTATTTTTCAGGAACTAAACACAATAAGATTATTTTTCTCAACAAAATCCCTCCATAAGGGTCTTATTAGTCTGATAATATTTTTATTTTCATCTTATATTTAGTGGTTTCGGATATCTTAAGCTTCTAAATTGCCATTTAAAGCCTAAATAACGAAACTTGTGTTCAGTAATCCTTATAGTACTCACAAATTATCCATCAATCTATAATGTTTTCCACCAAAATCCCTAGATGACAACCTTTTCTAAAGTTAGTACTAATTATTTTTCCTTTAAATTGTTTATTGGTGGCTATTAACTCATTTGAAAAGTCCTTTTTTTCAGCCAAAAAGCGCGTGCAGGGTATAAACGCTCTTAAATGATTCATGGAAAAAGCTTTATTATTTTAAATAGCCAAATAAAGTCATGCTTGTTTTAAGCATTTTTACATTACTTTATAATAATACTATGATATTAAATTCACCAATATATACTAAATATAGCTTTGTATAGTAATATATAAATTCCCATCAACAAAACGCTTTCAGAATCTGCATATAGTTCCCTAATCGATATTTAAAATTCAATAACATACAAATTATGTTTATACAATAGACAATACAATATGTAACTTTCGACTACATCAACTAACCTAAGTGTATAGACATCAAACGTACAATAGAATACAGGAATGATACAATCAACAACAAGTTAACATCTTGTGATTAAAACATAACGCGTAAGTGTACTCTTTGGGTTAGATGAAAACTTTAATTAATTTTCAACAAAAACACTACTAATATAAGAACAATATTAAAAAGGGCATTTTAAGCTTTGCATTTGGTGTTTCGATAAAACTAAACGTTCTATATCGCGAATAATATAATAATATGAATACGTAGGCTTGGCCTATCATCTGCAATGTTGATAAAAAGCAATATTTATGCACAAGCGCATGATGCCTGTTCAATAAAATATAAAACTGTAAATATATTTATAAATAACAAAATAATTATTTTAAATTATAACTTTCGGTCGGACGTTAAACTAGAGATACAAAACAAACATCGATAAATTCTTGTTCCTACTATTTTTGATCTAGCTTAAAAATCGATATGCATATGTCAATTCACAGCAGCGACATACAAACTACAAATACATTGATTCTTTCACTCATACATGCACAAAATTTATAATGACGGTAAAAACATGCATTCCAGTACTTATTTTTAATTCCTATACACTGAAACTTGGTGTCTGAGTTACAAATATTTTAAAAAACAACAGACCAGTGTATGGAGATCTTTTTGTTGTGTATGACGTTGCGTGCGCTTATCTAATGACTGTATATTTGGCGATGCGTGACTAGACAAGCTTGGGCGTAACACCCTGTATAGGCAACGATGTATAATCGAAGGTTGAAGCTTACCTGTGTCCTGAGTGGTATTTTTCACAAACAAAAGAACAAAATTATTTGTGAGCAACATTGAATTGATTTTTCTATAAGCATATATTACAGTTTAGCTTAGCAATGTGGGTGTAAATACGTGCAATATGTACAGAAATTATCAGTTAAATTTTCAAGTGGTATATGAAAAATTCACATCATTCTTTGAAACTAAAACGTGATATCAATGATCCTTTTACACAAATTCTAAGATACCATATTACTTTGTTTTATTAAACTTTATATTTGTGAAAAATATACGCATGTCAATTTAGTTTATGAATAAAAACATGTAAATATAACTCTACTGTATGATAAGCAATGATGATGAAAACTGATATTCAACATTTAATTGCTGCCAATAGAGCAGACTGAGATGGCCACATCCATATGTGATGCCCAGAAACCTTTGGGCATTTTGGCCATAAAGGTTAGAAAATAACCAAATAGATAATAAATCGTCCCAAGACGATATGTAATATAAGGCACATTATTTAAACAAACACTTAAGTTAAAATTAAGCATTAGGATGTATACCGAACCTCTAACACGCAAATGAGTTTAAGTGAAATTTCTATAGTCCTTTTCAGATAAACTAAGTTATATATAAATTCAAAGCCTAACATAAAGAAAACAAGCTCACGGCCGTAGTCAGAGACATATAATGACAAGTAAATTGTTCCTCTGTAAAGATTCTCTTAGCAAAATCTACATTAAATAATGATTTCATTGACATTCAATGTCTCTGAATACAAAGACAATATTAAAAATTACATAAAAATTACAAACGGACAAACTTAAAAAAGATTCTTTTCGGAAATGGTAGTCTTTCAAGCTACCAAACACCAACGCAGTGGGATAAATCTAATATTAAAAAATGCGGGAAAAATTTATGTGCGAAGTTAAGTTTCGTAGGAATCGCCTAATACTATAGAATTTTCACTCCAACATTAGTGCAAGTTCATAAAGACTTTACTAATGGCAACACCAAAATCACAAGTCGATAATATTACATCTATAAAAACGGTTGCATTCACACATTCGAATGAAGCAATAAGTTTTTCATGTTTTTCATGGTTGCTATAAATCAGATAAAATATTTATTTAAAAAAGTAAATTAAATCTAAAATAATGATTTTATTAAACTCGTGTATTTCTATTTTTTGAGATCGATGTATCAAAAAAATGACGTAAATAGCCGTCTTCGCTTTAAATAATGTCATATTGACGACTAAATGCGTCATCACGCTAAACACTTCGTATATTTAATCTATAGTAGAATTTTATAGTAGAATTTCAGATTATTTCAATTATTATACGACGAAATGCCCTTACAAAAAATACACGAAAATATATCGATTCTAATCTAAAACATCTAACGACTTAACTTTTGTTAAATTTACAAACGATAATAATGTAAATAAAAATTACTTTTGGAATGTTATATAATATAATAATAACTGTTTTGTCAACTATTCGTAAATATAAATCAATTTTATATAACCTCTTTGGTAAGGAAGCAACAAAAAAATCATCACGCCGTGTGATGTTCTTTTTTTGTGACCGGCAACCCTAAATCCCCATAATATTTTATTTAGCAATTTTTTCATTCAAGTCACTGGTCACACCGATCAACTATTTAATGAATACAGCAAGTGTAATATACTCCGCGAAACTAGGAAAACTATCTACATTTTAATGGTACTTAATTTCTGATAAATTATTTTATTATGACATTTCAAAATGGTTTTAGACCCTCAGACACTGAGTACTAAAGAATCAAGTAGTGGATGTAATCGTGGACAGCGACTGGAACAGAAGCTATTGCTTATACCCTGAATCATCGTAGCTGGGGCTCTGGCGTGAGGAGGGCGGCGACACGGGGTAGCCGTAGTCATCGCTGAGGAGCTTGGTCTGCGAGGCGAACGTGTCGAAGGCGTCTGCGGAGTATGACATGGAGGAGAGGATCTCGACGACGCCGTTCATCTTGAGGTTGTCCTGCAGGTGGCGCTGGCCGTTGCGGGCGCGTGCGCGGCGCTTACCTGATCGTCCGCAGTCGGAGCAGCTCACCAGCTCCTCGGGCGTGCCCGTCTTCTTGTTCTCGCGGTCGTCGCCCAGGCAGAAGTCGCAGTACGGCGACGGCGACGCCTGCAATAAGTCAGTACATTTTGCAGCATTCAGTGATACGGTCATTAATGGTGTTTTTTGTATAAAAACACAAAATATCCAATGTATGTTTACTGACCAAACCTGATCTTGGAATTAACCAAATTAGCCTTGAATAATCCAGTAACAGGATATATTCATTTAGCTCAGGATTATACAGGGTATATCAAGACTGCTACCGAAAACGAAGCCGGGTGGTAGTTTAAGCGACTTCAGACACAATGCAACAGAAAAAGTGGCAAAAAAAGCGACAATTTTTTTTTTGTTATTTTTTTCCTTTGACCATATTTGGGTGGTAAATGCATTTTTTCCTAAAATAACAGTGTATACCCTTTTATTTATAAATAATCTAAGGTATAAAAGAGTTTAAATTATTATTTTAGCTAAAACTAGGGATTTACCACCAAAAAATGACGATGTTTAAAAAAACATAAAAAATAACTGTCGCGTTTCTTTGCGAAATTTTTAGTTGCTTTGTGTTTGTAGTCACTAAAACTACCACCCGGCTTCGTTTTCGGTAGCAGTCTTGAGATACCCGGTATAATAATAAATATAAGTTTAAATTCATCTGTGGTGGCTAGTGGCCCGTGGGGCAAATGTAAATGGAGGTGACTTTAGTAAAAAAACATAAGCCTGTGCCTATTTGGCCGGCATCATCACATACAAATCAAGGAAAAGTCACACTGAGTCACGCTGAGTACCTTGGTCTCTGGCTCCTTGAGCACAGGCAGCGCGCTGGCGCTGGGCTGCGGCGGCGGGGCCGGGTGCGCGGGCGGCGCGGGCTGCGGTGCGGGCGCGGGGTGCGGCGGCGGGGCGGGCGCGGCGGGGTGGAGCGCGGGGGGCGCGGGGGGCGCGGGGGGCGGCGCCGAGTCCGAGCTGGAGGTGTCGGCGGAGGCGGGGCGCGGCGGCGGGGAGGCGCGGCGCGCGGGCGGCGCGGCCACGCCTGCGTGCAAAACGCGTGTTACACTCGCCTCATAACCTCACCTCAGGGGATACTATCCGAGACGCCGCGTACCTGTGCACCGTTGCAGTACCACTAGTGGCAGCTCTAGAAACCAAAGAAAACGACAAATTGTTTTTTTTTTTTGCGTTTCAAATTTTATTTAAGTTTCTATGTGCTCATTCGTAAATGATGTTACTCAGACTCCGATTTCTTGCAGCCAATTTTTGTAGTCAAAATAATTTTAATAGAAAATGGATATGAAGTTTTTTATGAATGAAAAATGATATGTAATGGTTAGTGTTTTACTACGGGTTACCACATGGTTAATGCTTACAATAAATTGCAATTTTTGTACACTTCATGAAAAGAATTGGTAAACAAAAACAGATTTCTTAATCATTATTTTCTATAAGATTTTTAACCACATGGCACACGTAATTTTTGATTATTAACAGAACAGTTTTTGAACCAATTTTAGTTACCCACTCACCAATTTTAATTACCCAATGAGAAATATAAAATAGGTGGTGGCACCAGCGTACCTCAATTTATAAGTTTAAACAAAACAAACAGATGAAGTATGACATTTTTGACAACTTTAGGTTTTAACCCAGGGATTTGGAACCAAAATTAAGACGGAAATCGGTATGCGTATCACCGAGGTCCAATTAAACTTTGAGTTTAGCATCTAAACAACTAAGCGTAAGGGTAATATCACAAGGCGTATGAATGCAAATAACTTGACATGTCTGAGTTACAAAAATAATACTCACAACACTATATTTATCATCGCAGCAATTAAAGTATTATTAGACATGGAGCAAGAAGCGACTTCATTATACCCGACATTACACTATTTCTTGAGCTTAATTATTATTATTAAATAAGTGTTGGTTCTACTAATAATCTCTTTATACTGGTACTGTAAACTGTATTAGTCCATATTACGTCCCACTGCAGGGCACGGGCCTCCTCTGCAATCGACAGTAGGATTGAGTGTGGTTAGGCAATATAGTCCACCACGCTGGCCTAGTGCGGGTTGGTCGACAGGTTTGAGAATGTATTTGTTAATACTAGTCGATAAACGTAATTTTTATTATCATTAACTCAGTCTAAGTCCTACGAATATTTATATTGTTATCTCTATACTAGGCAGGTTTCCTAAAAATGTTATCCTTGTAAAATTTTACCAACCTGCTCCTACAGCGGGGTTGTTGAGGAACGTGACGTAGCTGTCTTGATACTCGGTGGCAGGTTGCGCATGCGCGGCGTGTTGTGCGTGCGCGTGCGCATGCGCGGGCGCGTGCGGACTATCACGCGAGTCACCATCACTACCCGCCGCGCCCCCCGCCCCCGCCGCCGCCCCCGCAGGAGGGTCCTTGTGCGTGTGCGTGAAGTGGTACGTCAGACCCGGACGAGTCTTGTACTTCGCGCCGCACACTACGCGATAAATAGGGGGGTTAAAGTCAATGTAATGCTGATAGATTATGTGTGGAAGTGACGGGTTAGGGTTTTTGTGCGGTTGATGGAATTTGCTGTTTGAATGGATATGGTATGAAAAAAGTAAGACTTTTCTGGCAAGTTATGAAATAATAACTTATATTTAGGTAACAGTCCATTTACAGATTGTCACTATTTATAAGGATAGCTCAGCGACACAACCGAATATACCTTGTTTATTAGTTTGGGATACAAGATTTTCGTCTTATCCCAATTTAGTATTAATAGACCAACAAATCTGCAAAATCCATCTACTACAAAAAAAAACATATATTCAATATTATACCCGTCATTTCCACATCACACAATATGCAACATTACTTACCGCGCGTGATGCCTCCGTCTGCGTAACACTATGAGCGTTAATATTCACTACAAGGGTATGTATGGGGCCCGCGTCATCCGAACAGAATATAGGAGGCACCACGACGGTAAGCGGAGGCGGAACACAATAAAGCAGCCTTCCAATAATTATCCGTCATCAATCAATACCGTTGTCAACCGAAGATTTGTATAAGAAATGCTATTTTGAGAAAATAGGCTGTATGGACTGCGATTCCATTGCCTTAACTAAATCATGAACATTGAATTCAAATATCGAACATTGTCAATTCGAATTACAACGTTTGTTTTTTAATATCACCAGAGATTTTGTTAAAGGTACTTAAATCGTACAGCCTTGTAACTTTTGAAATGTAAAAACTTAATTAAATAGCTTTCTTATACAAGTGAGTTTGGAAAGCCGGCCCGTCGTGATAACATCTATGTTCAGTTCGTGAGGACGCAGGCACCCGCGGCGCGCGTTTGATTGATGACTTCAAATCAGTGGATCCGCCCAGCGGTGGGCACACGCGCAACATATACAAATATCCAAACACTGCTGATTTTACTCAACACCCGAATAATCATAATTAACATAGTACAAAACATTCTTAACCTAACAATATTTTTATATTTACATGTAATAAATGTGTTGATGAAAATTAAATAACTTAGCAATACTATATTCTATCAATTCAATCAATGAAAATAAACTTAAAAAGATTTAATTTTCACCAACACAATCACGCATATAAACACATTTTATAACAAAACCTTAATAGTAATTTACAAAACACAAAAACAAAACACGCTGTATACAGGCAGAGTAAAATCATCAGCAAAATTTAAAAACAGATCCGCAACTTGATAGTCCAATCATTAAAAAAAAACTCGACAATGAAATAAAAATTACATTGGATAATTTTATTTCTTATTCAACATAAATATTTCTTGTATAAATTCATAACAATCTTTGGGTGATACATTTACATGGACGTGCAAAAAATCTTCATATTCGACAGTGGGAAAGGAAGTGTCAAACGGGTTGTGGCTCACAATTTTTTGCACGGCAATGTAGTTTGGCTCTAAGAATAACATCAAATCACCTAATACTTCACCGCACTTTTGCACATACATCAAAAAATCATACGTAAATACTAAAATTTAAAAACCGATGATCAAGAGCGGGTCCCTGGATAACGCCTGGAAGAAACCTCCTTTGGGAAAGTCTACGATTTTTTTTTTATTTTTTAGGCTATTCCAAAAGACTCGTAGCCAGTCTATAAATTGTAGAGACCCGCACTCGTCAAGACAACCATACATAAGGCTGTAAAAGTAAGCGAATATTCGTAAGGCGTTAAAATAATTGAAATAAATAAATTGTGATGAGTTTTAAACGCGCAATGACTAAAATTTCACTATAATACTGGATAATTTTGATATGTTCTGATTTCTTTTCTTTTCTGTAGATGCCTATTTATTTTTAAATTTGGAATTGAATAAAAATAATACCCAAAATGCTCTATTTTTGCCCTGAATTAAATGGAAGACAGGAACATAAAATAATTTTTCAAGGCACATATAGGCAAGACTAAAGTGTATTTAATTCCATCTAGCGCCCACAGTATACCAAAGAAGCAGTATGTCAAATACCGTGTTATTTAAAACAACTTCATAAAAACGGAACTGACAGTATTGAGTTTCAAATTTAATATTTTTTTGGTCTTGGATAAATATTAATTGTATAAAACTGTATTTAGAGCTCATTTGCGTTTTTTTTATTTTCATTTTTCATGATTACTTACGCCAAGGTGTTAGTTAGTTATCTTTCTTGCGCATTTTATCTTAATTTTAATAAAAACCCTAACACTGATTATACTAAAACCTATTATGCACACTTAAATAGGTTATTTTGAAACGTTCCTATTTCGGTGGTCCCTACAAAATCTTAATTTTGAATATTTACAATTGCATTTAACATGACCATTGACAAACAATTATTTGTTTATTTTGGCACATAAACAGCGTGCAAAATTTTAGTCATTGTCGGAGAGAACAAACCAATCGCCTAAAAGAAAATGAAAATAAATAAACTATCACAGACACATGAGTCGTTAACATTCAAAACCAATCAGTACTAAACAATTCATCAATCGTTTACAATTATGTTATTCATTTCATTATTTCATAAGATCCCGTTATAGAATTTAAAATTAAACGTGTGCCGCTGCGATCGACCTAAATTTTAACTAAAAACTTTTTTTTTAACCTCCAAAATTATGTAATATGTAACTTTCGTATAAAAAGCTCTTGTTTGCACTTCTATCGCGGTTCTAATCGATCGTAGCGTCACGTAGACGGATGATATTGATTTCCTCAATTGCTTTTTTTTTTCAAACGTTTTCCTATCATAAAACCTCTACTAAGGCCCAACTTGCTAACAAGAACCGATGTCATCCGACTTCTTAACCGCTTACACACTTTATCCATTTACGTTTTTGTAATAAATTATTCTTACTAAGACACCGTTAACATACTGTTCTTTGTGACATTGCGCCAACGTTTCATGATGTAGGGTGTGTGTATATTGCCTAAAAATGTGTACTCTTTCCCCATAAAAAATATTCAAATTGTTGATAAGTTTATGAGTATTATTATTGAACTTAAAGATGTTTTCACGTATATTAGCCCCCAAGATATTTATCTTAACATTCGACTACTTTTTTCATATGAATAACCACTAACTTGGCATAAAAGCAATGTAAATATTATACCAAATTTAAAATTTAGATCTTGACTCTCCCAATAACACACACACCCATACGAGAACAAAAGAAGGAATCAACATCAAGCGTCAGATAAAATGTAATACGTACTATCCTACATCATAAACAACACAACTACACTCGCCCAATCAAATCATATTGGTACGACACAATAACGTGGCAGTGAATATATTTCACTTTTGGTGTTATCATAATTTGTAAAAACATTTACAGTAATTGACCGCGGCCTGTGGATAGCGTAATCATGCCTGCTCCGTCACACGTATGTACAATGAGTGAAAAGGATAGACAGTGCCAAGTTCAAAATAATATACAAGTGAAGTAACGAGATGTGAAAACGACAGAAACACTCGGCCTTAACTTTAATAAATCAATCTAAATGCATGTATTACTTTTTTTAAATATAAATATTTTTTAAATTATGCGTTTTCTAACCTTTCGCTGTAGGCGCGTGTCCCGTAGAAGAAATGAGAAATAAATAGTGAGAGGAAGTTTAAAACAGTATAAAAATTTTGATAGTGAATTGTAGATTGGACCCTCACTTGTAGATTTCATATTTTGTATACGAGAAGATAAATTATGAAAGTGTTCAAATGCCGTAATAAATATTTTTTTTTAATTATTGCACAAATCCGTTTAATATTTACAGAACATTATATATTTTGAATGCTGAATGAAAAATCCTACGAGACACCGTCCGAATCAATAATCTAATTCACCTAATAGTCGATGCAGCAAATCTTAATCTCGTAACATTACCAGAGATTCTCTTAATCTAATTCTATCCACACAATACGTACACAACATTTAAAAGGCATATTTGCGACTCTTCATACACCCGCTGTTGTGTGCAAACTTTATTGGAAGATTCAAAGTCGCCTTACTGTTTATTTTGTATATTATGAGATTTAGCAAAAATATCAATTAATACTAATATGTTATTTATAATATTCTTAATATTGACATTTCTTTTGTGGAAATTAATTTGATAGCTGAAATTTGTATTTATGTACATAAGACGTGGAAAACTTTAGGAAGTAAGATTGTATTTCAGTATTTTTTAAATTTAATGAAATACATCTATACATATAAATAAAATTGAAGTGTCTGTTTTAAAAGTGAAAATTAAAAAAAATGACCAACTACATATCGTTATATAGACGATACCTGTGCCGAAAATGATATTTAAATTTTTTTGTCTGTCTGTCTGTCTGTTTGTTCCGACTAATCTCTGAAATGGCTGGACAGATTTTGACGGGACTTTTTTTGTCAGGTAGCTGATATAATAAGGAGTAACTTAGGCTACATTTATTTTAGAAAAAGTTAATACAAAAAACTGAAAATAAACGTGTAACGGGAGTTTACCGCCGCTCGCTAAGAGATGGCGCCACCGTAGAATTAGATCGCGGTATGGTTTCGTTACAAAGGTTGATAATTAAAATAAAAATGCAAAAACAAAAAAAAAAAACGAAATAAACTAATTAACTTTTTTGTTAAATTCCATGCAGACGAAGTCGCGGATACAGGTAGTAGTTTTATACTAATTGTCATTGCTTGATTTTTATTCAATGCGACGCATAAAAAATGAGTTCCATAATACTTTACAGATATATCCATCTCACAGAGAAACTAATATCAGTTTCTTTTGATTGTATTATTTTTAGCTGCCAATTAAAATATTCCTGCTATTAAATAATCAATTTAGATTCAAGACAAACGAGTATCGAATATACATTTTTTAGTAAAAATCCTATTTCAGCACTTATAATATTTGTTAGAGTAAGGCGCTAGTTCTAACATTCGAGATGCTAAAATTACCAACATGTGGAGTGCTTTGAAATAAAAAATGATTTAATGTCAAAATTAAAAAAAAAATTATCACCATATTTCAATTCCACAAATTGACATTACTGGAAGTCTTAGGTAAAATTAAATATTCCGACTAATTAGTACGAGTATTTCATAAATATATTTAAAATTGTGTAGCACACAACAGCGGATGTTCAACACGTCTTATTGCTGGCCATAGCGGTCGCTACGGGCCACTACAGAACTATGCTCTTACTGATATTAATTCACTAAGTTTACGTTGTTGTGAGTGGACGAGAATTGATTTAAAATAGTTTTTTTTTTGTGAATTCGTTGTTTATCAAGTTGAAGTAATTAATGCTAATATTTTTCTAGTTTTCCCATTTACGCAGCTATTGAACTCGTTTCAAAGTACATTTCTAACATGATAATCATATTTAACCACAAAATATTCTACAACCAATTTTAAAATATTACTTTGCAAAGTACACAATAGGCTTCTGTATTAGTTTAGCCAATTTAGTTGTTTGCTAATGTTATGGGCGTCGACAATGCTAAGGGTTCGGATTACGAACAAACCATTCCCTACCAAAAATACTTCGCTACATAGTTTTATTTATTTGTGTACATTTTCTTTTAACATTCAATTCAATCAATTCTCGTCCATCCACAAGCAATAAATGTATATAATAAAATTATCTACGAAAGCCCAGGTCCTTCTATTTCATATTGTTGAGCAAATTCATGATATAATGGAGAGGTATGTCTCTGACATCCCTGGTATTTGATTCCGTTACTAAAACTACAATGATGTAGTTAGAGGACAATTAAATATTACTGTTTGAAAAACACATTACTTCTACCCAATAATCATAGAATGATTCATTAATCATTAATTATTTAAACTATTAAATATAATTTCTAAAATTTCAAGTAAAAATCCTCTACTTATTCTGGAAAGCTGGAAAACAACTGAACGAATAGCTAGCCCTTTTACAATCGGGATACTATCGAGATATCATTTTTTTTTTCAATTCTGCCATTTTAAACCATTATAATGTAGTCTAAAACTTATCACGATAATGCTCAATTTCCGAAAATAATATTCTATGTTGTTGAATTACAGATCCTTCGATTTAATTTGACTATTATGCCTGCATGTCCTCTAACCACATCACTGACACTATTTCTCTATATTGCACTTTAGGGAATGTCAGCTAAATCTATAAAATGCTCACAAAGTGCACATCAATTCTTCTCGGCGAAGCTCTTGATATGGTCCTAAACATTCTTTTGATATCTCACACAGACTAGACTCCATAATAACCAATATTTAGTCAGATTTTAAATTAGTATGAGGATGTATTTTTTTAGCATAAAGTGATGGTAAGTTATCACAACGGCCCATAAATACCCATAATGCTTGGATAAATGATGTGTGGCCATCAGATCGGTAACAGGAAGGAAAAATAATGGGAAGAGGAAAGGGGTATTGGGCATCCAGTAATCTTACTAACCGAACTAAACACAACACCTAAGCCGTCGCTTTATTTCCATCGCTTGTGATGTGATGTATTTGTTGCGTGGAGTTGTGTATAACTTGATGCTAAGAGTCGCAATTAAACTATTGGCAAATATAAAATCTAATCTGTATGAGTTTATACACTTTGAAAGTAATGTCAGTCACAATACGGACAATATGGAAATATTCGTTTGAGCCATCCAGTCAAAGATTTTTAGACGAAATTAACAATAAAATAATTTAGGTTTATCACAAGTTTACGCAATAATGCACGTTGTTTTTTGTGTTCAACGTGTATGCATCTTTCTCACACCAGACCCCGTAGCCAAGCGTATCCAATCTTTCTACAATCGTTAACGCCTGACGTAAGCGACAACGTGTGTATTACTGACTCCCACACAAATGCTATCTAAGATGCAATTTGATTGGCTCAAAACGTTATCGCTTACGTCAATGCGTTAACGATCGTAGAAGAGAATAGATTAGAAGCGCTTGTAACTTTACTAAGGGTGCAGGCGTGTTCTTTCGCTACAAAATATGCTCGAATCGAACTTGTGGAAAGATCATTGTTATAGCGCAAACAACGTGTTAAATTTAATGTCTCAAAGCAAAATATATCTATCGCCCAAAATGTGACTTACATGGCTTTAAAAATGTTACATATTCAGTTTAAATATTCGTGAATTTAGATGACCGTGCATTGTATTGACTTTTTTGTACTAAAAGTTTTCCTCAGCAAATTCATACAGATATGAGTGGATGCTTCAAATTGACTTTTTTGTTGGTGTGATGTGGCCTTACCAGAACGTAATTTGTTTACCATTATTTAGCTGCACATGTGACACACACCATTGCATTAAAGTTGACCTCTGTAATCCGGCGCCCGTTGTAATCCGACATGCCTATAGCCCATAACTATACATTTTGTTCGCCGTTATTTAACTTTCATATACAAGCTTACAATATATTTTGATACATAGTTTGTCGAATTACAAGGTCTATCTTTAAAATGTCCGGAATATATTATATGACCAGAATCACTTCCAACACGCAACGTAGCAACGCGTGTGTGGTTCTGGTCATACAAAATACCACAATCTAATTTGATTCAACACGCGTCGGGTTGGGTAGCGTTGCGTTTGAATAGTATGTTTCCGGCCTAAAGGTGAAATCATACTATAGTATTCCGTCTTACACATAGAGTAAAGAAGCGACCATAAATACTAGAGAAACGCGTCTTAGAGCGATCTGAACAATATATTCTTTTGTTGTGTACATTATCAGTCATACGCAGACGTGACTGTATATTCCATTGTCCTGATTTTCCGCTTACTTCCCGCTCTTTACTCTATGCGTATGAATACTATAGTACGATTTCACGTTAACTGGCACACATCGTCACCATCTCTATACACACGGTCACCTAGTACTGTAGTGTGTAGTGTTGTGTGTAGTGTGTATACATGTTGGACCTGAGCACTAAGGCACGGCTCTAGTGTCGTCGGCGCGAGGACTTACGTTCGCATCCGTACGGCTTCTCCGCGTCGCCGGGCACCTCGTACGGCAGCGTGCCCTGACCGGCGCGCTTGCGACCGCGACCCTGTAGTACACAAATTTCAACCTTATGTAATGGTAATAAAGACTGCATATTGGGTTCTGTGGTGTGAAGTAATCGAAACGTCAGGTAGTTAAAAGTTTAAAAATTAAAACATTTCCGCGATAAAATCCGTTAATAGTTTTATTTCGATAATAGACAGCTTTACTAATTCGATGACTTAACTTATTTGCGTATTTCAATACTATTTTATTTTTATTTTTATTGCAATGAATGACGCGAAGAGCGTGCTTATCGCCTGTTGATAAGCGATACGTCCGTTCATAAACAGTAGCGGAACCAAACACCTTGAATTACAAAATAATGCTTGGCATTCCACTGCACTATACATCCCGAAACATAAGATGTAAAGTCTCAATTAAGACTTACTGAGACATATTATGATAGTCTCAGGATGGCGATCGCTGTGAAGTGAAATAATTAAACATTGCTTCGTAATTCAAGGTGTTGTTTGGTTTTGGTAACGTCCTTGCAAACTTTACAACATCATATCGCTTACCATCATGCGAAGGGCATATTCATCTCACCATTTATACCTTCAAAAAAAAATAAAAAAATGCATATAGTGTATTGATACGTACAGCTCTCCCCCTCTTCGCGGGCGTGTCGTCCGGCTGCGACTTGCGCGTGCGCCCGCCGCGCGAGCCGGGCCCGGTGGGCGTGGCGCCGCCGCGACGCTTGCGCCTGTTCGCGTACGTGTCGTCGTAGTAGTCCTCGTCAGACTCCGCCTCGGGCTCCTCGCCCGTCTCCATCTCGTCCATCGCCAGCTCGTCGTAGAACCACTCCTGAGACAATACGACATTTTAGTAAAACAACTCTCACGGCATAGACAAATGTTTTATTTTATACATATTTTGTTACAGTCGTCATCAATATTTAACATATTTTATCAAATGGGGGTGTCGATATGACAATACATACATAAGTGCCTTTTTCCCAGAAGAGGTAGGCAAAGGTGCCAGGGCACCCGCATTTCGCCTTGTATTTTCCGTCCCATGATGAGATAACTGGCGAGCCTATCGCCATATCGGGCACTAATTCCTTACTCTGGGCTGATAATGAATAGAAAAATCCAATATCACTTCGCCCAACCCGGGATTCGAACCCTAGAGTTCAGCTTTTTAACCGTACCCTAGTACAACTACGCCACCGAAGCAATTATACAACATACTATAAATAAATATACCCTTTTTTTTAATGGGTAAAATCCTCATTACCCAACTGTGTGGATAGACTGGGCCTGCTGGACTTTTACCGACTAAAAATAAATATACCCAACAGTCACATACATAGTCCTGACCCCACACTAATATCGAGTCTTGGGTCGTGGGTATCAGGAACTACGAGATACTTTTCGGTCTCACAAACAATGTAGCCAGTATTGTGATTTTTAAAGACGACTTAAAGAAAGAATGAGTAGTATAGTAGGGAACAGTCGCTATCTTCCACCCTTTACCCAAACATAACCTCAGTGATATGACTAACTAACCTACACCTTTTTTGTTTCTTGACAGTAAACTCAACTCTCTTTTACTCCCAATCGGATGTTCACCGTAGGACGTAAGTTTCTCCCAATAGAACCTATTAAAAGCTACTTACTGTCACATTAGTCATGTCATCTGTAAACTGACAGTGTTGAGAGTGGGACAGACTGAATGTGAAGTTCTTGAATGAAAGCCACATAATAGCAAACAAAGTAAAAGACCTACCTACTGAACATGAATCATTTATTATTATTTTATTAATGTTTATTCCATAGTGATTTGTAAGAATTTTATGATATGTAACATTTGCCACTCAATTCTAGGCCAGTTTAGTGGAATATATGGCCTAACCACTCTCAATTATCTCGATTGTAAAGGAATCCCATTCCCTGCAATGAGCCATACATAGCCTGATACGATGTCCATTAATTCCAAACACCTGTATCATACCTTAGGATCATCCTTAGCGGCAGTCTGCGATCCATCCCTGCTGTCATCCCCCGCGAGTGCGTCCCCGGGGACTCCGGAGCTGTTCTCTCCATCAGCCGCACTGTCGGCCGTGTCGGCGCCGCCGCACCAGCCCCACCGCGTCGACGACATCGTCAGGTACTGCCGCCGAGCCTTGCGCCATCTACAAACATATATTAGTAGATCTCTTGTTTGAAAATATATATACATTGTGATAGGCTAGTTTCATACATTTTTATTTTTGTTTATAACAGAAGGTTTCGATCAAGTACACACTAGATACACAGTTCCCTGTAAAAGTTCTGTTAAAAAGTGGCACCGATGCATAACATGAAAAAAAGTAAACGGAAAGATCACATATTCCAAATATATTAACACAAATTCCACCTTATTCCTGGAGCTTAAAGTAGCTTTTCACATAATATTGTCTCAAGTTCTGCGACGTTTTAGAAGCAACGGTAGGTGCGTCACTGGAGGCAAAAGAGTGCTTAAAGCACTCTTTTTTGGTGCCATTTTCTAAGCGTTCATGTTGTATCTAGTGTATATTTGATCGAAGACAGAAGGTTACGTTACGCATAATAAAAATCAGAAAGAATTGTTTTAAATCCGTTAAGTAATAAGCAAGTTACAAATATATGAAAGTTGGTGGTAAGAGTGATAGAAAAGGATGTAACATGCACGGCGTGACGTCATCTTTCATAAGGTGCACGCGTGCGAAAGAGACAACGAGTGTCCCCACTGCACTATTAAATGTATTAATATCTCAATCATTTTACATTCAATTTTGATGCTGTTTTCAAATTCGTTTGTTTTTATAAACTATGCTTTTAAGAAATGATTACTTACTGCTCAAATAAAATCTTGGACACAACCCTATTGGTTTCGTGACCCATTTTATCTTTCTCTTTCAAATTATGAGAAAATAACAAAAATCAACAAGTTATTCATATATATATGTAGTGAAGTGGAATAGTATAGTGGTTACCAAGTTAACTGCATAGTGATTAGTGAACACACACATTCTGTTTTTTCCAGTCTCAATATTATAAGATCGAGTCTTGTGTCGTGGGTATCAACAACTACAGAGACTTTACCGTTGCAAAAACACCCAGACCCAAAAGTGATGTTTGTGGGCCGCACAAACGCTTCTCTGCGCGCGGGAATCGAACCCGCGGCCCCGCGTTTCACAGGCGGCGTCTAACCAACTGTGCCACGGAGGCTATAAAATGTTTACCTGTCAGATGGCAAGTGCCTATATGGTATAATATTTTAAATGGCAGGTATCCTGTTTATACAGTGGAAATATCAAGAACCAGATTGCATGGTCCATGTTTCATTCAACCTCGTAAATAAAAAGTGAAGTAGAGGCTACCTACCTGTTTGCCAAGGTGACCAACGATAAAATTCTAATTTAGACTGAAATTTCAAGTTATAATTGTATTTACTGAGATATAACTGGATTGTGATCTAAACCCTTAAAAACCAACTGTTGGTTGTAGAGACGAGAAAAAATTTATTATCATTATTTTTATACAAAAATACATAAACTCACACCTTATTCCCAGAAGGAGTAGGCAGAGGTGCATTCATCACATGATGTGATAGGGTGCAAGCCTATCAACATTTTAGGCACAAATTCCTGACATTGGATTGTAATGAACAGAAAAATCGAAGCCAAGACCACACCTTAGCAGACATACCATAGTACTGTGCCAAGGCAGTCTTCGAGCAGTGATGATAGTAAATTATTGTATTTACCTTTGCGCTGGATATGAATATACTTGGCCTTCTCTCTGGCCTGGCATGCGTTGTCTTCTTGTCATGAACAGATTACAGTGGCTCTGTGCAACACCTACAACAATAGTCAAATCATTATGATCTGTAGTGAGACCAATACTTTACATTTATTTGTAACAAGCACATCCTTTAGGCAGCCTTACAGGTATGTCTCTTAAATGTAAGAGGCCGTCTGGGAAGGTACACCTGCAATGTCTATTTCTCCAGTCAAACATCAGTGTAAATGCAATAATGTGTTCTTGTTTGAAGGGCCTTGTATGGGTACAATCTGGGGAGTAACTACTGGACATATTGCAACTTAGCATCATATGTATCGGGATGGTGAGTGCAGTGGAATGCCTGGCATGGCTTTGTGATTCATAGTGTTGTTTGATTCTTCTAATGTCCATGAGCACAAAAGTATCATTTATTTTGTATTATCATGGCATCATGAAAATGGCATACTTGTCTATCTATCCATGGCAATTTTTTTTTAAATTCATCTTTGTATAAACCTCTTAGAATGGTTGTGATATGTTACTAAAAACGACATTGCTTTGACAATTGATGCCCAGCCCACAACTGTAGCCTTGTCAAAGTGTTGACGCCAGCCGAAAAGCACACCAGCTTAAAGTTACTAAAGATATGAAAATGAATGGTCTTCCAACTGATGCTATACAAAGATAGATTGATTGATACAAAGGTGATTTAGTCCAAAATTGAGTAGCAATTCAATACATGGTTCCAGCCGAGTAACACTTGTAGAATATCATTCAGTGTCTAAAGTGATACAACAAATCTTATGGTTGTTATGATGTTTTAATTTTGTATGTATACTAATGATTTCCTTTAAAAAGCTGTTGAATTTACAGACTCACATAGCTGAAGAAATACATATAAGTTAGAGTTTCAGTCATGTTTTAATGAACAATAAGTTTCTGCGGTAATTGATATTTATCAGATTACTGAGTTTATCTCTCTATATTCCTCTAACTTCCTGTTAAAATAGGCCCAACAAATTGTTTCAATTACAACATAGATAAGGTTAGGGTTGGCTACTGATTATGTTTTTGTATTATTATAGCAACAAAATATGTTGTCTGTACATCATTTAACCTTCAAACTATTGCCGGCTTCAAGGTTACCATCGATATCGATTAATATTAAATACACTTTACATGCAAGAGTGGTTTCAATAGTAGGTATAAGGTAAGTGTGAACCTATGTATGGTAAATGCCTTGATCAGAAAAGGATGCATATATGCACTCCTCTTCAGTAAAAACAAGATAAATAGAGACGCCCAGATAGTTACCCAAAACCGCAACCACCATTACAAGTCTGTAACTAGATCTACAGAGTAGTTTTTGGGCTTTTCTGTATGTAAAATTATTGAATGAATTGAAACATTTTACTCGTAATTACTCACCGGTCTGGGTGTCGATAAACGGCATACGCATTCTTCTTTCGGCGCATAATCGCGAATTGAAAGTCGAAGAATTTTCAATAATTTCTTTGTAACTTGGATCATTGAGAAAACTGGAAAAACGAAATCAAAATAAACACACAAATCACTCAACACCTCACAATATACACTCAACTTTGAACTTAGAACATTAATTGTAATTGTTGAAATTACACTATCCCTTGTTTCAAGGGAAATACCTTTCAATTTTCGCTAAATTAGACGTATTTGCTATCTGGATCTCGGCGGCCGCCATTTTACTAGCAGACGCTAATTCGGTGACGTCGTACAACCATCATGTACACTTCCGGACGATGTTGCCAAAGAATATAAAAATACTAACATTTTATGTACTAATTTATATTTATCTGCTGAAGGCAAGCATAAACTAAGCATTTGAATAACTTTAAATTCTATTTAAATGGATTCTTATTCAAATTTCGCTGCAGGAATGACTCCAAAATGATTATACAATAAAAAAATGTTGTAGTAGTTTTTCTACGCATACGTAATTGGCAGCACCGACAGCACGTCAAGCTTGTGACTGGTCATCGTCGGACGAATCGTGGAACTGGCGCATTTACAGTAATTGGTGATTGGAGATCTCCAAATATTGCACTGATTATTGGTTACTGTGTTTATATTAACTTTAACCGCGGCTACTTATTTTCTAAAACGCCATTTGTATCATATAAACTTTCTAAAATACTAAAATATTTTGTGTTATCTCGAGGTCGTCATACAGTGAGATTGTAAAACAAGATGTCCGTGTGCTTCTTTGTGCCTGCGTAAGTTCCTCTTATATGTAAATTATATTTTTATTTTAGACCGTGTAAACGCAATTGCGACTAAAACGAGTTTCGCCTTGAATTAAAATAGTATGTTACTATTAATCTAAGTTAGTAAATTAATCACAGAACGGCCTGGAATACTGGCGTATCGTTTTTATATGAAAACATTTATATGGCGACACTATCGCCATCTATTAGCAATCTTTCTAATCGACAAAGCGAAAAAAATAAACAATCTTGGAATATGTAATAACATTTATATTACGTTATAAATTAATGTACATTACGGTTTAATATTACTTATGTTTATTTCGGTTTCGCTTCAGCAATAGCATAATTTGGGGGTAGGTAGTCATTTTGGAAATCTATCTAGGGTTGACCATAACTAAAAGCTACTATTATCATCGATATGAGTAGAAAAAATATTGGGAAGAATAATTTCGAAATATAAGTTCTTCTCACTCTTCATGTTGTTTGTCAAATACATATCTGAACCTCTAAGTATCTGACAGTCTCCGTAGCGCAGTTGGTTACAAAGCTAGCTGTGAATCGAGAGATAGCGGGTTCAATCCCCGCACCGAGACAAATCTTACTGGCCTGTGCCATTTTTTATGTCTAGAAATTATTACTGAAAAGTCTCGTAGCTTTTATATCCAAGATAAAAGACTAGTTTAAGCATGGAATCGGGACTATATTTGTGATTATTGGATGCATACTAGAGCGGAAATATTTAACAAAAGAATTGTAAGAAATGGCGTTACCGTTACTTTTTTGTCTTTGTCAGTTATAAGTTATATGACTGCCAGTCACGCTATCTTTTTGCTCACTCACTCGTTCCCCGCGTCCTTAGACGATAAGTGCGAAGTTCGCACAGATTTTCTTCACGGTGATTGTTCCAATAGACATGACAGCCTTAGTGGCGCAGTCAGTTAGGCTATGGGTTAGGCGCCGCCTGTGAAACAAGAGGCCGCGGGTTCGATACCCGCACCGAAAGACATATTTGTGCGGCCCACAAATATTTCTTTCGGGTCTGATTGTTAGTGAAACCGAAAAGTCTCTCGTAGTATCTGATACCCAAAACACAAGAATTAATCTTAGTGCGGGGTCAGGACTTTGTGTGACTGTTGAGTGTTATTTTATTATTATTATTATATCAATTTAATAGGTACCTCAATACTTACAAGGTTTTTGTAATTGGACTCACATAATCGGCCATAATCGTCCACTGCTAAGCACGGACTTTAACTAGAAGTCGGTCTTGTGGGCTTAGGGTATTGTCAAACACGATGGGCTACTGAAGAAGTGAAGTCTACCGGACTTTACATGCTATGGGACTGTAAGGTTAATTGATTTCGCAGTGACCAGGCCGGTACGTCATCGGCTACGGAGGAGGTGATAGCTGAGGGTATTAGTGAAGATGGCCTTGTGGAGTCTCCTCAGCAGACGCTGCAGCAGTTCTGGGCCACTGTGCTGGACGACATCAAGAAAGTCAACTCGGTTAGTGAATTTAGTTTTGAATTTAGGACTATTGGACCCCTGAGGGGGGAGAAACTGATCCCAAGCGAAGTTCGAATGATTGAACGTTCGACATTCAAAGGAAATAAGAACGAACCCACAGAATATCAAGACTCAAGTAGTGTGAGTGTAGCAACAAAAGTCAAGTACATAAACAAGCTTGACTTCTGATAGTGCTCTGTGACGTAATTAAGTAACGTTAGTAATTAATTTATAATAAACCCAACCCGCACTAGGCCAGCGTGGTGGACTATATTGCCTAACCACTCTCAATCATAATTTCGATTGTAGAGGAGGCCCGTGCCCTGCAGTGGGACGCATATGGGCTGATACAGATACAGATACAGTAATTAATTACCTGGAATTGGAATTACTCCTGGATCAGATTGCTGCAATACCTCTTATGAGAGACGTCATCTAATCACATCCTTCTCCGAAGGAATTTGTCGAAAGCAGAGAAAGAAATAACTTTTGGTCATTCACGGCAGGGTCGGTCTTCGTGTTTGTTTGATCCACAGACTTTGTTTCGGGACGCCTAATTTTCATTGTAATTTTTTTCTTATTTTACACTTTGCGTCTTTTTTTTAATTGTGTCAATACAAGGAATAATTTTGGTCCACCAGGAAGACTTCAAAACCCAAGCGATCCCGTTGGCGAGGATCAAAAAGATAATGAAGCTAGACGAGGAGGTGAAGATGATCTCCTCGGAGGCGCCCGTGCTGTTCGCCAAGGCCGTGGAGATCTTCATACACGAGCTTACGCTGAGGGCTTGGAGACATACCGAGAACAACAAGAGGAGGACTCTGCAGGTAACTGTCCAAACTAAACATAATTATGGTGGGCGTAATTGTATCGAGTGGCATGGGACTGCCATCTGATGTCATTGAAGTGAAATTGGTTTATTGATCTTGTAAGCAATTACATAGCTCTTATGATAAGGCAATACATAGTACTTATTCTATACCGGGTATCTCAAGACTGCTACCGAAAACGAAGCCGGGTGGTAGTTTTAGTGGCTACAAACACAATGCAATTAAAAATTTCGCCTAGAAACGCGACAATTTTTTTTATGATTTTTTAAATATCGTCATTTTTGGGTGGTAAATCCATAGTTTTTGCTAAAATAATAATTTAAACTCTTTTATACCTTAGAGTATTTATAAATAAAAGGGTATATACTATTATTTTAGGAAAAAATGTATTTACCACCCAAATATGGCCATAGGAAAAAAATAACAAAAAAAAAATTGTCGCTTTTTTTTTGCAACATTTTCTGTTGCATTGTGTCTGAAGTCGCTTAAACTACCTTCGCTTCGTTTTCGGTAGCAGTCTTGATATACCCTGTATTTACAAAATAATTTTATTTTCATCATTCGATACTCTGCTTGGACGGTATTTGCACTTACCATCAGGTGCAGTGCAGTTATTATGCTGTGCCAGTATAAAAAAGACGTAAACACATTTTTTAAAAGAGGGTGTGGTTGAGCAAAGAGTACGTTGGAAGTATTCATCATTATTTAATGAAACAAAAGTAATATTTTAGTATTCAGCTAAGTTGAAACTCGTAGCCGGTGGTAGAGATTCACTTAACTTATTCCTATGGGATGAGCTTTAACTATTACATAAGTGAATATGTGTTAGGTCCAATAATTTAATTTTTTGTTATTTTTTAGCGCAACGACATTGCAATGGCTATATCAAAGTCGGATCAGTTCGATTTTCTGATCGACATAGTGCCTCGCCACGAAGTCAAACCCACTACCAACAAGCCGAGACACGATGCGCCTCGAGCTATGCCAACCTCTGAACAGGTGATGTTTATTTCTCAAAACTTAAAGTGACCGAAATAAATAAATGATCCTAATTGCTATTTATCGATGGGATCCAACAGGAAACTAATCAAGATCAATAAATTTAGATGGCACATTATGAATGCTGAAAAAGCTATTTTCCTTAATATACTGGGTGGAATCGCTTATCGACACGAAAAAAATTGTGCATGGCAAGTACATGATTTAGAACACTTTGGCATACTTATTTTATTTTTTTTATGTTTTTGTTTATGTAGTGTAAAATTAATTTACCACTATTAGTTACTAATTTAGAATAAGTTATTCATAAAACAACGTTGTTTAGAGAAAGATGACATAAATGAAAAAATCTTCATAAATACACATTATTGTTACCCTACTTTATACAATATGAATTCGAGTAGAAACTTCTAAATCTAAGTAATAAAATCCTTTGATCGCGCCGCCCTCACCGCCGCGCCGCCGCAAGCGCAAGTACAAAGCGTGCCGCCCGCGCCGCGCCGCCCGCTCCCGCGCCGCCGACACCAAACAGGGATCTTGCCACTTCCTCAGTCGTGCGAAATTCGGTACCGCGTGACGTTGTACGAAATTATTTTGGTTATTGGTTAGTTTCTTGCGGTCAAAATGAGTGATTACACGAACAGTGAGTATGTGACAATAATGACATGCTATGTTCGATCCAATGAAAACTTGGGTCATGCAAGAAGGATGTATGCAGATCCAGAACATCTGCAGTCTTTGCGTAGGAATGGTATCATGAATGATGAATCCACGAGTTCCCAGCACAAGAACTATTTTAACGACTTATCCGAGGCTACTCGATCATGGTAAGTTCAGACTTCCTAATCATGCAAGAATCCGTGACCTACGACAGCGAAGTCGTCTATTCTCGACTTTATTAAAACGTTTAAATAAAAACATATGCAGCTTTTTCTAAGATAGTAGGTACGTTATGAAAATAATAATGTAAATCTTAACTTACCAACAACTAAATTTACTTAAATGATCCTAACACACTAAAATTCTAAATGAATCAAAATGTTATATGGTAATATTTAGAGTAATAATACCGATAAATAGGCGCAAAGTAAGTTCAAGGTCGATGCGCGACAGCTGTTGTGTGGCGTGACTCATACACTCGCGCGCCTGAGTATTGACATGTTGCACTTTTAAGTGTAGGGTGATTTAGATAATATGCGTTTTGGGGATATCTTGTACTGATGTTGTTTATGGGGTAGTTTGTAGTTTTTAATGATAAATCTCGTATATAACGTTAATTTCACATAAACAATACACTATTAAATTTTCCGGACGATAAGCGATTCCACCCAGTATAAGATTCGAGGTTCAGTATAACTTATTTGCTTGACTCTTGGGTGTCAAGACTTGTAGTAATTGGTGATACAAGTCTACTCGCTACAGTATTTTCAGTGAGCTCGGTGTGAATGTTGTCTTTTTTATTCCAATGAATGGCGAGACGAGCATGCCGTTCGCCTGATGGTAAGCGATACTACCGCTCATGTACAGCAATACTTGGCATTCCATTACGCCATCTTGAGACATAAAATATTAAGGCTCAGTTGCACAAACTAAATTTTCCAATACGTTTACCCTTGAAAATGTCAATCCCATACATTAGCAAGGTCAAATATGTCTAAAATGTATGGCGATGACATTTTCAAAGGCAAGGGTATTGGTATAGTTAGTTTGTGCAACTCAGCCTAAGCATTAATATGTCCAGTTACTCTGGCTACAGTCCTTCAAACTGAAACACTACAGTGCGTTTACACTGCTGTTTGGGAGAAATAGACATTGCGGTACCTACTCAGGTGGCCTCTCATATGAGAGACCTATCAATAAACGTTGATATGTTGGTGAGGTGTAGTGTTGTCCACAGTTGTCTCAGCAGCACCAGGCGGCCTTGTCGGGGGCGGCGCACCCGCAGATACTCATACAGCCCTGCGCACAGGTCGTGCAGGTAAACCTAACTATTATAAAGACGTATATATACCGGGTATCTCAAGACTGCTACCGAAAACGAAGCCGGGTGGTAGTTTAAGCGACTTCAGACACAATGCAACAGAAAAAGTTGCAACATTTTTTCCTAAAATAATAGTGTATACCCTTTAATTTATAAATACTCTAAGATGTAAGAGAGTTTAAATTATTATTTTAGCAAAAACTATGGATTTACCACCCAAAAATGAGGATATTTAAAAAATCATAAAAAATAATTGTCGCGTTTCTATGCGAAATTTTTAATTGCATTGTGTTTGTAGCCACTAAAACTACCACCCGGCTTCGTTTTCGGTAGCAGTCTTGAGATACCCGGTATGTATATACCCGGCCACGCTCCGCCGTGGCTTAGTTAATATATGATTAATATTATATTCACTTTTTAAGCATAGTAAAATAGCCCGACCCAGCGTCGCCTGGGTGCATATATTTTTTGATTCCACATACATGTTATTTTTCGTATTAACTCTTGTATACCTAAACTTGATGTAGCTAGCCTACTGTCCGGTTCAATCCCGTCTCATCCGTCTGTTCAGTCTCTTCCCGATCCGTCCCGTCCTTTCTCTTTATTATTTTATTTTATTTTATTTTATTTTATTTATTAGCCTTACCAACTAAAATACATACAAATATTCACAATTGCAAAATTCAGTTGACATTTTTGATCCCGTCGATCCCCCGATTCGTTTATCCATCCCGTCTTATAACGTGCATTTACATTTCGTCCTATCAAATCTGTCAGCTATCCCAGCCCTCTCCCGTACATTCCACTCTATTATATCCCGTCTCTCCATACACGTACATATAAAGATTGCCTTATGAAATTTTGACATTAAAAACTTTAGCGTTTTTTATTGTCCATCCAATATTCCTTCCCTTATTTCAGCACCAAATGCTGTTTTTACAAATAATATTGCACGCCATTACTTTTTGTTAGTAATAAAGTAATAATAAGCATTTAAAAAAAGGAATTGACCAACACATTTTGCGATTCATTTTTATATTATAGAAGAAGATATAGTCCACCCCACTGGCTTAGTGTCCCCCAGCGCATCTAAAAGTATAAAAACAATGTCCTTTATGAAAACGAAAAACGTAATTAGATTTGGTGTACTCCGGCAAAACGCTTCGATAGAGTATACCTTGTTTAAAACTGTTGCAATAATCTCAAAAAACAATGGGCTAGTTTGGTAGATATGGACATCGTTTTATTTTACATTTAACAAAATTCCGCGCAAGACGCCGTATCTAGATAATATTATATACACGATGTATAGAGCCACAAAGTTATCTGGCCCGGTGGCCAAAACTGGAAACAAAGACGTCATTTGAAATTGACAATCTAGCTGCCAGTCGCTGACATATCCGCCATTGGTTGTTTACTCAATGTATTTATTTTTCCTGCATTATTTAAAACTAGTGAAAAATGCCGAAAACTTTAAAAAGTGATGCTAGGAACGTTATACTTCAGGTATTAAATTTTACGTAGGATGAAAAGCGTCTTCCGACATCAATAATACCCTTCGAAAAATTGTATTAACGCGTAGCTGCCACCAAAGGTTTGTGTTGTCAGCTTTACAAAATAAATTCCACGAAAACAGAATTATGTACGTACTAGTAGAATATAATATGTAAGTACATATCATAAATTAAAATGTATCTTACTCGTCTCATTTTACGTTACGTGTGTGGTGGCCTATTGGTAAATGGACCAGACGCGGTAGCCAACTTGTTCACGCTGGTTGCGGGTTGGAATCTCAGGTCATACTTCTGACTTTTCGGAGCCATGATTGTATTGATAAAAACGCACTATAACGGTGAAGGAAAACATCGTGAGGAAACCTGCATATCATAGCGATTTATTAGAATTTCTATGGTATGTAAGTCCACCAACTCGCATGAGGCCAGCGTGGTGGGCTATATGGTCTGTGATATGGCCTAACCCCCCGCAATCGTACTCTCGATTTTGGAGGAGAATACAGATACACTTTTTTAAGGGTTTTGGGGAGCGATTTGTTAGAAATCGTGTGAAGAAAAAATAATATGCAAATGAAACTGGTCATTTTCTCGACACTATTGATCGGATTGAAAAATCTTACTTTACCCCATTTATTGCAATATCTATTTTTAATGGCAACACCAAATTCGATTACAGCGACTCTCTCACCGGGTCAGATAACTTTGTGGCACTATACAAATTTTTTGAATTTTGTTCTATTTCGTCAGCCGTCAATGAAAGACAATGGAAAGATAGATCATTTTATGTTGGATGTTAGTTGAAGCTTGACCGTCTTTTACGTCTCCCGTCAAATAAACAAAGATCATCCTATGTTGGCTGGACGCATCACGCTTGAACGATACCCAAAAAAACAGGTTTTTAGTATCTTCCTTATAAATTTTCCAATTTTTCTCACTCCTAAAACCTTCCCAGGACTTCCACGAATATTTCAAGACCAAAATCAGCCAAATCGGTTCGTGTGTTCTGGAGTTATAGCATCAGGAAGAAAAACCCGACTTATTTTTATATTATAGAATATATATATTGGAAAACGTTCATTAAAGATATGTAACATAAGACACATTTGGAAGATACATCTAGAAGAAATCACGCGTAGAAATTAAACCCTAACATTTAACGACTGCTTTTCACAATTGGACATATTTGCCTCATCATATTTATCGGAAAAAACTTGTTTGCAATCCTGGTGGAATTAGATTCAAGTTCAGTCTGATTCATGTATTGATTCCTTTGTTTTATATCTACTGTTTATATTTATATTTAATTATTCGCTCATACCTGAAAAATAATTTTTAGTTTAGAACGTGGTAGGTTGTGCGTTTATAACAGTTAATATTTTTTTTTATTGCTGTTAATGACGAGACGAGCATGCCGTTCGCCTGATGGTAAGCGATGCGACCGCTCATAAACAGTAGCAAAACCAAACAACACCTTGAATTACAAAGCAATGCTTGACATTCCACTGCGCTCGCCATCCTGAGACATATAGATGTTTAGTCTCAATATGTCCAGTTCAGTTACTCTGGCTACAATGTCCTTCAATCCGAAACACAACAGTGCATTTAATAATATAAAAAAATAATTGTATATAATTTGTAAATAAATTATATACAATTATTTGTTTTTCCTTAATAAACTAAAATTAAAAACACCTCACCTACAGACTTCAGGAAACGCAGCGTCGTCTACAAACAACGTGACGGTGTCTCAACCCCTCACGCTTGTGCACCAAGTAGTCACGCCTTCAGGAGAAGTGCAGCAGTTGCCGGTAAGACATATTACACAAACACTACACAGTACACATACATTTACAATATACAGGGTATATCAAGACTGCTACCGAAAACGAAGCCGGGTGGTAGTTAGAGCGACTTCAGACACAATGCAACAGAAAAAGTTGCAAAAAAAAGCGACAATTTTTTTTTGTTATTTTTTTCCTTTGACCATCTTTGGGTGGTAAATACATTTTTTACTAAAATAATAGTGTATACCCTTTTATTTATAAATAATCTAAGGTATAAAAGTGTTTAAATTATTATTTTAGCAAAAACTATGGATTTACCACCCAAAAATGACGATATTTAAAAAATCATAAAAAATCATTGTCGCGTTTCTTTGCGAAATTTTTAGTTGCATTGTGTTTGTAGTCACTAAAACTACCACCCAGCTTCGTTTTCGGTAGCAGTCTTGAGATACCCGGTATATATGTACATACAGGGTATATCAAGACTGCTACCGAAAACGAAGCCGGGTGGTAGTTTAAGCGACTTCAGACACAATGCAACAGAAAAAGTTGCAAAAAAAAAGCTACAATTTTTTTTTGTTATTTTTTTCCTATTACCATATTTGGGTGGTAATTGCATTTTTTCCTAAAATAATAGTGTATATCCTTATATTTATAAATAATCTAAGGTATAAAAGAGTTTAAATTATTATTTTAGCACAAACTATGGATTTACCACCCAAAAATGAAGATATTTAAAAAATCATAAAAAATAATTGTCGCGTTTCTTTACGAAATATTTAGTTGAATTGTGTTTGTAGTTACTAAAACTACCACCCGGCTTCGTTTTCGGTAGCAGTCTTGAGATACCCAGTATGTAGATAGTGGTCCGGCCCGGCTCCGTTCCGGTTAGATACACTTTTCAAAATGGCAGCCAAAATGTTTAATTCCATCTATCAATTTAGATTATCGACTTTAATGACTGAATTTAGATTAACGATTATCCTTGTTTGTTAGATTTTTCACTACTGCTTCCCCCCTATATGTCATAGCGTGATAATATAGAGCTTATAGCATTCCTCGATAACTGACCTATTCAACACCAAAATATTTTTTGAATTCGAACCAGTAGTGCCTGAGATTAGAGGGAACAAACGAACTGTTCAGCTTTATACCGGGTATCTCAAGAGTGCTACCGATAACGAAGCTGGGTGGTAGTTTTAGTGAATTCAGACACAATGCAACATAAAAAATTGCAAAGAAACGCGACATTTTTTTTTGTATTATTTCCATATGGTCGTATTTGGGTGGTAAATATTTTTTTTTCCAAAAGTAATAGTGTATACCGTTTTATTTATAAATACTCTAAGATGTATAAGAGTATATATTATTATTTTAGCAAAAACTATGGATTTACCACCAAAAAATGATGATATTTAAAAAGTCATTAAAAATAATTATCACGTTTCTTTCAAAAATCAAAAAAATTGACGTGCTTTGCGAAATTTTTAATTGCATTGTGTCTGAAGTCACTAAAACTACCACCCAGCTTCGTTATCGGTAGCACTCTTGAGATTTTGGTAGCAGTCTTGATATACCCGGAATACGAGTATTAGTACAGATTTACAAGTACATAATCGATAAATACTTTTGACCATCGATATCAATGTTACACCTTTTGACCTACTATTTAACAACACGTCCAAACTTGTATCCGCTAAGCAATTAAGCGTATATTTATTCTTTACAGATACAACTAACTCAAGCCCAGTTGAACATGATTCGGCTACAAGTGCAGAACAACCCGAGCCAGCCGATTATTATCCAAGCTCAACCGCAGCAGTCGCAGCAAATCATACAGGTATGTAACAACTACCCTCCATTTCTTCTGTATTTTTCTTCTTCTTTAGCAACCCATATACGTCCCACTGCAGGGCACGGGCCTCTACAATCGACAGTATGATTGAGAGTTTTTTGTCTGTATTATAGTTTTGAATTATTATGGAAATCTATCCCGCCCACACACCCACCACTGTAACTTTTGTAAGCAAGATCAATAGTGGCACGCAATGTAATGACACCGAGCATTGAACACCTTTGATTTTTTGGAGTCAGGTGTATTGATACTTTAACGGCGAAGGAAAATATCGTGATGAAACCTGCATACCATAGTGACTTGTAAGAATTTTGATGGTATGTCAATTCCGCCAACACACACTAGGTCAGCGTGGTGGACTATATGGCCTGATCACTCTTAATCGTACTATTATATCCCTATTCTGTAATCTGTATATAATAATGCTTACCCTTATTTTTCATACCTTGCCCTAACAGCATTTTCTGGAGCAGTAGTTTAATTCGTAACAACCTGTCACGCGCGACATACGCTCCTAAACATTTCCGAAAACCTTCATTTGTGTTTCTTTCTAAATTGTACTTTTTTTTAAAAGAGGGAGAACTTTTTTTAAGAGTATCCCGTGTCCTGCATTATGGGCAGATACACAAAATGACTGATGGTTTACCTCCCCAGGTGACGTCCCAGCAGCAGCCGCAGCAGCAAGTGTTCCTGGCGCAGGTGGCCGCGCAGGACGACTCCTAACGCGCGCGTCTCACCACCACCACGAAGAGTGAACTATAAACACTCGGTGATGTGCACTCAAACTATTGTGACAAGTGATGTGTTTAAAATGTGATGATTTTGGTGGATAACTGGTTGTTCCTGGAAGTATCACAAGTGGTCTGCGGAGCCATCTTGGCCATCCTTATTTTATGTTTCATTTATTGATCGATAGAAAACTTATTTATTTACATTTTGGGTACAACTGGGTGGCCAATGGTTAGACAGAAATTTTGTCAAATTGTCTCTCATGACTAAAAATTTGAATCTTGAAAGGTGGAACCACTGGTTTGGAGGCTAAATGCATGGTTTGATGCAAGATGTTTCCTATGGATTTTAGAAGCAGATACTGGGCACTAGGTAATAACACTCGTTAAGAAATATTGCAATGGCGAGAATTGCATGCCAGACAGTAGACAGACAGTAGACAAAAGCAAAATCAAACACTATGAATTACAAAGCATTGGCATTCTACTTTATTCGCCATCCTAAGACATAAGACGCTAAGTCTCATTATGCCCATAAGTTACTCTGGCTACAATGTCCAAAGCAGAACACAACATTGCATTAACACTGCCAAAATAAACATTGAGAGAGATAAACATTGTGGTGGTACCTGCCTGGGTGACCTCACATATGAGAAAGCTCTATTAGATGGATACATACACTATTGCTATATATGAGTCGCTTGTCATATCGCAAATCACTAGAAAAGGTCAAGTTGGATCTGTGTTTAATATTGGACTTATTGTGACTGATAATAAAATTGGCTTGGCAAATATGTTAAAAATTTGGAATACAATTAACGCAAGCGTCCTACGTTTAAAATTTGGAATACTGGCATTGAAGATGCTTACCTTATCATTTAAGTAATCTAGACCAGTATTTGGCATTCGCTTAGCAGAGTAGTTAAATGGTGTTGAAAATAATCCAACAATGGACATGTCCAAAAACATTAGCAAGCTATTGGAGTATTTGGTCCTGAAATGCAACTTCTAGACTTATAAGTCACATTGTATGCTGGAATGACTCAGTCAATGAGTATGACCCACTGAGTATGACGAAGTTATAGTTTGGTAATGACAAATTAAATGTGACACTGTTCCCTCAGTGACTGGTAATTTTATATAAAAAACTCTTTTGTGTGATAATCATGTTAACTGTACATTATAATTATACATAAGTTATAAATATAAATAAACAATGGTTAAAATTGGACTATTTATTTATTATTTAATATTACAGGAAAATCAATTGACATCAATCTGTACATTTAATTGAATGTTTGCGGTCACTAATAAAATAGATGAATGATATTATTGTGAGGATATTCTATTGTTTGTAATGTAATTTATCCCATGGCATTTGGGTTCAATTAATTACTTTAAAATATGTAGGTTAATGCGCTGTAATTAAGTAAATGGATATTGAATAAATAACAGCAACGTAGATTTTAACAACATAGGGCACAATTCGAAGCCAATTCACACTTTATAGGCAAAATAATAGTCGTGCGCGTAATAACAATCTTAAGAGAAAGAATATTCTCTTTTCGATTTTCAAAAGCAACACTTCTGTTCATGTAATATTTATTTTAAGTTATAATGCGATTCTTTTGAGCTTTTAAAAGCTATTTTAAATAAGAGATATTGACACATTTAATAGTATCCTAGACTTCACAATGCTTATATCAAATACAGTTATTTAATTTTCGAGATCAGATGGGTAGTCTAGTGAACGCAAACAAAAATAAAATAAAATAACAATAAAATCAAATCAACATGAAATTATAATCTTAAATACTGAATAATATTAATTTACGCTTAAAATACTATATCGATAAACAGTCATATAACTATAACAGTTCATCTTTTATCGCTCCTAAATAAAGATATTATATCGAACCCATATTTTGGAAATCACTACATCAGACCTTGCTGTGAAATAAAAATATATATATTCCAATTTATGACTATCTCATAGATACCCATATTTCTAATTACCAAAACTCAGAACATTATCAAAAACGGATTAGCCATATTAGTTCTTAGGGCTAATATTACATTTCATGAGTTGTTTAACCCTATATTAATTTTATATTCTTTACTATGTATTCTTGGTAATATAATCCATGACAGCCTTAACGTCCTCTTTCATGATTTGCACCATAGCTTGTTTCTGCTTTGAATCTTCGACTATCATTTGAGAAGCGCGACTTCTAAGCTGCTCCATGAAACTCTTGTCCATCTCTTGCGACCTTCAAAATATTACCAGTAAGGACATTTATGATTATACCTGTCTGTATCAGCCCATATGCGTCCCACTGCAGGGCACGGGCCTCCTCTACAATCGAAAGTACGATTGAGAGTGGTTAGGCCATATAGCCCACCACGCTGGCCTAGTGCGGGTTGGCGGACTTACATACCATAGAATTTTTATAAATCGCTATAATATGATTATACCTATTGACACATATTATATTTTACTTCCACTGGCCTATATTACTCGCATTATGATTAAATACTATAACTGCTTGACTGAATCGAAGTAAAATTAGAAGTAGAAAACTGTAAGCCTGCATAAATTGGGAATAATTTTATAGGAGAAAAAATAAAATAAATAAAAATAAATAACATCCCGAGGAAACCTACTTATCTGGCGTTCTAAATAGATTTCAAAACAATGTAAGAACAACTAATACGCAGTAAGCCTGAAGCTGAACTAATTTGGTACCTAACTCGCGAACTGAGGCCCTACTATATTCATCCGAAACGAAGTTCGAAACTTCGGACGGTTGAAGTTTTTTATACGATACGAATGTATCTACACCAATAGGTAGGTAGGTACCACCAATTCGGATGAATATAGTAGGGTCCCTGATCGCAAAACTTTAGATAAAATCACCCTAAAACGTGATCAAAGTCATGTCCATGTTAACCTGAATGAAAGCTATAATAAATATACTACCTAACATCAGTAAATACGTAATTAAAAATATATAATTTTCAATATGTGTCATACATACATATACATAATCGTCACGACTGTATCCCATAAAGGATAGGCAGAAACTAAAGACCACCACTTAACTTGAACCTGTGGTATCACTTTCGCTTCACATTCATAAATCTCTTCCTGAATTTTCAAGTGACATCAATCTAAATCAGAATCAAATTTACATTACCTGTTATCTAAATCGCTGAACGTGTGATCCATAACGGCAACGATTTGCGAGAGCATGTCGGAAGCGGCCTGTCGGTACATACTGCGACGTCGGGCCTTGTATTCATCCAACTGCTTCTGAGCGTCCACGAATAAGTCTATGAACCTGCAGACAATTGTGGAAATATTTAATTATTTATATACACTGATGGTTTATAGGCAGAATAAAAGCAAGATTGATATAATAGAAAAGGATTTAATTTATAGATAATGCACCTACATTGACACCGAATGATATGACAAGTATATTTATATTTATGTATATTTGAATTACTAAATTCATTAATTTTATCATATTTGAATCGTTTAAACATTAAAGTGACCTGTCCTAACATAGACTTTAATACATACAAAAATATGAAACCAACACAATCTTCAGATTGTATCAATGAAAAATTAAATTACAATTGGCGGTCTTATCGCTCAAAGGCGATGTCTTACAGACATCCGTAGGATGGACATAAGGATAAATATCCCCGGAACACAACAGTGCATTTACACCGCTGTTTGGCGGGAGAAATATACATTGAGGTGGCCGCAGTGCCTAAACAGGAGGCCTCTTACATATGAGATCTACCATCAGTAGATGAAATGTGTCAAATTTTATAAAAAAGCGCTTAAATTATCGTAACAGATAAGAAAGTAAACAAATATTGAATTCTTACTTCTTGCTGGTGTTCTGATTGATGTCCACTAATGTCGTGTCCAATTTCTCAGCTATACCCTGAACGCACTCTATTAGTGACGATTGCATCGTCTCATCTGAAACGTCATACATACTTCAATTTCGTGTAATGTTTTGTAATACAAAAGTAACTCCAATACCGGGTATATCAAGACTGCAACCGAAAACGAAGCCGGGACACAATGCAATTAACAATTTCGCAAAGCACGTCAATTTTTTTGTGATTTTTTTTTTAAATATCATCCTGTTTGAGGGGTAAATCAAGTTTTAGCTAAAATAATCTATTAAACACTTGTGTACTATAGTTTCTTAAACAATGAATGGGTGTACACTATTATTTTAGAAAAATATCTCAGTATTTACTATTTACCGCCCAAATACGACAATAGCAAAAAAAATAACAAAATAATCGTCGCTTTTTTTAAATACCCTGTATAACAAAACTAACTATACTAATATTATAAAGAGAAAACATTTGTATTTTTGTTTCTTACGAATAATCTATACATCTGTATAAATAAAATTGCAGTGTCTGTTTGTAATGTGAAAATAAAAAAAATTACCAACTACATATAGTTATATACACGAACGAAAATGACCTTAGATTTTTTTTGTCTGTCTGTTTGTTCCGGCTAATCTCTGAAATGGCTGGACCGATTTTAACGGGACTTTTATTGTCTGGTAGCTGATATAATAAGGAGTAACTTAGGCTATATTTATTTTAGAAAAATTCCTTTATTTTAGAAAAATAAAGTAATGTTGCAATGCCCAAGTACTATCCAGTGCCGCGCGCAGCTCACGCGCATGCCACCACTGGGCCGTCACGTCGGGCGCCTCCCACCACTTCTCCCACCAACGAATCAATATCACAAAGGCTGCCTTCAGGTATGGAGTGGAGTGAAAGAATATCTCCACCCAGGCAAAGCTGGGCCGGGCCGCTAGTATAGTATAAAATGAATTTCTCTGGGCTTGCAGAAACGTAATTGACTGACTGGATCAAAACAATTATTTTATAGAAAATAGCGGTCCGCTTGACTCCGCCCGGGTGGAGATACACTTTTCAAAATGTTCAATTCCGATTATCAATTTAGAATATCGACCAATCGGACCACAAAAACCAAATAAAATTTCCTCGTATTTGCTAGATTTTTCACTACTGCTTCCCTCCTATAGGTCATAACGTGATGATATGGAGCCTTTAGCTTTGCTAGATTAATGACCTATTCAATACAAAAATATTTTTTCAACACGAACCAGTAGTTCCTGAGATTAGAGGTAACAAACAAATTCTTCAGGTTTATAAGTATAGATAAATATTAATACATAATATAATGCTTATCAACTTACCTCTACTACACGTCGGCTCATTTCTTTTGAACCATTCAGCGACACTGGAAATACTCGGAATACTTTCAGAAATTGTCTCTGTAAATTCTAACTTCTGCTTCTTAACTTCCTTCGTTGTCGACACCGACTTTCTCTTCGTAGCTCTACTCGATTCGATCTTAGTAGAAGTAGAATTCGGGCTTGACACGTCATTTCCTGTAGGCTTGTCTTTAAGGAAGTGTTTTTTGTTAGTAGTAATGCTTCTTGCGCCTTCTGAGAATATATTTCTAACTCGTTTTACGTATTCATCTTCATCTGCCTTCGTATTAGATCTTTTATTACTTTGAGATAGAAAATTGCCAATCTTTATCGGAGATATAACAGAAGTGCGCTTTTGTACATCTGATTTAGCATCATTTTCTTTGCCAGTTGATTCATCTAAATTGGATTTAACAGTTTTACGATCATTATCCGCATCAGAATTGCGACTTCTTGCGTTCATTAAACAGTCTATATTATTAAATAACCGATTTAATTTTGTTCTACTGTCATCCTTTTGAGGCAAATCTTCATTCAGGTTTTGTTTAGATCGTGTTGATACTTCATTCGAAGAATGTGATATTTTGGACATCGATTCCGTTTGGTTTTGGAATAAGCGTTTAACCATAGACTTGTTTGTCTCACGTTGGTTATGCTCTGATTCGACATCGGAACTAGAATTTCGACGCGACGGCAACCATTTGTGAGATTCATACAAAATATCTAAACCCATTGTTTTAGGTTTCTTTTTTAATTTTATATGTTCTTGCTTATGAGAGTTATTACAGGAATGCAGCCATTTTTCCATTTCATCTGAAGACATTCTTGTCACAGACACCACTGGAGACATTTCCTTTTTGAAATTATAAGACTGTCGATGCTTGGTATATTTCTTAACCTTTTGACTATCTTCTGAAGTATCGCTTTTGTTTGAAGAGACCCATTTATTGATTTCTTTTTCAGGTAGCCTACTGACAATTACTTTAGCTGATTTACTTTTATCACTTAAATTATCTTCACTACATCCATTAGATCTGTCTGTATTTCGGCGAGAATTATCTAAATTAGATGTGTCTCGTTCATTGCAGTATGTTATTTGTCTGCGGAGATGGCTGAAATAGTCTTTCAAAGATTGTTCCAGATTATCTAGTTCTAAATTACGTGGCTCAACTTGTTGCTCAATCAATGTAGGACTAGGAGGGACTTCATCCATGTCGCCATGTGCATTAATGCCTTTAGAAGCGATGGACTCTTCCGATCTAGCATCGATCACTTCCGATATATTAATGACATTGGCATCTTTAGTATTAGATTTTGCACTCCAATCATGCATCACACTAGGCTTGGTTTTTGACTTCGTACTTCTTACTTTTTCTTTTTTAACACTTCTTGCCTCATTTCTGCTAAATGAATGATCTATTTGTACCTCATCAGGCACGTACACATTCTTTTCCGGGCTATAATTTATTTTCTCTACATCAGAAAGCAAGTTTTGAGTAGTGTTGGTATCATTCACACATGTATCAAATCCATCTTGATAAATCTTCTTGAATTTTTGTAACATTGTACCAGTCACTGAATCGTTGTTATCGTCAACACAAGCTGTGGTTGGCTCGACAACTAAACCTGGTAAAGGACTTTCAGTTCTATCGTCTTTGATTTCTATATCAACTGAATTCGTCTTACTTGTGTTTCCTTTTTTTAATGATAATTCTAATTTCTTGTTCTTCTTTACAGATTTATTTTTTACATTTCTGTTTTCAGCTTTTTGGTCTTCATCAACAATAGTTTCTAATTGTGGTGGCTTAGTTAAGACGGGCTCCACTTCTGTGTAAGTATTCTTTGTGGGATTATCTACGATGATAGATGTGTTTAAATTTTCTGGAGGTGCCTGCCTCATTCTTTCATCTTCTAAGTCATTAACAACGCTAACTTTACGCTTTCTTGGTTTATACTTTCTAACAACTTTATTACGCTTCAAAGTTTGGTTTCGACCTTCATCGTTCGAAGAAATGTTTTCAGAGTAATTGATTTTCTTAGTAACTCTCCCATGCCTTGTTGATATAGCTGATTCGAAACTGCCCATGGTTGTAACACTAGGACGTTTTTGAGCTACAATCTTTTTCTTTTTAAAATACTCCTCTTCACTGTCACTGGAAAAATTATAGACATCCATATCCGCCGCAGTTTTATCCGCTAAAGTGATATTTTCGTTACTTTCAACTGTTTCCTTCAGTTTGTCGAATACTTGGTTCATTTTCAATGTTCTAGGCGACTCTGGTTCTGGAATCTTCGACTTCCTGGCTCGCGATTTACGAATCTGCTTCTTACGTTCATTTTCTATTTCTTTGTAAAAATTAGATGATGATTTACGCGTACTAAGTGTTGTATTCAACTCTGTTTTGTCGCCTTCCGTGTCAGGAATTTGACGATCATCTCGTTCGTTATTTGGTTCAGCTTTCGGAGAATATAATTTGCGTTTTCTTCGAATTAGGGGAGTGTCTATATCAGGGACTATATCGTTTATTAAATCAGGTTTAGATTGTGCGGTATTAGTTTCTGTTATTTCTACTACTCTATTATTTTTGGAGATGTTTTCTTTCTCTTTCTCAATAATTTGTTCAGTCATTTCATTATTTTTCGATTTCACCTCCTTTATTTTCTTTGTTTTATTGTTTGTCTTTGTTTTTGTACTAGATGAATTTTGTACTTCATTTGTTATAGGGGGGATGATTTTTTCTTCAACTATAGAGACAATTTTGTCTGTTTTCTTAACCACCTTTTTGCTAGTTTTTTCTACTTTCGGTGTTATTTTATATTTTAATTTTATACCTTTTGTTGGTTTCGCGCTTGATTTGCGAGGCGTTAAAGAATTGTTTGTAGGTTTATTTAAGTTATCTTGAACTTCAACATCCATTGCTGATGCTTCTTGAACATCATCAACTAATTTTGATATTTTATTTTCAACGTCCATATAATCCGTATACTTATCAAAATCTTCGCACACCTTATCAACAATACAATTTAGGCATTTTATCACTTCAGTATTATCCACATCAAATTCAGTATTATGATACACATCCATTATATTATCATCAAAATTATCACTCGATTCTGAACTTGTTTCATTAATTTTCTTTGCTAAAGTCGGACTTATTACAACTTCCCCGGCTGAATTTTCGGTAAAGTGTTGATTAAAGAACGCTTCTACCGCCTGTGCGTCGAAATCATTCGTCTCTACGTCTTTTGAACAACCTCCCTCTACCTTTTTCTTGCGAATAGTCTTTTTTCTTCTAGTATTAACGTAATTGATAGGTGTACCGTCGATTTCTTCAGTATTAGATTCATCTGAAGCGGATTTACTGACAACTGTGCAGCATTTCTTCCGAGAGGTAGGTAGATCTTCGACATGTGGCGTATTTTCTATAGCCTCGCAGTTTGCGTCTTCCTGATCTGTCTTTTTATTCTCTCCAGTGTTTATACCACTGTCCAAAAGATCTTCAGGTTTATCTTCCAAAGCTTCTTTTATAAGTAGGTCTACAATATTTTTCGGGTCGTAATCTTTGTTTTGAGCAAGTTTTTCCATAGTATTATTGATGACAGAATCATCTGTTGAGCCGATAGTGGCTACAAACAGACAACTGGGAGCGGCTTCTTCGCGTATAGCGGGGGACAGGCCCCGACAAACTTTCTTGCTGTCATCGTCTTTTGGTTTTTCAACATCTTGGGCTTTGTTGATGGGTCTGTAGCAGACGCCGTAGGACCGAATTTTGAGGGTTGTTGCAGATTGGAAACTATGCCGTTCGTCGTTCTCGCTGACTTCTGTAACGCTTGACAGGTCGGGTCGAGCACAAACGCTGACTGGCTCCTTGTCGTATTTGTATGAAGGCAACGCGGCTAGTCTATCGTGAAGCTGTAAGAAAGAAATACTTAAAATATAAAAGAAAAAAGAAAAATCCCTCAATCAAATTAGCCTAGCATACAATTGGATACTTCATTATTTTAGACTAATAATAAATTTACATTCCCCTTAGAATGAAATATTATTTTAAAATACAATAAATTATCCTCTGGTTTTTCTACAGTGAATAAGCTGGTGTTAACTCACTGGCAAGTGGTTCAATTGCCATAATTTTAGTTGGCTGATCTAGTAGCACTGTAAGTGTTATAAAGTATTTTGTTTTATACTTTAACGTATTCTTTAGAATATATTTATTATTCTGAAGACAGCTTGACTGAGGTGTCGGGATCGAATTTCGGGTCGGGCTACATATTGGATTTTTCTATTGATTATCACAGTCTGGAGTCAGGAATATGGCTAAAGGCTCGTCCCCTATCACATTGTAGGACGAAACACACAAAGCATAACGTGGATGGTAGCACCACTGCTTTCCACTTCTGGAATAAAGTACGCCTTTTTAAGATCCTTTTTTTAAAATTATGTATGTATTCTTCAAAAAATACCATCGAAAACATTTATATTATCTTGAGAATTAATATAAAAAATACCTGTGCCAATGAGCTTGTCGACGCTGTGGATGGTGACTTCCACACATTCCTAGATCTGACGATATAGCCTGTGTTAGTAAATAGGAGATTTACACAATCGTTTTATATTCTATACGTTCTTTAAAGGTTTAATGCAATAGGGATTCTTTCCAAGCGACGTATAGGTGTCGTATGCATGAGTTACAATTCATAAAGATAAATATCTTCTTGCAGGAACAGGTGGGGAGAGGGGGGAAAAACTGTACATCAATTGTTATTGTGCCCAGGGCAGTAAATCAAATAAAAACATAAAGGAACTACAAGACGTAGTATACAATTTTTTCTTTTTTATTAGTAAGTCATTAAGTCGATAGGTTTCAAACAGCATTTCTACAGTAACTAACACATTATTATGATTCGGAATATTATAATATCTTACCAGAATGTCTTCCACGTCTTACAACGACAGGATGGGAAAATCTATTATCTTCTTCCTAAATACAAAACCACTATGATCAAATGTAAACAAAAATTACAAACAAAAAATAATAAACTACCCGCACGGGAACTTTTATTGGATGAGTAATGTAAAAGGTGTAGGGATCATACAGTCTTGGGTGTCACACATTAAAAAGAAAAAATTAAAGCAAATAACAAAAAATCGTTTTTTTTTTTTCAATGAATTAAATAATTTCGATTAAATTAAATTGAATATCAAACGAAATTCTCTTAACGTTATCAAAAAATTATGACATGTCTCGATATATTTTATTTTATTTTCATAATATTAGTATGCATTACTTACAGAATTACTAAAGTTCCGAGTGTTCTGAGTGGAGCTCTCAGGAGAAACGTTCGCTTCAGCAGCCAAGTTCAACACCAACTATAGTAAAACTTCTACTTATTACAATTACTTTATTATTCTACCTTTCCTTCTTAACTGCGATGAATTAAAATATTTATTGTTCGTACATTTTAATAAAATATTCTAAAACACACACTCCTTTATTTGTAAAATAGTGGACAAAGTTATCTATATTTTAGTGCAATAAAGAAAATTATGTTATCCTAAACCCAGAATCAGCTTTTGTGTTGATGACCTATCGTTATTAATGAACATCATACCATCACATATCTTTTTTGACCTAGTTGTTGTATTCGACTACCAAATAAATACGAATATACCTAACAGATGACTTATCCTTTTATCATTGGTAAGATTCGTAAAATAGCAACAACCTTAAATGTAGTGATTACTTTCATTATGATATTACCATAGTAATATAAAAGTACAAACATAAATTACTACCTACAATTGTTTTAATAGTACCTGATATTTATCTTCGAAAATTTCGTTCAAAGCTTTGTTCAAAACGGTCAAGTCACTCTTACAGCTGACTACAATTTTTATGTCTTTGCTGGGTTCGTTGGTTATTTTTAACATCGAAGGATACGCTTGGGGTACTTGAGTCAATGTTAGGGATATTATTACTTGATGGGATTCTCTGGAAAATGGGTTAGGAATAGGTGTTGTGGTAAAGGTTAAAGGTGGCAAAGGTATAAGGTTCAAATCGTCAAATCATTAGTTCAATGTTAATAATCGTATGTTGAAATTTTACAACTTCCGTGGCGCAGTCGGTAAAACGCCGCGTGTAAAACGAGAGGCCGCGGGTTCGATCCCCGCGCCGAGAGAAATGTTTGTGCGGACCACAAATATTTCTTTGGGGTCTGGGTTTTGGTGAGACCAACAAGTCTCTCGTAGTTCCTGATACCCACGACACAAGATTCGATTTTAGTGTGGGGTCAGGACTATGTATGTGACTGTTGGGGGTTATTTATTTATTTATTTTATTTATTCTATATTTTGTATACAAACTTTCCTTTCGATATTTTAAATTGAATAATACAAAAAAACTTTAAGAAAACACATTTGAAAGAGAGAAAGAAAAAGGTTTACCTGTCAAGCGTAGCTGTCTGCGTATTATGATGGGTCATGAGCAAAGTCTCCCAGGACTTGAGGTTGTCGTGACCAAAAGTGGCCAACATCTGCGGATCTAACAGCACCGACATACACTTTCCTTTGCTGTTTATGTCCAGCCATGATACGTGCTTCTCGTTGCCCTACAATATGTTATTATACATACATAATTGTACATATTTACAAAATTTTTTTTTATTGCTTTGAATGGCGAGACGAGCATGCCGTTTGCCTGATGGTAAGCGATTCGACCGCTCATGAACAGTAGCAAAACCAAACAAGACCTTGAATTACAAAGCAATGCTTGACATTCCACTGCGCTCGCCATCCTGAGACATAAGATGTTTGGTCTCAATACGTCCAGTAGTTACTCTGGCTACAATGTCCTTCAACCCGAAACACAACAGTGCATTTAAACTACTGTTTGGCGGGAGAAATAGACATTGCGGTGGTACCCACCCAGATGGACTCTCACATATGAAAGACCTACTACCAGTACCACATTACACGTGACATACTTGCAATTAACACTGTTTCAGCCCATACACGTCCCACTGCAGGGCACGGGCCACTCTAGAATCGAGAATTCGATTAAGAGTGGTTAGGCCATGTAGTCCACCACGCTGCCTGGCCTAGTGCGGGTTGGCGGACTTTACACAGTACACACCATAAAAAATTTACAAATCTTTATCATGGTATGCAGATTTCCTCACGATGTTTTCCTTCATCGTTATAGTGCGTGGTAATCAACACACATGACTTCGAAAATTCCAGAGGTATGCCCTTGGATTCGAACCCGCAAGCACCGTGAAAGCTCAGACACATACTTATGTCAATTAAACAACTCCTAAGTATTTATAATGTCAATTAAACATTCCCAAGTATACCAAGACTGCGACCGAAAACGAAGCCGGGTGATAGTTTTAGTGATTACAGCATATGCAACTAAACACAAAAAGAAGCGTGGATTTTTTAATGCAATTTTTTTAAGTATCATCGTGTTTGGGAAGTTTATATAATATAGTTTTATGCTAAATTAATACTTTAAACTTTAGCATACTAATGCGCCTCTAAAAATAAATGGTTGTAAATTATAATTTCAGGAAAATTAAAACTTCATATTTATCACCCAAACACGACGACAGATAAAAAACAAAAAAAATATTGTCGCTTTGTTTATTGCGATTTTTTTTGCATTGTGTATGAAGTCAAATATGTTTTTTGACTTACCGATATAATAACAATTTTGCCAATAGATAATCTCCTGCATATTACGGAGACGACCAAACCGGTCGCTTTATTGTGAATGTTGAGGAAATCTCTCGCATCCTGTCAAATGTTCAAATGTATTAGAGTTCGATCAAATATACACTAGATACACAGTTCCCTGTAAAAGTTCTGTTAAAAAGTGGCACCGATGCATGACATGAAAAAAAGTAAACAAAAAGATCATATATTCCAAATATATTAACACAAATTCCACCTTATTCCTGGAGCTTAAAGTAGCTTTTCACATAATATTGTCTAAAGTTCTGCGACGTTTTAGAAGCAACGGTCGGTGCTTGTCCCAGAGATGACGACCAAAACCATGTATCATAGCAATACGGTCGGAACTGTATAAAATCGTTAGATTATGTAATTCTAAACCCGACTAGGTAGGTAGTAACGGTCAAAAGTGTAGCAATTGCATGTGAGGCTATTTCTGCTGTGTCCAAAAAAAAAGGCAGTCGGTATCATAGCAATACGTCTGATATTGGAAATGTACATAAATTTTATAATTTTATGACGAATAAGTTGGTTTTCAGACATTTTGCGCGTAGTATATAGCTGAAGCGAATTTTTGAAAATGTCAACAAATTTAGCCGACCTGTATCATAGCAATCCGAATGAAATGTTTTTCTACCGTTCGTAAATAAGGCAAGATTGCAAAAAAAATGTTTTCAGACATTTTAGATGTCGCATGTACTCCGAAAAGAGAAAAGAACGATTTGGGGTCGCTTGGCCGATGCCTGAGCGCTTCTTACGTTTCTGCTGCGGTGGGAATGGTTTTTTTCGCATATTATACTCCTGCCACTCTCTTACTATACATAGTCACTCACCAGCTGTCCTAACCGTTGAAATAACGCTCACTTAAAGTGACAACAAACTATAAGTAGCTCAGGTGGACGTGGGTGTGTCGCTGGTTGTCCGAGGGCTCGCGGACGTTTTTTTTCTTCTATTCCCAATGATAAGGCATAGTTTGCTCATCTCCCATTGACGAAGTTTTCGGGGATGGAAGAGTAGTATTTTAAGAATTCAAAATTATCAATTATAATAGACGTTTTTATAGCATAGATACGTTGTCCGCGCTCTATTTTGGCAAGACAAAAGCAAGGTGATTGCCCAACTTGCAATCAGTCACGCTTCAATACGGTCGATATCGAAAAGTTGTCTGATAAGGGAGGTGCTACACTGAATTCTTCTGATATAATTTTTTTTTACATCTGGTTAATTCATTTCATCAATTTCAACAATTTTCAGACAGATTGCTATGATACCGATCGGTAAAATTCCTTAACATATTTAGAATGGTCTCAAAATTTGTTGCATCCGAATTTTCTTCTGAAAATATTTTTTTTCGTATTAACTACTCCTAATTTACCCGTAAAAAATATTTTCAGACGGATTGCTATCATCATATTTTTTTGTCTCATTTTTAATTTTTCTAAATTATTTTTTGGGTTCGCGCTACACTATTAACTTCTGAAAAATATGTTTTCGGTATCTTATAGGTATTATATAACTACAGTCAGAAAATCAGACAGATTGCTATGATACAGTCCGGTAAAATTTGTTGACATTTTTGAAAATTCAGTGCGGTCAAACGCTACGCGAAAAATGTCTGAAATTGGTATTTTCCAGTTCAAAATAATCAAATCTATCAATTTGATTCGGTTGAGGCCATATTGCTATGAGTCAAAAATTTTAGTGTCATCTCTCGTACTATGCGGGACTGAAGGCAAAAGAGTGCTTAAAGCACCCTTTTTTGGTGCCATTTTCTAAGCGCTCATGTTGTATCTAGTGTATATTTGATCGAAGGTATTAGATCACATTTAGATAGTAATAGACATTTTTTTAACATTTCGAGCCTAACGGTCGCCCTCAAAGACGTTCAGTATTAATTAAATTGTCCCTTGGTATAAATTCTCTTCGCTATATAAGTAATAATTTAATTGACATCAAAGGTTTCTGTGTACGGCAATGACTGTCGTCATTAAATTTTATTAGTTATCTTAGTTAATAAAATATTAGTGTAAACATCATCTATTATATTACACTCCATTTTTTACTGCCATAGTAAGAATACAAAGGTAATTGGCCATTTTGTATGGTACATAGGCTTACATGTTTTAATTGCACATGAGTAGCGTTTTTGATACTATACACTTAAAATACTCAACTATTTTGTCCCAAGCTGTGAGATTCCCTTTATAAATATTACATCAAACACACTTGATCGAAGTACAACGACTAAAAAATCACCTGAAAGAAATTGATCCAGGGTCTCTCCAGAAATATATCCACAGCATCCCTACAGTACAGTGGGGTTGGGAACCACTTGTTTGCCGAGTTGGCCCTCAGTACAGCATCGTGGCGCGGCACCAGCCATCGCAGCAGAGTCTCCAGCACACACAGCTGACTCGGGAAGTGATCACACGACCCCATGTATAGAGATAACTTCGTGCTGGGAATAACACGATACTCATTCATAAAGAGTTTGTTTGTACGCGCTTATCTGAGAAACTACTGGTTAGAATTGAAAGATTATTGAAGTGTTTGTAAGTCCATTTATTAAGGAAGGCTTTAGGTTAGTTTTTATTACGGAGAAATATATATCGCGACTTTTATCGTGACAATACTTTTTTACCCGGTTGATCATACGACCCCATGTATAGAGACAACTTCGTACTGGGAATAATGCGATACTAATACATAAAGTTGTAAGTGTTTTTATTGCGTGGTGGCCTGTTGGTAAACGGACCAGACGCGGCTGCCAACATGTTCATGGTCGTCGTGGGTTTAAGTCCCAGGGCACGCCTCTGACTTTCGAAGTCATGTGTGTATTAATTAATTGTTTATTGATTAATCACCACGCACTAAACCGGTGAAGGAAATCGTCGTGAGGAAACCTGCATACCATAGCGATTTATAAAAAAAATCTATGGTATGTAAGTCCACCAACCCACATTAGGCCAGCGTGGTGGAGTATATGGGCTAACCACGCTCAATTGTAGAGGAGGCCTCTACCCTACAGTGGGACATCATAGGGCTGATACAGAAAACATAAATAGTTTGTTTATACCTACGCGATAATCTCAGGATCTAATGGTTCTAATTGAAAGAGTATTTAAGTGTTGGATAGTCCATTTATCGAGGAAGGCTATACCTAGGATTGGCTAGGCTATACCTATACAGGGTATATCAAGACTGCTACCAAAAACAAAGCCGGGTGGTAGTTTTAGTGACTTCAAATATAATGCTTCTAAATTTTGTGCAATAAATGGTGACGATTTTTTTTTGTTATTTTTTTTCTGTCGTCTTATTAGGGTGGTAAATACGTATTTTTTTCTTAAATAATAGTGTACACCCTTTCATTTTTAAAGACGCTATGGTACTGTACTGTACTGTATCAGCCCATATACGTCCCACTGTACGCAAGGCTTTAAATTAATATTTTAACAAAAACTATGAATGTACCAGCCAAACTCGACGATATATAAAAAATATTAAAAATATATTGTCGCGTTTCTTTGCGAAATTTTTAGTTACATTGTGTTTGTATTCACTAAAACTACCACCCGGCTTCGTTTTCGGTAGCAGTCTTGATATACCCGGTATATCGCGACTCTTAGCCTGAAAATACTTTTTATGCGGGTAAAAGGATAATGAAGTTGCCAAATACTATTTTATGATTAAATAAATAAACAAAACCCAACAGTAATACATAGTCCTGACCCCACATTATGATCAATTTAGAGTGCACATCGCGAGGTCAACCAGTGTTATTCGCAGGGTCAAAAAATTCCGACTATTTTGTCAGGTTATGTAAACAATTCGTGAATAGCTGTCACAAAATGAAACACGCAAAAAACAATGTTTATTTGTCGTTGGCCGCCCGCGGTCCACTTGATAACAGCACGCGGTTTACTCGGGGCTCGTGTGTGGCAAGCATGCGAACAGCGAGTTGTCCTCGGGTGAACAACACGCCGCACATGCGTAATAGTCTAATAGAACCATTAAAAGTGTTTTACGTCTCAAATGTATGGGATTGGTATTTTCTAAGCCAAAGTTATTGGCAAAATTTGGTTTGTGCAACTCAGCCTAAGTCTTGTGTCGTGATAACAGAAACTATGAGAGAATTTTCGGTCTCACAAAAACCCAGACACGAGGAAATATTTGTGAGCCTCACAAAAGTCTAAGATTAAAACATTTAAACATTATTTCAACCGGGTCTGGATGTTTGTGATACATAAAAACGTCTCGTAGTTTCTACTAACCACGACACAAATCTTGTACCTTAGTATGCGGTTAGAACTATGTACATAATATTGACTATTGGGTGTATTTATTTATTCAATGACCAAATTTTCCTGTACGGTGTGCGTGCAAATTACGGGTGCGTTCATGAGTGCTGATATCGAGTCTGATAACGCAACTATCACGAATAACACAATTTTTGTCAATAATTGCTGTAATATTAATACGATAAATTAATAATACTATGTTTTCTCGCAATGATTTATTTATTAAATGACACACCAACACATTTCAGTGAAGAAGTGCATGGTGGCCTGTTGATAAACGGACTAGACCGGTTTAACCGGTGGTAGGTCTTCTCATATGTGAGAGGCCGCCTGGGTGGGTACCACCGCATTGTCTATTTCTCCCGTCAAACAGCAGTGTAGAAGCACTGTTGTGTTTCGGATTGAAGGACATTGTAGCCAGAACAACTACTGGACATATTGAGACTTAACATCTTATGTCTCAGGATGGCGATCGCAGTGGAATGCCAAGCATTGCTTTGTGATTCGAGGTGTTGTTTGGTTCTGCTACTGTTTATGAGCTGTCGTATTGCTTTCCATCAGGCGAACGGCATGCTCGTCTTGCCATTCATTGGAATAAAAAAAAAAGATGCGACTGCCAACATGTTCACGGTGGTCGCGGGTTCGAATCCCAGGGCACACCTCTGACTTTTCAGAGTCATGTGTGTATTGATAGTCAATCACCACGCACTAAAACGGTGAAGGAAAACATCGTGAGGAAACCTGCATACAACAGCAATTTATAAAAATTTCTATGGTATGTAAGTCCGCCAACCCGCACTAGGTCAGCGTGGTGGACTATTGCCTAACCACTCTCAATCGTACTGTCGATTGTAGAGGAAGCCCGTGCCCTGCAGTGGGACGTATATGGGCTGATACAGACAGACAACAGATTCCAGGCCATAGTTCTTCACGCAAGCATCTGTGCTCGTTGGCAGACTTGTCATTACTAGTAATTTCATTCACGTGTCCATTGTGTTATTATTTACCAAAAATGTATTGTATTGTATTGTATCAGCCCATATACGTCCCACTGCAGGGCACGGGCCTACTCTACAATCGAGAATACGATTGAGAGTGGTTAGGCCATATAGTCCACCACGCTGGCCTAGTGCGGGTTGGCGGACTTACATACCATAGAAATTCTTATGAATCGCTATGGTATGCAGGTTTCCTCACGATGTTTTCCTTCACCGTTTTACCAAAAATGTAAGGGTACAATAACTAAGATTTACATGAGTACATAGTACATACATAGGCAAACGTAAAACGGTTTCTCAGTATCAAACCCAATTATTGTAAATCACATACAGGTTGAATTTTTCAAATAGGCGTGGAAGGTCAATTCCGAAACTACGACGAATAGAAAAAAACCGGCCAAGAGCGAGTCGGACTCGAGCACGAAAGGTTTCGTACCATCATCTATAAAAGAAACCCTAAAAATCACGTTGGCTCCTGTTTATTAAGACCGAGTTAAAAATTTCAAAAAAATTACGTTTATTGTATGGGAGCTCCCATTAATATTTATTTTTATTTATTTATTTTGAAAGGTAATATACAACTTAATGTTCTGTGAAAATGTTAAGCGTCTACCTGTTACCGTTAATAATATTGCGAAAAATAATACGAAAAAAGGCATATTTATTAAATGGGGACCCCTTTAATATATTTTTAATTATTATTTGTTGTCATAGTAGCTACGGAAATACATAATTAGTGAAATTTTCAACTTTCTAGCTATCATGGTTTATATTTCACTGGTAATTTTAAAATTTCTAAAACTAATTATCTTGTTTAATCGGCAAATAAAGCATTGATTTATTTAAACTAGGCTCATTTAAAAGCTAAGACCTAGCATTTATAGAATTTAGAATGGATACTGATATTTAGATTTGGTTTTGCCGGAGACGTTAAATTGACTGTTTTAAGATTAAGTCAATATTTTACTCCCATCATCCGCCTGTGGAATATTTAAATATAATATACATATTTAATAGTCCCTTGAACTTGAAAACTCCGATGTTCAAGTTATTTTTAAATATCGGTGCTCTTACCTACTGAGCTAACGAGTCCTGCTGAATCATGACCAATTTGTACAACCGTAAGTGCATTGTGACTTTATCATGTGATATCATTATCTTAGGTACTATCCGATTAATTGGGCACCATTCCGATAACACATTGCAATTATCTATTCTCACGAGCATATACCTAAAGAGTAGTCCGAGGTTACAAAGCAATGACTAATTCTCCCGCCAAACAGCAGTGTAAATGCACTATTGTGTCCCGGTTTGAAGGACATTATTGCCAGAGACATTGAGACTTAACATCCATGATCCAATGTCTCAGGACGGCGAGCGCAGTGGAATGCCAAGCATTGCTTTGTAATTTATGTATGCATTGTTTGGTTTTGCTAGTTGCTACTATACAGGCGAATGGAAAGTACGTCTTGCTATCATAGCAATAAAAAAATGTGTAAAGAAATTCGCCGAAATTAACTTTATCACTGCGACATACAATGCGGAGCGCGAGCTTAGCTATAAAACACTGAACTCTAATCTCAGAACAAATATATTTTTTCCAATAGAGAAACTCAGAAAGTGAATCACCTGATCCAGAAATTGAACCCAGAACTACATGGTCACACTCACGCTAGATGTATGTTTTCTGTCACATAACTATTATATCAATACAATTTTTAAACTTTATTATCAATTTATTCTAATCTTTATTCAATAGGAATAAGAATAATAATTTATTTGTATCTAAAAAGTGAATTATGTAAAGTATGTTAACATTCAGCAATAGACCAAGTCCACCGGATAACTAATCTAATAGAAAAGGCTTTAGAAGAGAAAAAAGTTTGCTCAAAGGTATTCCTAGACGTGGCACAAGCATTTGACAAGGTTTGGCACCACGGCCTCATTTACAAACTTAGGAAAATGCTTCCCAAGCAGTTCTCAGACATACTGGAATCTTACATTTCTGATAGAATGTTTCGTACCAAACATGAAGACTCTTATTCAGAAATTAAGCATATAGAAGCTGGAGTACCACAGGGAAGTGTACTAGGTCCACATAGGTCCGGTCCTGTACTTATTATACACCTGTGATATTCCTAAAATAGAAAACAATGCCATTGCAACTTTCGCAGACGATACGGCAATTTTAGCCACAGGATCGACTCACGAAGAAGCAGTGGATAAAGTGCAAACAGCTGTCAATGCCATCTCCAATTGGACTGAAATATGGCGTTTGAAAATAAATAAATCAAAATCAGTTCATATTGACTTCACCAACAAAAAGCCAAAGTATGAGCCTGTGTTTATTAACGGTAAAACTATACCATATGAAAATACGGCTAAATACCTTGGCATGACTGGACGCAAAGCTACGCTGGAAGGCACACGTCAAAAAGAAACGCGACGAGCCAGAAATTTGCTACAGGAATATGTATTGGCTACTTGGTAAACACTCTTCGTTGTCAGTACACAACAAAATACTTTTATACAAACAAGTCCTTATGCCTGTATGGACTTATGGTATACAGTTGTGGGGATGTACCAAACCAAGCAATATGCAAATAATACAGCGTTTTCAAAACAAAGTACTGCGGAACATAGCAAACGCCCCATGGTACGTAAGAAATGAAGATCTTCATCGGGACCTCAAGGTAGACTTCGTTAGAAATATTGTAAAAAAGTACGCTGAAGCTCATGAACATAGGCTTCACCATCACGTGAACGTCGAGGCTATCCAGCTCCTTGATAACACGGACTTAGTGAGAAGGCTGAAAAGGACAAAACCTTTCGAGTTAGTGATGAACAGTTAGTGAAACATAGTGCAGTGAGTGCTAGTGAAAAAGAACACGCGAACATTGTGTCTTCCCCTTAATAGAGACAATAAGAAACGTGTTATTGGACATATTCTTAGTAGTAGTCTCTTTAGAAGTTTAGGTTAAATTTAAATAACTTATTAGTCATAAGGCTAGATCGTTATTGAAATGATGTATTACGGCATTCGCCATAACACAACATTAAAAAAAATGTAAAGTATGTCTTATTTCTGTAGGTCCCAAACTAGGCATGCCTGTATCTTGGAAACCAAGCTATTTAGTATTTACATCAAGTGAGATGACCACATAGTTAACACGGTAATGTATGGTTAATTGAATTAATGTTACATGAATATTATTTATTTGATAAAGTCCAAAAAACAGCAACATGAGAAAAATAGCATTAAATCCAAAGTGTACTTACAAATAGTCTCCCAGCTTGTTTCTCATTGCAAATCTTATCTCTCTATTAGATTCAGCACAGTACATATTTAAGCAGTGAAGTATCTCATGTTTTTGAAACGAGTCCGCCATGTCATTTGAGGCCAGGTCAAGCAAGCACTCTGCTGTGTGTTCCACTAGTTGGTTAGGCATGTTCGGGTCTTTCAGACGGACCTCCTGTATGATGCAATAATAATATTGAAATACGAAGTATTTGAATTCACAATCAATACATATCACAATCAGTTATGTATGTTTGAATTCACAATCAATATGATACAAAGTATAAATATTTCAAATAAATTACTTTAGGCATTTTTAGAAAATTCATATATAATTAGATGATCATTAATGATGGAGTCAACAGGCTTGTTTAGTTTGTAAATTCAATAATAAAATCCTAACAAAACTCTGTGACAGCTCTAAGAGTATATTGAAAATGATTGCAGACTGGTATGACAGTCCTCAAGAAAAATGTGGGTGGAATGTGTTATAGCCTTGATAAAATATTATTTTATTTGATCATTAACACAGCTATAAGCACAGGGTACATTTTACATACTAAGAGCTATAAGTAGTTTAATTAATTGTGTCAACAACATTCTATGGAATTTGAAATAAATTATGATTTAATTTGATTAAATTCAACCACAGGAAATCTAAAACTAAACATTGAACATAGACCTCTCCCCATGGTATCCAGAGCAAACTATTGGCAGCCTGCAGTGATCCAAAATCCACTTATGTACCTGTACACCAAAGCCAAACTATTGAATTTTGGTTGCTAAATCTTTCATGATGAATCACACATAGTTCAATTAATGATAGATGTATGAAAACTTCATATGCATACAAATATAATAATTTTGCATACTGAAAAGTACTAAAGAGATCCTCATCATCATCATCATCATCATCATATCAGCCACAGGAAGTCCACTGCTGAACATAGGCCTCCCCCAAGGATCTCCACAATGACCTGTTGGAAGCGGCCTGCATCCAGCGAAAGAGATCCTCACATATTTAAAATTTCCCTAAAAGTGCACATACCTTTATAAACTTAAGCAAAAGCCTCAGAAAAGTCCACCAATGTGGACTATGGGTTATTAAATGTTTCCGTATCGCATCCAGCCAGTATTTAATCAAATTCACTATGTCTTTTCCGAGAACTCCCCAGGTCTTTGATGGCGCAATGTCAAGCATTGCCTGAAGAGCGGCGCAAGCGATTCCATTTTCTTCATACTTATTGAAATACTGAAAACAAGTTACACAATAACCAATTTGCACCTCTGTTGGATCATACATTCATAAAAGTGATGGTATTTTTAAGTATACGCGGTTAATTTCGTGCACAAATACTCACTTCAATTTCGTATGAACGAATTTTCTTCAAAGCAAGAACAGTTGTCATATTGAATTGAATTTTTGCATTTTTATTTTCATCCGACAAATCGCGGCTAGCCAAAACATACTCGTTTAGATTATTTATTCTTTTCAACAATTTATTCATCTCCATATTTTTGTTTTGTAACCATGAACTTGAATTGCCGCGTTAGCCGCGAAACAAATTTAAAATGACGCTATTTTGCGACGATAAATAAATTATTAAGTTGGCAGCCATGCTACCGCAACAGTTGAGATAAGGTGATATCACACTATAGGTTTTCGTCTTACGCATAGAGTAGAGTACAAAACTGTGGTAAAGAGCGCGACTGATATGGGTCGCACGGGTCGTCCGAGGGCCCACGTACGTTTCTATTTCTATTGACAAAGGACGGGTTTCTCTACTGCCAATGACTAAGCTTTTAGGGATGGAAGAGTCGATTTTTATGTACTCTTTATCTCATATCTTCATAAACAAATAAATACTATTTTCTTTAAATAAAATCAATCCTAGTTGGTGCTTATTATAAACAGTTCTAAGTCTATGATAACCTGTGGTATTATCACATCCGAGTTTGCATTGGTTTTATTGTCAAAATCAATGATTCAATTAATATGTGATTTAACATCAATGAATTATATAATACTATGATTGATTATATTCTTTACGCAAAAATAGATTACACATTGAAAATAAAGGAGATGTGCTATCTTGGGCCGTTTTGTGTACGTCTAATACAAATTCTAGAAAAAAATGTGGAATTCAAATAAAATACATTTAGATTTCTTGGACACGTCTGCGTCACACTTGGAGTCTACGTCTGTGGCCGTAATTCGTATTATTTTTTATTATTCGCATACATTTCGCAAATGTGTATTTGCTTCTCTGTATACCTGGCTTTGTTTTATGGATTCTGATTCTCGCAGATGATATATCTTGACGTTTAAACGCAATTACTAGTTCGTATTTTGGTGAGTAAACATATTATTTATTATTTTGAATGCCACATGTAAGTAATACTGTTATGTTTTTCTATGTTCATATTTCTCTTCTAACCCACAATTCTGCTTTTCAGCACATCAAAAGTGGCGCTTTGCTTGAATTGCACTTCTGCAATTGTTGTGAAATGGTTGAATTGCACTTCTGCAATCAAAAATTGAAATGGATTCTATCATTCAACAGAATCTTAGTAACTACATGGGCTGCCAATTCACTCTCGTGTAGAGTATTTCAAAACGTTTTATTGCTGAAATGGCAGAACAAGAAGTAAGTATTCTATTTTCTTCATTAATTTGGGAAATGTATGTTTTATGCCAATTAATCAAGGTCAATACAAAGTATGGAGTATTACAAAAGTATTCATGTTAGAGCTGAATTGCATTGTGTCCACAGGACAAGTCTACTAGTACATAAATATGTAAGAAGTGATATTTTATATATTGTTGTTTAAATTGTTAAATGAATTACATTTTCTTTTATTTCCCTCTGGACCCTCAGATGATCTTGTGTTATGTATAATATATTATATTATAATTATATCCATACCTGTGAGGAAACCTGCATACCATAGCGATTTATAAAAAAATCTATGGTATGTAAGTCTGCCAACCCGCACTAGGCCAGCGTGGTGGACTATATGGCCTAACCACTCTCAATCGTACTCTCGATTGTAGAGGAGGCCCGTGCCCTGCAGTGGGACGTATATGGGCTGATACAGGCATATCCATAATAACAATACTATGTCTGATGGTAAGCACAAATGCCGTCCAGGAGGAATATCTAATGGCATCAGATGACTGTCCCAAGACATTTCATACAATTATCCGGCCGGCCTGCTAAGATGCTTTTTTAAACAATAGTCCGCTATTGTTTAAAGAAGAAGACCTGGGATCATACACATGTGACTGCAAAGAGTTATTTATTCATCATAATTCTTCGATATCTTCAATATTAAATCTTTTTTATTTTGTTTTAGTAATCAGGACGAGCAATTATCTGTACAAACTGCTGGCTGCAAATAAATCAAGCTATAGACAATGAGCAAGATTTTATTCCAACTCCGCCGTAAAAAGATTGTATCAATCTCGATTCTTTTGGACATACTTAACACCCACAAGTGCTTCATGTTGAAAGGAACATGGCTGGATACTGGACAGTGGGTTGCTGTACTCATACCATGATTATACTGTGGTATTTAGCCTTTAGGTTGGGCTACCAATAGTACAATATAGGAGTACCGGCATTGTTCCTAGATGTTTTGACTGGAGATTATTTTTAGGCTAATATAAATAAAAAATATAAAGCAAGATCTGGTTGTACTTTATTGTCCTTAAGTTTTGTTTGATTTTAGTTTTCTTTCATCAATTAATCCTACTTTTTCCTTATGTGTGCTCAGAAATAACCAGTTAGAATTAATGTCAAATACATTATTTGAAAAATAATATCTTAAACCTTAGGATAATATTATTTTTAAGTATGTAGAAGTCTAATATACTAAAGTATATTAGACTAATATCTAAAGTATATAAGACTTCTAGGGGTAGACTAAATATAATGTTTGAAATGTTAGCTTGTACAGAAATGATTGCTAGTATGTTCTTTTACTAGACATTAAGGTATAGAAGTAAACATGGCTGCTATCAGATTCGATTCCATTTTTATAGCGTATTCATTTGTATGGACTATAATAACTAAGAGCTTATTAAGTGCATATGCCTAATAATAAAATGATTATTTGTTCATATGCACATAGGGAACACCTCTGACTTTTTGGAGTCATGTGTGTATTGATAGTCAATCACCACGCACTAAAACGGTGAAGGAAAACATCGTGAGGAAACCTGCTTACCATAGCGATTCATAAGAATTTCTATGGTATGTAAGTCCGTCAACCCGCACTAGGCCAGCGTGGTGGACTATATGGCCTAATCACTCTCAATCGTATTCTTGATTGTAGAGTAGGCCCGTGCCCTGCAGTGGGACGTATATGGGCTGATACAGATGCTAGCAGTCGCGACAAGTGATCATTCTGTGCCGTGCTGTATCTCATGCCTAGCAGATTTTTATTGTGGATTATTTAAATAGGTTGTTTAGCAAGTATTATGCACCGCACTTACGGCCAGTTATAGGTACAGTTTCTTAATATTAAATAACTATAAACATGACGAGATTCTGACAGACTTGTTGCAATTTATTGTATAGACATTATGTTATATTATATAAGATGATCAATAAAGTATGATACTAATTCTGTTGACGTAAAAACATTTACGAGTTATATAGAGTACAGTAATTTATAACACAGACGACTAAAAATAATATTTGATTTATTGGAAAACGAATTACGACTTCATATTTCATAAATGTCAAGTTTTGACATCGGTTGTCAAACATGCCGTTTCAGACGCCATATTGTCCCCTTGTAGTGTTGCTGTTCTTGGCTTGGTATTTATTTTTGTATAAAGCTAATATGTAACGTATAATAGTATTTCATACAGAAATCGAATGCCAATTTCACTAAGTAAATTTGGTGTAATGTACTACAAACGGCCCAAGGCCCATACATTTCTGGCCCATCTCCTTTATTATGGAAAAAAGTTAAGCAACAATGAAGTGTACACAGAAATTACACATATTAGAAATACTTATGTATAATATGAGTAAGGTCAGGGGTGCTCCTATCTAGTGGTCATGGCCTGTCCTAGAATAGGTGCTACGAGTACGCGACCTCGGCCCCCCGAGCTACTGCAGGCACTACAAACATTCCCTTCCATGACTGCAGTATCCACTACTACAGATCATACTCCCCTTTCCCATTATATACTCTACTCACAAACCCTATGTCCTTTCCCCCGCTGATGATGGGCAGCAGCGTCGTCAGCGCGAGTTCCCTCCTGCGCTCGCCAACCCGCCTGCCAAGCGTGGCGAGTATTGGCAAATACCCCTCAATGGCGACACAAAAATTGACCAGGCCCCCAGTCTCCGGCAGCCCCACTATTCCTGGCGATGGTAGCAGCCATGGTTACGGTGGGGCAGGGGATGCTAAGAATCCCCGGGTTGGCACCGGGTTGGCCCCGGCTACCACCCCCGACGACGACTGGCCCTGGTAACACACAACATACGCACTTTGAGGACAGACGAGAAGATTGTCGAACTGGAAGAAGAATTGAGCGGGTTACACTGGGATATTCTGGGGTTATCGGAAGTCCGAAGAATCGGGGAGGATACGATAACCCTGAAGTCTGGTAACCTGCTCATCTACCGGGGGGACGACCAACAGTCCCGAGGAGGTGTCGGATTTCTCGTCCACAGGTCTCTCATCAACAACATCGTATCCATCGCAAGTGTGTCGAGCAGGGTAGTAAACCTTATACTCAGAATATCAAAAAGATATTTGTTGAAGGTCATACAGGTATACGCGCCGACCTCGACACACCCAGATGAAGTAGAGAAGATGTATGAGGACATTCGTCGGGCCATACATACTTCCAAAACCTACTTCAATGTTGTTATGGGGGACTTCAACGCAAAGTTGGGCAAGAGAAGCGATGCAGAGTTGAAAGTGGGGCAATTTGGACATGTGCAACGGAACCTCAGGGGTAAGAGGCTGGCCGACTTTCTGGAAAAGGAGGGACTCTTCGCGATGAACTCTTTTTTCCAGAAGCCGCCTCACAGGAAATGGACCTGGTTGAGTCCTGACGGTTCTACGAGAAATGAGATAGATTTCATCTTGACGACGAATAGACGGATGTTCAGTGATGTCTCTGTGATCAACAGGGTGAAAACCGGTAGTGATCACCGAATGGTTAGGGGCACATTGAATATCAACGTCCAATTAGAAAGGCGCCGCTTGATGAAGTCTACGCTCCGAACTACTCGCGCCCATATCCAAAACCCCGAGAGCTTTCAACTCGAGTTGACAAATCGCTTTGATTGTCTAAAAGAAAACCTTGCAGTGGACGAGTTAAACAGCGGTTTGGTAGAAGCTGTCCATACGGTGGGATCTAAGTATTTTAGACCTCGCCGTAGAGATAGACCACAAAAACTCTCGGTCCAGACTCTTGACCTCATGGCCGAACGTCGATCTTTGACGCTGCAGTCTTCCGTTGACGCCGAAGCATATCGGCGGCTCAATAGACGAATCTGGAAGTCCTTGCGACACGATGTCCGTGCTCACAATACTGTGAGTATTAAGGAGACAATTGAGCGGAACGGAGGCTCCAAAGTGTTTGCAAGAGACTTGTCTATTGGGCAAAGCCATTTGTCTAGGCTGAAAACGGATGATGGCCGCGTGGTATCGACTAGGGCAGAGGTATTAAGAGAGATCGAGAGGTTCTACGGACAGCTTTACACCTCGGTTGCCGAACCTACTGTTAGCTCGGCCGAAGAGCCGAGAGCCGAGTTAATCCGACACTTTAGCGATGATATCCCGGACATCAGCCTGTTTGAGATTGAGATGGCCCTCAAACAACTTAAAAACAACAAGGCGCCGGGTGAGGACGGAATCACTTCAGAGCTTCTGAAAGCGGGCGGAACGCCGATACTAAAAGTCCTTCAGAGGCTCTTCAATTCCGTTCTCCTCGAGGGCTCAACGCCGGAGGCATGGAGCAGGAGCGTGGTGGTACTGTTCTTCAAAAAAGGTGATAACACTTTGCTGAAGAACTACAGGCCCATCTCGCTCCTGAGCCATGTCTATAAGTTGTTTTCAAGGGTCATCACAAATCGTCTCGAAGGCAAGTTTGATGACTTCCAGCCTCCCGAACAAGCCGGTTTCAGAAAAGGCTTTAGTACCATAAACCATATTCATACGCTACGGCAGGTTATACAAAAAACCGAGGAGTATACCTTGCAGCTTTGTTTAGCGTTTGTGGTCTATGAGAAAGCCTTTGATTCGATCGAGACCTGGGCTGTGCTACAGTCTCTTCAGCGGTGCCACATAGACTATCGGTACATCGAAGTGTTGAGGTGTATATACAACAACGCCACCATGTCGGTCCGAGTACAGGATCAGAGCACAAAGGCTATTCCACTACAGAGAGGCGTGAGACAGGGAGATGTCATATCTCCGAAACTGTTCACTGCCGCGCTGGAAAATGCCTTCAAGCTCTTGCAGTGGAAAGGATTCGGCATCAACATCAACGGCGAGTATATTACTCACCTTCGATTTGCCGACGATATTGTAATCTTGGCAGAATCGCTGGAAGACCTTAGCACTATGCTCGAAGACCTTAATCGAGTTTCCCAACAGGTGGGTCTTAAAATGAACATGGATAAAACGAAGATCATGTCGAATATCCATGTTGTGCCCACCCCATTGGAGTTGGGGGCTCGACTCTCGAAGTTGTAGACGAATATGTGATATGTCTATTTAGGACAAGTGGTCCGGTTAGGCAGATCCAACTTCGAGAGAGAGGTCAATCGGCGAATCCAACTCGGTTGGGCAGCGTTCGGGAAACTTCGCGACGTCTTCTCGTCCAAAATACCTCAGTGCCTAAAATCGAAAGTCTTCGATAGTTGTATGTTACCAGTGATGACATACGGCACCGAGACGTGGCCTCTTACTGTGGGCCTCATTAAAAGGCTCAAAGTCACTCAACGAGCCATGGAGCGGGCTATGCTCAGTGTTTCCCTACGAGATCGAATCAGAAATGAGGAGATCCGTAGGAGAACCAAGGTTACCGACATAGCCCATAGGATTGGCAAGTTGAAGTGGCAGTGGGCCGGGCACATTGCTCGTAGAACCGATGGCCGTTGGGGCCGAAAGTTTCTCGAGTGGAGGCCACGTACAGGCAAGCGAAGTGTCGGACGTCCGCCTACAAGGTGGACGGACGATCTGACTAAGGTCGCAGGAAGTCGCTGGATGCAGGCCGCTTCCAACAGGTCATTGTGGAGATCATTGGGGGAGGCCTATGTTCAGCAGTGGACTTCCTGTGGCTGATATGATGATGATGAATATGAGTGAATTCCAAATTAGGCAAGATCGTGTTTTGAGCATACGTCTTGATATTACTACTACCAGTGTCAGTTTAAAGGAAAACAAAAAAGAGACTTAGTCTGAAGACAAATAAATAGATTTTTTTTCCTATTATAATTCCTAATAACAGCGCGTGTACTTTGAAATTTTAACATCAACACCTTAATATTTGATTGTATAAAAAATTACTCGGTTATCTTTAGTTCAGTACCTATTGGTTCCCATACTTCTTACTTTAAGTGAGCATATTTGTATTCTTTACATTTAACATTATTAATAATTTCTCTATTACGCACATACTCTATTCGTTTTTCTTCCATTTTTTAAATTAACGCACAGACGAACTTTTGGCTAATTACTGATAATTATGTCCAGTCTAGTATTTACAAACAACTGGTCAAAGAACTGTGGTGTTTATTTCTATTAAGTCAAGTAAGATTCCCAGCAACTCCTCATGTAAATAATTAGAAATGTCCAAATTGTATTCAACAGTTTTAATTTGCATGCATATTGAATGAAGAAAACTATACCTTGTCGATAAATTATAATTTAATTGTAATTTAAAAAAAATGTGATATTAGTTTGGCTGAAACAGCTAATAGCCATATTTATGAAACCTTTTTTTGTGTAAACTCAAGTTTGTCCACAATCGCATATCGCCTAAAAGCGCTATGGTGCACGGAGATTTTTTTTTTCGATCTTCAAAATTCATTACATCGGACATTATTATCATTAATACTATTGGACTACTAGTATAAATATACATTGTATAAATTATGAAAGAATATATTAATGAAAGCGTTGAATATATTTTTTACTTTCATTTGTAGTTCCTTATTTCACCACATGTCAATTTATGATAGATGCGCTGTATGCCTCAGACGTTTTTGTTTTTGAAGGTCATGCCCTCGAATTTCGATCGACAGTGTGCACACAACAAAATAATCCATTGTTCAGTAGTGCGATTCACGTAACTTTTTGACGCGCGAAGTTGCGGTGCGGTTACAATGAAGTTTACGCTTTGGCTGTAAATGGTATTCTTGTAAGTGTTTAGCTGCGCGTGAGCTGCGCGTCAACTGTACGTCAGATGTATGAAATTTGTTTGACATTGACATATACGCGCAGCAGTAGAATACGCTAAAACGTTTGCGTGACGCGAACTTGACGCGAGCGTATTTCGAGAATACGAAAAGGGCTGTTTTGATCAAAACCTAACCGCAACTGCACTACAGCTGAATTTATTTTATTACGTGAATCGCACTACAGATCGGTTATCTCTAGTATTTATGGCCGCTTCTTTACTCTATGCGTAAGATGAAAACCTATAGTATGTTTTTAGCTTTATTTTATTTTCGATGTTGGCAGGTTGGCTGCAGTGTCACTTGAAGTGCGGTGTCGAAAGGTTCGATTTCGTTCTGTTCGGAGCTGTGGTTTGGAGACTCGGGGTTTTACAAAAGAAATATATCGATAAACCAGTTACAAATGTTATGTCGTCATAGATAACGCAGTGATATAAAATGTGTGATAATTGTACGTCGCCCGTATTGTTCACGTTGTTGATTTTTTATCGTACGTTCAGTTCAGTGTTATGATCGCGTCATAGCGCACGGTTCGCCTCCCGGAGACCAGTCGATATTATGCGGTCCGAAAACGAGAACTATATAACAATACAATTATGATGCCAATGGTGTATACGGTGTACGGTTTTGCGATATTCTTTATTGTCGCGTGGGTGTGTCTGTTGTTGATTCACGTAATGGCACTTACTTACTGCAAACTGAAGCTTTATCGAACCGTGGACCGGTCCCCGCCGGAGCAGCCCTACCCGGGCGTATCGATACTGAAGCCGCTCACCGGTGTCGACCCCAATCTCTTTTCCAATCTGGAAACATTTTTCTCGCTCGATTACCCAACGTACGAGTTGTTGTTTTGTGTGGAGAGCGAAAACGACCCGGCAGTGATGCTAGTGAACAGCTTGCTGCACAAGTATCCGCATGTAGAGGCGCGCCTCTTCATCGGCGGTATGAACGTTGGCGTCAACCCCAAGATCAACAATATGCAGCCCGGATACCTGGCCGCCAAGTACCCGCTCATCCTGATCAGCGACGCAGGCATTCGGATGCGCGACGACGCTCTGCTCGACATGGTGCAGCATATGAAGGAGGACGTGGCCATCGTGCACCAGATGCCCTTCGCTTACGACGCGGAGGGTTTCGCGGCCGTGTACGAGAAGGTGTTCTTTGGAACGTCGCAGGCGCGGATGTACCTTGGCGCAGACTTCCTCGGCATCAACTGCCATGTGGGCATGTCGTCGATGGTGCGCCGTTGCGCGCTCGAAGAGGCTGGCGGGCTGGCCGCCTTCGGCGATTACCTCGCGGAGGACTTCTTCATGGCGAAGGAGATAGTGTCTCGAGGGTGGCGGATGCGCGTGGCGTCGCTGCCCGCGCTGCAGAACTCCGGCACGCGGTCGGTGGGCGCGCTGCAGGCGCGGCTGACGCGGTGGGCGCGGCTGCGCATCGCGATGGTGCCGGCGACGACGCTGCTGGAGCCGCTGAGCGAGTGCATGCCGCTGGGCGCGGGCGCGGCGTGGGCGGCGGGGCAGCTGCTGGGCTTGGAGCCGCTGCCCGTGTTCCTGGTGCATGTGCTGGTGTGGTTCCTGTCGGACTGGCTGATGCTGCGCTCGGTGCAGAACGGCTCGCCGCCGTTCTCTAAAGTGCAGTTCCTGCGCGGGTGGGTGTGGAGCGAGTGTTGCGCGCCATTCGTGCTGGCGGCGGCGCTGCTCAGCCCCGAGATCTCGTGGCGGACTCGCAGCTACCGGCTGGACTGGGGCGGCCGCGCGCACGAGCTCAACCCCAAGCTCAAGTTCTGAGCCCGTTGCCTCACTCATACTCAAAAGCTTTAATTTGGTGTCACCACCAGTGTGGGATCGAGTGTTTAATGCGACTGAATTTAGAATGTGTGTTTATATTTATGTAGTATTAAGATTTTTATTTTCATTGCAAATATTTCATAGTTTTGACATGAATGGTTGATTGTTGCTTTTGTTTTAGAAAGTTTTCTACATTTATTAAAGTTACGTGGAACATTTTATTATTGTATTTTTCATAGATCAAAACATGAACAAATCTGAAATATTTGTTTGTGATTTCATTCATGAGGTGACAACCATATTGTTGGCCTATTGAAGTGTTGATGATTCATAAATGTTATCAGGTGTTTATTATTGACAGTTGACAAGTCTTACACAGAAGTTGTGATGACTCACGATATTCTCATTTAACAGGAAGTTCCACACTACAAAAAATTTGAATTCTGTGTTATTTTAAAAGCCTGGCTGAATTAGTGCTGCTAATAATAAAAACAGACCCCATGATGCTAGTTTATATCAAATATTTTGCAAGAGTACAGCAAACCAATTAAGTAGCCAAGGATATATAAAATAATATCCAATGGATGTTGAGATGTTATTTAATTTATTAATGTAAAAACCAGTTTAAACATTACCAATTTAGATAACTATTGTAAATGTATAATGTACCTGCTTAACGAAATGTTAGAACGAAAAATATGGAAAGGGACTAGACAGGAAGTATTACTTAAGGTCATTTGGTGTGGTATTAGCGCGTGGACATACATATTTCGACAAGCCATATTGTGTGAAATACTTGTGTGTGTAGATTTTTCTATGACACATAAAGGAAATTCAAGTATCTACTATGTCAGATCGCGTAAGTGGTTGTAGGATCATCTGGGCGAATTAGATTTGCCCAATTCTACATAAGAGGGTGTTGTGGTACCAAAGTTATACTTATCTATATTGAATTTATATTGTGATCTGAAATACGACTTATAATTTTCGAATTAATTTAACAAGTAAAAATTTTTTTGTTTTCCATTTAATTTTGAATTAACTAGCAGGAGAAGTAACAATATGGCATTTTGGTATGATAATATTGTATATGTTGCCCGCTTTTAGACATTTTAATTAATGTAATTTATTATGGCACTACTTTATCGGTTGTACATATTATAAACAACTTGTTATTTCCGTCCTATTTAGCTTAATAAAGTTTGTGCATTTAAAAAACAATTTGTTTCGTAACCGCTAAAAAAACTCGTTTTATAAAGCAAGTTACTTTTTTACGTAAAACCTTTCCAATTTCCAATTAATATAAGCAGAATCACAAGTAACAGCACCATACTTTTTAGCACTTCTTGCCTTATTTAATATGTAACACCCATACATATGTACTTCATTTGTTGTATTCAGCCATAATATAATTGATTGCAATTTTACCCAATTTGGATACAAATCTTGCGCTCTATATTTAAATCTATTGGTAATGGAATTAAGCCCATACAGCGTTAACAAATTTTTAAACAGCAATGTTTTATTCGCTGTTTTTAACAGAAATTTAATAGCTTACGTTATTAAATATTGAAGGGTAGACAACTGGTCCATTAGACAAATCGATGCAAAAACTGTCGTGCATGTTTCCTAACGCTAGACATTTTATTTGAGGGAACTAAGGCGTTTCAGTCTAGCCTCGAAGGTCAGTACGGTCGCGTAATGTGAAAGTTTAGCACGCCTTGAGAGTTGCCTAAGTTAACAAAAGAAGTATAATGGAAATATGTACATGTTTTATCACTATAAAACGATGCATTCGTCTTACCTCCACTTTGCCAGGTTTTTTTAAGTACTTTATTTGAAAGTCCAGTAGTTCGCATCTTTGTTAACTACATCAGGCTAGGGTAAATAAACTTAGGGATCTTGGATCAGCTATGTTGAGTCAATTACACGTTTTGAATACACTTGTGGTGGTACGGACCGAATAGCTGATTTGACCAAATACAAGCACCATTTCTAGAGTTAATCTGCCCTATCGCGGATACTAATTACCTACATTGAGCTGAAAATTAATTATAATTATTATGAACGGTGTCCGATTAATACCCTCGTTTTGTTTTGTGTAATAAGTAATAAAAAATACATCACTCTTATATTATCATAAATGATAAAATACAACCATCATAAAATAATAATTTGTATTACCATGCTTTTTTGGGTCACAAAAGAATGATAAAAGGGATAAGTTTAAAATAAAAAAAAACATAGAAATACTTACGCATTAAGGCAATGCCCTCTCGCGGCAAAAGCGTACACTTTTATTTCGAAGTTTTTTTCGCCTAAAATTCGTGCCAGTTTGCTACGTTATATCTAACAGTGTTCTACATACATGAGTGGTTCTCAAGTAAGCACGGGTTAAGTGGCTAATTGCGTGCATAATCAGTGCAATTCAGGCGCATTTTATGTCTACATTTTTCAGAGACCTTGAACTTTGCTTCGTATTGTCATTGTCAAAGTAATTTTACTGCAATTTAGTTTAAAATTTATAGAATTGAAGGTAAAAAATCTGGTAATTTACCGCGATATTTGAAAATGCAGATTGCAGGATTAAAACTACTAATATATTTTTTCACGTTTGTTGTACGGGTAAAGACATTAAAATATTCGAGCCAATTTCTAAATTACTCAGCTTTACCAGGTTTTCGATATTGGCTTTATCAATAACTAGAATTATTTATTAATATAAGTCAAGATAAGATTCACATTGGTACCACAATAAACCATCCTGGAACCGCACTTTCATAGAACGTAATTTAATAGCACATGACAATGACAGCCTCCGTGGTGCAGTTGTCACAAGCCGCCTGTAAAACGAGAGACCGCGGGTTTAATCCCCGCACTGATGACAAATGTCTGTGTAATCCGCAGATATTTGTGTTGGGTCTGGGTGTTTCTGAAACCGGAGAAGTCTCTCGAAGTCAGTCGACACTAGGCTCGATCTTACTGTGGGGCTGAGAGTACGACCTCGAGAATATAAGCAGCAGTGTTTAGTCCCACAGTTTACTACACTTTTATCCGTCCCAAATGTGTGGGAGCAAGCCTGGTATTACCGAACAACTCAAATATGATTTCATAAACTGAAAACTCGTTTACCTTTTGCCCGCCTTGAACTCAACAAACATCTCATAATTCACAGACTGAATGATTCCGATATATGAACAAGCCACGGTATCCAGTTCTACCACCGTACTCAAATTATTATATTTGTCTAACGATACTAATACCAAGCAGGAAATTATAAGAATAATAGTTTGCAGGATAAATTGGCTACAAGATACTACAAAGTTTAAAACCTAGGACATACCTGAATGCGTTTCATACATTCTAATGAGGATAATGGAATGTAAGTGTAATCATTTATTTCCTATTCATTCGTAAAATGACTTTTATTTTGTTTTAAAGTGTTCTACGCGAGTCATTTTTTAACGCTAATGCTTTTTTAATTGTCATGTAAAATTATAGTTTTTAATCGTGTCATGTCTATGCGGATGCCCTTTGTCGTTCTGATAGCGAAAGAAACTGACTTCGACCTTGAGACTTCAAGGCCGTGGAAATTAGTATAGATCGTCCACGATCTTTCAGCGCCCGAATGCGTTGTCATGCTGATGTCCAAATATTAGGAACAGTTTTTCTCTCTTCACATTTTATTATATTGGAGTCGTTAATATTATTCTATTATGAGTATTAATGCTGTAAACATATCTTAAACAATGAAAAAAATAGATAATTTTAAATTTTATTTGTAGTTCCAAATTTCTATACACGCCTATATAATTAAGACGAATTATACAAGCGTTGTATAAACTACTTATATTCTGCTAAGTGCTATTACTGACGAATATCTTAATTTCTAAACAAACTGATCATAAAATTACATAGGTACGAATTGCAAGATTTTATGTTTGCTTGCTAACGAATCCACAAAGTCTGACAAAAATATTAGACCAAATAAGAATTTGCTCAATACATGTTTTATGGTCAAATGTTCTTACAATCTTATTCTAAGAAATAACACGATGATGTGCCATTATAAACACATTTGTGCAGATGTCGACACATAAATTTATCAGTTAGAAAAATATCATAGGCTTCTCTCAAGTATTTCTACACTGATCTGTAGAAGCAGCCGATTTGAAAATAAATATTGATAAAAAATCGCGAAACTATAAAAATATTATCTTTCATCTCATGAAAACTTTTAATAATACCGTTCAAAACAAGAAATATTCTGAACTAAGAAAAAAAAATATAGCGTCAAAAGACAAACTAGGTTTCGTGCATTTTAGTAACACATTCCATAGAGAAATGCTTCCTGCCTACTCCTAAAACTTTATACCACTTCCCGGACTTGTAAATATTCCGGTTTCCATGACCATATATAAAAATGTAAATAAAAATATAATTATGTACATGTATAAATGTATATGTTATAAAATTATTAAATTTCTTGATAAAACGCGTAATTTATGCCTGTATATGTGTTGGTAAAAATCTAAGCGAGTCATATTTAACATTTTGACGTAAAACTACGTTTATCATTCGTAAAATTCATTTAAAGTTGTTTTCCTATTACAATTAATATTTAGAAGCAATTGCAATTGAAAAAATTGCAAAACTTTGAAGATCTGATTGCATGGTAAATATAAAAAAGTGGAATGTAATTTTATTTAAATTTTGCAATACTAAGTTAAGCAATGGATAAACGTAGTTTTACGCTGAAATAACCATGCCATGCGTATTTTTAGATATCAAATGTTCAATCAATTGTACAAATTTTCCTGTTTTTCACACGTTAGTAAAAAAATATAAAAAATATGTATCTAAAAAAAGGCTTAAATGATTTCTATCAACACACGTGTTTTTAATCCTTTCAGAGCCTGACGTTATATCACGGCATGGATTTACGCAAGACGTATAATTCCGTCAAAGTTTAGAAGATGATCGAATGTTGTCTCATAAAGGCTGGTGGCTATGGCGTGATAAAACGTTAATATTTAATTAGTATGTAATGTAGTTTGAAGTTAAGTAGGCCTAAATGTGGTTGGTTTATAAAAATCTAGACGTTTCGGGCCGCGAAAAATGATCAGATTATAAAGGCCACCACTGTACATTACAGTGAAATGTTCGTATGAATAATTTAAATGTGTCTGAATTATTGATTCTCTAAATCATAGCGAACCATACACGATCGATATTTATTGTGAAAACTTTTGGAAAATATAATAAACGAAAGTAAAACGATGCAAATTGCTAATGCGTCTGGCGGCCACACAGATCACTCCCAATAGATACCTAATGCAAGGCAGCGGTTGTGCGCCACACATATAAGCTATCAGAAATATATAAACCGATGCCAAATGTCGCGTCATCAGTGTCGTCCAAGTAGTGGACCCGCACATGTCGTTGCACGATGGCAAAAATTGCATTTTGGGAACATAATATTACAGTTAAAAATGATTTGTTCAATAAAATGGTGTGCAAAAAACTCAAAAAAATACAGTATCTAAAAAAACGCAATAAGTTTTCATCGATAACTAATATTCTTTAAATTAATTTGGTCCCGAGCGAGCTCAATTTATACTGGTTAATGTATCAATGTCAAACAGTCGAGTTCGGATGGAGAATCAACCGTCTCTTTTTCGCATAGCAATAACCGTAATAAGCCATCTTTTTTTGGCGAAATCACGCGTTCTTCTAGTGTTTGACGCATGTTTATAATATAAATTTCCCAGAAATATCGATATTTTAAAACAATAATGTAAATTAATTTTATTTAATGACAATGTCACAAAATATATATTGATTTAAATAACAATTGCAAATTACCATAATTACGTTATTTTATGTAATTTGAAATAGTTAAATTTGTAAACAAGGTACATTTACAATATTTTTTTATTTATTTTTATCTTTGGCGTAATTAAATTTCCTTTTTTTCCTCTAGTTGTATACGTTTTCAATTATAATGGGAGGGCATTTATCATAAGTTTTAGTATACTAGAAAGAAAAGAAACGGAATAAGTTATTGTAGCCCTTTAGGGTGTGAGGTTTAGTTATTTACTATTTCATGTTTTTATCTGATCTTTTATATCAACACATAATTTGGGTATTTCGCCATTATGGTATACAAAAATACACGCTGAATAATAGAAATAAAACCGTTACATACTAAAGTATAAATCTTAATCCTATTTTATTCGTAGTTAGCGGTTGCCGGTTGGTATAATTTATCAGATCAGGCCGGTGAAAAAATATTATCAAACATTTAACAAGTTGGTAATCAAGTTATAGAAGCGATCATAACACATGAACATACTGGCAAATCGAACTATCGATACATTTTTTTATTTATCGACTTATGCCTCATCTTTCTAGCGATGTCCACGTGACCGCGCTGCAATCCGCCCACCCCCCGCGCAGTTCCCTTCGTTGGCGTTTTCGGTTCAAAACAAAACTGTCGTAATGCGGTATCTATTGGAAGTGATCTGTGGGCGGCCATGATGATGAAGTCTATGTGACGTAGGAACAAGAAACTTTAAGCTGGGACTACGCTAGAAGACTCTAACACGAGCCGAGCGCCATCTATCAATATAAATGAAAAATAAACAATTATTAATGTAAACTTAGCCTTACCATATGGTATGATAAGTCCGCAAACCCGTCCTAGACCAGCGTGGCCGATTATATGGTCTAACTACTCTCAATCGTATTTTGGATTGTGGAGGTGGGCCGTGCTCTGCAGTAGGACTCATATTGGCTCATACAGATAGCCTTACCTTAATGACAATGTGTCTGACGTCACATTTACGTTACGTGACAAAGTCCCTGCGCATTACCAATTTGCGGGGTTATAATAATGTTTTATAAGTTGATGTCATTAAAAATTAAGGAAGATATCGCGACAAATGTTGCATATATTCCATTGCACGAATTCTGCATGGTAATTTCAAGATTGCCTTATAGCAAGATATGCGGAATTACCACCGTGATTTAGTCCTTTGTGTCGGCAAGTCCTAGGGCCCTACTATATTCATCCGAAACGAAGTTCGAAACTTCGGATGATCGAAGTTTTTTATACGATACGAATGTATCTACTCTGTAAAAGTTCGAATTTGTTTAACGTACATCGTAAGTAGAAGTCTATGGTTACAACCATAAGTCAATAACGACCATAAGTATATGTAGGTACATTCGTATCGTATATAAACTTCGATCATCCGAAGATTCGAACTTCGTTTCGGATGAATATAGTAGGGCCCCTAACCCCCTATAAGAGAATGCTCATGCTTAGCAATAGGATGTGTAAATTCAGATTACAAATAAGTCATATATAACTGAAGACTTACAAACCTTTTTTACTGAGTTTGGCTGCGTAGAATAATCATATTGCACATAATATCGCAATCCTTCGAGATTATTCTGTTTTCTTTTTTAAATATAGTAATAATAATAATAATAACTCTTTATTATAACACCATATACAAAAGATAAACAAAAGACAAAAACAAAAGAAAAAAGAAGAAAACAATAGTTATAGAAAAATAAAGTTGGTGATATAACTGGCGGTCTTATCGCTTTAAGCGATCTCTTCCAGACAACCGGTTGGTAAAGGAAAGATCCAATGGTTATGGACGGTGCTTATTATTAACAATAAACTTACATACAATATAAATATATAAATACCGATATAAACGAATAAATGCAAGATATGATACACTTAAATACAATATAATACATAAACATACATATATACATAACAATAATAGTGAATGATGATAAATCTATTGCGAAAGGTAGAAAGCTTTCACCCTTGATTTAAATATTTCCAGCGAGGACGATCGCTTAATTGTAAGAGGCAAAGCGTTCCACAGCCGCACTGCCTCAACAGTAAAGGAACGGTCATAAAATGACGTCCTATGTGCTGGAAACTGCAACATCAGATTCTCTGATGACCTAAGACAATGTGAATTAGCAGTATGTAGGAAGTTAAAACGTTCCTGAAGGTAGCGCGGAGAAGAGGGATTAAACAGAACACTGTAGAGAAGAGACAGGATATGAGCATTTCGGCGACGACGTATAGGGAGCCACTTGAGCCTGTTACGATATTCAGAAACATGGTCATATTTGCGCAAACCAAATATAAACCTGATACAAAAATTTTGAAGGCGTTCAAGCTTATTTAGCTGGGCCTCAGTAAGATCGAGATAGCTAATATGCATTTCTGTACATTGACGTAAAAATATTTTTACCTATTTTATCGCGGATTAGGTTTAATTTTTATATTATTTAACTTCTCGAGCTGGCGACGTTGTGGTTAAATTAATTAATCAAATTCGAGTTATATCCGTAAAATAGTTTTATGTCAATGTGTAACATTCGCATGAATCTAAGAAAACATCGTGTATTTCTATAATCATATTCTAATAACCTTCCTAATGTTGGCTACTGGTTTTCCCAACGCTCAAGAAAGACGACAATTGACGTGTAAGGTTCGCTAAAAATCATAGATCTAAAAATGGTCTTTCTGATTGGCTTGTGTCGTAATTATATTAAATTTTTATAAAGGCGGTTTCATACCTTTTCTAATGTTTACTATTGCGTGTTTTTTTATTGATTATTGTATGTACAAGGCTGTACAAGGTTGTCAATTCCTTGAAACATTCATGTATCGAAATATTGGGTATACTTTGTATGAGTAACAAACATTTTTTCACATCCAGATTTTTAAAGACAAATGTCCAGATATGCCTATTTTATTCAGCGGGATTTGTAGTTATGTATATCCAACTATTTCAATTATTAACGCTTTCTTCGGGTGATACGACTTACGCGCGTATTCATACGAGCGACAAATACCAATACAAAAAATAACACAGAAAAATCGCTCGAATTTTATTTACTCGCGCGTTAATCGCATCTTTGTAATCAGGTTGTAAGTGATAATTGTATTGAATTTTACAAAAGTTTGTCCAAATTATTCACATTCAATTAGTTTGTACGGCAACTATGTAATGAAGATATTAAATAGTCATCACACAAAACCTAATGATAACATATTTTGGAATTGATTTAATTAAAACTTGATATGTAATCGTAAATCCAATCTGAGTGTCTTATTATAATTTTGTGTCTCAAAAAGCATACGTGTTTTTTATGCTTTTGACAGTTTGCAGAGTACATACTAAAAAGAACGTAAATTCTAGGCATATCTGAATATTTACATCTATGTTTTTTTCCGTTCAATTGCCATTAATATTATTCATATTAGAATAAAACGAACCCACCTGATTGTAACTACTTAATGATCTTAAACGACTGTTGTAAAATAATTCTAAATGCAAGATGTACAGGGTGATACTCTCTTAAATAGCACAATATAAATAATTACAAACATTACCATGTTTTATTTATACTGCCTTTATTTTTAAATTATCTTTTTTCACTGCGGTTTGGGTCGGCATTGCCTGGCCGCAGATAGTTTTTGACATGGAAACCAGTATTGCAATATTTTATTTTATTCCAAACATTTTTAATAAATGCTCCGCTCCTATGGGTCTTAGCGTGATGTTATTAGCCTATACCCTACCACGAAGAATGGCCTATCCAACACCAAAATATATTTTAAATTCTGACCAGGCAGTTACAGTATGGGCCTCCTCTAAAATCGACAGTACGATTGATTCCGACACGAAATTCCAATATTATTTTTTATTCTCGGCTATATGAACAAAATGTAAAATATGACGATAATTGCTTTATTTTATGAAAATCTGTTGCCCGGGATAAAACAGGACAACATTTAAGGGCAAACCATGAAAATGATATTTATTATAATTTGAAGCAGTATCGGTATCGGGGTCAACAATATTTTTCACTGATACGCATGATGGGCATTCTTTTGTAAATTGTAATTTTTGGCTCTTACCGACTCCTGACACTCCGACCTAGTGTGTTCCGTCCCACGATAGGATAGGGCAGCCTATCGCCATAATATGCTTTAATAATATAGCAATATTGATGTCATGGCTATTAGTTATAAAAATTTGTAGGTACTAGGTATAAGGAAGGTCGCTTTAACGAACCGAAGTAGATAACTTTGAAATAAAACTATTATTGACGGATTTTATCGATTTGGTTAAATTTTTCATTTTTTTACTTTTGTCTCGGAGTGGACCACAAAAGCTGTAAGGAAGTTAAATATATAACATTCCCGTAAATCCAAAAAACCATTAGATAACTTTTAACACCCAAGCGTATATGGGGTTGATCATATGCATGATAATAATCTGTAGTTTAATATTAATATTCGTATCTTAATATCATGATTTTTATACAATAGTAATTAAGAATGTCTTGATTTGTATCAATATATGTAAACATTATTCATCGCTATTTTTATATGTAGGTATTAAAAAACGAATATGCATATCGATTGCCATTCGCCTGATGGTAAGCGTTACGACTGCTCATAAACAGTAGCAAAATCAAATAACACCATGAATATACCTTGAATTACAAAGGAATGCCTGGCATTATACTGCGCTCACCACCCTGGTACATAAGATGTTACGTCTCAATATGTCCAGTAGTTACTCTGGCAATTTCTTTTTCTGTACAATTTGAATGCAGTCCATTTAGGTAACATAAAATGATATTTAAAAAGGTGTACTTACAATTTACAAAGGCGCGCGGTCTTCACTCGTATCAAAGGTAACGAACGACTTTCCTTACAAATGAGCGTGACCCGCGCTTTGTACTTTTATAACTTAGTTACAGTTTGCAAAAGAATATTCTAGAATGGTGTAATGGCGGTTATTTTACCGCGAAAAACTTTTGACCACGTTAATTCAGTCCTTTTAAAGTCCGTCCTGATATAATTAAAAATTGAGTTAGGAAATAAATGTTTTCAATCATAAATCTTAGTCTTAAGTAAATAAATAAAATACCTACAGTCTACACCATACACTTTTCTGTTACATGGGCAGTCCAGACCCCAAACTAAGATCAATTAAGTATTGTAATTTGGTCATACTAAGAGGGATTTTATTCTTTTATTTTTATTTCCATTAGTTCTATATTATAAAAATCCAGTCCATCCAAAGGTTGCCTGGTAGAGATCGCAGCTAGCGCCGCTATAGGGCCGCCAATTGTTACCATGTCTTTAGTTTTAAGTAATTAATCAGTTTATTGATTCATATTTATAGTGTACAATAAAGTATATATAAATAAAATAAATTAAAAAATAAATACATCTAGCCCGGAATAAATATGTATCTATAGAGCGCACAATAATTTTCTCGGTGTAGTTTCATAGCCGGCGTCTAACCAACTTCGCCTAGAGGCTGTCATTAATACTTAAATATGAATCATATTCTATTTTATTCACAGACAATTTTAAAACCTATTTTAGTTATCCAATGTTTCATCCCTTTCGAACGAATTTGAATTCAGTTTGAGCGAAAAAGACAAAACATTTGACAGCTAAAATAAATTTTATAAATTTCTATGAAAAAATCCGCTTATGGCCTCATTATGCTATGGAAATTATCTACATCTTATTGCTTAGCTCGTGCCTACTGCGCCATTAATAAATATTCGAAATTAATATTTTGTTCCCACTTCCCTCCCGATCTTAAGGGCCGGTAACAGATCCATGACACAAGCGTTTATTGTACACTAGCGGCCCGGCCCAGCTTCGCCCGGGTACAAATAGATTTCTGTACAATAATATGTACGTATTATACATATAAACCTTCCTCTTGAATCACTCTATCTATTAAAAAAACCGCATCAAAATTCGTTGCGTAGTTTTAAAGATTTAAGCATACAAAGGGACATAGGGACAGAAAAAGCGACTTTGTTTTATACTATGTAGTGATTGCAGAGTTGGGCAAAATTTATTCGAATGACGAATAACGAATAAATAAATTTTCTTATTCGTTATTCGAATAAAGAATAACGTAGGTTATTCGAACCAAAATTATTCGAATAACGAATAACTTTTTTTATTCGTTATTCGAATAAGAATAAAATAAACGAGTGAATAATTGGTATTAAAATCGGTACATATTTTATTTGAAAACGACTTTAAAAAACTAATAATCGCAACTGGACATGTATACACACAATGCATACACTATTTTTTTCTGTTATTCTTGGTGGGGAATTGTTTATAGTGAAATATTAAAATGTTTCTGTCACTAATTTATATTTGCCATTGACAGTGTGTGGTATAATTATACAAAGGGTAATGCCCATCGTGGGCTAAGCGGACAATAACAAACAGAAAAAAGATTCAATCAAATCATCATCCTAATTATTAAAGATGAAATTAACAAATATTCATTACGGCGCCAATATTACCTTCGACAAATTCTAAAATTCCTCTACCAACGCAGGGAGGTCAGGTACTAAGAAACTGAAGAAAAATTTGAATTTTGCCTAAAATTACATCTTTCCTTTAATTTGACGTGTGTCATTACTTTCCAGAATTTGATCCCTATTAGCAACATTATCGAATGATGTAATAATACAGCATGTGCTTTTTTTTTCCAAATCATTTGTTTCGATTCCTAGCTAGTCATATTGATTTATGAAAAATCTAAGTATGCAGTTTTAGTTTTCATCAAAATCGGGCTCGTAAGTCCCATGAGCATTTTTCGCTATTCCTCATAGTATCGGATTTGGCCATCCACGCCCACTTGAAAAACTCACCTGTATATTTCGTTAATAATATACATCGTTTTTGACTCGTTCATCATTCGTAAAAGGCTTTTTAAATAAAAACAGACAAACAATAACATTATATTTTCATAATATCAACTAATCAATGGTAAGTTTACAATATTTTTATACATATAGACTAACAAAATGACACAGTTGACGTTTCATTGAATATTTTTGTTACCTTCGAGAATGATTTGTTTTATTGGATTGAATTTATTTCTTTCTGGTAACGTTAATTAATAAATGGACTCTGCTGATTACACACTGTGGCGGAGGAACATGGGAACAGTAAAATCCTAAACTAAAATAAGTATAAAGCAGCCATACATTAGCGGAGTAACTACTGGACATATTGCGATTTAACATCGTCAATCAATGTTTCGATCAATGTTCGTTTTGCAATACAAAGCAATAAAAAAAATGTTTCATTGTCAAATTGTTAAAAAGATAAGTTTAAAATGTTGTGGATTTCTTATTTTTTCTGCCCTTAAAAAGACAATGGCATAATTTTTAATGTATTTTTCTGTTAATAGTTCTAACCTTCGCTTATTCTGAAATTAGTCCCAAAGAAGCCCATTGTAAGTTTTCGTTCTTAGACCAAGACACTATGAAAAATGGGCAACAAAAACATTATTCAGAATAACGAATAAATCATAAATAAATAATTCGTGAGGAAATTATTCACGAATAAATTATTCGCGAATGATTCATTCGTGAATAATTTTGGTGCGAATAAATTTTCATTCGAATAATTATCTAGATAACGATTCATTCGAATAATGCCCAACTCTGAGTGATTGGCGGCAGTAGTCACTTATCTTCATAACATAACATAAGTTATGTAGTCATTAAAATTACACAGCCTCCATGGCGTAGTCGGTTAGACGCAGGCTTTGTAACGAAGGGCCGCAGGTTCAATCGCCGCACCGAGAGAAATGTTTGTGCGGCCCACAAATATCTTTCGGGTCTTGGTGTTTGTGAGACCGAAAAGTCTCTCGTAGTTCGTGATACCCATGACGCCATGACACCAGACTGGATCTTAGTGAGGGGTCAGGACTATGTATGAGACTGTTAGGTGTTATTATCGTTTATTTAATTGTTACAAAACATGTAGACTTAATTTAACATTTTATTTTCATATATGACATGACTAACGTTCTGTATTTGTTATGCACTCTCAAGATAAGTCCTGAATTTCCTATTTATGGAGATGCTACTAAATGGATCCGCTGATACACTTTAAGTGCCCCATTGAATAACATTTCAACATTCATGTCTTATCATAAAATACAAGTTTTGAAAAACAAAAATAAGACCATAGAATAAAAGGACGTGCAAAATATATATTTATCGTTTCAAAAACCGGTCTTTTGCACAAATTGACAATATCGGTTGGTTTACACATCATTATAATAATTTGATATGCGTTTATAATCTACAAACATTTCCATTTAAAATAGAATCTATTATAGATGCTGATGAAATGCAAAAATTCAAACACTAAGATAACTTTAATGATGACGTAAGCCTATGGTAGAAGCCAAGTTTCATTTTTCGCATTCATTTGATATGATAGAAATCAAGTAACTCAGATGCTAATCTCAATACAGCTGATATAGGCTGTATTAATTATGTTCCTTGTTCAATATACGTCATTCAACTTTTTCACAATATAATGAAATTGAGATGCGTATCAGCATTTGGTTAATTAATTATCCATATCTTTATCATACTCTTAAATATTTAAATTATATTTTATGAGAGACTGTTTTTTTCTTTTCAAATTTTATTATATTGGTCATTACTATTTAATACTATTAAATTACGAGTATAAATGGTTGTTGTATATATTAAGAAAACATATCTGTAACAATGATTTAAATAGAGGAAAAAAATATTCTAAATTAACCTAACATTTTGAGAAGAGCATGACAACCACTCATTTGCACAAACCGTAGATTATCTGAGTTACCGGATCAAAATTCTAATACCAGAAAGTGGACTACTTCAGTATTAATTATTAAATGCCTGACCTCATCATCGACGGCCTATCGGGAGAAGAAATTTTTATCATCTTACACTCTATGTTTTTGTGTAGATTATCGGTTCTCGCGTTTGGACAGAATCTTTAAGGAGCACATTCGTGGTAGTCTTGGTGACCGCGATATGGCAGATAAACTCGAGAAATGTCGCTTGAGATGGTATGGTCACGTCTTAAGGAAACTACAGAAGCACGTCGGCAATGTGTGCCTGAGACTCAATATTCCCGGGCCTCGACTAAGCGGTAGACCAAAGAGTCTCTGGTTAGATGTCGCCAGGGAAGATATCGCCAGGGGTCAATGGCCTAACTATTGAGGATGCTGAAGATCGGGCGAAATGGAGAATCATCAACTGTGCCGAGCACGGAAGTTTGATTGAGAAGCCTTTTAATCATCACCATCAGCTCGTTGCAGTCCAATGCAGGAAATAGGACTCTCCCGAGGTATGTGACAGAGATCAGTCTGTTGCCTTATGCATCCAGAAGTTTTTAATACATGTTATAAAATTCAAGCCTAACGTACTGGTGGTAGGAACCACCGCAATGACTATTTCTCAACCGAAACAGCAGTGTAAATAGGTACATTTCGGATTGAAGGCCATATTAGCCAGAGTAACTACCGGACATACTGAGACTTAATATCTTATTTGTCAGGATGGCGAGCTTACTGGAGTGCCAAACATTGCTTTGTAATTGAAGGCGTTGTTTGGTTTTGCTATTGTTCAAGAGCGCTCGTATTGCTTACCATCAGGCCAACGGCATACCCGTCTCGCTATTTATAGCAACAACAAAAAAATGTAACATATTACCATATTTACCAAATTATACACCTAATAATCGTAAATGAAATAAAGAAGTAGTAGAGTCATGATGTTCTCAGTTTTGACTCAGCATTTATGAGCAGGCTCAAAGAATAGACTACTAGGGCAGGCTTGTCTGGCGCAGTACCACGGTCTCACAGGACATCGGAGTTCGGACGAGCGAAAGCTTTGTTCGTTTAGTTCGGTGAGTCAGGTTGATTAACGATTTTTAATTTTCTTGTTAAATCTCGCAGATCTTATTTGATCACAAAAAAATAATTAATTTTATTAATTACTGTAACAACACGTAGATAAATCATCTTTCAGGTGATGTTTATCTTTATTTATGCGTGTGAGAGTACATCTGTACCTATTTAGTCCTTCCGTTTGAAGACGAAAAACGAAAGATGTGAAACGGCACCTTTGTTGCGTTTCATTTGGTGAGTAACATTGGATTCATTTCGAATGCCTAGAACCTTATTTTCTCTTCCCTTCTTGTTCCTCTTCCAATTTGATCGACCTGTTTGTTAATGAGCCGGACCAATGAAATAAAAAAAAAAACACAATAACCGAGTCGTCTAAAACAAGGCCTCGCGAGAGACCTTTAACATAAATGTATGGATAGGGCGGAAAACACGTAAAGTGTTCCGACGTTAGTGGTGCACGCGCTCCAGTCTCCTGTACTAATTACTCTATAAAAATGATACAAACATCGAATGTTCGGAGGTTCGACGTAGTAGGACTGGAGTAAGATACACTTCTAAAAATCTATATTATTCTCTATTGTACTTATCATTTTCTCCGTACTTAGTGTATGGTTTCGACGTACGATAGAGGAATCCAAAATTTTGTGGAGTATCTTGGTACATTAGCGATGTTTCACGTAAGGCGTCCGAACATTCAAAGTTTGTAGGTTAACCCCACTGCTCGAGTGGAGCGTTACTTTGTCATCGCTCGCAAATATTTTAAAAACGCTTACTTGTATTTTGACAAAGAGTTTAATAAAAATGTAGATAATATTGTTATCGCCGCTCAGACGAAATCTATTAAATTGACTTAATTTGATATTTAATGTACTGAAGGGCCTATCCTAAATTGTGGAATCAATGCGAGACATAATACTGTTCAAGGCTGCCCATCGAACACCATATCGCACGGCTCTGTAATCATGTTGATAACCCAATTAGTTTGAAGTGTAGCGCCTTGGCCACACCGTATCACGTGAATCACTATCTGTCTACTGCATAACGTAATGTAATTATCCTACTGTTTCATTAAAGACTTGTCGCTATGCTCTGCTTAGTTTTCAATTAGGAGTTGTGATTTGATCATAATTTTGTAAGCATGTGTTTAATTGAATGCGTGGGGGCCTGTTGCTCACGGTGGTCGCGGGTTCAAATTCTAGGACACACTTCTAACTTTTCGGAGTCACGTGTATATTGATAGTCAATTATCACACACTTCATCGGCAAGAAACGAAGGAGGAAATCTTACATACTATAACGAACTTGGAAGAATTTCAATAGCATGTAAAGTCCGTCAACACGCACCAGGCCAGCGTGGTGGACTATATGGCCTAACCACTCTCGTCCGTACTCCCGATTGTGGAGGAGGCCCATACTCTGCAGTGAGTCGTATATGAAACGATACAGTACAGCACAGTGTTAATGTTCGAATGCAATTTGTCTGGGTGCTTTTGAAAGTGATTTTAAAATAACAGCCAAACAGCAATGGAAACGCACTGTTGCATTTCGGTTTGAAGGAAATTGTAGCTAGAGTACATACCGAACATATTGAGACTTAAAATCTTATGTGTCATGATGGTGAGCGCGGTGGAATGACAAGCATTGCTACTGTCCATGAGTAGTCGTATCGCTTTCCTTTAGGCGAATGGAATGATGGTCTCGATTTCTCTCATTCATAGCCATCGATATCAATGTTACACTAGATAAGACGTTCCTTGTAACAAACGTGTCCTACCCAAGTGCGGTGCATGCACCGCACACGAATCAGTCTGCCGCGTAACAGCTACGCAGCAGTACGCTTTTTCGTATAAACTTTTATGTAATTTATTTTGATGTTTCCCCGTCAAACCGACAGCAAAATTTTCTAAAGTTACAATATAATTAAAGAATATAACGTAAGTGATATAATATTGTAGAATAATGCCGATAATACAGATCTTTTATTTATTATAGGATTAAATATATTTTAGAGCTCGTTAAAATACAAGGTGAGCTCCATAATCGTATGTCTCATTTCCGCGCATAAAAATTGCCCGTCGAGTGAGAGAGACGAACTATATTAGATGTAGATTATTCAAGGGACATTCATATCAGTCGACCAAATAGGCATAAACTATTCGAATATATTACAAATATGTAGGAAGAATGTAGTTGCAAATTGATTTCAGTATTTCATTTAATTATATGTTGTTAATTAATAACACAAAATACGTGTGTTGTATGTATGTTTTAAAACAGTGGATAGTATTTAGACCCCATGTCTTAATATGAATTACTTAATGAACTATTCGAACCCATTAATTATTATTGAAGACTAATATCATTTAAAATTGTTTTATATTCTTACGCGTCGGTTACGAAAAAAGGAGATCTCGATAATATTTGTCAATTTTATTGGAACTGATATATGTGGCTACCATCAGAACATACCTATATTTGTTCAATTCATTTTCGACGAAGATTTCAAATATTCCAAATGCGGTAGTCATTTTTGAAAACTACTGTTGTACCATTCCTTCTGTTACTAGTCCCGAAAAAGTTTATCAAGCTGATTTAAAAATTCATAAATATTATTATAATTCATGTCAGACTGATTGCCGATTGGACACTGATTGACTGATTGTCAGACTTGTACACTTTAAGAGTGTTTAATTTCATTTAGATCATTTCCATGAATTATTCACGTAAATAAATAAAATAAACATTACAAAATATATTATTGCTTGATACTTAGGCAGTATCTTAGGAAAAGCTATTATTGACATGAACTGTCTTGTCTATCTAATAATCTTTGATCATAATTTGTAATATTCAAGCAAACGTACTAGATATCGCTACTGAGCTTTTGACAAATACGGGACAAATAGTTTGTATGGCGCGCCTCGTCTATCGGTAGAATATAAGTCAATGTTCATAGCAATAAAAAAACAGCCGTCAGATTCTTCCAACAGGTTTACGTGGTGATAGATGGGGACAGCCTCTGTTCAACAGGGAACTTCCTTTACCTGGAGAGATAGAGAAAGAGAAAGATAAGAGGATTAGTACAGCGCTAAAAAGTGAATGCATGCTTCTGCTCTAGTCGTTACAATCTCAATATTGTTAGCTTAATAACTGTGTGTAAACGGTACTTTAGTAATCAGGTGTAGTAGGGCACTTTATTATTGGAAAATTTAAGGTATCTAAAATTCTCCTCATTGGTGTAGTGGCAGTGTGTACAAACCGTGAGATCGTGGGCTCGATTCCCGGGATGCTTGCCATCACTGAGATATACAATTATTACCTTATTGTAAATATTTGTTTACTTCTTAATATACGTCTTTATAATTTTATCGGCTTGATGATCAAGTTTTAATAATCTTTATGATGTGAATTGCCTTTCTGACTTGTATCACGTTCGCTCCCGTTTGAATGAGATCGTATGTCATGGCGGATGTATTGGCGGAAATTCACTGACCACTATGGGCACATTTGCGGTCTATCGTAATCAAAGTGTACGTTTACAAACCAACGTTTTCGAAATTCGAATTCAATGTGATAGCTGACCTAATTTTTACGTTCCAATTATTTAAATTCCATTTAAATATCGTACAAAATTATTACTAATACATTTTTATCGAACCGACTAATAAATTAATGAAATTTTCTTTAAAAAACGTAAAATATTCGCCTTGTGAAACAGAGAAAATATAGAAATACGAGAATTCCATCTATGATAATTATGATGCTTGTGGCAAAGGCAGCTGAACAAACAGGCTAACACAAATAAGTATAATTCAATTCTTTGCAATTTAATCCATGACGCCGCACGCACTCATTGTTACATTGTGAATGAATAAAAATGAAATTCCAAAACGGATTTACAAAGTATCTATATTTATTGAGGTGTGTATTGATAGTCAATAACCATGCACTAAAACGGCGAAGGAAAAACATTGCATACCATAGCGATTTATAAGAATTTCTATGGTGTGTAAAGTTCGCCAACCCGCACTAGGCCAGCATGGTATGTAATGTCCGCCAAACTGCAATAGGCCAGCATGGTAGACTATATGGCCTACCCCTCTCAGTCGTACGTTCGCTTGTAGAGGAGGCCTGTGCCCTGAGGTAGGACGTGTGGGCTGATGCATCATGCAGTACAATATATTTATTATACATGCTTAAATTACAATACACACATGACTCCGAAAAGTCAGAGGTGTGCCCTGGGATTTGAACCCGCGACCACCGTGAACATGTTGGCAGCCGCGTCTGGTCCGTTTACCAACAGGCCACTACGCACTTCATGTGTCATGTGTGTATTGATAGTCAATCACCACGCACTAAAACGGTGAAGGAAAACATCGTGAGGAAACCTGCATACCATAGCGATTCATATGAATTTATATGGTATGTAAGTCCGCCAACCCGCACTAGGCCAGCGTGGTGGACTATATGGCCTAACCACTCTCAATCGTACTCTCGATCGTAGAGTAGGCCCGTGCCCTGCAGTGGGACGTATATGGGCTGATCCAGATCCAGATCCAGCTTAAATTACGGTTAACTATAAAACTATGTAGAAGTTAGTTGGAAGGCAACTACAGACCATTTCATTCTGAGGATTGTACATCATTTTTAAACAGGGGAAACTAGACACGAACGATTTTCAATTTTCTTGTAATATCTCGCAGATCTTATTAGATCGCAAAAAATAATTCATTATTAATGTCTGTCATTATAATTGTTATGTATAGTTCACCTTCAATGGTTGATAAGTTGTTTAGGTATTCTATAACTGAAATGTGAACTAACCTAACCCGGTGTGTTATCTAATTCATGAAATAAAATCAAAATAGATTATATCGCCGATTAAAATACTCACTTCATATTGTTTTTTGTTATCTTTTTGTATATTAGCTGATGCCTGCGACTCTGCGTGTTTGTGAATGATTTTATTTCTCTGACATTGAATAGGTATAATTTATAGCGTAGCTGTTTGAAAAGTTATAATGTCATTTGTTAGATTATTTTAATATTTAAACTATTTGTAAGACTTATTACATTAAGAAGGAAAATCAGTCCACACTATTTTACAATTAATTGTAGCTACCTTAAAAAGTTAACGAATAAGAAATTTCAATTAGAAACCTACATTTTCCACGCCAGTAAACAAACCGATTTTAACATTCATAAAAATTATATGAAATGAATAGATTATTTGAAATGTATTTTACTCTGAATTGACCGATAGCATTTAATATCGTAAGAATATACATATATTGCAATTATTAGTTTTAAGATAAACTCCAAATATAAAACGATATCTATAATAATATCCATCAAAGTTTAGCAGAAAGGTCTTGTGCTATGCTCTAACAGCCCGTATACGTCCCCCTGCAGAACACAGGCCTCTTCTATAATCGAATCGATTGAGAGAGTTTAGGCCATATAGTCCGCTACTAGCCTAGTGCGGGTTGGGGGAATTTACATAAATTGATATTCATACAAATCATCAATGGTATGCAACCTGCCTTTTACTGTAATAATGATAGACTGTCAATTCACACATTCCGAAAAGTCAGAAGTATGCCCTGAGATTTGAAAATTGAACTTTTGACCACTGTGAACATTTTAGTAGCCGTGTCAGGTTCGTTTACCAACAGGCCACTACGCATTGAAATACATAGAATGGACCTAGTTGCATATAATTTTATTTATGTATATAACGCACCAAACGTTTTATCTGCATTTTTTATGCCACAAATCAATCGAGCTTCACATTTTATTGAGTTTAACAATACTGTAATTGCTTTTATATTGCTTTATTTTTATTGTTTTTTACTCGTGTTCCAAAGGAATATTCCTTCGTTAATATTTTTGAAGTGAAAACTTCTTTAGCGGCGTTGAGCACTTTTTCTGTAATGGGTATAAAATCTTAAACTCGCGTCAGGACACGTGACCTGATCGTAAGACGAAAAGCGTAAGACGGATGGAGAGTAGACAGCTGTCAGTTAGCTGTCAGTTTATAAAGCTTTGATGAATTGCCAATGATTTTGAGTGGAGATTTCAACATAAACTTCGCAGACTATAAAAATCAACTAGTAATTGAATTTTTAAATAATGAATTTGGTTTAACTATGTCGAATGATCGCAATCTTAGCACAACGAAATACAAAACTACTATTGATGCGGTCTTTATTAGACATTTAAATAGGTTCGAATCAAAACTGTTCGTTTCTTACTTTAGCTACCATAAACCTATCGTATCAGTTTTAGAGATTGGCGATGATAGTTCTGGTAATGATGATGGTGAAAAAGTCGTTGAAATTATGGATGAAAGTTGATTTTTCGGAGAGATAAACTTTTTAATGTAAAATAATTGTAATAGTTTTAAAGTGTTAAATTTTTAATGTAATATAAATTGTCATGTTTGTGTACGATAGCGCAATAAATGAATATTGTATTCTACCACATAAATGATAGTACTTTTATACTGATAAAGCAATTGGTGCAAAATTATTCCCTAACCATTCCAAAATATCAAACATGCTCAACGTTAATAATCAAGTTTTCACTTCTGCCGGCACTCCCGGAGTGCAATTTGTCTTTTATTGTCTTCTTTTGAATTGCTCATGCTTTTTTAATAGTATTATTTAAGTGTTATTGTTTGTATTTCTTTATATTGTTTTTTTATTGCTGTCTTGAACCGATGCGCTGACGGCTTTCGACATTGAATGCCAGTTTCTATTTTATCTTACACTACCTACTGCAAAGGAGAATGTCTATTTTAACCAAACTTAGTATCGGTGCGAAGATTGTTGTCCCTCGATGAAACCTCCTTTTTTGTGTAGGGAAAAATATATGTTTTCAATAAATAAAAACATATTGCAACCTATGCCCAGAGTTCTTGGAGAAATGAACTTGAAATCCAATAAAAAATATTTTTCATCTGTTCTATGAATAAAATGTAAAGTGTCATTATAATTTATTTATTTTATAAATCTACCGCCCGGGATGAAACAGGAAAACGTTTAAGGACAAACCATAAAAATGTTATACCTAATGCATTTAAAACAATATCGGTATCGGGACAACAATATTTTTTACCGATACTATGAATAGACGTTCTCCTTTTGTAAGCCAAAATCCCACAATACCTACTTATGATTGTGTAACAGAGTACTGAATCTCAGCGAGTCTCTGGGATATAGATCCTGCTATAGAACAGTGGTCCTTAATCGGTGGTCCATGGAGCTATCCTGTAACCATCCTTAATATAATTTCTTTACATGTTTTATTTATGGATAGATAGCGAAACCCTATATTTGTTTACTTTGGTATTGGGGGTTTACTTGATGAAGCGATACGAACTTCGAATGTTCGGATGTTCAATGTCCGGAGTAAGATACGGAGTAATATACTTCTAAAAATCAATACTTTATCTATTATACTTATAATTTTCTTCGAACTTGTCTATGGTTGCGACGTACGATAGAGGATTCCAATATTTTGTGCAGTATTTAGCTACTTGCACGTCCACTGTCAATGTCAAATTTCAAATTTTTAAAATATACCCTATTTCTATTTACATTAGGCTGACAAATTGAATTTGACAAACGTCAACTGTCAAAATCGGCGGTCGGGACGTGCAAGTACTTAGACACATTACACCATAGACGTAGTATCAATAGACTTGACATGCATTTGACATATATAGTCCATCTCACTTAGACTTATACATAAACCTTAAAAAATCAAAGTGACAAAACACAATTTGCGGTCCTTGTCATAGTTTCACATAATTTTGTAGGGCAACACTGCGTGTACCCAAACAAATAAGACGTGCGGTTTGTTAGAAACTTGAATTACTGAGTATTTTACGAATATTTGCGGTCAAAAATGTATGTAAAAGAGTGTTGAAACTGATTATAAGACAAAAGGTATGGTGTGCTGCTTTATTATTGGCTGTGATAGCCTATCTAAACGATAATATGAAAATATAACCTCTCACTGGTAAGTGCATTTTATTTAGTATATTGGTAAAAATAAATGTAGACGTTCATTATTACTATTTCATAGAATACATTGAAAAATAGGATAATATTTGCATAAAAAAAATGCTTTTTTTTTTCTTTATGTCTGTCCCTTACGGTGGAACTCGAATGTCGAGTCCATTTGATACTACGTCCATGCATTACACATTTGTCAAATGGTTCCTGATAACTAAAAGGTTAAGTTCTACTCTATGATCAACCCTGCCTTCAATTTAAATACTTTTTTCTAAGTGATAACCTATTTAAAAATTAGTAGAACAATAAAAATATTAATTTATCGTTTAACCTAATCGTAATGAAATTGAGTTCACGGCAAACCCAAGGGAATGGCTAACGTCAAGGTAAAACCAAGCCTTGTTACGTAATTGGTTCAATAAATGTTTCAATAACATTGTAATAAGCCAAATATTACCATAAAGTCAACTAGGATCAATAGCACCAGTCTACCCTGGGGGGTTTACTCTATAGTCCCACATAACGACGAATGTTCGAATGTCATACGTAAAACTGTACGAATATAAATTACTGGTGTGTACTGGTGGTAGGTCTCTCATATGTGAGAGGCCGCCTGGGTCGGTACCACCGCAATGTCTATTTCTCCCGCCAAACAGCAGTCTAAATGCATTGTTGTGTTTCGGATTGATGGACATTGTAGCCAGAGTAACTACTGGACATATTGAGACTATACATCTTATGTCCCAGGATGGCGAGCGCAGTGGAATGCCAAGCATTGCTTTGTAATTCAAGGTGTTTTTGGGTTTTGCTACTGTTCATAAGCGGTCGTATCGTTTACCATCAGACGAACGGCATGCTCGTCTCGCTATTCATTTAAATTTAAAAAAATAAAAATAAATAAGTAACTAAGTTAACTTAGTATTGCTTTTTTGATTTGAAAAAAAATTACATAGACGCTGAGTCAAACCCTATCCAAATTCTAAGCTGACTTAACAACTATGACCCCGCGGTGGCCCTCTTCAGAATTTAAAATGGCCCGGGAACCTGAAACGAGAAGCGACCAAGCTTCCACCAGAACCGTTCCTACCTCATGTTTCCTACATACTGCCGTTTATATTGCGGCCCAGCTCTAAGTTGATGCCTAATCAGCCCACAATGAAAATAATTAACCTACCAAATGATCATCGAACACAAAAACAGGCTGATCTAGCATTGAATCAGGGAGTTTTAAATAAATGAAATATGAAATAATACTATACCGGATATATCAAGACTGCGACCGAAAACGAAGCCGGGTGGTAGTTTTAGTGACTATAAACACAATGCAACTAAAAATTTCGCGCACAAACGCGACAATTATTTTTTTTATTTCATCATTTTTGGGTTGTAAATCCATAGTTTTTCCTAGAATTATAATTTAAACTGTGTAATGCCTTAAAGTATTTATAAATAAAAGGGTATACACTATTATTTTAGGAAAAAATGTATTTACCACCCAAATATAGCCATAGGAAAAAAATTACAAAAAAAATTGACGTTATTTTTTGCAAAATTTTCTATTGCATTGTGTCTGAAGTCGCTTAAACAACCACCCGGCTTCGTTTTCGGTAGCAGTCTTGATATACCCTGTATACATTGCATAGATATCTTCTTTTTACGAAGCTATGGTTGATCAAGTAAAACATTTAGCTTAAGCAGTACAGACAGATGGATCCCCTGTCTATTTAATATGTTGTAGTAAGTGGTGACATTTTGCTTTCTTCTAGATATTCAAGAGTTAGATAATGGTTTCTCAGATTTACGCGAAAGTTACACATTGAAATAAAATTTTACGAATTTTATTGCGGATTTGGTTTAATTTATACATTTTTTTCTATGGTATGTAAGTCCGCCAACCCGCACTAGGCCAGCGTGGTGGACTATATGGCCTAACGACTCTCAATCGTACTGTCGATTGTAGAGGAGGCCCGTGCCCTGCAGTGGGACGTATATGGGCTGATACAGAATACTTTTTTTAACTTTCTTACGTTCCGATAACTTTGCAGCGTACGTGGTAACTGGGGCCCTACTATATTCAACCGAAACGAAGTTCGAAACTTCGGACGATCGAAGTTTTTTATTAGATACAAATGTATCTACTCTGTAAAAGTTCGAATTTGTACATCGTAACCATAAGTCTATGGTTACGACCATAAGTCAATAACGACCATAAGTATACATATGTAGGTACATTCGTATCGTATAAAAAACTTCGATCGTCCGAAGTTTCAGATGAATATAGTAGGACCCTTGGGCGGACTGTGCGCTGATAAAATCCGTAAATAATGGTTTTATTTTAAGAGTTCGATGTTTGAGATACCCAAGTGCAACTAACTGTAAACGTTGGTGTCATTACATTGCGTGCCACTGTTGATCCTGGCTTACAGGAGTTGCAGTGGCGGGTGTGAGGGCGGGACAGTCTCCTAACTGTAAACGTATTTACGTGTTATTTGAAGCACCTGATGATAAAAAGCAATTAACAACTTCAATTAAAGGGGTTAAAGGTTAGGACCCTGGACCTTAGTCCAATACGTTTGACGTTGGATAGTGCGAAGTTCAAAACTTCTCAATATTGCCGTTTAAAAGCATTCATTCACATTTCTGCACCGTATGTACCGGACTCATGGCATCACACGGTTTTTTTGTTATTGTAACGAACGACATGCATGCCGTTCGCCTGATGGTAAACGATACGACCGCTCATGAGCTGTAGCAAAACCAAACAACACCTTGAATTACAAAGCAATGCTTGATATTCCACTGCGCTCGCCGTCCTGAAACTAATGATAATTCTCAGTTTGTCCAGTAGTTACTCTGGCTACAATATCCTTCATACCACAATACATCAGTGCATTCTAGCTGCTGTTTGACGGAAGAAATAGACTGCTTTATAACCTAAGCCTTACTCTTTAGCTACTATACTTCTGAGTATTGATATATTATTTTTGCAGTGTGTTTATCGGATTTGCGCCCAATTGATCCGATAGTAAGATAATGACATCACATAATGACGTCACAATGCACTTACGGTACAAATTGGTAATGATTCAGCAGGACTCGTTAGCTCAGTAGGTAAGAGCACCGATATGAAAATTGTCTTGAACATCGAAGGGCGGAGGTCCTTTACGGGTCAGATCTTTTGGTGCTTTTTACTTTTTTTACTCCACACGGAGGCCATAAAAATTGACTCAAACTTAAAAACTGTCATGTCTGGCAAACAATCTGAAACCCAAGTATCATTTTCTATCTGAAATTCTTTAAATGCTAGGTCTTGCCTTTTAAATGAACTTAGGCTGAATTAAAATTAGGCGCGTATGATAATTCGGAAACAGGGGGTTACTACTCTATGCTCCGATACGAACTTCGAACGTTCCGACGTTCCACATAAGGGCTGAAACTGCGCTAAGCGGGCACTCGCGCGGTTTCATACAAAAGTGCTCCGTCGCAGGGATCCGCGCGGGCATCCGGCACGGGGAGGCGCGTCACGCACCCGCGCCGCGGGGCCACTTCCGTGCGTCGGAACCTGTCGCGGGGGCACGCGCGGTACAGCGCGCGGTGTCCGCCAGCGGTAACATGACGGTGATGACATACAGCACCGAGACATGGCCTCTCACTTTGGGCCTCATTAGAAGGCTCAAAGTCACTCAATGAGCGATGGAAGGGGCTATCGATTCGATCGACTAAGAAATGAGGAGATCCGTAGGAGAACAAAGGTTATCAACATAGCCCAAAGGATTAGCAAGTTGAAGTGGCAGTGGGCCGAAAGGTTCTAGAGTGGAGGCCACGTACAGGCAAGTGAAATGTCGGACGCCCGCCTACAAGGTGGACGGACGACCTGGCTACATTTGCAGGAAGTCGCTGGATGCAGGCCGCTTCCAACAGGTCAATGTGGAGATCGTTGGGGGAGGCCGATGTTCAGCAGTGGACTTCCTGTGGCTGAGATGATGATGATGATGAATATACTTGAGCAAAAATAAAGACATTTACGTACCGCAATGTTATTGCCAGCCTTTCCATTGGTGATATGACTGATACAGATTTTACCCTTAAATTGTTGACCTTCAAATATGGTTCCAGTTTCGAAAATAATTCGTCATAGACCGGTATCAAAATTGAATCGAATTTGCTATGTAATAATATATTAAGCTTTCCATCGACACGACTGTACATACACACCTTTAAAATTGAACCAACGACACTGTAAATCCGGTCTCCGCGACGGGTAACCGCGACGGGGACCGTCGCGTTCTCACGGAGCCCGCCCGTGTGTCCACGCGAAGAGACGCGCGACGGTTGCCCGCCGCGGGCGCCCGCATAACGCAGTTTCAGCCCTAAAAGATAAAAGTTTTCCACTACTAAATATCAATACTATTCTCTATGAAACTTATCTTTCACTCTGAACTTAGTCTATGGTCACGACGTACTCTAAAGGATTCCGACATTTGTGTATTTGTGTTGTATTTAGGTATATTTGAGCAGTTTTACGTACGATATTCTAATACTTAAGACTTTCGAGTAAGTGTAACCTCCCTGATTTTGTTCCTATGTCAGAATTTCGTCGGGCCTAAAGTTTTTATCCTTTAGGAGTACATTTTACTTGATGGATAAGAAGTACCCTATATCCTTTTCTGTAACTCTAACAGCATGCACGCAAAATGTCATAAATATGGATTCAGTAGTTGTTCTGAAAAACCGTAACAAACAAGCAAACAAATAGATTTAATTATAAGTATTGAACGCAACCTCCAAAAATATCACCTGAGATCACTGCTTGATTTGATCACAATTTAAGGAAAACATAGTGCGTCGGCAACATGCACGTTCCAACATATCGGCCAAGGTTTCAACTCGGCCAAAAACCCGCCAACATCGTGTAATTAAGGTCAATGTTCGCAGAGGACGCGAGATCAAGCGGAGGACATAATATAACTCCCACACACATGACTAGTGGACTACAATATATTGGGGAATCGGGACATTTCGTTATACCATATCTGTATCATACATGAGTCCCACTGCAGTGCACGGGCCTCCTCTACTATCGAGAGTACTATTGAGAGTGGTTAGGCCATATAGTCCACCACGCTGGCCTAGTGAGTGTTGGTGGACTTTACGCACCACATAACTCCTTACAATTAGTTATAGTATGTACGGTTTCCTTACGATGATTTCCTTCACCGTTAAAGTTCGTGGTGATTGATTATACACATATAACTCCGAAAAGTCAGATGTGTACCCTGGGATTTGAACCCGCGACCACCGCGAACATCTTGGCAGCCGCGCCTGGTCCGTTTAACTTCCAACAGGCCACCACACCCTTATGCCATATCTAATACCACATACTAAACATTAAGTTGTAAATAATTCGTACTTTATTTATGACTAGCTGTGCCCGCGACTTCGTCCGCGTGGAATTTATCAAAAGTATTTTTCTAAAATAAAATAACTTTTCTAAAATAAATGTAGCCTAAGTTACTCCTTGTTATATCAGCTACCTGACAAAAAAAGTCCCGTCAAAATCGGTCCAGCCATTTCAGAGATTAGCCGGAACAAACAGACAGACAGACAGACAGACAAAAAAAAATTAAATATTATTTTCGGCACAGGTATCGTGTATATAACGATATGTAGTAGGACATTTTTTTTTATTTTCATTCTTAAAAAAGACACTTCAATTTTATTTATATGTATAGATGGTTAAACAAGGAAATATTTTCTTACTCTTAGATTATATACTCGTCTAGATGACACATCACACCTCACCGCACGGCTCAAAAAAAGTCTACCAAATTTGGTAGACTCGCTTCTCACGTACGTCAGTGTCATTTGAACTACATATGGATAACGTGCTCCCGAAAAATAATTAATTATGCCGGTTTGTGCTGTCGAATTATATCGCAATGGTGTGGGAAAACTGTATAATAATACCAATATCACTTTCTATCGGTAACATTATTGTTAAACCACTATTATTTGAAAAAAACATGAACTTTTAATTCATTATTTTGAAGACGAGTTTCATTGGCCAGTGTTGTCAATTTATTACTAGGAAGATTTGTTGAAACTATGGGAGAAACTATAAAACACAAATATTATTACATAATATTTCGATCAGAATAACAACAAAAAGAATGGCATTATTTATTTAATGAGTAAATAATACTTACCTACACGATATTAATGAAACCCACGACGACATGCACTTCATAGTAATTTTATTAATTCTTTGCCTTGCATGTGTATTACCATTCAAAATTTCACAACCGAGGTACTGCTATTGTCATCTTTGAAGAAACAGCGAAAACTTATTCAAGGTCCTAATAATATTTTTAGACTTCCTACGGATTCCGTACTAGCAAATTGCTGGAGAGACATTACAGAGCGGAAACGAAAAGAAGACCATTCGTAGCCTCACATGACTTCAGTTGTGTGTTCCGAACATTTTACTTATGATGATTTATATTTTACATAAATACAGAAATCAGATAACAGCCCAGGCAATAAATCCAAAGAGTTAATTATATTCGGAAACAAACACTAGGAGATGGATTTAGATCTTTATTGTTTTTACTAAAATGCGTTATAAATATAATTAATAGTATGATTACTTTAAATAAAGAAAAAATATTTTATTTAACCTATTTTGTATATCAAATAATGGGGAAAAGTTAAGTTAATAATCTGGAGTAGGCATCCCTAAACACACACACCTTGACAGATGGATTACAATAATTACACGACCGGTACTCACACATATCAACGAAAGTGAGGACACTTTTAGCGCATCGTTAGTATTTATGTTTGATAAACCACAAATATAAGTTGTACTGTAAAAAAGAATATATAAATGATAACAAAAAATACTAGAACCTAAGAAACTAAATAAGCAACACTTATCAAATGTTTCCTTATATTTTTCCTTAGATTGTGACTGGTTAGGCCATAATATCCAAAACATAACCTTGTATAAGTGTTATTGAACACTGGTACCCAAAGGAAGATTGTATTTTAGGGGTACCAGAATCGAAGCTATTGAGAAATATAGGAAAACAATAAAAAGTTGGGAAGACATTATTACCTACGTATACCGGGTATCTCAAGACTGCTACCGAAAATGAAGCCGGGTGGTAGTTTTAGTGGCTACAAACACAATGCAATTAAAAATTTCGCATAGAAACGCGACAATTATTTTTTATGATTTTTTAAATACCGTCATTTTTGGGTGGTAAATCCATAGTTTTTGCTAAAATAATAATTTAAACTCTTTTACACCTTAGAGTATTTATAAATAAAAGGGTATACACTATTATTTTAGGAAAAAATGTATTTACCACCCAAATATGGCCATAGGAAAAAAATAACAAAAAAAAAATTTTCGCTTTTTTTTGCAACTTTTTCTGTTGCATTGTGTCTGAAGTCGCTTAGACTACCACCCGGCTTCGTTTTCGGTAGCAGTCTTGATATACCCTGTATACAGGTTATATCATGATTGCTACCGAAAACGAAGCTGGGTGTTAGTTTTAGTGACTTCTGACACAATGCAACTAAATTTTGTGATTCGACGATTTTTTTGTTTTTTTTTTCTATCGTCGTATTAGGGTGGTAAATACATAGTTTTTTCTTAAATAATAGTGTACACCCTTTTATTTCTAAACACGCTATAGTACGCAGGGCTTTTAATTATTATTTTAGCAAAAACTATGGATTTACCAACCAAAGTCGACAATAATTAAAAAAAAATAAAAAAAATGTCGCGTTTCTTGGCGAAATTTTTAGTTACATTGTGTTTGTAGTCACTAAAACTACCACCCGGCTTCGTTTTCGGTAGCAGTCTTGATATACCCGGTATATACGTAGGTAATAATGTCCTCCCAACTTTTTATTTTTAGATATACGATATCCGTGTTAATAAGTCAGTATTTTAGGACCGGACAAATTATCTTTTCGTCGAAATATTTGCTATTTGTACAATGACGCTACGGTGCGATAATATTTAACCCACCTTTATTGACTCACCAAAATGACTAAATGGCACCTGATAGTAAAGGCCACCCCTTGTCCATTGTTGACGATGACTAGATTAGAAAGAAAAATAAAAAAAAGATTGTTTGGACATAAACAGGTTAACCCGAAATGTGACTCAATTAAGATCACAATGTCGGATTCTTACGCCTACCTCGTACGTACCTACCTCATACATAGTATGTATTAAATTAAATTCAATAATTGGTTATTTAGGCAATTAAATACAACTTGGCAAAAAAGAGTGCCATTTTAATGAGGGCGCTAATATCAAATTTAATATAAATCTGGCAATCCGATATACTACAACGGGAATTCTTGTTATTTTTATTTATTTCTGTTAATAGTCTCTTTGTTTTTTGCCAAGATATAGCTCTTATGAGTGGATATCCACTTGTAAAAAATATATTCTAAGACAGTTAAATTTCAAATAAAAACTAGAAACTACTCTTAATCTATCCTCTATTGTCCGTGGTGGACAAGAAAATCCAATAGAGAATAAGATAAAAGACTGCGGGATCAATTATTGCACCGAAAGACGAGTGTTTCTGTTATCCACAATTTACTGTTTCAGTGTGGGTGTTTGTGAGGGCTAAAAGTCTCTCGCAGTTTCTATTACCCACGACACAAGACTCGATCTTAGTGTGGAGTCTGGAATATGTATGTGACTGTTATTTATTTGTCCTTAACTCTGAGAAATTATTCTGAGCTAATTGACGTGGACCGTGCATCTTTTATGTCATTGTTTCGACGCAGTCATGAGACTCCATGCGTCGTGATCAGAAATTTCATGGTAAATGAAAATGTTCACGCAATTTCGCGGTTTTTATTAAACAGAGGAATTCCTTCCTTTAACTGGATATGAAGTTGCACTTTCCTTCTTAATAAGACCATCTTTTGTTGTTGCGTAGGGCAGGTAAACAATTCAACTCATTTCTCTGGTCGTGAATATCTGCTCCATTGGGTTGTTAATTCATCCCCGTTTTTTTTTTCATATTGAAGCATAATTTACCTTAAACTGGTGGTAGGTCTCTCATATATGAGAGGCCGTCTGGGTGGGAACCACCGCAATGTCTATTTCTCCCGCCAAACAGCAGTTTAAATTCACTGTTGTATTTCGGATTAAAGGACATTGTAGCCAGAGTGTACTGGACATATTGAGCCTTTACATCTTATGTCTCAGGATAACGAGCGCAATTTTGTTTGGTTTTGCTACTAATTCAATCGCCTACGTGACACTTCTTTCAGGATTTGACCTTTTTATTCAACACTGGACAAGTATGTATTGGCAAAATTCACATAGCATACAAACCTTGTCAATTCTTACTCATTAGAGGAAATTGACACATCGATTAATACAACGATGCGGGTAGCCCGGTAACAGCGGTTTTCCTAATAAATTATAATGCAATTAATTTAATAGCCAATTGATATATACAGTAACTAGCGGCCCGGCCCAGCTTCGCCCGGGTACTAATAGATTTTTGTACAATAATAATATGTACGTATTATATACATAAAAACATTCCTATATAGGCACGCTGCCGCCGCGCCGTCCCGGCCGGCCGGTACCGCCGCAAGCGCTACGTCCCGCAATTTTAAATCTGTAATATCTTCATAAATATTCATTTAAATCTTGTGCTGTAAAGGACCACATAAATCTATATTAAATCAAGAATGTATTTAAGCTATTTAATTGGATAAGGATTAATGCTGTATTGGTTAAAATCGCTTCAAAAATTAGCCATGATTTGTCGTAAAAAGTAAATGACAAAAAAATGTTATTGTAGGGTATATCCATAAGAAATGAAATGAAAATAATTTATAGAATCCATTAAAATGTTCAACATCATTTAGATTCAGTCATTTTTTTTATCTACCACCCGGTTCGGAAAGCGGTTTTCACTAGAGAAGAACGGGCAAGGAACTCTAGTGTTGCTCTTTTCAAAACCAGTTTACAATTTAGTGATTATTACATAATTTACAAGTTGGTTTAAATCAGAGCAGTTTATTAAAAATATTTTTAAACGTAGGTAATATTATTATATTATAATTGCTATGGCTGAGTGAAGCGAAGTCGCCCAGAACGAAGAATCAGTACACTCTTTTTCGCCAAAACAGTGAATAATTGCGAAAGCCTTATGTAATCCATCAATGAATCGCGTTACAATGTAAGCAAATCGGATAGACCAGTCTACGCAAGCAGCACCCGTTCACGAGTATGACGCATGTGCCAGCCATCGGCCTCCTCAACCATGTTGCAGGGAAGTGACCGACCTGGCACACGACGCCACCGCAAGCACAGACTTTTTAGCGAGCATGACATGCCCAATCACATACACAGAAAAACAATGGCAAATTTGACATGTTACTTAATTTAAATGATATTATACCGAGCACACTAAGACTTCCGCTCCGAGATACTACGCATTTATTTTATTTAATTCTATTCCCAAGCCTTGCTATCATCTAGATATTCTGAAATTTTATAATATGCTTTATTGCATAATTTTTGCTTGATAGTTGCTTTGAATTTTGTCATAGATAAGGCTTTAATGTGACTGGGAACTTTGTTATAAAAGTGTATACAGTAACCCTTAAAAGATTTGCTGATCTTGTGGAGTCTGGTCTTATGCGTTGCTAGATTATTCTTATTCCTAGTATTTTTGTTATGAATATCGCTAATCTTATGAAAACTTTCTTTATTTTTATGGAGATAGACATATACCATCGCGGAGTTTTCTGTAGACCTTTTCAATGTGTACAAATAATTACTACATTATTTTGATAAATCTCGTAGGGTTCAGCCTGCGTTTGCAATGTAAGCGGAAAAATATTGATAATTAACGACATCACATTAGAAACCTCAAAAATAACAATATTTCTCCACTATTTAATGGATGTTATTATACATGTAAATCTTTCTATTGAATCACTCTATCTATTAAAAAAACCGCATCAAAATCCGTTGCGTAGTTTTAAAGATTTAAGCAAACAAGGGGAAATAGGGACAGAAAAAGCAACTTTGTTTTATACTATGTAGTGATTAGATACCTATACGATTTGTTAATTATTGTATCTTTGATCATTTTAAGTTCAATTGGTAATGTAAAATGTTGGATTAAAGTCAAAGTTAATTTACTTTTTTTATTGAAATATACCTTAGTAGAAATATACATTCGTTTCTTCAAAAAAGTAGATATTTTCTTATTCGTAATGTTGGTAGCGCTCCGATAATAGAGTACATTGAACTAATTAACAACAAATTGCTACGAATTTCTTTGATAACCTAAAATATACGTAGCTATTATCTTATTAAAACGAGTTTCATTGCAATTAAATTACCGTAAACTATTTGTTTATCGTTATTTTTATTTATTTCTGTTAATAGTCTCTTTGTTTTTTTTGCCAAGATACAGCTCTTATGAGTGGATATCCACTTGTAAAAAATATATTCTATGTCAGTCAAATTTCAAATAAAAACTAGAAACTACTCTTAATCTATCCTCTTTTGTCCGTGGTGGATTAGAAAATCCAATAGAGAATAAGATAAAAGACTGCGGGATCTATTATTGCACTGAAAGACGAGTGTTTCTGTTATCCTCAATTTACTGCTTCAGTGTGGGTGTTTGTGAGGGCTAAAAGTCTCTCGCAGTTTCTGTTACCCACGACACAAGACTCGATCTTAGTGTGGGGTCTGGAATATGTATGTGACTGTTATTTATTTGTCCTTAACTCTGAGAAATTATTCTGAGCTAATTGACGTGGACCGTGCATCTTTTATGTCATTGTTTCGACGCAGTCATGAGACTCCATGCGTCGTGATCAGAAATTTCATGGTAAATGAAAATGTTCACGCAATTTCGCGGTTTTTATTAAACAGAGGAATTCCTTCCTTTTACTGGATATGAGGTTGCACTTTCCTTCTTAGTAAGATCATCTTTTGTTGTTGCGTAGGGCAGGTAAATAATTAAACTCATTTCTATGTGTGATGTTTGGTCGTAAATATCTGCCCCATTGGGTTGTTAATTCATTCCCGGTCTTTTAATCTATACTAATATCATAAAGGTGGACGGACGATCCGGCTAAGGTTGCAGGAAGTCGCTGGATGCAGGCCGCTTCCAACAGGTCATTGTGGAGATCCTTGGGGGAGGCCTATGTTCAGCAGTGGACTTCCTGTGGCTGATATGATGATGATGATGAATATCATAAAAAGCTGAAGAGATTTTTGTTTCTTTGTGTCTTTCTTATTGAGGAGTATTTTTTATTGAGGAATGCTATAGGCTATAGAACATCACGGTATGACCAATGGTAGTGGAGCAGTAGTGAACATTATTTCAAGAACGGGGATATTTTATTCGTTTGAGAGGTTTCGTTGGATGTTTTGTGTAAACGATTAAAGTATAACTCCAATGATGTATGTATTACGGAATTGTTCCTCTTAAAAAGGTCTAACAGGACAGCACGGGATGTAACGGCACGGGATGGGAATTTTGGGACTATACGATCATAGTCACATTGAGTTTCAATATAAAACAGTACGTGATATGATGTTTTGATATTGACTGGTATCAAAAATGATCTGCACCCGGACGGAACAGGGCGCAATTGAAAAATTTTCCAGCATATAACCGAGAGGGTCGGCACAAGCTAATGTATTTTTAAATGCTGATTGATTTGGAATAACTATTAAGACATTACAACCATGGAAGTGTCCGAGTGTTTGTGGATATTACGGCTGGACTGGGCGGCGCCGTAATAAATAAAAAAATATTTATGTTTATTATTTACAACTTAATTACACAGATGACTTACAATATCACGTAATATGTAATTAGTCAGGTGTGGCCATTGAGATATTTGTGGCATTCACTGTTGAATCACTTTTCGATGACGATGTGCTTGGAAACAAGTTTATGACGTAACAGTGGAACCAGTGCGTCTTCACATTATTCGCATGCCGACACGCTCACACGACCTTTATTGCAATGTCTCGAATTAATTGGAATAAATTTGAACACTTTAGTGCGCTCATGTTTTGGAAATAGCGCATATTTTAGGTTTTCTTTTGTATTTGTCAGAATGAAAATTTAATGTATTTTATGATTTATGGCGTGTTTTTGGTTTCTATATAAATAAATATACTGGACATACATATCATCTTCTTATTAGTCTGTGCACACTAGTCCTGACCTCACGCTAAGAAAGGAGTCTTGTGTCGTAGGTATCAATAATTACGTGAGACTTTTCGGTCTGACAAACAACCAGACGCAAATAATTACTTGTGGAACACACGAACATTTGGCTCGGTTCGATGATCTAACCTGCAGACCTTTGTAACCCGTATAACCAACTGCACTAAGGCTCTCAAACATATTTTGTCGCATGTCGAATCCATGTGTTTTTTTTTTTCATATTGCAGAATAATTTACTTTAAACTGGTGGTAGGTCTCTCATATGTGAGAGGCCGTCTGGGTGGGTACCACCGCAATGTCTATTTTCTCCCGCCAAACAGCAGTTTAAATTCACTGTTGTATTTCGGATTAATTATAAGTGCGTGGTGGCCTGTTGGTAAACGGCCTAGACGCGGCTGCCAACATGTACATGGTGGTCGCGGGTTCGAATCCCAGGGTACACCTCTGACTTTTCGGAGTCATGTGTGTATTGATTGTCAATCACCATGCACTAAAACGGTGAAGGAAAACATCGTGAGGAAACCTGCATACCATAGCGATTTATAAGAATCTCTATGGTATGTAAGTCCGCCAACCCGCACTAGGCCAGCGTGGTGGACTATATGGCCTAACCACTCTCAATCGTATTCTCGATTGTAGAGGAGGCCCGTGCCCTGCAGTGGCTCGTATATGGGCTGATACAGATTTCGGATTGAAGGACATTGTAGCCAGAGTAGCTGCTGGATATATTGAGCCTTTACATCTTATGTCTCAGGATAACGAGCGCAATGGAATGCCGAGCATTATTTTGTAATTCAAGGTATTGTTTGGTTTTGCTACTAATTCAATCGCCTACGTGACACTTCTTTCAGGATTTAACCTTTTTATTTAACACTGGACAAGTGCGTATTGGCAAAATTCACATAGCAAACAAACCTTGTCAGTTCAGTTCAGTTCTTATTTTTGGCTTTTGCGTTATTACCACCCCGCAATAACAATTCTTACTCATTCGAGGAAATTGTCACATCGATTAATACAACGATGCGGGTAGCCCGGTAACAGCGGTTATCCTAATAAATTATAATGCAATTAATTTAATAGCCAATTGATATATATAGTAATTAGATACCTATACGATTTATTAATTATTGTATGTTTGATCATTTTAAGTTCAATTGGTAATGTTGGATTAAAGTCAAAGTTAATTTACTTTTTTTTATTGAAATATACCTTAGTATATTAATTACAATATAGAGGGAGCGCTGTCGTACATTCGTTTCTTCAAAAAAGTAGATATTTTCTTATTCGTAATGTTGGTAGCGCTCCGATAATAGAGTACATTGAACTAATTAACAACAAATTGCTACGAATTTCTTTGATAACCTAAAATATACGGTGCTATTATCTTATTAAAACGAGTTTCATTGCAATTAAATTACCGTAAACTATTTATTTTTCGTTTTCAAGTAATTCGTGCATGTTAGACAACCTGTCAATTATCAGGCAATAAGAGGGCAGAAAAATACCAATACTCTAATTAGTATACTATAAATATTGCACATTTTCATCCTGTGTACCTGCCAGCTGTAGCGATAAGACCGTACTGTGCATTTAGGATAAGTGTTGCTTGTATTTTTTATGTAGATACAAAAATTGAAAAATAAAATGATATCAACTCATATAGGCACATCCAACTCTTCAATCGAAAATAATATTGAGAGTAGTTAGACCATATAGTCCACCAGGCTGACCTAGTACGGATTTGCGGACTTTATATACCATAGAAATTCCTACAAATCGTCATAGTAGGCATATATCTTCTTGATGTTTTCCTTAACCTGTGAGTGCCTAGATGATCAATACACACACATAACCTGGAAATGTTATGCCTTGGAATAGCTTGCTTTTAAATGCCTTGATAGCCACCACGCATAGCATGACCTATCACCTAATCCTCATGATTTTGACGACTACACCGACTACATAAAGAAAAAGTATTTCCTAGCACATAATTTGCGTATAACATCATTCAACCAACCAAAATAAAACAATCGATTGTGACTCACGTCGCCCGGAACAGATTTATTTCCGTAAAGAATTTTATCTCCGCTCGGGCCGATGACATTGGCAGCTGTCAATGCCAAAAGGTCAACTTCATGGTATGTATATCTCGTCCCTTACGTAAGTGCAACACGACATTGACATCTGCAAATTGATAAATTGGAAGAGGTAGGATTAATTTAAAAAAGGAATTGACGTATGTTCTACGTATTCCTATTAAATTATTTACCTATGTTTAGTTTTCTTTTAATGGCAAAGGAACCAATCTTGTAGACCTTCGTTGTAGACTTCTACTGGTGGTAGGTCTCTCATATGTGAGAGGCTGCCTGGGTCGGTACCACCGCAATGTCTATTTCTCCCGTCAAACAGCAGTTTAAATGCACTGTTGTGTTTCGGATTGAAGGACATTGTAGCCAGAGTAACTACTGGACATATTGAGACTAAACATCTTATGTCTCAGGATGGCGAGCGCAGTGGAATGCATTGCTTTGTAATTCAAGGTGTTGTTTGGTTTTGCTACTGTTCATGAGCGGTCGCATCGCTTACCATCAGGCGAACGGCATGCTCGTCTCGTCATAAAAAAAAAACTTACGGTAAGATATTAATATTCAAAAGAGAATCGTGGATGATTTTCCTAATTTAAAATAACTTCCTTACGCAGAACCTAAGCCCTAAGTGAAATGAAATGAAATGAAATGAAATGTATTTGAAATGAAATGTATTTATTGGTCACGTAGGCAATTTAAGAGCTCTTATGACAAGTCAATACGCGTAGAACTTAATCTCTATATACAATATATTGTCTATACTTAGTATTACTTATTTTAATTTATTGCTTTAATTTATTTATTAATTTTATTTAATTATTTTAAAATTATTTTTATTTATTATTAGTTTTATTTATTTATTTAGTTTTTATTCAAATGTTATTTAAAGTATTAGTTATTACTTTATCGTAATTTATTAAGTGGAGATTTAGACCGCTTTGGTATTCTATATGGTAGGAAATAAAACCAAATTATGCAGAAATGGCAGTTGCTCATCACAACGCTTCATATTCTCACTAACTTCAGATAGTATGATAATTGATAATTTGATATGCTACTAAGAATTATCTCATACACAAGAGGAAATGTACCACCACTTTTAGAATTTCGGCCGCCACGCAGCACGAAAAATAAATAAATAGGACCAACAGTCACTTATGGACATAGTTCTCACCCCACACTAAGATCGAATCTTTCGTATCAGAAAATCTTCTTGGGTATCAGAAACTACGAGATGCTTGTTGGTCTCACATACACTCATGCCTGAAACAGATACTTATGAATCACATAAACATTTGCCTCAGTGTGGGGATCGAACCTGCGGCCATTCGTTTGAAAGCTGGCGTTTAACTAACTGCGCCACGGAGGCGGTGTAACACATAACATTAAGCACTATTGAGGCCCGGTTTGAAGGACGTCCAATTGATTACTCAGCATTAGTCAAAAACTATCAGCCTAAAATATTTAGTAGACGAGCGCAGCGTAATATCATGCAGTGCTTATAAATGTTGTCTGGTGCTATTGCTTTTTGTGACCAGGCTTGCGCTTATCATCCAATGAACCAACCTTAATAGCCGATGTAGTTGGTTAGGCAAAGGCGATGAAGCAAGAGCCATTGGTTTGATCCCCGATAGATGTTTCTGAGACCGAAGAATCTCTCGTAGTTCCTAATACCTTCGACACAAGATTCGATCTTAGCGTGGGTTCAGGACTATGTATATTTTAGGCGCACTTATTTATAACTTTACTTCTTGTACTTACTAGACCCACAACTAGTAACACTCTTGATCTAGGTTGAAACCAAGTTTACTAAGTTATCTTTTAGTCTTGGTCTATCCTTCCCTCCCTATCACCTTGCGACATTTCACCAATGCTCGAAGAATCAAAGCATTTTTGATACATATACAGGGATATAAAGAAAATGTTGCAAAAAAGCGTTTTTTTTTTTTTAATTTTTTTCATATGGTCGTATTTGGGTGGTAAATACATTTTTTCCCTAAAATAACTGTATACTTTTTTATTAATACAGACACTAAGTTATAAAAGAGTCTAAATTATTTAGCAAAAAATATGGATTTACCTCCCAAAATTGATGAAATTTAAAAAATTAAAAAAAAAATCTTTCGCGATTCTTTGCAAATTGTTTAGTTGCATTGTGTTTGTAGTCAGTAAAACTACCACTTCGTTTTCGGTAGCAGTGTTGATATACCCAGTATGTGACGGGTGCTTATTAAACATCTCAACTAAATCAAAGACGAAAACCATAGACAAATCACAAAGAGCAATTATCGTAACATTGCGTTGTGAGCACAATAGGAGGGCGACTGAAATAGCCACCGCGATGCATTATCGCCGTATAATTATCATTTGAATTACACATGTAGTCGCGTGACTATATTATTGTCTCATACCAAGGCTTCTTAAACCATGGACTATGGATTTAGTCCAAGGGATTTAAGAAATCAAATGGGAGGTTGCTCATATGTGAGAGGCCGCCTGGGTAGGGACCACTGTAATGTTTATTTCTTCATACAGCAGTGCTTATGCACTATTGTGATCTCATATATTCATTGCAATAAAAAAACAAAAATTGGTAATTTTTTTGCCAACATGTTGTCGCGGGCTTAAATTCATAGGCACACGTCTGACTCTTCGGAGTCATATGTGAATTGATAGTCAATCACCACTCATTATAACAGTGAAGTGTGCAGTGAAGGAAAACATCGTGAGGAAACCTGCATACCGCGAACATAGCGATTCGGGAGTATTATTTTACTATGGTACGTAAACCCGCACTGGGCCAGCGTGGTGGACTACATGGCCTAACCACTCTCTAACGTACTCTCAATTACAGGGGAGGAATGTGCCCTGCAGTGGAAGTCTGGTGGATGTCGGTAAGATATTGCCTAGGGCGATAAGACCGCCATCGGTACTCTTTATTTTACTTGTAAAATATTGTACGCTTTTTGTTCTTTTTGTGTGCAGTAAATAAAAATGAAATAAAAATAGGTGCTGATACAAAAAAATACAGAGGTAAGTATTTAAATAAACAGCGTCCTAAATACACGAAAAACAAGATATTACCAAACAGCAATATAAAGTAGCATACAAGTCAATGAAATCAAGCGATTGCAAAGTTGATTTATGTCCTATGCAGAAAGGAAACATAAAAACTAGACGCGTCGCGGTTTAAATGAGGCATAAACGCATTTAAACAATAGTGCGTGAAACCAATCACATAGAACATACAATGAGCGTTTTTAATCATCTATTTTAATGTTCAATAAAACAAGTAAGTAACACGCACTTTACATGACAGACATATCTCGGATTTGGCCTTCTCTTCTCTGGATGGCTAGGAAGAAATTTCAAATATTTATTCATTGATTACAAATATAAGGATACTGACCTTCAGTACATTTGGATAAACATACATATCAATAAGATGGTGATAAGAATTAGCATCTTTTTTAACGTAACTTTCTACAGTAATAGCAAGCATGAAAATCGTTGTGAGCGACGACCGACGACTAATTTCAGTAACTCTCCACTAGAGATGTACTGGGGCGCGCGCACAACTTACGGTAGAACACTACGAATTCTTCGCCATGTCCATATATTTATGTCAATTTAAGATGTATTTATTTAACCAAATTAAATTAATGAATATTCATAGTAGTTTTTAAGAGTATGTACGTAGTTGTGTCTTATGAGTCGGCAATAATAAAGATTATTATTATTATTATTCTCTTTATTTTATTTAACATATTTTTTCTATTTTTACATACCGGGTATCTCAAGACTGCTACCGAAAACGAAGCCGGGTGGTAGTTAAAGCGACTTCAGACACAATGCAACAGAAAAAGTTGCAAAAAAAAGCGACCATTTTTTTTTGTTATTTTTTTCCTATGACCATATTTGGGTGGTAAATACATTTTTTCCTAAAATAACAGTGTATATCCTTTTATTTATAAATAATCTAAGATATAAAAGTGTTTAAATTATTATTTTAGCAAAAACTATGGATTTACCACCCAAAAATGACGATATTTAAAAAATCATAAAAAATCATTGTCGCGTTTCTTTGCGAAATTTTAGTTGCATTGTGTTTGTAGTCACTAAAACTACCACCCGGCTTCGTTTTCGGTAGCAGTCTTGAGATACCCGGTATATAAATTATAAAAAATATACATATAAAAATATAACAAATAATTTATTTACCCTCCGGTGGTGAGGCTCAAGACCCAAGCCACCGGCGGTTAGGGAGACAAAGTGAGGAACCGCCTCACAATGCGTGCCGTGTCCAATAATACTGCCTTCTGTATTTGACTTTTGACCCAACAGCCAATTGAGAGCCTCTGTAGGTGTTGGTCGAGGCTCTTTGGTATCAACCCATGAGCAGAAACGACAATCGGGACAATAATTGTTGAATCGACATCCCACATGTCGGCAACCTCGTGAGCTAAATCTAAATATTTAGACATTTTATCTTTTTCAGCTTTGACGAGGTTATCGTCATGCGGAATGGCAACGTCAACAAGTATAGCCCGGCGCGCCAATCGATCTATTATCACAATATCAGGCTTATTGGGGACAATAGTCCTGTCTGTGATAACAGATCGATCCCAATACAACGTTGCATGACCATTTTCAAGAACTGGTTGAGGAACATACTGGTAATATGGCACTTCAGAAGTCACCAGTCCATACCGCAGAGCAATTTGCTGATGTATGATCTTGGCTACTAGGTTGTGTCTATGCAAATACTCGCCGTTAGCAAGATACGAACAACCGGAGATAACATGCCTGATGGACTCGCCAGGACGGTGGCATGCCCGACAGATGTCGACCGTACCGTCCTTCAGGATGTATTTCCTATAGTTGTTCGTCTTAATAACTTCGTCCATAATTGCAAAGACAAAACCCTCGGTTTCCCCAAAGAGGTTACCGAAGCGCAGCCAAGACACAGACGCTAGTTGGTCCACATCAGGCCCATGAAGGGCTCGATAGAACCGACCGTGCAGCTCCTTGCTCTTCCATATGTCCTCGCGATCCCTAATGCCTACCACCAGAGGTTTCCGCCAGTTCTCAATCGCCAAAGACAGCGGGGTAAATCCTTTATCTACCATAACTACAACCACAGGGTTGTATGTTGTGGTAGATGTTGTTGTTTGTATGTTGTATGCACAGGCATATCCACGTCACTGTGAAGGAAATAATCCCTGAGATTGCACACCTCGCGATTATGTAGGTCCTTAGCATTAAGAATGCCTCGGCCCCCACATCTACGCGGGATGTACAATCTCATCACTGACGAACGTGGATGATGCATACGATGTGCAATTAGGAGAGTTCGGACTTTACGATCCAGGGCGTCCAATTCGGTCTGAGTCCATTTGAGTATGCCGAAAGAGTACATGAGTACAGGCATAACTCAACCGTTGAAAGCGCGAATCTTGTTTCCACCTGACAAAAAACTGTTAAGTACTTTTGTCAGGCGGCTAAAGAAACGCTCCTTCATCGATCGTTTTACATCTGCACCCATGATACCAAGAGCCTCTGGCATACCCAAATATTTGTAGGTTTCCGTCACAGAGAGGGACCTGAGACTTACAGTCTCTGAGACTTGTATGTCATCAGAGACCGCTACCTCCCCTCGCTTCACATGAATAACCGCACATTTATCGACACCAAACTCCATATTGATTGAGTTGCTAAATGTTTCAGTTATTTTTAACAACTCAATCAATTCGGATTGTTTTGATGCAAATAATTTGAGTTCATCCATGTAGAGCAAGTGAGAAATAGGTAAATAAATAGGTAAATATAAAATAAAAATTATTATTATTATTATTGCCGACTCATAAGACACAACTACGTACATACTCTTAAAAACTACTATGAATATTCATTAATACAGGAAATATAATATAGGTATTTACGTATTACGTGGTAATACAATTATTTAATGATAAGTTATACCTATGTATGTACATAAAATTACATAAGTACATAAAACTGTAATTAAAATACGTACAATTCAAAATATGTGTAACTCATAAACATCAGCTATTATGTAAAGAACGTGACATAATTTTCTACGCTTTGAATATACTAATTTTTAATTAATAATTATTTATTTGTCTATAACAGAGACTGCAGTATTTAGTAGACCTATTGGCTATGGATAAGATTTCTGCGGCGAGGCCCCTCCTTACACAAAATAAAACAGACCACAAAGCTTACTTTTGAGTGGTTTATTTCAAAATATGGCTGCAGTGTGTAAATATAGCCACTCTTTCTCCAGTTAATTAAAAGAAAATATTTTTTGTTCAATTAAAGTGTCTAAAGAATTACGTAAGGTCTTTTATTGCAATGAATGGCGAGACGAGCATGCCGTTCGCCTGATGGTAAGCGATACGACCGCTCATGAACAGTAGCAAAACGAAACAGCACTTTGAATTACAAAGCAAAGCTTGGCAGGAATATCCACTGCGCAATTTCCACTGCGCTCGACATCCTGAGACATAAGATGTAAAGTCTCAATATGTCCGGTATTTACTCTGGCTACAATGTCCTTCAAGCCGAACTTTAACAGTGCATTTGCAGTGCTGTTTGGAAGGAGAACTAGACATTGCGGTGGTTTCTACCCAGGCAGATTCACACATAAGTGATCTAAGTATCTCCAGTGGTAGTAGTACGGTTTTTATTTATTAAAATTAAGGGGATCAAAAAAAAACAAATTTTATTAAAAAAATTGTTACACTAGTAAAACAAGTCACCTTGATTTATTTTATCGTTAATGTTCAAATATTTGCGTACCTAAATACTTGTTGCAAATCGATAAGGTTATCAGTACGGTTAAAATTCCAACATTATATTGTATTTGTAATCTGCTGTAAGTTCATTTAACTTTGTCCATAACTATGAAAAATACATACGTACATAAACTCACGCCTTTTTCCTAGAAGGCGTAGGCAGAAGTGTAACCAGGACATGCACGTTTCCCCTTATATTTTCTGTCCCACGATGTGATAGGGGGCAAAACTATCGCCACATTGGGCAAAAAGACTGGGCTGATAATGAATAAAAAAAACCAAAACATTTTGCCGGGATTCGAACCCGAGTAGGACACTCTAGCTCTCTAAACTAGCACCTAGGTCTACCTCTTCTGGGAAAAGGCGTAATTCTAATGTATATATGCATGTTTGCGTGTATGTATATTAATAAAAATAAAAGGAGAAATAATGAGGAATGAACCCAATTGTTTTTTCGTAGGCACACATCGGCCGAAAGGTGACGCCATAACATTTATTTCGTGTGTCAAGAACCGAGTGTTGTGGGCTCTGCTAAATTATTTACCCGAATAGTAAGGTCACAATCGTTCGATAGAAGTCACGTACTTCGATAGAAACCCATACGTTTTCACAGGCAAAACAAATGTGTAAAAATGTAAGCAATAGGCTTAGTTACAGGGTCCAGAACAAAAACACACGCCAAAAGTGTTCGAGGTTGCTTATACTAATACTGATATACATTTGAATTTTGAACTATGAAATGTACCAAAAAGTCTTAAATTATAATCAACTTTAGGTAACAATAAACCTTATTCTTTTAAATTAAGAATAATTTTGTTTTTGGACCATACTAAATGGTCGACTGGGAGAAAATGGCACAGGCATCAAGTCCGCCTTGTATACATTAGTATATGAAGCTTCAAGCTTAATAAAATGATTAAAATAAAATCAAATAAGAACACGTGCTTATTTGTGCTCTTATTTCTCTTGCCGTTTTTTAGGCCGTTACTTATAATTAGTGTATATTTGACCGAAAGCAATAGGCATGTCTAACAGTATTCATCAATAGTATTTTACTGGTGGTAAGTCTCTCATGTGTGAGAGGCCGCCTGGGTAGGTTCCACCTCAATGTCTATTTCTCCCGCCAAACAGCACTTTAAATGCACTGTTGTGTTCGGTTTGAAGGACATTGTAGCCAGAGTGACTACTGGATATAATGAGACGTAACGTCTTATGTCTCAGGATGGCGAGCGCAATGTAATGCCAAGCATTGTTAATAATTCAAGGTTGGTTTGGTTTTGCTACTGTTCATGAGCGGTCGTATGCTTACCATCAGACGAAAGGCATTGTCTTATCGCCATTCATTGCAATAAAATAATTCTATAATTTTTGAATACAAAAACCTGAAGAGTTGGTTTATCTGTGCCCACTAATTTAGGGAACTACTTATTCGAATTGGATAATTAATATTTTGTTGGATAGGTAATTTATCGATAAATACTATATGCCATATAACATCCTCTCAAAAATAATACATTGGTTTAGCATTAACAATTTGTTATTAAATAGCCAAAAAACGAAATGTATAAGGTTTGTGACACCTAATGTCAAAAAAGTTAATGCTAACATTAATTTGAATGGGGATGAGTTGAGCGTTGTGGATACAACAAAGTTTTTAGGAATTACATTAGATCCCAAACTTCAATGGGGTTCTCACATAGTAGCTCTAGCTAAAAAGCTGAGCGCCGCAGTCTTTGCGGTGGGTAAGATTCGCCAATTGACTGATGTTGATACAGCTCGATTGGTATATTTTGCCTACTTTCATAGTCTGATGAGTTATGGAATTTTACTGTGGGGTGGTGCTGCTGACATTAATACCATCTTTGTTCTCCAAAAGCGAGCTATAAGGTCAATTTATTCGCTGGGGTCCAGATATTCACTTAGAGAAAAGTTTAAAGATATAAATATAATGACAGTAGCATCACAGTACATTATTGAAAATTTAATTTATGTCCATAGAAATAAAGAAAGTTTTCTTAAGATTAGCGATATTCACAACAAAAATACTAGGAATAAGAATAATCTAGCTACTCTTAAGACCAGACTCCACAAGATCAGCAAATCTTTTAAGGGTTACTGTATACACTTTTATAACAAAGTTCCCAGTCATATTAAAGCCTTATCTATTACAAAATTCAAAGCTACTATCAAGCAAAAATTATGCAATAAGGCATATTATAAAATTTCGGAATATTTCGACGATAACAAGGCTTGGGAATAGATGTAATAATATTCATATCAAAAATATTTATTGTAAATTTACAACATATTATTATTAAACTGCTCTGGTTTAAACCAACTTGTAAATTTTGTAATAATTCACTACATTGTAAACTGGTTTTGAAAAGAGCAACACTAGAGTTTCTTGCCCGTTCTTCTCTAGTGAAAACCGCTTTCCGAACCGGGTGGTAGATAAAAAAAAATTACTGAATCTAAATGATGTTGAACATTTTAATGGATTCAATAAATTATTTTCATTTCATTTTCATTTCATTTCATCACGCTATGACCAGTAGGAGTAGAGCAGTAGCGAAAAAGGTTAAAAAATGTGAAAATTTTATTCGTTCTGGGAGCTTCCGTTGCGTGTGCTGTTTGAACGGTTGTAGTATGCCTTTTCCTTTTCGAAAGTTAAAATCGGTTTGTTTGGTGGAATGAAAAATGTAGGTTTTTGATTTTAAGTTTATTAACCCTTAACTTTGTAGGTAAGGTACTATGTAGGTAAGGTAGTTACAATTAATTACGCAATAGTAGTATAGCTTTTTCTTCTTATTTTTATAAATCTTAAAAATAGTTATTCAAAATACAACCAAATGACACGGTGACTTCTTTAACAGCTACGCTATAAATTATACCTATTCAATGTCAGAGAAATAAAATCATACTGCAAACATTATCATAAATTGAAAATATAGGTATATTATAATGTTTACTTAAAATACCTAGAAGAAAAAGATGTGTGTAACCTGTTTTTATTATTTATTTATTTATTTATTTATTTATTTATTCTTAACTGCACATAAAGAGGACAACATTAACATATAATATAAAATAAAAAGTACAGAAGGCGGTCTTATCGCTCTAGGCGATTTCTTACAGACAACCTTTGGATGGATACGAGAAAAGGAGAAGAAGAGAGGGGCAGTCTAGGAAATAAAGGAAACAAGCTCCAGTAAAATAAGAATTATAGACGAATTATTTATAATGAATATTATATATAATATATATTCATATATATATACACACATATACACATACATACATACATACATACATACACACATACATACACATATACAACTATGATTATGCATAAACACTTATAAATACTATAAATTGCCTGTAGGCTTATTTTCTATATGTAGAAACTATACTTCTCGGTCTGTAGATTTAGTGAGAGAGATAGTAGTCTTTCACCATTTTTTTAAACGATACCAGTGTTTGAGCCTGCCTTACTATAGTTGGTAACTCGTTCCACAGTCGTACAGCTTGGACTGCAAACGACTTATCTGTGAAAGTTGTAGTGTGCAACGGCATTCTCAGTTTCAGATTCTCCGATGACCTCAAGGACTTAGAATGAGATTTATGAAGAAATACAAAACGTTCTTTGAGATATGAAGGGGTGAGAGGATTAAATAAGATATTGTACAGAAGAGATAGAATATGAGCATTCCGACGAAGTCGTATGGGCAACCACTTGAGCTTAGCTCGAAACTCAGAAACGTGATCATATTTGCGTATACCAAATATAAATCTAATACAGAAATTTTGAATACGCTCAAGTTTATTAAGTTGGTCCTCGGTGAGATCGAGATAGCTGACATCGGCATAATCAAGGATGGGGAGTAGGAGAGTTTGTGCAAGGGAAATCTTCGTGGTAATGGGTAGAAAATTTTGTAACCTTCGCAAGGACCCAGCAGAGGCGAAAACCTTACGGCTTAGCTCCCGAATCTGCGGACCCCAGGTGAAAGACTTGTCTATGTATAGGCCAAGGTTTTTTACGGTATCGCTATATGGGACAGTAACACCGTCACAGTAAACGGATGGAAGTTGGGTCCAATCAAGTCTCGATATCATCCTGGGGCTACCGACAACAATCACTTGAGTTTTCGACGGATTCACCTTCAGTCCATAGGATTTACTCCAAGTACATATATGTTGGATATCATCGTTAATAGTTCGAATCGCATCGACCATCTTGTCCACCGGTGCCCGTGTATAAATTTGCAGATCGTCAGCGTAGAGGTGGTAGGAGGAGCGAAGATTATTAGTGATGGAATTAATAAAAACAGCGAAGAGTAATGGAGATAACACGCCGCCCTGAGGGACACCAGCAGTTACAGAGCACCAGGAAGAAAAGCATTCCTCAAAACAGATGCGTTGCTGGCGACCATACAGGTAACTACGAAACCAATCAATTGCCGTTGGAGATATGTTAAGAGAGCACATTGCAGCAAGTAATACATCAAAGTCGACAGTGTTGAAGGCATTACTGAAGTCCAGCAATGCTAGGACAGTCAGCTTGCCTTCCTCCATACCCGACCTGATGCCATCCGTAATATGAGTCAAAGTAGTAGTCGTGCTATGCCCAGGACGAAACCCCGATTGGAGAGGATTTAGGAGATTTTGCTTGGAGAGGAAAAAGTTTAACTGAGTATGGATGAGACGTTCAAGGACTTTGGAGAGGAAAGGAAGAATTGAGATAGGACGAAAGTCAGTAAAATTGGATGCATTGGATTTTTTAGGAGTAGGAATAACATGGGCTTGTTTCCAAGCAGCAGGAAAGGTGCTAGTGGAAATAGAATGGTTAAGGATATGGGAAATTATAGGAAGGATTTCGTCCAGGATAGGGAGAATCATATTACGGCTGACACAGTCACTTCCCGTCGCATTAGATGAGATGAGCATAATGGTCTTCCTAACATCACAAGCAGCAAATTGATTAATGACGAAAGCAGAGCAATCGGGAGTCTTGAGGGTCGAAAGGAACTTAATGGTGTCGTCTTTGATTGACTTGTCAAAGAAAGACGACGAGGAAAAATGACGGTTTAAGGAATTCAAATCGATGGATTTACAAAAGGACTCTCGTCGGGATTTACCCACTCCCAGTGTCTTAAGAAATTTCCAAACCTTGGTAGGGTCTCCGTTTTCGACTGAATTGTGAATGTATATAATATGTTATTATTGAATTGTATGTGATATCATTGATAACCTTTGCAAAAGTAATTTATAATATCTCCCCGAAATGACCAAACACTTTTGTTTTTCTAAAATATCAACGAATTATGTTAATTGTATGAACATATTTATTCTAATTTTTTTAAATTCTGTTATGACTGCAGATAACATGGTAACCCGCACTACGCCAGCTTGACTATGGCCCGACTTCTCAAAATCATATTCTAAATTGTGGAGGAGGCCCGTGCCTTGCAGTGGGACGTATAGCTTGGCAAAAAAGAGTACGTATTTAATGAGGGCGCTACGATCGAATTAACATTAAAATGGCATCCTGATATACTACGACGGAAAATATTTATATATTTGTAATTTTTATGGATGGTTGTTATAATGTCTTTCTTTATGTTAAATCTTAAAACAAACGAAGACCGTACGAAAATGTATCGAAATATCTACGTATAAAGTTATACGAACACAATGACATAATTATTTAACAGAGTTGCCATAATTGTTTTTCTTTAATGCCAGTTGTCTCTTTTTTGCTAAGTTATAAATGGGCGGATATAAACAGAAAAGAAATCATGATAAATACAACCTGTAGATGTTTGGAAAGTACAGCGTACAGTTTTCGAGTATTCGCGACTGCGATTTCTGTTGTATCCTTGCTAACGGTACATTCTTAGACTGAACGCTACACCATAACGTAATGATTTTAAGAGCGAATTTGCATTAATACAATAGCACTGAAGTACCGCGCTTTCACACGAGAAAAAACTCGGGTAAAACCGTGTAACTGTATGCAATGGGCAGTAGCGGCGCAAGGTAATTATCATGTGGCCAAATAATAATACAGGTCATAGTAACTTAAACTAACGCGAATGTAAAATAGAAATACAAAATCGGGTATTACAACTCATCTTAAACATTACACATCTCAACCGACAATAACCTACAATTGAAATGAATCTATTTGTTACGGATTTTAATCACGGATTTGGTTTTATTTTTATATATTTTCACTTAAGTTGCAGCTTTCGTGGTCATGGAGCGGACTGCTGTGTTAGTAAGCCGCTCAGTGAATGTTACAAAAACTACCTTCATTTAAAAATTAGGCCGTATGGCGTATACGTCCCACTGCCGGGCTCGGGTCTCCTCTACAATACAGAAGGGTTAGGTCGTAATTCGTATAGTCCGCTACGCTAGCCTAGTACAATTTGGCGGACTATTCCAAATCGCTATAGTATGCAGGTTTCCTCAAGATATTTTCCTTCAAAGGTATAGTGGGTGGTGATTGACTATTAAACTCGCATGACTGCGAAAAGTTTGAGTTGTGTCCTGGGATTTGAAACCGCGACCACCGTAAACATATAGGTAGCCCCGTGTTCCGTTACCAACAGGCCACCACGCACTACATCTGGTAATATTTAATGAATCGATAAAAAAAATCATAAAATTGTAAAATGTAGTCATGAATCGTAATCATTCGAGTTAAATATTTTGTCCAATTTGGTAAATGTTTCTTAAGCAAAGCTTGTTGTTGTTGTATTTCTTAACCGAAGGAGCCCCACCTTCGGTTCATAAAGCCGTGGGCGATGGCTCCCACTACAAAGACCTAGCGCCGTATCTGCCAACAGTACTAAGAATAACATCATTGTAACATCTTTATAACATGTGGTGTGCAATAAAGATATCTGGAGGCACGGCAGTGCCCCCTCCAAGTCGAGCTAAAAAGCGGCACAGTCGTACCATCCTTTTCTCGAAGCAATTCAGACCATTTTCAACCCCCCATAACTTCGTTGTGGTTAAAGCAAGAAGCCTGAATTTTCAGTTACTAAGCAGGCATTGTGTAAACACGGTATATTTAAAATTTCATTCAATTTGAACCAGTAGTTTAAGAATTGTAACTTGTCAAACTTTCGTAATTTTGTCACTCACTGACTGACTGACCAATCATCAAAAGTCTAAGGCACTTCTAGCAGACATAGAACCGTCAAATTTAGAATATAATTAGTATTTAGTGTCTAAATTAAGGGAAAATTTAAACATTTCATAATTTCTGTCTAGTTTTCTAGATACACAAAATGCGTGAATAACTTTGTAATCCCATATAAATGTATAGGATAACAAAGTTACATTTGCAGTTCATGATTCGTAGTACCCGTATATAATGGAATAATAGTTGTAAATAGGTATCTTATATATATGAGGCATAACAGGAGGGGGGTATAGAAAGGGAAAGGGTGTATTCAGCCCATGAAACTGTACAACATTACTCTAGAAAAACATGACGAAGAAAAACTTGCAAATAAATAGATTAAGTAGCTAGAAAATATCAATTACCATGAAAGAAAGAACACTAATAATCAAATCCGCTATATTTGTGATAAATTGATACCTACAAAAATAAGAAAAAACCATAAGACAGAGGCTTTAAGAAAAATCGTTATATATATTCTAGAAATAAAAAGTACCGAAAAGGAAAAAGGTAGGACTCTACAAAAAGACGTGAGATCCCATCAAAAACATCTTGTAAAAAAATTCCAAGTCTCGCAGCTCAGTTTTTCTACCGCAAAAAGTTGTCTGATCCATGTAATACCAAGTCGATTAATTTATAGTCCTTGCTTAAGGGACGTTCTGTATAAAGTTATTACGTAAGTTATTATCATATCAATATTAGAAATTCTTTACGTTGTAAATAAATAGATCGACTTGGCCAGTAGCATTATGTTTAAATTGTACGATACATTATGTTTTCATGCGATGGCCAAGTCGATCTATTTATTTACAACGTAAAGAATTTTTAATATTGATATGATAATAACTTACGTAATAACTTTATACAGAAGGTCCCTGGATCAGACAACTTTTTGCGGTAGAAAAACTGAGCTGCGAGACTTCGAATTTTTTTACAGGATGTTTTTAATGGGATTGAGTATTGAGTATTGAAATCCCAAGCGATTCATCTTGAGGAAACGAACTTGGCATGCATCCATACGTGCATCGTTAACTCGGTGCCCTCAAATTAATCAATGCATTTTCCTTATTGTGCGTGATAGATCTCCTAGGGATTTTGGTTCAATTTTCAAAACACCAATTCTCTTCAACGGCTGACGGGCCTGCGGGCGAGCGAGCGAGGGGCGGGCGAGCGTGGAGCAGCGGTTCGTTTCTTGTCTTCCTTTGGAGAGGTCCTCTTCTGGCGGGGCCCGGCGCGAAGCTGCCGATACGGCCAAACCGCCCCTCTTTTATATCCTTTTTCTGTCCACGCTCACCCCCCCTAGCCCCTCACCCCTCAGTACCCGTCATAATCCTTATTTTATAATTGTCCTTACATTCCTCTTACAATTATTACAATTTACACACAACAGTGTGGGGCTCATCCCCGCGCAACCCCTCACACCATGCACCCATCCCTAAGGACTCCCGGGGCGTGAATGCGGCTGGGTTTTGGGTGCGGAGAGTTTTGTTCGACGTCACCCCGCCCCGCTTGTACCACGTGACCGAGGCGCCCCCCAGCCCTCTCACCCCCTCGGGAGCCGCACCGCGCATGCGCAGTAGGCACATAGTGTGAGGTTTGGGAAAATGAAAACACTTCAGGAACAATTATTTATTTTTAACTAAAGTTATTTCGTGTCGTGCACACTTATTGTTTATTTTTTTCCCTTATTTATGTCAATACAAATATATAAATATAGGGCATGCTTGCAGAATTATAATAATTATGTATTAGACATTATCGTGTCGCAAGTGATACTTTTTAAATTATTTTTTGTTACTTAAGAGCGTATACACCTTGCGCGCAAAGTCAACTATAGGTATTTCTTCGTTAATTTCACGCTCACATAAGCGACCAAAGCTGTGTGCGTAGAGCTGCCGCATCGGCTCGCTATACAATCGGCTCAAACAACTTTGATCCGTGCGCTTCAAATATTCAATTGAAATGTAACTGTAATATAATATCATACAAATATTTTATTTGCATTATAAGTAGACAAATATTACTGTGCAAGCAAATAATAATACAAATTTTGGATACTAATCATATTTTCGTTATTATTACATTGTTAAGTTGCATTCAAATCAGTGTTCAATCAGTATACACTACGGACGTTTTATTAATCATTTCGTGTTCGAACACATAAATAGTGTTAGGGGCCTTACAACCCCTTACAATTACGAAATATATTTAATTTTATATTACAATACATAACATAATTTAGCGTCGGAATTACATCCCATTATATTACCTGAAACATAATTTATACTCACTACAAAATCATTGTAGGTAATAAAAATAATTAAATATTTTACTACCAAAGTACTAAGATGTGGTAATTGCATTCCGCGCGTGGCTATTTTTACTACGCGCGGCATAATCGACTGCAGCCAGGTCGGAGCGACGAGCGATACGTCCTCCCTCTAGAAGGCCTTGCGGCGGTCTGATTTGATCCACGTCGGACAGCGTGTTTTATAGTGGTTTTTAAAATATTTGTAGAAAACATGAAAACTAATTTTGTTGAAATATAAAAATGGTAATTTATTGATAAGATGCTCTTCTATTGTAATATGCAATTGCTATAAAAAATTATGTATGATAAGTTGGTGAAAAAAAATATGTTCTTGACGAGAGTTTCTGAATAATTTCGCATTGTTTAAATTTTTATTTTTCAGGAACTAAACACAAAAAGATTATTTTTCTCAGCAAAATCCTTCCATAAGGGTCTTATTAGTCTGATAATATTTTTATTTTCATCTTATATTTAGCGGTTTCGGATATCTTAAGCTTCTAAATTGCCATTTAAAGCCTAAATCACGAAACTTGTGTTCAGTAATCCGTATAGTACTCACAAATTATCCATCAATCTATAATGTTTTCCACCAAAATCCCTAGATGACAACCTTTTCTAAAATTAGAAATAATTATTTTTCCTTTAAATTGTTTATTGGTGGCTATTAACTCATTTGAAAAGTCCTGTTTTTAAGCCAAAAAGCGCGTGCAGGGTATAAACGCTCTTAAGAGCGTACTAATTAGTACTAACTTTAGAAAAGGTTGTCATCTAGGGATTTTGGTGGAAAACATTATAGATTGATGAATAATTTGTGAGTACTATAAGGATTACTGAACACAAGTTTCGTTATTCCGGCTTTAAATGGCAATTTAGAAGCTTAAGATATCCGAAACCACTAAATATAAGATTAAAATAAAAATATTATCAGACTAATAAGACCCTTATGGAGGGATTTTGCTGAGAAAAATAATCTTTTTGTGTTTAGTTCCTGAAAAATAAAAAATTTAACAATGCAAAATTATTCAGAAACTCTCGTCAAGAACATATTTTTTTTCACCAACTTATCGTACATATTTTTTTATAGCCATTGCATATTATAATAGAAGAACATCTTATCAATAAATTACAATTTTTATATTTCAACAAAATTAGTTTTCATGTTTTCTACAAATATTTAAAAACTACTATAAAACACGCTGTCCGACGTGGATCAAATCAGACCGCCGCAAGGCCTTCTAGAGGGAGGACGTATCGCTCGTCGCTCCGGCCTGGCTGCAGTCGATTATTGCCGCGCGTAGTAGTACGAGAGATGACAACCAAAATTTTTGTCTCATAGCAATACGGCCACAACCGCATCAAATTGATAGATTTAATTATTTCGAACTCGAAAATACCAATTTCAGACATTTTTCGCGTAGCGTTTGACCGCACTGAATTTTCAAAAATGTCAACAAATTTTACCGGACTGTATCATAGCAATCTGTCTGATTTTCTGACTGTAGTTATATAATAGCTATAAGATATCGAAAACATATTTTTCAGAAGTTAATAGTGTAGCGCGAACCCAAAAAATAATTTAGAAAAATTAAAAATGAGACAAAAAAATATGATGATAGCAATCCGTCTGAAAATGTTCTTTACGGGTAAATTAGGATAAGTTAATACGAAAAAAATTATTTTCAGAAGAAAATTCGGATGCAACAAATTTTAAGACCATTCTAAATATCTTAAGGAATTTTACCGATCGGTATCATAGCAATCTGTCTGAAAATTGTTGAAATTGATGAAATGAATTAACCAGATGTAAAAAAAAATTATATCAGAAGAATTCAGTGTAGCACCTCCCTTATCAGACAACTTTTCGATATCGACCGTATTAAAGCGTGACTGATTGCAAGTTGGGCAATCACCTTGCTTTTGTCTTGCCAAAATAGAGCGCGGACAATGTATCTATGCTATAAAAACGTCTATTATAATTGATAATTTTGAATTCATAAAATACTACTCTTCTATCCCCGAAAACTTCGTCAATGGGAGATGAGCAAACTATGCCTTATCATTGGGAATAGAAGAAAAAAAAACGTCCGCGAGACCTTGGACAGCCAGCGACACACCCACGTCCGCCTGAGCTACTTATAGTTTGTTGTCACTTTAAGTGAGCGTTATTTAAACGGTTAGGACAGCTGGTGAGTGACTATGTATAGTAAGAGAGTGGCAGGAGTATAATATGCGAAAAAACCATTCCCGCCGCAGCAGAAACGTAAGAAGCGCTCAGGCATCGGCCAAGCGACTCCAAAATGTTCTTTTCTCTTTTGGGAGTACATGCGACATCTAAAATGTCTGAAAACATTTTTTTTGCAATCTTGCCTTATTTACGAACGGTAGAAAAAAAATTCATTCGGATTGCTATGATACAGGTCGGCTAAATTTGTTGACATTTTCAAAAATTCGCTTCAGCTATATACTACGCGCAAAATGTCTGAAAACCAACTTATTCGTCATAAAATTATAAAATCTATGTGCATTTCCAATATCAGACGTATTGCTATGATACCGACTGCCTTTTTTTTTTGGACACAGCAGAAATAGCCTCACATGCAATTGCTACACTTTTGACCGTTACTACCTACCTAGTCGGGTTTAGAATTACATCATCTAACGATTTTATACAGTTTCGACCGTATTGCTATGATACATGGTTTTGGTCGTCATCTCTGGGACTATAGTGAAAATAGCCACGCGCGGACTGCGATTACCACATCTTAGTACTTAGGTAGTAAAATATTTAATTATTTTTATTACCTACAATGATTTTGTAGTGAGTATAAATTATGTTTCAGGTAATATAATGGGATTTAATTCCGAGGCTAAATTATGTTATGTATTGTAATATAAAATTCAATATATTTCGTAATTGTAAGGGGTTGTAAGGCCCCTAACACTATTTATATGTTCGAACACGAAATTATTAATAAATCGTCCGTAGTATCTGCTGATTGAACACTGATTTGAATGCAACTTAACAATGTAATAATAACGAAAATATGATTAGTATCTAGATTTGTATTATTCTTTGCTTGCACAGTAATATTTGTCTACTTATAATGCAAATAAAATATTTTTATGATATTATATTACAGTTACATTTCAAATGAATATTTGAAGCGCACGGATCAAAGTTGTTTGAGCCATTTGTATAGCGAGCCGACGCGGCAGCTCTACGCACACAGCTTTGGTCGCTTATGTGTGCGTGAAATTAACGAAGAAATACCTATAGTTGACTTTGCGCGCAAGGTGTATACGCTCTTAAGGCCGTCAAGCTTTGTAGTAAAGTTATTGGTAGCGGCCGAGACGCGGCTATCGATGCTGGCATTACGAGTTCGAGTCCTAGCAGATACCTCTGTGATGCAGATACTTCGGACTGAGTATTGTTTGTCAGTTTACAAGCATTTTAATGATGAAGGAAAACAGTGAGGAAACCTGCACACTATACATTTCTTTAGAATAATTTGTATGGTATATTAAGTCCACCATCACTCGATTGTAGACAAGTTTGTGGTCAGCAATGTATGGGGCTATGGGCTGATTACTGATATATTATTGCATAAAGACAGCCTCCATGGCGCACTTGGTTAGACGCCGGCTCTGGAATGAAAAACTTCGAGTTCGGTCCCCGCACCTAGACAAATATAAGTGTAGATATTGGTTTTGGGTCTGGGTCTTTGTAAGACTGGAAACTCTCCCACATTTCCTGATACCCCGATATTACTATTATGCCTCCGTGGCGCAGTTGGTTAGACGCCGGCTGTGAAACGGGAGGCCGCGGGTTCGATCCCCGCACCGAGAAAAATGCTTGTGAGGCCCACAAATATTTCTTTCGAGTCTGGCTGTTTGTGAGACCGAAAAGTCTCTCGTTCCTGATACCCACGACACCAGACTCGATCTTAGTGTCGGGTAAGGACTATGTATATAACTGTTGGGTGACTGAATTTATTTATTATTCATGTCAAATACAAAGTATGTATAGGTCATATAATGTATACGTTTAATACTTAGAGCACAAAGCTGTGTGTAACCTGTTGTTCTTGTGATTCACAAGTATTGATTTTTAACACCTCTAATAGTTTGACACGATTACAAAGAAGCACTGTCTTTGGCGTTCTGCGAAATTTTAAAATATATTTTTATTGTAATAAATGGCGAGACGAGCATGCCTTTAACCTGATGGTAAGCGATACGATCGCTCATAGACAGTAGCAAAACCAAACAACACCAAGAATTACAAAGCAAGCATAACAATAAAATAAATTTACCACACATCACTTAAGAAACCTGTATGTGCGTAGGATTTGACCCCGCGACAACTATATAGGTTTACTGACGACTTAGGTACTCAATTTTATGACGTAGGTCCTACGTAAGCAACTGCAAACAGCACTCATATTGAGTGATTACCGCCCTTTACAAACACCTACAATTCAAGTACTTTATCTTTAGAATTCTGAGTAATATAATAGAGACAACGAACGAGGCAGATCGTCGCGTTTATCAAAACGTGATAGCGAAGCACTTCTTTGGAATCCATATTATCTATTCGAGTGTGAGGGATTTGACAAAATTTTTGTTAGGCATAGACCACCCAGTTGATCGACTGGTTAGGTTGTATAATACAGTAACAAAATGTAAATGAATAAAAGGTCTTACTACCTATCTATAAATAAAACATTGTAAAATTATTTTACCACTCTCAATCGTTCTCTCGATTGTAGAGGACGCCCGTGTCCTGCAGTGGGACGTATATGTGCTCATACAGGAAAATTATTTTAATAATGCACTTCGGGTGCCCATCATGACTTGTGTTTGGGCTCCTGTAAGATAGATTTCTCCGGCTAAGTTGCCCACGCAATCAATATCAGCCCACCAGGATCCCAAATGTGGCGATTCTGCTGAACGCGTAAAAGAAAATTATTAAAAAGTAACCGACTGTTTTAAAATCCACTGAAGCAATCGACTGTGATGAAGCGATCTCTTGTGTTTATTGGCAAAATGATATTAGAGCAATCGAAAAGTGGTAAACAATCCGGAATTACTTTAATTTAAAATTTTAGATTTATTGTTGGCATCGGCTGTAAAACAGCAACCGTGTAAATTGCCTACCAGCATGCGTTCAAGCTGCGACTTTATTATGGTATATTTCAATACGAGAATATTTACTATATTTTCTTTTACGTCAGTTTCGTCGAAGGAGCTAAGTCACCAATTGTGTTTTCAATCGGACTTCCCGTGGACAACTTTAAACAACAACAAGCGTCAACTCTTTATTGATGTGCCCTGACGTTGAGGAACGCCAACGATCTCAAGCGCCTGTGAGTTAGAAGGAGCCTTAGGGGTAGCTCTGGTTAATTTTGGAGACCTATGAAAGCAATGGAAATCCTATAGCTGAAAAAGTCGAGGAATCTTCATAGATTGTTCAAGTATGGTAAAGTTATACTGAACACTGCAGATATTTCTATTCTTACTTGACTAGTTTTTATTTAGCTCATTTATCCAATTACATTATAGTTACGTAGCATCGCAAGAGTATTAAAGTTTATTTGATACCACTAACAAGATAAATAGGTATTTATTGTATTAGGTACAATACATACACACATAAACAACAAATTACTGAATCTGAACTGAAACTGAAAATGAAATTTAAAAAATATGGACCCGAGCCTTGCGACTATGTACAAAATATAAACATCGTATAAATGCCAATAAATAGTCTAGTTTCTCGACAGTAGAAAACAAACACGACTTGTCATCATCAATAATATGTGAACCCTTGAGTATTTATAATGTAGCGCTTTCATACATCTGCGTCTTCAAATTTTGACAGCCTCCGTGGCGCAGTTGGTTAGACGCCGCCTATGAAACGAGAGACGGGTTCGATCCCCGCACCGTGACAAACACTTGTGGGCCTCTCAAAGCCCACTAGTATTTGTCTCGAGTCTGGGTGTTTTATTGTGAGACCGAAAAGTCTCTCGTAGGTCCCGATACCCATGACACAAGACTTTATTGATCTTAATGTGGGGTCAGGAGTCAGGACTATGTATATGACTGTTGCTTGTATTTATTATTAAATTAGATAATTATTTTCTTGTTCGTAATGTTAGTAACGCAATTAGTAAAAATTGAACTAATTATTTAGCACCAAATTACTATTAGTCCCTTTGATAAACGAAAGTATATTCAGCTATTGTATTTTTAAAACGAGTTTGAGGGGAATTAAATTGTCCTAAAATATTTATTTTTATTTTTCTTTTCCATGTAATTTGTACATGTTGGACAACATAATAAACTATAATAAAATAAAAGACGTGTGGCACTCGGAGACTGCCGCGGTAAAGCTATTGCATAGCATTTTTTATCAACTTATGTATTTTTTAATTTATGCAGTATTTTTTTTCCTTTGTTTTTCTTTGATTTTAATTGTACAGATATTCGCTGTTGTACGTGCGAGCTTCGTAAAGTCGTACCATGAAGTAAATGGGGCATTCCACGCGAAGCGGACAGGTAAAAAATCTCGATGTTTCTTATTTCAGAAATATTTGAGTATGTTCTACCTATATATGTCCTTGATTCGTGTATCAAATATTTTTCTAATATGGTGACTGGTTAAAGAATTAAGGACCTTTGAAATTTTGGCCAACTGGTGGGCATACAGTACTTCAAAGCCGATTATCTAGTCATAAAATTATTGATTAAAATAATTAAACCACTGGATTTAAAACTTCATTTAATGAGCTTTTTAATTGCATTTTTGGATACGAAAATAAATTGTTTTTTTCCATATTTTTTTTTTTATTTTTTTTTTAACTTCGATTTTCACAAACTTAGACCATTTCGATTTTTTTTATATTTTTCATGAAAATTGCTAGTATTGTATAGAACATCCTTGCCAAGTTTTATTATGGGTTGGGAAGTGGTTTACGAGCTATACTGGAAATATGCGCCGCACCGCGCCAAACGCCCGTCACGTGCGTGAGCTTGCAGACATTATTTCTTTAGTACTTTGATATAATATTTAAAATAAAACGAATTATTTTTATGTGACAAACTACAAATTTATTTACAGGCTTTTACAACTTTAAATGTCACACTGTTACTTGTGCGTGTTACCATAACACCTTCAGTAGTAGGAATGAAGGCATGATATTTTTTTGTGCCTGGTATTGTCGCTGCCGACTCAAATCTGCTTTTGAATGACTCTTTTCGAGCATAGAAAATGTGCGTTTGTGGTATTGATTTTCTCGCCCAATGATACAAACGCTCAGCTGTGCTATTGCTTCGTTTGTAGTCTTGGGTAGTTCGCGAACGACCTAGGTAGGAAGAGCGCTCCTTTAGGTGAACTATGCGAACTAGTTCATTGAAAATCCCGCTCTTAGTTCTTTTTATATTTCTTTTAGCGTCCACTTTACTAGACAGTGGCGCTATGTTTTCGATTATTTCAATAAAAGATTTTATGTGCCATAACAAAAAAGTCAACTTTAATTCATACTTTTCAAGTATTCTAATATAATTACACATTATACTAGGAACTAGCCTAGCTGTTGACTAATCATTAATATAAATTATTTTATTTTTCATTATTTAAATAAAAAATCTCATATTACATAAATGTACGTGTAAAATTTTCATGTAATACTTTGTATTTTTTAAATAAAAATAAACAAAACTTACAATTAACATAACTATATTTTTTCTTTATTTATTGTTCTTACTAAATTATTTCAAAAAAGGAACTAATGAACTAATAGAGCGAACTAGTTCATCCTTGGATTATGAACTAAATTGAGCGCTCTCTGTAGTGACCGGTTAGGCCCAAGCTTATTCGTTTGACGCCGATTGTAGACTAAAACGAGTCGCTAGACGTTTTAAGTTGCCCCCAAGTCCATCACATGGCCCTTTGCCGTGAGCAGTGGCATGAAAATGAAATTCTGCTTCTTACCAAAATCCTGTTTAAAATAAAACAGCTACAATCGGCGTCAAACGAAGCAATTGCACAGCTGAGCATTTGTACCATTGGGCGAGAAAATCAATTCCACAAACGCACATTTTCTATGGTAGAAAAGAGTCTTTCAAAAGCAGATTTGAGTCGGCAGCGACAATACCAGGCACAAAAAAATATCATGCCTTCATTCCTACTACTGAAGGTGTTATGGTAACACGCACAAGTAACAGTGTGACATTTAAAGTTGTAAAAGCCTGTAAATAAATTTGTAGTTAGTCACATAAAAATAATTCGTTTTATTTCAAATATTATATATAAGTACTAAAGAAATAATGTGTGCAAGCTCACGCACGTGACGGGCGTTTGGCGCGGTGCGGCGCATATTTCCAGTATAGCTCGTAAACCACTTCCCAACCCATAATAAACTTGGCAAGGATGTTCTATACAATACTAGCTATTTTCATAAAAAATATAAAAAAAATCGAAATGGTTTAAGTTTGTGAAAATCGAAGTTAAAAAAATAAAATAAAAAAAATATGGAGAAAAACAATTTATTTTCGTATCCAAAAATGCAATTAAAATGCTTATTATTTTATTGAAGATCTATATTATTGAAGTTTTAAATCCAGTGGTTTAATTATTTTAATCAATAATTTTATGACTAGATAATCGGCTTTGAAGTACTGTATGCCCACCAGTTGGCCAAAATTTCAAAGGTCCTTAATTCTTTAACCAGTCACTATATTAGAAAAATATTTGATACACGAATCAAGGACATATATAGGTAGAACATACTCAAATATTTCTGAAATCAGAAACATCGAGATTTTTTACCTGTCCGCTTCGCGTGGAATGCCATAAATACAAAGAGGAGGTGCCCTAACGCCGAAACTCTAAGCAGGCATAGTCACCAGATTGCGGGGCGAAGAGGGGGATTACGCATGCGCAGTAACGCCGATACAACCAATGCCACCTAGAGGCGAGTTGCTGAACTAAAGAGACAAGCGTGATATTTCAAAAAGTCATTAAAAGTTCTGCTATTCATCGATAGATGGCAAAACTAAATATCGAAACAGGTTAGATTACAATTAATCACGCAATAGCTTTGCAATTCGCATTTAAAAGTACTGGCACATATTTATTTATTTATTTACACTTTATTGCACAAAAAGACAACAAATACAGAGAGAAATTACATATACAACGTGTAACAGGATTAATTCACAACCTCAGACACCCCAACTTTAAAATATTATTGCAATCATAGTTTATGCTTTGAAATCGTACTATCATAATTACAAAATCTTTTATTTATGAAATTAGTTATACCAAATGTAGGCACTTAACATGGTCACCTTACGAGTTACAAATAAGAGTGTACTACTACACACGCTCGCCGGACACGCACACATGTACACAAGACACATTCACACGAGTACCTAACGCCGGTCGCCGACCGCTGCGCCGCGCCGGCAGAAACAGCTGACAATATACGAAATACAAATTACAAATTACGTACGTAACTGATTACTGGGTGGTTTGGTAAACAAATTATTATTTATTTAATCTGTAAGCATAACATTTGTGTTTTAACTATAAAATCTAAATATTTTACTTACTAGATATAATGCGTACGAACCCAACATAAGACAATATTTTGCATGAATCGGCTATAAAATATTATTAATTTCACTTCCCCTAAACTTAGTTCCTACAGGCGGGCAGGATACGGGCGTCATTTATTTTGCATTATTATTGAATAAGATAATAAGATAACGCAATATCTAACAACGAATACTAGATTGGGAATCACAACCTAATCACAACACAAAAAAATACAACAAAATTAACTTACGTGTTACATGGCACTCATGAGGCGATTTCTTTTTAAAATATGTTCGACATGTCCACCACCTTGATACACTTTGATGCACATTTGCGTAATTGTTCACGTAATTTATGTAAAACTTCAGTGTCACTCTTCACTTTTAGGAATTTGCTCCACATTACCCTCCTCATCCTGGATCCTCCACATTAGTACTTTCACTGAAGTATACCAGAGATTTATTACGTCCCCACAAAAAAGTCAAGAGACGTCAAGTCAGGTCAGGTGACCTAGGAGGCCATTGCACAGGTTCGCCGCGACCTATCCAGCGCTCTCCGAACTCAGCATCGAGATACCGTCAGACATGCCAATGATACATTATCACCACACAGTGCCAAAGTTCTCACCATTTCAGTGTATTTGAATATTCGAATACCGATAAGACATCGCGCGCGAAAGTTATCGAAATATCTACTTAACACTTAAACACAAGTAGACACAGATAACTGCGGTGCACGACTAGATTTTTTTATCATATTCGGTGCCCATTTAGGGATTGCAATAACGGGATATCTGACACACCGGGATTCCGCATACATTGTAGCAAAATTACAAACCGAATTTAATCACCATTTTAACGTTCCCCGAAATTATTTTTCATAGAAATACCTATTTGTTGTTTCTTTTCATATTGATTTTGTTACATTTAATTTGTTTCATTTAAGTGCATGTATTGCGCGGGATTTGGATCGCCCGGCCTTGCAAATACCGGGAGTAATTTTTTTCGCGGCGCATCCCTATACCGCCGCGCGCGCCATCGTTTGTCGGATGGATCAAATTGCATTAAACAATAGCTGCATCCTGCTCTATCTAGTTGTAGTTAAATGTGCGGAAAAGAGAATATGATAGTTATTTATTTTGGTAGCTTATTACGTTTATTGAGGCCTATCGTTGTGTGCGTTTGATTAATGATAGATTGCTCAAATAAACTTTATGACTATCGAAATAAAGTTCATTTTTGTTCATTATTTAGTTTATTAGAGTATTCGTTTAGTGATTCATTTAAAAATGATCTTATGTGCTGGAGTTACGTTTCAATTTCGTTGTTCGGAGTACTAAACGAAGGAGTGTCTGTAATTTACTTGGTCTTAACTAATTATTTTGAAAAAAAATACCTACCGAAAAAAAATGTTGATATCGGTTCAGTAGCTGATTCTGAACGTACTACTTTCCGCTTTTACATTTAAATCTGTTACATGTTGTATAAAAAGTACAATTGGCGGTCTTATCGCCGAAAGGCAATGTCTTACAGACAACCATGGGATGGATTTAAGAATAGGATAAACAGAGGGCAGTCAAAGTGTAAAGGATAGAACCTACCTAGAAAGGGAAAAAAAATTGCAAAATACTAATTAAAATAATCATAAATACTCATATTATGTAATATAAACATATACATAAATATATATATATACATATATAAGATCATAAGAATACATACATCAGAAAATACATACATATACATAATATATATATATATATATACAGGGTATCTCAAGACTGCTACCGAAAACGAAGCCGGGTGGTAGTTTTAATGACTTCAGACACACAGCAACAGAAAATGTTGAAAAAAAAGCGACTATTTTTTTTTTGTTATTTTTTTCCTATGGTCGTATTAGGATGGTAAATTCATTTTTTTCCTAAAATAATAGTGTATACCCTGTTATTTATAAAAACTCTAAGGTATAAAAGAGTTTACATTATTATTTTAGCAAAAACTATGGATTTACCACCCAAAAATGACGATATTTAAAAAATCATAAAAAATAATTGTCGTGTTTCTTTGCGAAATTTTTACTTGCATTGTGTTTGTAGTCACTAAAACTACCACCCGGCTTCGTTTTCGGTAGCAGTCTTGAGATACCCGGTATATATATATAATAAAGTTCCAGACATGCAAATAGGAATGCTATCCACATCAATGTGTCAGTTCAGTGAGAAAGGTAATAATCTTTGACAAGTTTTTTGAATTATGATAGTGATCGTGCCCGTCTTACCACAACTGGTAATGCGTTCCATAATCGAACAGCCTTAACAGTAAACGATTTGTCCATGAAAGTGGTGGTGTGCACGGGCATTCTCAACTCCAAACTCTCTGACGACCGTAGGGATCTAGTATGTGAGTCGTGGAGAAATACAAATCGATCTTTGAGGTAAGAGGGGGTCCACATATTTGAATCAAAATAAAAAACTAAAGAGACAAGCGTGATATTTCAAAAAGTCATTAAAAGTTCTGCTATTCATCGATAGATGGCAAAACTAAATATCTAAAGAGGTTAGATTACAATTAATCACGCAATAGCTTTGCAATTCGCATTTAAAAGTCCTGGCACATATTTGAATAAAAATAAAAAAATAAATTTAAATTTCGGACGGACTTAGGTTATTTTCGTTACGGAATTTCTGGATTCGGTCTCCACGCTCAAGGCCCGCGATAGAAGCTATGCAATAGCTTAACAATTTGTAATGTTCTGGCATCTAGTTAAATAAAAATAAAAACATTATATTAATTGCCTATGCACACGAGGATTTTTTTACGTTTTTAATCAATCACGTATATGAACTACCACGCAAACAAATACAGTTTTTATTATTATTTTAGGCAGTCTGCCTCGAAACGAATAAAATTACGAGTAATATCGTTAATAATTTAAATGCAAATAAATGTGAAGAACTTAAACTAGAGTGTGACGCTCAAAAACGGAGTAATGAGAAGAAAGATACTGGTTAGTGGTTGGATACATGAAAAACTCTTCGAGAGAGAGAGGTCAATCGTCGAATCCAACTCGGTTGAGCAGCGTTCGCGAAACTACGCGACGCCTTCTCGTCCAAAATACCTCAGCGCCTAAAATCGAAAGACTTCGATATTTGTGTGTTACCAGTGATGACATACGGCACCGAGACGTAGCCTCTCACTGTGGGCCTCATTAGAAGGCTCAAAGTCACTCAACGAGCGATGGAGAGGGCTATGCTCGGTATTTCCCTCGAGATCGACTCAGAAATGAGGAGATCCATAGGAGAACAAAGGTTACCGACATAGCTCATAGGATTAGCAATTTGAAGTGGCAGTGGACCGGACACATAGTTCGCAGAACCGAAAGGTGCTAGAGGGAAGGCCGCATACAGGCAAGGGAAATGTCGGACGCCCGCCTACAACTACGGTTTTTTTTTATTTCAATGAATGGCGAGACGAGCAAGCCGTTCGCCTGATGGTAAGCGATACGACCGCTCATAAACAGTAGCAAAATTCCACTGCGCTCCCCATCCTGAGACATAAGATGCTAAGTCTCAATATGCCCAGTAGTTACTCTGGCTACAATGTCCTTCAATCCGAAACACAACAGTGCATTTACACTGCTGTTTCACGGTGGAAATAGACATTGCGGTGGACGGACGACCTGTCTAAGTTTGCAGGAAATCGCTGGATGCAGGCCGCTTCCAACAGGTCGATGTGGAGATCCTTGTGGGAGGCTTATGTTCAGCAGTGGACATCCTGTGACTGAGATGATGAGATGAAAAACGTCTCTAACGTTCAAAATTGATTACCTACATCTATTCTAGGCACTGTTACTGGATCAAGCCACTATCGTAATGGTCTACTCTATAATCAAATGTTCCATTGAGAGCTCATAATTAGTAGCGTAATGCATTTACAACTGTAATGACAATGGTTAGCGTTTACTTGGTGAGGTCTTCGTCCAGCAGTGGACGCCGAAAGGCTGAATATATAATGATAAGTAAGAGATCATGGGTTAATCACTCTCTCTGTCTGTCTTCAGCCTCAGGAAGACCACTGCTGAACATATGCCTCCCCTTAGATCCCCATTTCGACCTGCTGGAAGCGGCCTGCATACAGCGACTTCCTGCAACCATAACCACGTCTTCCGTCCAACTTGTAGGCGGGCGACCGACACTACTAGGTAATCTGGGCACTTAAATTCTTTTGAAACGTATAATATAGGCATGCATTAGACTAGCATGATATACAGGTACAATGATCTGCCTCAAATCTTATTTGTAAAAAATGCCCGTGCCTAAAAGTGGCTGAATTAATTAACAGGACTAATTAATGTTTATGCCTTATGGTTATTGATTATTAATAATTGGTTCTGACCAGAGTTGGGCATTATTCGAATGAATCGTTATCTAGATAATTATTCGAATGAAAATTTATTCGCACCAAAATTATTCACGAATGATTCATTCGAGAATAATTTATTCGTGAATAATATCCTCACGAATTATTTATTTATGATTTATTCGTTATTCTGAATAATATTTTTACTCGGTACTTCATATAGGTTGTGGGTCAGTAAGGGCCTTGATTCGAACCCAGGGCGAGTACTTACACCCGTATTCACAAACAATACTATGAGGACGCATAGTATAGCCAAACGCACAGAATTGTCAATTTTGATTCATAAACAATACTTGAGTGATGAGTGTCACTATGCGTTCACTTAAGGAGGCCCTCAGGTAAAGAAACTCAACAGCTATTTTACGCAACGCATAGTGTCGATTGAAAACGCAAAAGTGACAGCTGTGAATGTATTATATGCCATTTCATTTTATGTATTTTGCACTAAGGTTTTGTATTAAGTTTTTTCCATTTTCAATAGAATGGATTACAGCATCGAGGAGAAGTTCGACAATTATATTGATGATACTTATCGTCCTGCGTTCGGTAAGGACACCGAACGCAGGACGATAAGTGCAAGAAATATTATTCGAGATTTACAAAATCCTTTTGATTTTTACAATGACAAACAATTTAGAAGACGCTATCGATTTACTAGGGATATTGTTCTTCATGCACTTTTGCCACTAGTCTGAAAGAGACCTTTCAATACCGCCTATTTACCCATTACTTGTGGCCTTAAGATTTTATCCATCTGGGAGTTTTCTGTTAGTAAACGGACTAGATGCGACTGCCAACATTTTCACGGTGGTCACGGGTTCGAATCCTCACACGCACACCTCTGACTATTTGGAGTTATGTGTGTATTGATTCTTTGATTGTCAATCACCACGCACTAAAACGCTGAACGAAGACATCGTTACGAAACCTGTATACCATACCGATGTATAAAAATGTTTATGGTACGTTAGTCCGCCAACCCGCATTAGGCCAGCGTGGGGGACTATATGGCCTAACCACTCTCAATCAATCTCTCGATAGTAGAGGAGGCCGTGCTCTGCAGTGGGGACGTATATGGGCTGATACAGATACGGGAGATTTTAGGTTAGTAATCATCTACGTATTTGGATGCAGGCTGCCTCCAACAGGTCACTGTTGAAATCATTGGGGAGGGGGAGGCCTATGTGTGATAACACCCACAATTTACCGCTCAAAAATGTGGGAAATAAATTTTATTAAATATTTTGAACGTAAATATTTGAAGTTGTCAAAGACGTCACTCACGAGTAGTTCGCGGGACATGCGCGGACACCAATTGTCAAACACCAGAGAGAAATTAGCAACAGTAATTGACCAATCACTGATCCGCATTAGACACTGTGCGTTCCCATAGTAAAAGGGTGACTCAAGTATTGTTTATGAATAAAAAGGCTGAGCGGAACGATCAGTATGAGAAATGTCTTACTTAGCATAGGGTTACTTCAACACTGAGTAAAGTATTGTTTGTGAATACGGGCCTTACTCTAAATTGTGGTTTCTGTATTGGGTAATAGTTAACTGGGACTGAATTTGTTCTTAGTATGTTGTGGAAACCGTAAATTGCCAATTACGGTAGTGACCGAGAAATGATTAGAGGCGGTGAGTAAGGTATGGAGGGAATTTGGGTTTACTGGTTTGTTCTAGAGATACTAAACTTGGTGAGGTGGGTGAGGAAAGAACCATGGCGCAGCTATCCTATTTACTGCTCTATCAAGGGGAATGCCCATTTTGCATAGTGTCTTGGTCTAAGAACGAGCACTTATAATGGGGTTCTTTGGGACTTATTTCAGAATAAGGGTATCTATTATCAGAAAATACATTAAAAATTATGCCATAGTCTTTTTAAGGGAAGAAAAAATAAGAAATCCATAACATTTTGACCTTATCTTTTTAACAATTTGACAATGAAACATTTTTTTTATTGCTTTGTTTTGCAAAACGAACATGCCGTTCGCCTGGTGGTAAGCAATAAGACCGCTCATGAACAGTGCCAAAACCAAACAATACCTTGAATTACAAAGCTATGGTTGGCATTTCACTGCGCTCGCCATCCTAAGACATAAGATGTTAAATCGCAATATGTCCAGTAGTTATTCCGCTAATGTATTTGGCTGCTTTATACTTATTTTAGTTCAGGATTTTACTATTCCCATATTCCTCCGCCACAGTGTGAAATCAGCAGAGTCCATTTATTAACGTTACCAGAAATAAATAAATTCAATCCAATAAAACATATCATTCTCAAAGGTACTAAAAATGTTCAATCAAACGTCAACTGTGTCATTTTGTCATGTACCTAGCCTATATGCATAAAAATATTGTAAACTTACGATTGATTAGTCGATTTAATGACACTCAAATGATAGATATTATGAAAATTTAATGTTATTGTTTATCTGTTTTTATTTAAAACCCTTTTACGAATGATTAGTCAAAAACGATGTTATATTATTAACGAAATATAACGAAATAAACAAATATACATGAGTTTTTAAGTGGGCGTGGATGATGATTTGATTGATTCGTTTTTCTGTTTGTCATTGTCTGCTTACCCCACGATGGGCATTACCCATTGTATAGTTGCATCACACACTGTCAATGGCAAATATAAATTAGTGACGAAAACAATTTAATATTTCACGATAAACAATTCCCAACCGACAATAACAGAAAAAAATTGTGTATACATGTCCAGTTGCTATTATTCGTTTTTTAAAGTCGTTTTCAAATAAAATATGTACCGAGTTTAATACCAATTATTCGCTCGTTTATTTTATTCTTATTCGAATAACGAATAAAAAAAGTTATTCGTTATTCAAATAATTTTGGTTCGAATAACTTATGTTATTCTTTATTCGAATAACGAATAAAAAAAATATTTATTCGTTATTCGTCATTCGAATAAATTTTGCCCAACTCTGGTTCTGACGATGATCATGGTGTATATTCTTATTTCATTGGCATGTGGTATTTCCTTGTAATTAATTTTACTCCCATGAATAGTTTTATTCGCAATACAATATTTATAATAGAATTAGGGTATGCAATTGCTGGAAAACCTGTCAAATACAATAACATAAAAAAGATGGTATGTTTCCCGCCGCTATTAAAATAACAATCCTATTATTATGAATTATGCGAAAGTTTGCGTGTGTGTTACCTTTTCACGCTCAAACCTCTGGACCTATTTTGATAGAATTTGGTATGAAATCAAAAATCAATATCAAAATATATATTAAAATATAAATGAGCTAAATAAACAGTAGTTTCTGTAGTGGAATGGACTGGAAAATTATTTGTACTCAAGCGAAGCCGGGTCGAACCACTAGTAGTCTATAATTACATTTTTAGCTTACCTCAAGATATTGTATATTGCTCCACGATTTCTCCCTGCGGTGCCTCTCGTGCGGTGCGATGTTCACCACTGCTCCTGCCTCTGCATCCTTTGCTGCTGCCTCATTCACAACCACTTCTTCAAATTCTTAAGCTTAGTCCTAACTAATTTTACTGACTGATATCAGCTAGTCCCGGTCTATCGTTCCCTCCATATCACAGTGGGCAATCCCGCCTATGCTCGAAGAAGCAAAGCTAATAAATTTCGTTTCTTATATTAACACGAATATTACATATTGAAATTACACAATATATTATAAGTTATCGCGGATTAGGTTTAATCTTATTTTTTTACTCCCGATGTTTCGAAAGCTTTACAACTTTTGCTGTCACGAGGTGGACTGATGTATTGTCATCCGAATAGTGACTTTTACAAATACTACCTTCATTTTATAATTATTAAAATTGAAAATTTTAATATGAAAATATCTGCACTACGAAAGCCGCAACGTATTCAAAAAGACGTATTCAAAGAGATGTCAAAAGTGCAAATGCACCGTTATGTTTCGGTTTGAATGATATTGTAGCCAGAGTAACTACTAGACATATTGAGACTTAACATCTTGTGTTTCAAGAAGGCGAGCGTAGTCGAATGCCTTGCATTGCTTTGTAATTCAAGGTGCTGTTTGGTTTTGGTACTGTTTAAAAGCGGTCGTATCGCTTACAATCAGGCTAAGTGCATGCATTAATAGCAATAAGAAAAGATGAACTACAGACGACTTAAAATGTTGTTCTATCTATTAAACGGTATTGCGCTTACCATCAGAAGCAATACACATTTTGAAAGATAAGGATATCTATTATTATCTAAAACCAGACTAAGCAGAAATAAGACTTTTCATACAATAGCTCCGACACACTAGCAAACAGGTCGCCTGATGATAAGGGATTACTGTCACCCATAAACATCCACAACGCTTGGATCTACGTGTTGCAGTCCATGAAAATGCCCTTGGGCATTAAGTCCGCCTGTACTACATCTGCGTACAAAGTGTTTAAAATAAATAAATAAATAAAAAGGGAGGGAGCGGGAAGGGAAAGGTTCGGAAGAGGAAAGGAGTAATGTAGGGCGATTCACGTAATTTCTTGACGCGCCGATCAAGTTGCGGTGCGGTTACAATTAAGTTTACGCTTTGGTACAAAATGGTATTCTTGTAAATGTTTAGCTGCGCGTGAGCTGCGCGTCAACTTACGTCAGACGTATGAAATTTGTTTGACATTGACATATACGCGCAGCAGTAGAATACACTCAAGCGCTCGCGTAACGCGAACTTGACGCGAGCGTATTACGAGAATACGAAAAGGGCTGTTTTGATCGAAACTTAACCGCAACTGCATTGCACCTGAACTTATCTGGGGGCACGGCAGTGCCCCCTCCAAGTCGAGCTAAAAAGCGGCACAGTCGTAACATCCTTTTCTCGAAGCAATTCAGACCATTTTCAACCCTCCATAACTTCGTTGTGGTAAAAGAAAGAAGCCTGAATTTTCAGTTACTAAGCAGGCATTGTATAATCACGGTATATTTAAAATTTCGTTCAATTTGAACCAGTAGTTTCAGAATTGTAACTAGTCAAACTTTCTTAATTTTGTCACTCACTGACTGACTGACCGATCATCAAAAGTCTAAGGCACTTCTAGCAGACATAGCACCTTCAAATTTAGAATATAATTAGTGTTTAGTGTCTAAAGTAAGGGAAAATTCAAACATTTCATACACAAATTATGAAGGACGAGTCGATCCATTTATTTAACACGTTAAGAATGTTTAATATTGATATGATAATAACTTACGTAATAACTTTATACTGAAGGTCCCTTAAGCAAGGACTAAATAAATTAATCGACTTGGTATTACATGCATCTCACAACTTTTTGCGGTAGAAAACCTGATCTGCGAGACTTGGAATATTTTTACAGGATGTTTTTGATGGGTGTTATTACGTGAATCGCCCTACAGGACATCCGGCAACCCTCTCACTAAACGAAACGCTACAGCTAAGCTATGGCCGACAGTGATACAGCCCCGGACGCACCTGTCCATTCATGCTAAGTCGTGAATGACAACATCGTGGTTCTACCACTTATAAAATTAATCATTTGATTATTGGGGAAAAGTAAATATATCTGGCCATAAAGAAAAACAATGGAAGCAAATTTCTTTAAAAATTAGACTCGTCATCTTTTATTACAGGTATTACATAGCTTTTATTGGGAAAAAAATAAATGGATATGTAAATAATCTTTTTCAGAGAATGATTGTGACGTATCGTCTGATTCATAGATATACAATAGTGCCTACAGTATGTTTACTGATACCAAGTGTCAATGACATATTGTGTGATTCATTTGCAATCTGCGGCCCTACTATATAAATCCGAAATACGAATCTTCGTGACGTTTTTCGTTTCGAAACCTACTCTGTAACACAAAATTCGAATCTTCGGATCGAAGAATGAATGATTCGAATATATTTATCGGCAATCCGAACATTTACAGAGTAGGTACATTCGTATCGTCACAAACTTCGTTCGTCCGAAGTTTCGAACATCGTTTCGGATGAATATAGTAGGGCCCCTGTGCTAATATATTCCTTAACTTTTTATTTGTATTTTTATTGGTGCAGTTGGTTAGACGCCGGCTGTGAAATGAGAGGTGGCGGGTTCGATTCGCTTCGAGCTATATTTTTTTATTGGTATATATTTGTTATGTTTGTTACCACTTCCAACAGGTCGATGTGGAGATCCTTGGGGGAGGCCTATGTTCAGCAGTGGATTTCCTGTGCCTGAAGAGAGAGAAATATATATATTTGACTATTCGTTTCGACTTTCGGGGCGATGTTGTAATCAACAATCACGAAGTTCTGATATCCGCATTAGGCTTAGTATTTTACTGTGGGACCTAGATTATTTGTTTATTAAATATAATCATATGTACGTTATTTAGAGGTTTATCTAATTGAACAGTTGTGTAATAATCTTAAACATTTGGAAACAACCTTGAATATTAGTTGCGTTCGAGAACAAAACGTATTTGAAGTATTTTAAATGAAACAATAGCATTGTAGCCAGAATAACTATTGGGCATATTGAGACTCAACAGCTTAAGTCTCAGGATGGCGAGCGCAGTAGAATGCCAAGCATTGCTTTTAATTCAAGGCGTTGTTTGGTTTTGGTACTGTTCATGAGCGCTCCTATCGCTTACCATTAGGCGAACGCCATGCTGGTCTCGCCATTCATTGCAATAAAAAAATAAGTAATGATAAAGTGCAACGGATTTCATACATTTTTAGTATTCATAACGTGTTTACGTTATACTTAAGTACTGCAAAATAAGTAGCGATCTTAAATAATCTAACCTCATTCTATTGTTTAAACCACAACCAATTCGGACAAAGAAAATAACAAAAGAATAACAGGCAGACTCATTTCCTGTCTCGTGTTCATCATCTGTTTATAAAGAATTAGTGAAGTGTTTTTGCTATTTTTTTTCTAGAAACATGCGTAATTCTAGATAAAAACATGAAAACTGATATCGACGGAATTTTGAGACGTCATTTGCTAAAAAAATAATGGGAAACGCATCAAATACACCCATCATACAAACTAAGATTGAGTCTTGCGTCGCGGTTATCAACAATACGAGAGACTTTTCGCCCTCACAAACCCCCAAACCTGTAACAAATGCATACCTACTCGTGGTCCACACAAAATCACACGTTTTACGTTCCCGCATCACGTAATTTAAACGATTTTATTTTAGGAAGTTGGTGGATGCAGGCCACTTCCGACAAGTCGCTAAAAATCCTTGAAGAATCCTTATCTCCAGCCGAGGACTTCGTGTATCTAAATAGGAACAATATAATAAATGTTATTTATGTTGTCAATATTCATGATAGGTTTTTTTGTGACTAGTACAAATATATGTTTTATTTTTATGTTGGATGATTCATGTTTAGCGCAGCGGAAGTAATCGAGTCATCTGACATCATTTGCAGATAAGACTGCCGATGACAGATAAAGACTCTGAAATACTTGCAGAAGCGTTAAAAAACTGAGTGGACTGGAACGCAAATGATCACCATTAAATGGGATATTGAGAGTATTTTAACCTACATCATAATTAATGCTTAACTCTTTTTGTCAGGTAGCTACTAGCTTACATCGAAACCCTTGAACCAATTTCATGAATTTTCATATAATTCATCATGAATTATATATTATTACACACGTGTTTTAATGAAATTAAGAAAATATTTGGAAGGTATTTTATTACTATTATTATCTTCATTTTTAGGGCCTTAGGCACTTTGAGATTATGCCGGCCCGGAACATAACTTACATTGTAATTTGCATGACAAAAATTGATTAAAAATATTTTTAAAACTCTTATGCTCATCACAAATAATAAATAAGTAACACCCAACAGTCACATACTAAGATCGAGTCTTGTGTCGTGGGTATCAGGAACTACGAGGGACATTTCGGTCTCACAAACACCCAGACCCGGAAGAAATATTTGTGGGCCGCACAAACAATTCTCTCGGTGCGGGGATCGAACCCGCGGCCTCTCGTTTCAAAGGCGGCGTCTAACCAACTGCGCCACGGAGGCTATAATACACATAACAAATAACACAGAATTGAATTAAATAAATAAAAAAAAAACAAGGAAGAACATAAAGAACGCACTGGCACGTCGCGTCCGACGAACGTTTCAGCAGCCTTGACAACTAACCTCGATACAATGAACTTGTGAACTCCGCCTTGATCTTTAGCATGCTGGCACACGCACACGGCGTGCCAGACATGTGTCAAATAACCCCCGCGTTTTACTGATGAATCGCATCAATATCTAATCTAAATTATTTTTGTTTGTTTCGTTTTTTATTTTCACATTCCGCGCATCCGCGTGACCGTGAAAATCGCCATTTAGGTAATAATTAATTTAATACATTTTACTAAACGGTGACAGGAATTATCTTTATTCTTAATGATTCTTAATAAACTTTCTGTCATAATACGAGCAAGCAAAATCATTTCGAGCGACCGACGACAAATTTCAGTAACGCTCCACTAAAAATGCACTGGAGCGCCGCACCACTTACGTCGGAACACTTTACGGCTTCGGGCTTACGCACTTTCCGCCCTATCCATATATTTAGTTAGCGTTTGGCGTTGTAGACCCCCACAAAACCCCACATACATACATGTTGTATATCCCTACAGGGGGGGTTAGTCAAGTTTGATTTTATACAAATCGTAATCGCCAATAGAAAACTAAAAACGATATAATGACATTTAACATCGATAAATCGCGTGGTCAGAGAAAACGAATAGATAAATCCTAGCCAAAATATAACATTTATATTCAATCCTTACGAGATAATTAATTCTAATCGTTTTCTACCGCAAGAAATTCTATCAAAAACAACAATTGTATTTCTTTTTCTTTTCACTTCTTTTTCAGTCTTTTTCCATTACATTATATTTTCGAGTAATTCGTAGCGAAACCATTGACATAAATATATGGACAGAGCGAAAAGCGTGTAAAGTATTCCGACGTAATAAATTGGTGCGGCGCTCCAGTGTAGCGATACTCAAATTAGTCTATCTAACTTAACTATCTTAAAAATGATTGCTGGTATTGACAGAAAGTTTAAGAAAAATAAATATAATAATTTTGATAAATATTTTATAGACAAAACCTATTAAATTAATTAGTATATTTGATATTTATTTTAGTGCGTTTTTCACGGTCGTCCTTTGCAAACTCCAAACATACTGAAGGGCCTATGGTTAGTTTTATATATCAATGAACGAAATTGAATTATTTTTTTATTTATTTAGGAAATCTTACAACTATCATAATCTATATATATATATAAAAGAGGAACCTGACTGACTGACTGACGTATCAACACACAGCCGAAACTACTGGAGCTAGGAACCTGAAATTTCACACAAAGGTTCCTATTATGACGTAGGGTAGCACTAAGAAGGTATTTTTGAAAATTCAACCCCTAAGGGAGTGAAAAGGTTAAAAATCTGTTGTATGGAAAATCGAAACCGTTTAAGCTAGAAACAAACAAAGCACTTTAATATATTAATAAAAGAAACAGTAACCAAACAAAAGGTCAATAACAAGTTTCCATTTGTACGGCACTTATTTTGAGTAGCGACAGCAATAAATCAGCTGTTTTCCGTGGGAATGGGTCACTTTTTATCAATTGAAAGGAGAATTAAATGATTGAGCATTCATAGTATCGGTAAAAAATATAGCTGATCCCGATATCGATAGGTACATCTCACCAATGTACGTATCGTAATATAAGTACATTGGTGAGATGATTCATGCGCCTGCGAAGATGTGACTCGAGTAGACAACCTAAAATGTTCTCAGTACAAAAAATCCGTGATAGGTGATAGCGTATTTGACTATGATGTTTGTTTATGCGCACAAACAACATTAAAATCTTAGAGTAAATATTAAAATAAAACATTTCTGTCAAAACAGTATTAAAGTAGCTTAAAACATGAGGCTTTTAGTATTATAAATGAAACAGTGGAAGCGTATTGGGGACATCTTACATCTAACACACCCGCACACTGTAATGCATATCTATTAAAACGACTGACAAAACTAGTTTTATTTTACATCCCTTTTATTTTATTCCGCTTAAATACATATATGTATAAACTCACGCCTTTTTCCCAGAAGAGGTAGGCAGAGGAACCAGTAGCAACACCCTAGGTGTTACTCTATAAAAAAATACATACTTCAAATGTTCGGACGCCGTAAGTAAAACTTCACTAATGTACCTAGATACTACACAAAATATTGGAGTCCTCTATCGTGCGTCACAACCATAGACTAAGTTCTGACAAAATGATAAGTAAAATACAGACTAGTATTGATTTTTAGAAGTGGAAATCTTATATCTTACTCCAGACGTCGACTATCCGAACATTCGAAGTTCGTATCGTTTTTATGAAGTAAACCCCATGAGCAGGCTTCTGAATGTGCTTCCAGAGGTTCATAACAACTTATTTGATACAATACACTCGCCTTCCGGCTAATCTTTTCTTTCGTTTCTATAGCAAAGCATGCGTGAATGACACAATCAAATTATACCTTTGAGCTTAGTAAAGGGGTCATTGGCTTTGATAGATGTATTTTGATTTATTTTCGTCCTTATGAAGGAAAATATCGTAGGGAAGCTGTATACTATAGATATTTCTAAGTATTTATATGGTGTGTACAATCCGCCAACCCGCACTAGGCCAGCGTGGTGGACTATGCAGCGCCGGATCTAGGTATTTTTCGAGGCGGGGCAAAAACTGAAAAATGCTGCCCCCTCCCCCCTTGCCTTAATTTTTATCTTAATCATCATCAACATTTTTAGCAACCAGACGCCCACTCAACACAGGCCTTCGGGAAAGAACGTCATTTTACCACCATGTTAAGCATTTTTACACGCTTTATATTAGCGTCACTTTTGAAGGTTAACGTCACACACCTCTGTAGGCTTTGACTCCTGTTTTCCTACACATGACCCCTGGGTAGTGCCAAATGAGTGACACAGTTCGTGGTGGTAGGACTTAAGTATCCGTCTGGGTAGCGATCACCGTCCACGGGGCGTAAAGACCCGCATAGTGATCTGATAGTGATTTTGTACGTATTTTTGGATGCTCTCGAAGGAAGGAGTGTTGACCCGCCGGCCAAAGAGACGGTACAGTACAAGAGCCCAATCGTGGCTAACTACCACGAGGGGCTGCCTCACCATGTTGCACATAATCTTGGGTGGGTACGTCGTGCCGGTTGGTGACCGGATGTGGCCGACCTTTAGCGACATGCCGACCCTCTCATGCCGGTGCCCATTCGGCCTACGGTTCTCGATGCCTCTTCATCGAACCCATCCCTTCAACCTCATAACAGCGCAATTAAACAAAGCAGGTCTTTCCGCGATACATAACATATAGAGTTCACCAACATCCGCGAACTCCAAACGACCTTAATGCCGTCCACCACCATCTCGAGACGGCCTAGTCTCCAGCACTGACTCGCCTCTACCGAGCGTCCTACCACACAGGTGTTGTGCCGGAATCTTGGAGGGAGGCCAATGTGCAACCGATCCCCAAAAAGGGTGATCGATCGGACTTTACCAATTACCGCCCTATCGCTATCACCTCAGTGATGTGTAAGGTCATGGAGCGGATCATAAACACTCATTTGGTCCGCTACCTGGAGGATCACTCGTTGATCAGTGACCGACAATACGGATTCCGTCATAATCGATCGACGGGTGATCTTCTAGCGTTTGTCCTGCATCGCTGGGGTGAGGCGATTGACCGGCGTGGCGAGGCTCTTGCTGTGAGCCTCGATATTGCCAAGGCGTTTGATAGGGTCTGGCACCGTGGTCTTCTGTCCAAGCTTCCGGCATACGGTCTACCCGGCAACCTGCTTTCGTGGATATCCGGCTTTCTGCATGGGCGTAGAATACGTGTAGTCGTTGACGGACACGCTTCGGCGCTCATGTCGGTAAATGCCGGAGTTCCTCAGGGCTCGGTGCTGTCGCCCACCTTGTTTATTCTGCATATCAATGACATGTTGTCGGTTGGCAACATTCATTGCTATGCAGATGACAGCACGGTTCATGGGCGATACCACTGCGGGCCTCCGGGTTGCCGTGTCGAAACTGTGAAGGGACGCGAAGATCTCGTCATTGAGCTCGACCGGACCTTGGATCTCATTTCTACATGGGGTTCCAGGAATATGATTGAGTTCAATGCCAAGAAAATCCAGGTGTGTGCGTTCACGTGCAAAAAATCTCCGTTCTCTCCCCTCCCCATTCTTCAGAGTACTCCCCTCTCAGTGCGGAATGACCTGAGTATTCTTGGTGTGGATATCCGCTGTGATCTCAATCCAAGGAATCACATCGAGGGCGTAATATCTGCCACATCACGCAGGGTTGGAGTCCTGAACAGGGTGCGTCGGTTTTTCACGCCCGGCCAGCTTTGTCGCTTATATAAAGCGCAGGTCCGGCCGGGTATGGAGTACTGCTCGCGCCTTTGGGATGGATCCGCCCAGTACCTGCTCGATGCCTTGGATAGATTGCAGCGGCGGGCCATCCGCATTGTGAATGATGCAGACGTTACGAGCAACTTAGAGTCGCTACAACTCCGGAGAGATGTCGCCTCTCTAAGCGTGTTCTACCGCCTGTATCACGGTGAGTGCTCTGAAGAATTGTTCAACTTGCTCCCTTCCTCTACATTCCTAACCAGAACCACGCGTGCTAGCTTGCGAAGCCATAGCTTGACGGTCCACACCATCCCGGCGCGAACCAAACGGTTCTCAAATTCGTTTTTGTGCCGCACCGTCAGGCTGTGGAATTGTTTGCCGGCGCACGTGTTGCCTCCTTCCTACAATCCGGGGTCCTTCCGCCGCGGTGTGAAGAGGCACCTTAGCAGGCCGGCATAATTGTTTCCATTGGCATGGGACTGCCGTCCGTAGCCAATGGATACTCTGCCTGGGCGGCATTGGCACTTTCCATCAGGTGCAATGCCGCCACTATGCCAGGCCAGGGTATAAAAAAAATAAGGCTGCTTTGCTCTTCTTGATGGAGACGCGGATTCGTTGTCCGGCCGAATATTCCTACCTGCTGTACCCCGGTTATTCGCTTGAAGAAAAGTTCAAGCCTAAAGCCGTATGCTATATGCTATGGTATGCTTGTATGTATATTCGGTTGGACATCTACTGTCACCGTTTAAGCTGCATGGAGGGCCCCTCCTTCTCCGCTTTGTGTTTGCACGTGAATCTTGGTTGCCTGAGCCGCATCGACGTGTGCCTTTACAGGTCTCACAACGGGGACGATGAGACGACTCGGCTGTTCAGGTATATCAGCCATGCGGCTGATGGCGGGCGGACGCAGTTCCCGTCGGCTGAAATGGTCTTGGGGGATTTCAATGCACATCACAAACTGTCGCTGGGCTCCTTCAAGACTGGTTTAGTCGTACATTTATCCTGGGCTGTTTAAAAAAACAATGGTGGTTGTATCATTGCGATAAAACGACGTATGGCGATGGCTAGAGGGGCAATGGAGAAGCTCAGGAAAATATGAAGGAATCGTACTACTACAAAGGCTACTAAAGGTCAGACTTGTCCGAGCACTTTCTCGTATTTCTGTACGCCGCTGAAACATGGACGTTACGGGAGAAGAAAAATGTAAATTCCCTAGAGATGAGGTGTTGGAATGCTTGGAATATCAGGTCCGAATTCCACACAAACGTTTCAAGAACTCGGCATCAAGTAGCGTCTTTCCGAGATAGTACGGCCCGTATACTTCGAATATTCGGTCATGTCTCACGACGAATTAACGACTCCATAGAATGTCTTATGGTTAATAGGGGAGAGTAGACTGAAATAGACCTCGTGGCAGGACACCATACACATACATTTATATACATTATATATACGTACAGCGGCACAGATATTATGGCGGATATTATAAGGATAGCTTTGTCAGGCCTGAAAACTTCCAGGTCTGATTCAAACTCAATTTCCTAAAAACGTGGTGAATAAAATACCTTTTTTTTTATCGATATCTACGGGGAGATCATAAGGTGCATGTCGGGGTCTCCAGCCTTCCAATCCGGCGCACGGGGACAATTATTGTCCGTACCGCATAGATTTTGCAGCCAGGCTGGATCCCTGAAAAAATCTAAGAAGATTTTTTGCCGGCATACCTACTAAATCTCATGGTGACCATCGCAGGTATTACGGACGATAGGCGATGCGGATGAGCGAGTAACGCCTAGTTGACTCGCCGTGCCACTCGGCACACTTCCTAATATGGCTCCTCATAACTTAGGTAGGCGTAGATTTTCTCTGCAACGGACGCCCTAACCGTGGGCGTCCGCTATGAAGCCACGAATTCTGCCGCACATCTTAGAGTTGGCCAGCGACCTCAATGACCCCTTATATCGCCTCTTACGACAGGCAAAGGAAACCGTGGTGGAATTTTGCCGCCCCTTGACCACTGGGTGCGTGAAAACAATAAATAACCAATAAAAAAAAACAATATTCTTAGCAAGGAACTTTAAAGACTAAAATCAATGTTAATAGGTGTTTTTTCACATTTAAGCAAGATTTTTTTATAATGTATCACTATTGGAATATTTTATAATACCCAAATATAGATATTTAATAAAGTGTTTATTATTGAATTGTCAACATGGAGACATGGGAACATATTACTGAAATACTTTTACTATTCTTAATTTTCAAACCCCATTTTTTCAGTGTGTAAAATATTGCCTTTTATTATTTCAGTAAATCAAAACAAAAAAAAATGGCCCAGATTTGCCGCCCCTTAAAATCTGCCGCCCTAGGCTCCAGGCTACTCAGCCTACTAGTAAATTCGCCACTGCCTGTACCACATAAAAGACGTTCGTTCTTCATTCATTTAATCAACTAACACTAACTAGTAAACACAAATTGGATATTTGAAACTAAACGTAATTGTTGAGATGGATAAATTACATTCCAAATATTTAGTTTTCATGACTTTTTCACGCGCCCCTATCGCATAATCACTAATTCGCGCACGGCGAAAAAAAAGTGTAAGTGGTGTTACGTTATTGATGAGTTTTGTAGTTGTCTCCCAAGATTCAATATGCCGCCCCCTGAACTTGCCACCCGGGGCACGCACCCCGTCTTGCCCCCCCCCTAGATCCGGGCCTGAGACTATGTGGCCTAAACCCTCACAATAATACTCATGATTACAGAGGAGGCTCATGCAGTAGGACGTTTTTGCGCTGATAAGTACAGTTTTCATATACCGTACTCTAAGGGCAAAACTTTTCAATACGTTACAGAGATTTTGTCAATGTCCTATCCACATATCTCATTTTAATATCGCAGAGCTATTCATCAATTTGCTTACAGCTGTGTTTCTTAACTGGTGGTCTTTGCATCCCAAATAGTCAATCCCAAGAACAATCCCAAGGTCACCCTTAAAATATTTTTTTGCATAATGCTTTCTTACATTTACATATACATATTGAAATAAACTAATAACTATTTTATACGGGTTTTATTTTAATTTTTAAAAATCAGAGTGAAACGTAATTCGCGATAAATTCCGTAAAAAATAGTTTTAAATTTTTATGTTTCAATTATATGCAGGTTTTATTTATGGCTAGATAGAAAAACCCTTTATTTATTTACATTTCGTTACTGTATTATCATACGACCTAACCATACAAAGAACGCGGTAGTCAATGCCCAGAATATTTTTCAAATGGTCTCTCATAGACGCCGAAGATCGGGCGAAATGGCGAATTTGCCGGAAGGCGGACCCTGGCACCGGCCGGGATAACCCCAGGTAGAAAAAGAAGAAGGTCCCTCATGAGAAAAGGTTAAAAACCTCTAGCCTTAGTATGAAACGGTACTTTCGATCAGTAGTACTATTCAGTTCAGGAGTCGGTACCACTGTCTCACATTAAAATCTTAGTGGAACGACGTGCCTAAGTTATTTTAGATTGTCTACTCAATAAGCGTTTCTTCTTCCGTCCCTTTTACTTTGCTTTCCCTTACTAATTTCCCAAGTCATCAAAGTACATACGATTGTTTTGTTGAATATCTACAAAGATATTGGTATGATACAGTTACACAACACTTTAGTAAACGACATGTAGCAAAGTACAAACAAATATAATAGATAGATCTTAAGCGTACAACGCTATGAAGCATCACATACATAGTCCTGACTCCACACTAATATCGAGTAGGTATTAGAAACTACGAGAGACTTTTTCGGTCTCACAAACACCCAGATCCGAAAGAAATATTTGTGGGCCACCAAACGTTTCTCTCGGTCCGGGTCGGTGGGTCGAACCTACGTCGTTTCACAGGCTTCTAACCACCTGCGCCACGGACGCATTCAAAAAACAAATACTATAGTTGTATATTGATGTCATCATATAATGAATATGAACCTATACAAAATATTTAGCAATTCACGTCAAACAAAACATAATGGTTATCGTGAAATATTGGTATTACGTTATCAATAAGTGGGTTTTCTCGAAATCCCAGGTGCGCCAATGCAGAACATTTGTGTTTGGGATAATCCCACGAATCATTCGTCGTGACTCATGCGCGCACTATCTCGGATAACATCGTAAACAAACGATAAAGGCTTAACAATGTTACCAAATTGTAATCAGTGGCACGTTTGCTTATGATGAATGGAAAACACAGATGGAAAATATTCATTCATTGAGAACATGGCTCTGTGAGATGGCAATGACAGCGACTGTCACACTGAGACATTTGATTTGGAACTTGACAAAAAATAGTTACGATGCGGTGACTATTGGCAATATAGAAAAAAAAATGATAACACTATTAAAAAGTCAAAACTATTTCCTGAAAATATTTATACCTAGGTATTCTATATACAGGGTATATCAAGACTGATACCGAAAACGAAGCTGGGTGGTAGTTTAAGTGACTTCAGACACAATGCAACAGAAAAAGTTGCAAAAAAAAAAGCGACAATTTTTTTTTTAATTTTTTTTCCTATGACCATATTTGGGTGGTAAATACATTTTTTTCTAAAATAATAGTGGATACCCTTTTATTTATAAATAATCTAACGTATAAAACTGTTTAAATTATTATTTTAGCAAAAACTATGGATTTACCACCCAAAAATGACGATATTTAAAAAATCATAAAAAATAATTGATGCGTTTCTTTTCGAAATTTTTGGTTGCATTGTGTTTGTAGTCACTAAAACTACCACCCGGCTTCGTTTTCGGTAGCAGTCTTGAGATACCCGGTATATATTTGCGTACGATTTTTTTTTGTTTTGTGATGTAAAATAAACGAAGAACCTATTAATAACAATCTATAACAATAACAAGTATCTAAACCTTTTCCGTGATAGTATATCGAATGCCATTTTAATATTAAATGCGACCTTAGCGCCATCATTAAAAACAGACACTTTTTTTGCCTAGCTATAATTCCTAGCGAGTACATTTTTTATTGCAATGAATAGGAAGACGAACATTCGATGGTAAGCGATACGACCGCTTCTGACACTAGCCAAACTGTATTTCTGAGACTTAAGATGGTAAGTCTCATTATGTCCAGTAGTTACTCTGGCTACAATGTTCTTCAAATCGGAACACAACAGTGTTTATACAGAACTGCTTGGAAGCAGACACAGACAAAACAGTTCGACAATACCGCCACGAAATAAGTAGTCCCAGAGGCGACCACTTACTTGTAAGTGCCAAGTGGTAACTCAAGGAATTTGTTCGTAAATTGTAAACAATGATATAATATGGGAAACAAAGGAAGCTTTATGATTTAATCTCAATAAGACTTTAGGTAGGAACTAGGGTACACTTGAAAAAACCACCTCGAACTAAACAAATAAATTACTACATCCAAATCTGTATTTTTATCAGCCCATATATGTCCTACTCTAGGACACGTGCCAACAATTCAACGGAGACAACGGCTCTACAATCGAGATAACGATTTAGAGTGGTTAGGCCATATAGTCCCTCACGCTGTCCTAAGGCGGACTTTAACATACCATAGAAATGTTTATAAATCGCTATGGTATGCAGGTTTCCTAACGATGTTTTCCTTCACCATTTTAATGCGTGGTGATTGACAATCAATACACACATGACTGCGAAAACTCAGAGGTGTGTCCTAGGATTTTAACCCGCAACCACCGTGAGCATGTTGGCAGCTGCGTCTGGTCCGTTTACCGACAGACTACCACGCACTTATTCCAAATGAATTACGAATCAATCATTTAAAGAAATGTGCGTTGATTTAACTGCTCTCTCTATTAACCCACAAAACTTGGCATCCAGCACTGTATCTCTGCCATTCTCTTAATGCTAATAAATTTTATTAAACCAGCAACCAAATTTGTCTAAAGCAAAACATGAATTTGAGATTAATTATTTCCCTTCCCACCGCAACAAAGCGGGAAACAAAATATATACCTAGTATTGATTATTGATTGCGATGATTGAATGATTTTGACAAATTCTGATAATGAGATCAACATTTTGTATGAATCATATTATTTTCAGTGGAATTTCGAATTCACATCATCGACTTCCTGTGTTAAAGATGAAGATAAAATGTGAGTAATGTTACATTTTCAATAGAAAAATGATATTGTGAGTTATAAGTACATAAATTCATCGGCAGCGCGTGTAGATGTTTTTCAATTCGTATAATAAAGATATAAATTAATCTCATATGCAGTGACGTCAAAAAAATGTTATAATCTTACGCAGTGATGTGATTTACAATAATATTATGACTATCAGATGTAGATTATCTTATAATTACGAATAATTAAAAAATGTGATAGAATCTTAGTAATATTAATCTTACTATTTAGTCTGCCGTAAAGCCAGACACGGAAAATGAATTGTTTTCCATAACCGACAATAGTTGTACCTACCTATCACTGTTTTATATAAAACTCGTCATCTATCACTTCATAAACCCAATTTCCCTGATATTATTTATAGCCAGAGTACTGGACATACTGAGACTTAATCTAATGTATCAGCCTGGGGAGCGCAGTTGAATGTTAAGCATTGTTTTGTAATTCATGGTGTTGTTTGGTTTTACTACTATCCATCAGCTATTTACTTAACATGGATTTTACACACAACATTACTAATCTGTAACCATTGAGATATATTACTACGTATACAAGCTATCCCATACAAATATCTTGTTCGATTTTGCTAAAAGTTGTTACTAAATCGCTGCAGCGTGGAACAAATATTAGTCGTCTAACCAAACAGTATTAAACTTCTCTCGTGATCAAAAGGTCGAAAAAGACGTCGAAAGGGCCGTGTATTTCATGGATACGTAGACATACTAGGGATCTTGGCCGGCCAAGAGAAATAACGTCATCTTCCGAGTTCGCATAGTTCCGTACCGAACCGACTATACCCCCAGGAATGGTACCGTATTTACGGATCGCTAGGATAGACCACAACCCTGGACCTGTTGCAACAACGCGGAACCACTGCAATCACAGAGTACCCGTGTTCGTGGTAATCTTCGGCATTTCATGGCGCTTATGCATTTTTGACTGATTCGTGTGCGGTGCATGCACCGTACCTAGTGGGACACATTTTTCACAAAGAACATCTTATCTAGTGTAACATTAATATCAATGTCTGTAATGCATGTGTTACATGAAGGATGCGATACAAGAACTTAAATTTCAGAGAAATCTGTACGCAGTGCGACATCTACCGGAACATATTGAAATCATCTGCCGATTGAACATGGACAATTTGGTAAGGTGATAAGGGTATGGAAAAAATAAAGTTTGACTAAATTTAATATCTACTAAAAAAATAGAAAGCATTTATAATTTACTGGAATAATGGGTACTATAAGAGATTACAACCAGCGCTTTGCAGGATTTAAATTAATTAAAGAACTATTCAACGATCGTATATTTTTTCTAGTCAAAATATTGCGTAATCTACAACGTGATCGGTGGTATTATTCTTTTCAAGTAAACTATGTTACGATTATATTTGAAACGAATCGAAGTCCGCGACTTTGCGTGGTTTACATGTCTGTAATATATACATAAATATGCGTACGGCCTTATGACTTATCCCAGAAAAGGTAGGGAGACATGCTACTTTTTACACTCACATTCTGCTAAGATTATATCCTTCCATAGCGAGGAAAAAATCCAATCACGACCAACTCAGAACATTTTTCAAACCAGTCACACAATGTGGGTTATCCTGTATCCATAGACTTAGTATATAATAATAATAAGTATATTATTAACTCCATGTGGTTATCTAATCTGGGAATAGGCGTGACGACAGTATCAAAATATCAAATATGATGTTAAGGGGAAAAACATATTAGAAGGGTTTAAAACGATGTTTTAGTTTTAATCCAGAGTTGGAGATTAATAAGATTTTCAATAAAATAAAAGTACAAAATATAGCAATCGGCCATTTTGACAGAAACGCTAGCCACGACGCATGACGTCACGCCTATGTAAACCTGCCGTAAACATTACCAATTTCTTTAGAAATGTGGAATCTGGGGGCGCGGCCGAGCCCCCTCCAAGTCGAGCTATAGGCCGTAACATCCTTTTCTCGAAGCAATTCAGACCATTTTCAACCCCCCCTAACTTCGTTGTGGTTAAAGCAAGAAGCCTGAATTTTCAGTTACTAAGTAGGCATTGTGTAAACACGGTATATTTAAAATTTCATTCAATTTGAACCAGTAGTTTAAGAATTATAATGTGTCAAACTTTCGTAATTTTGTCACTCACTGACTGACTGACCGATCATCAAAAGTCTAAGGCACTTCTAGCAGACATAGAACCTTCAAATTTAGAATATAATTAGTGTTTAGTGTCTAAAGTAAGGGAAAATTCAAACATTTCATAATTTGTGTCTAGTTTTCTAGATAGACCAACTGCGTGAATAACTTTGTAATCCCATATAAATGTATAGGATTACAAAGTTACATTTGCAGTTAATGAATCATTGTACCCGTATATAGTGGAATAATAGTTGTAGATATATATCTTTATACATGAGGCATAATAGGAGGGGATATAGAGAGGGAAATGGTGTATTCAGCCCATGAAACTGTACAACATTTCTCTAGAAAAACATGACGAAGAAAAACTTGCAAATAAGTAGATTAAATAACTCGAAAATATCAATTACAATGAAAGAAAGAACATTAATAATCAAATCCGCTATATTTGTGATAAATTGATACCTACAAAAATAACAAAAATCCATAAGACAGAGGCTTTAAGAAAAATCGTTAGTGATATTCTAGAAGTAAGAAGTACCGAAAAGGAAAAAAGTAGGATTCTACAATAAGACGTGAGATCCCATCAAAAACATCCTGTAAAAAAATTCCAAGTCTCGCAGCTCAGGTTTTCTACCGCAAAAAGTTGTGAGATGCATGTAATACCAAGTCGATTAATTTATTTAGTCCTTAAGGAACCTTCAATAGAAAGTTATTACGTTAGTTATTACCATATCAATATTAAAAATTCTTTACGTTTTAAATAAATAGATCGACTTGGCCAGTAGCATTATGTATAAATTGTACGATACATTATGTTTTCATGCGATGGCCAAGTCGATCCATTTATTTAAAACGTAAAGAATATTTAATATTGATATGGTAATAACTAACGTAATAACTTTCTATAGAAGGTCCCTTAAGGACTAAATAAATTAATCGACTTGGTATTACATGCATCTCACAACTTTTTGCGGTAGAAAACCTGAGCTGCGAGACTTGGAATTTTTTTACAGGATGTTTTTGATGGGATGTGAACTCTACCGGAACCACTTATAGACTTGAGAATTAATTTTTATCAAACGAAATATGTTTTATTTCGGTAACTTTCTTCGCTGCGCATAGACACAATGACATGTTTACCTAGTGGTGACGTTATAACGGATGCCATGACACATACTAACTTTTTCTGTGCACTATTGAAAGATTATTAGAAAAATGGCTTAAAACTGTGTTAAACCTTTGTTAATTCTTGAAATATAGATTGTTTCGTATATAATGAATGTGTATATATATTATAAAACATGATTTTAAAATAATTCGTCATGCCTATTAAACCCAGGAGGTTCAAATACACGCCAAAATGAATGAAGCAAGACTAATATATACTTTTTATTAAAAAAATAACTTAATTATAAATCCTTACATTAAAACCCGTTTTGCTAACAGCACAGCTGTCTTCTAAGCGTACATACTAAGTATATTTTTTCATAGTAAAAGACGGAAAATCGAAATTCTATCGACTGATTTTACGGTCACAAGGACGGACATAACAATTTTTTTTATCTGTAAATATTTAGGTTGTCATGCGATGATAAGGGGCTTACACATTGATCCGTAGCAGATAACATATCTTTCCAAGTAGCCTGTTTATTATTATTATGAGTGTATTCGTATAGCCAAAACCGAATTCCGAGGACAAGTGCGCTTAGTGTGGGCACTGTTGTTTGAACTTTATTGTATTGATTAAAAATGGTGGTGGTAGGTATTTCATATGTGAAAGGCCGCGTTGGTAGGTACCACCGCAATGTCCAGTTCTCCCTTCAGGCAGTGTAAATGCACTCTTGTGTTTTGGTTTGAAAGACATAGTAGCCAAAGTAACTACTGGACATATTGATACTTAACATCCTACTCAGGATAGCGAGCGCAATAGAATGCCAAGCATTGCTTTGTGATTCGAGGTGTTGTTTGATTTTGATACTGTCTATGAGCGGCCGTATAGCTTACCATCAGATGAACGGTAAGCCTGCTTGCCATTCATTGCAATAAAAAAATACGTATCTCTTCCTTATTAGATAATTAGGTTATCGAATATAAAAATACACTAAAAGCAATAGGGATGTTGATAATAATAAAAATATTGACCCTTTATAAACACGAGAATAATAATTTTACAACAAATAGGATACATAAGATAGATAGCTATCTATCAAACTTCAAAATTAACTATTTTTCACACAGTTCTTGCGATAAAATTACTTCCTTTAATGTATATCGGTCTCAGTTGTAATGAAAATCGTAAAATATTCTTTGTTGTAACTAATCAGCGAGATAAATATTTTACGGGTGATACTTTGAACTTACCGCGCGTTTAGTGACGTCATTGCACTCTGATCACTGTTTTCAGACACGTGGTAATGTATGAAGTACATAATTGGAAATATTTTTATAACATTTAAGAGCGTATACACCTTGCGCGCAAAGTCAACTATAGGTATTTCTTCGTTAATTTCACGCACACATAAGCGACCAAAGCTGTGTGCGTAGAGCTGCCGCGTCGGCTCGCTATACAATCGGCTCAAACAACTTTGATCCGTGCGCTTTAAATATTCAATTGAAATGTAACTGTAATATAATATCATAAAAATATTTTATTTGCATTATAAGTAGACAAATATTAATGTGCAAGCAAAGAATAATACAAATTTTGGATACTAATCACGTTTTCGTTATTATTACATTGTTAAGTTGCATTCAAATCAGTGTTCAATCAGTATACACTACGGACGTTTTATTAATCATTTCGTGTTCGAACACATAAATAGCGTCAGGGGCCTTACAACCCCTTACAATTACGAAATATATTTAATTTTATATTACAATACATAACATAATTTAGCCTCGGAATTACATCCCATTATATTACCTGAAACATAATTTATACTCACTACAAAATCATTGTAGGTAATAAAAATAATTAAATATTTTACAACCAAAGTACTAAGATGTGGTAATCGCATTCCGCGCGTGGCTATTTTTACTACGCGCGGCATAATCGACTGCAGCCAGGCCGGAGCGACGAGCGATACATCCTTCCTCTAGAAGGCCTTGCGGCGGTCTGATTTGATCCACGTCGGACAGCGTGTTTTATAGTGGTTTTTAAAATCTGTATCTGTATCAGCCCATATACGTCCCACTGCAGGGCACGGGCCTCCTCTACAATCGACAGTACGATTGAGAGTGGTTAGGCCATATAGCGTGTTTTATAGTGGTTTTTAAAATATTTGTAGAAAACATGAAAACTAATTTTGTTGAAATACAAAAATAGTAATTTATTGATAAGATGTTCTTCTATTGTAATATGCAATTGCTATAAAAAATTATGTACGATAAGTTGGTGAAAAAAAATATGTTCTTGACGAGAGATTCTGAATAATTTCGCATTATTTAAATTTTTATTTTTCAGGAACTAAACACAAAAAGATTATTTTTCTCAGCAAAATCCATCCATAAGGGTCTTATTAGTCTGATAATATTTTTATTTTCATCTTATATTTAGTGGTTTCGGATATCTTAAGCTTCTAAATTGCCATTTAAAGCCTAAATAACGAAACTTGTGTTCAGTAATCCGTATAGTACAAACAAATTATCCATCAATCTATAATGTTTTTCACCAAAATCCCTAGATGACAACCTTTTCTAAAATTAGTAATAATTATTTTTCCTTTAAATTGTTTATTGGTGGCTATTAACTCATTTGAAAAGTCCTGTTTTTAAGCCAAAAAGCGCGTGCAGGGTATAAACGCTCTTAAGAGGATTTCAAAAAATGACATTAGGTTTTAAAATAATGTGTTTAATGTGTAAAATATACCTCACTAAATATACACGGATTTGTAACATGAGTCAACATTCGTATTACATGAATACACCCAATAGTCACATATGTATGTACATACATAATGACTCTTATGTCTTATGTCATGTGATATCCGTAATTTATTGATAGTTAAATAGTGTTCGGTTTCACTAAAGTGCACTACACACCCACAGAGTACATTTTAATAATAGGAAATACACAACAAAACCACTGGCCCAGCGACACAGCCCGCCATCACAACCCAATGGCTTATGAAGCTTATAAGAAAATAATCATGTCGGCGACAAGTGCCCGCACGTGTTGCCTGCTGACATTTTGGCGTCATGGGATCTGAGGGCTTACTCTATACTTCGACAATAAGTACGAATGTTCGAACATTCTGTGGAAATCATTGGGGGAGGCCATTGGGGGAGGCCTGTGTTCAGCAGTGGACTTCCTTTTGGCTGATGGATGGATGGTTCGAACATTCGACGCCGCATATAAAATAAAAGTGCTGCTTCTATACATGAACACTTGAAATTGGCTTTTAAATTGTTATTCAACTATACTAACTAAGTAGTTAGTATAGTTGAATAACAATTTAAAAGCCAATTAATTGTTACACTTTACACCTGACACATAGTACTTTTTTTTAACCTATTCTGTCCCACTGCTGGGCAAAGGTCTCCCTCAACTCCTTCCACTTATCCCTATCAGTTGCTGATGCCACCCAAGTGCTGTTAAATTGGTCGAGTACATAGTACCTACTACATATATAATATACAGGGTATATCAAGACTGCTACCGAAAACGAAGCCGGATGGTAGTTTAAGCGACTTCAGACACAATGCAACAGAAAAAGTTGCAAAAAAAAGCGAAAATTTTTTTTTGTTATTTTTTTCCTATGGCCATATTTGGGTGGTAAATACATTTTTTCCTAAAATAATAGTATATACCCATACCCAGTATATACCGGGTATCTCAAGACTGCTACCGAAAACGAATCCGGGTGGTAGTTTTAGTGGCTACAAACACAATGCAATTAAAAATTTCGCCTAGAAACGCGACATTTTTTTTTATGATTTTTTAAATATCGTCATTTTTGGGTGGTAAATCCATAGTTTTTGCTAAAATAATAATTTAAACTCTTTTATACCTTAGAGTATTTATAAATAAAAGGGTATACACTATTATTTCCGGAAAAAAATGTATTTACCACCCAAATATGGCCATACGAAAAAAATAATCAAAAAAAAATTGTCGCTTTTTTTTGCAACTTTTTCTGTTGCATTGTGTCTGAAGTCGCTTAAACTACCACCCGGCTTCGTTTTCGGTAGCAGTCTTGATATACCCTGTATAGTACATACATAGTTTTTTTATTGCAATGATTGGCGACACGAGCATGCCGTTTGCCTGATAGTAAGCGATACGGCCGCTCATGAACAGTAGCAAAATCAAACAAAAGCTTGAATTACAAAGCAAAGCTTGGCATTCCAGTGAACTCGCCATCCTGAGACATACGATGTAAAATAATAGTATATACCCATACCCAGTATATACCGGGTATCTCAAGACTGCTACCGAAAACGAATCCGGGTGGTAGTTTTAGTGGCTACAAACACAATGCAATTAAAAATTTCGCCTAGAAACGCGACATTTTTTTTTATGATTTTTTAAATATCGTCATTTTTGGGTGGTAAATCCATAGTTTTTGCTAAAATAATAATTTAAACTCTTTTATACCTTAGAGTATTTATAAATAAAAGGGTATACACTATTATTTCCGGAAAAAAATGTATTTACCACCCAAATATGGCCATACGAAAAAAATAATCAAAAAAAAATTGTCGCTTTTTTTTGCAACTTTTTCTGTTGCATTGTGTCTGAAGTCGCTTAAACTACCACCCGGCTTCGTTTTCGGTAGCAGTCTTGATATACCCTGTATAGTACATACATAGTTTTTTTATTGCAATGATTGGCGACACGAGCATGCCGTTTGCCTGATAGTAAGCGATACGGCCGCTCATGAACAGTAGCAAAATCAAACAAAAGCTTGAATTACAAAGCAAAGCTTGGCATTCCAGTGAACTCGCCATCCTGAGACATACGATGTAAAGTTTCAATATGTCCAGTAGTTACTCTGGCTGCAATATCCTTCAATCCGAAACACAACAGTGTATTCACAGTGCTGTTTGGTGGGCGAACTAGACATTGCGACTGCAGTGGTACCTACCCAGGCGGCATCTCACTTAAAAAAGACCTACCACCAGTTTTTATTACTTATTATTTAAGTAATCCGTCAAAATATAGTGGAGTGTATCTGTATCAGCCCATATACGTCCCACTGCCGGGCACGGCCTACTCTACAATCGAGAAAACGATTGAGAGTGGTTAAGCCATATAGTCCACCACGCTGGCCCAGCTGTGCGGGTTGGCGGACTTACATACCATAGAAATTCTTATAAATCGCTATGGTATGCAGGTTTCCTCACGATGTTTTCCTTCACCGTTTTAGTGCGTGATGATTGACTATCAATACACACGTGACTCCGAAAAGTCAGAGGTGTGGCATTCGAACCCGCGACCACCGTTAACATGTTGGCAGCCGCGTGTACACTATCTTAATCCTAAGATAACTTTACTTGTAACCTATCTGTACACTTGTTTGATTTCCTAGTAAATAAGCTAATAAATAATATAAATAAAGATAAATGCAAAAGCGTCGCGTTTCGTGTTTAGGCAAGTTCGACATAGAATAGTATTAACGGATATAGTACCTATTCATAGTCAATCAAATAGTCAATCATCGAGGTTGTGCAGGATGAAGACTAGTAAATAGTTATAAGTTTATTATGTCCCTATGTAAATGTTCTTATGTAAAATTTTATTAATAAATAAAGTAAAACGTTCCCTCTAGTAATAAGCTTATACAGGGTATATCAAGACTGCTACCGAAAACGAAGCCGGGTGATAGTCTAAGCGACTTCAGACACAATGCAACAAAAAAAGTTGCAAAAAAAAGCGACAATTTTTTTTTGTTATTTTTTTCCTATGGCCATATTTGGGTGGTAAATATTTTTTTTTCCTAAAATAATAGTGTATACCTTTTATTTATAAATACTCTAAGGTATAAAACAGTTTAAATTATTATTTTAGCAAAAACTATGGATTTACCACCCAAAAATGACGATATTTAAAAAATCATAAAAAATAATTGTCGCGTTTCTATGCGAAAATTTTAATTGCATTGTGTTTGTAGCCACTAAAACTACCACCCGGCTTCGTTTTCGGTAGCAGTCTTGAGATACCCGGTATATAAGTCTCGTTCAGAGGTATTATACTAGAGCGGACATCGGGAACAATATCTCTGCGTATGGTGCGAGCACACGGGTACCCAGTGAAGCGAGAGCGAAGATAATGTTACTGCGTAGGCGTGACAAAGACAGTAATAAATGGAGTGGTACGGTACCGTTTATTTTGTTACATAAATTTTATTTGCAGTGCTCCCTCTAGTATAATATCTCAATGCCCTAATATAAAATATTTTGACAACAGCACGGCAACCACGCATTCACACTCCAAAAGACCATAGATGATCTATACATTGTATTCTGTCAAACCAGCACAAAAAGGCATTCAGTAAAAGAGAAGGAAAATTACTCTCTAGACTTGAGTCTCGTTAACAAGTTAATCCACTCGTTTACTTTTAGCCACGAGAAATTAACAACAATGAACAGAGTTCATAGTAAACAGCATTGGGTCAATTGGCAATTTTGCCACATTGTATCCTCAATGTGGAGTCTCAATTAGGTCGTAGGTGAGATTCCAGTCCCTAAACATTGTTTGTTTAATAATTAGTCGATGGTAGCAATTTTAGTTGGCAATGAGTTACAACTTTATAGAAATATGATGGTAGAAATTAGGTATCCATGTGAATAGCCACTGTATACGTAATACGATGGTTAAAAACTTATTAGGTATTGTGGGTAGGCTTTAACCAGACTGCGACTGAAAATGAAGCTAGTATAACGCCCAAATACTGGAACGCAACTTAAATATAACTTGCGCTTAACTACGTTAATCCCGATTAAATGTACTGGCTAAGTGGACCGTGCGCTGTTAAGAGAAACTTATTACTTGAATGGCGTTCCAGTATTCGGGCGTAAGACGCGTACAGTAGTAGTAGGTAGTTTGTAGTGACTACAAACACAATGCAACTAAAAAGTCGGAAAAAAACGCGAATATACGAGTATTTTATGTGATGTAAATATCATAGTATTTGGGTACTCAATCCATAGTTTGCTAAAATAACATTTTATACCCTTGCTTACCAATTACCATAGCGTCTTTAAAACAAAAGGGTGGACATTGTTATTCTAGGAAATACTATGTATTTACCACCAAAACAAGACCATAACAAAATAGAAGAGAATGTCTGGAAGAGATCGCTTTTAGTCATAAGGTCATTTTAGGGATAAATAAAGAGTTTTATTATGGCCAGTTGGCTTTGTCTTCGGTCCGCAGTCTAGTCAGCTTTACCTCTATAAGTACCATGAAGCCTAAACACTCAAATTAGATTGGGGCATGAAAAATCAGACAAGAATCTTCTTCTACCTGGCGTTATCCCGGCCAGTGCCAGGGTCCGCCTTCCGGCAAATTCTCTTCGATTTCGCCCGATCTTCGGCATCCTCAATAGTAAGGCCATTGACCCTTGCTTGACGACATCGAGTCAGCGCTTCTTTGGTCTACCCCGCGGTCGAGGTCCGAGAATATTGAGGCTAAGGCACACATTACCGACGTACTCCTGTGGTTTCCTTAGGACGTGACCATACCATCTCAAGCGGGATTCCTGGAGTTTATCGGCGAAGAATATGAAATAAAAAAACAAAAACTTACCCGGTGACAGGCTACCACAAAATATCCCGACTCTTGAATGATGCATGGGATTCTTTGATTCTTCTTCTGTCTACATGGCGGAACGGGTGTACTAACTGGCCGCTTGTATTTGTGGGTATCTTTACATGACCGACCGACACGTGCCGAATTTTTATTAAACAACAAGGTAAGCTTGACGGTTGTGAATCCTGGACCGTCAAAGCAGCAGATAAAAGGAGGATAGATGCGTTTGAGATGTGGTGCTGGCGCAGGATGTTGAGAATACCGTGGACGGCACATCGAATCAACATATCCATCCTGAAACAACTGCATCTCGAAAGAAGACCAAAACTTTCTGCAACCTGCCTACATAGAACCTTAAAATACTTCGGACATATCGCCAGACGCGAACCAGACAACCTAGAAAAACTGCTCATTGTTGGAAAATTGGAGGGAAAAAGACGACGAGGACGAACTCCCAAACGATGGGTAGATCAGGTTGCCAATACACTGAAGGTCCCTATTAACACAGCATTACATCAAGCAGAAGACCGAAGCTGGTGGAGAGAGGTCATCAAGACAGTTGAGAGTCACGATCCTCAATAATGAGGGACCGACTGAAGAGAGAAGCTTGACGGAATAGAATAATTTATGTTAAACATTTCTTTTCATAAATAACCGACATAGCCCATCGGATTAGCAAGTTGAAGTGGCAATGGGCAGGGCACATAGCGCGGAGAACTGATGACCGATGGGGTCGGAAAGTGCTCGAATGGAGGCCGCGTATCGGAAAGCGCAGCGTAGGACGTCCACCCACAAGGTGGTCTGACGACCTGGTAAAGGTCGCGGGACGTCGCGGGATGCAGGCTACCTCTAACAGATCTCTGTGGAAATCATTGGGGGAGGCCTATGTTCAGCCATGGACTTCCTTTGGCAGATGGATGGATGATGGATGGATTTCTTTTCTGTTACTCCCACTACAAAAATTTAAACGTTTGTAACTTGTTTCATTCTGAATGGCATTTTTGGGATAAAATATAACGTCTATTAAAAATGCAATGGGTTGTACTACTGATTCCCAAATACTTTCAGTTATGTGGTAAAAATGACCCTTGTAAACGAGTTAATTGTCTGCTGACCAAAATAAAATATAATATCAGAAAAATCTTCAGAAAGAATACTTTAAATAAAATATAGGCTCGTTTCTTAAAAGAACCTTTTTGGTATCTATGTATTTTTTATTGGTAAATCACTATAATGTTAATCAATCCGTAAGGATAATGGGGAATACCCAATATTATAGACGTTTCAAAGAATTAATTCGATGCGTTATCTACGGAAATTATCATTCTCGGTGCCATCAATATGTTATGGGCCAAGTGATTAATCGGGCATTATTCATCATGCCCGGGCAATATGAATAATGCCCAATAAGAGCGGGCAATATGATTATAACCAATCAATTTATCACATTGCCCGGGCATTATGAATAATACCAAGTGCCTATTGGGCAGAGTGATGTAAAGCGAATCAAAATCAAAACAATGAGCCGAAGTAGTAGAATTTAGAATAGGGCAGCACGAGGGGGTGGGTTGGGAGGAGTGGAGGGAGTGTCGCACCTCCCCTGGTACCACTCCCATGAAAAGGTAACGCACCATTCCTGAGAAATATCTATTATAGCAACCTAACCCTTAAAACACTTGTTGTCAATACAAATTAGCTTCTGCATCGTCTCCGGCGCTACGGGAAGTTCAGCCCCTTCGCCCTTGCGTAACAAAAGATAGGCAACCATGCTCACCTCCGCAGCTTCGGTTTGCTGGTCGCCTCCGGCGACCAGCCTCAGCCGCTACGGCTCGCACGGTTGCCTATCCTTCGTTGCAGCGGGCGGGGGCTGTTCTCCCTTCGCGCCTCCGGCTTTTTATATACACTCTAGGGTCGGTAGCCAAAAGACTACGTGAAGTCGGGGTGTTCCGAGTCGGTTTTGGGGCACAGTCGACCTAACTGATCCATAAAGTGGGTACACTAATTTTCTTCTGAAGATAATGTTTCGGACGTTAAAAAGCAACTAAACATAAACAGATCAATTTAACCTTTCTAATTCATGGGTCCATCGCAGATGCGACAATGCGGCAGCATACCACGTAAAAATCACCTATTAATCACATTGCCCGATCATCATGTAGCCATATTCATAATGCCCTGGCAATGTGATTAATAGGTGAGTTAAGATTGTAATTAATCACTTCACCCAATATAGCTCAGCAATATTCATACTGCCCGGGCATTGTGAATACTGCCTGCATTAATCACTTGGCCCATAAAAAATATAATCTTCTTTATATGTATAATATGAAGCGTGAAGCAGATTACTATGCAGAAAGGAATTTATTTAATAAGTTAGGTATTTGTTTGGTAGGCCATAGCTATACTGGATACGTTTTGATACAATAAAAAAATGGAGTCAAATAATTTATTTTTAATGGCCCCTCTACACGCATGGCCAGCGCTGGTCCATCGAGTTGGCATCAATGGCCATGTGAATGATGGGACGCAACTACACGATGGCGACATTCAATAGTGATCACCCACTCCTTTTGATGTGTGCCGGCAAAACCGACACTAACACCATTCCAAGAACATTGCACGCGCTTCAAGCCACTACGTCCAGGACATAATACATTTTTGGGATAAAATATAAGGTATGGTAAAAAGTACAAAGAACTGTGCAAAATACTTTCGGTTATGTACTAAAAATGACCCTTGTAGACGAGTTAATTGTCTGCTGACCAAAACGCAATAATATAAGAAAAATCTTCAGGAAGAATACTTTAAAATATAGGCTCTTTTCTTAAAAGTACCTTTTTGGTATTTATATTTTTTTTATTGATAAATCAGTAACAGCCGCTGCCAATAAACAATCCCAACCCAAAATTTGCCGTTTGAGATTGACAGCTCAATCTTTTTTCTGATACTGCCAATAATCATCTCAGTAGTGAAAAAACTATGGCAACATGACAGGAGACCAATCGAAAAGTAGAAAACAATCCAGATTGACTTCAATCTAATTTTCTCGATTGATTATTGGCATCGGCCGTTAATTTTTGTTAATCAATCCGTAACGGAAATGAGAAATACCAAAACATTATCGACGTCTCAAAAGATTAAGAGGACGGTAGACGCCGATGACCTTGCTCGAACGGGCGGAACCAAATCTCATGCACCGGCGCACGCCGGCGCACGACTTGCGAGCGAGCGCGCTGCGTAATACCTATTCATTCATTGTTTCGCTGCGGACAGAACGATATATTCGTAGTGTTATTTCACTCGATGTTCCCATCGAGTACAGTTAGGAGCGGTCTGACCGTACTGTATGATTAATTCACTAACAAACATCACAGCTACCGTGGCGGAATTGCTCGAACGCTGACTGTTACACGAGAAGACGCGGGTTCGGTCCCCGCACTTGTAGTTCGATTTTTGTGTTTATTTATTTCATCTATCTATACCAATATTACAAGAAGGAAACATTTGTATTTTGGCGTGTTTTGTATTTTAGATTTTTAATATTTTTATTTTTGTTTTTCTTTTCTAATATTATAAAGAGGATAGATACATTTATATTTTTGGATTTTTATTTACAATTAATAAACTCAAAAATGAATGGACCGATTTAAAAAATTCTTTCGATTTTCGAATGGTAATTATCTGGGAATAACAGAAGCTATATATTTACCTGAAGGGGTTGAAATAAGGGTTTAAATGGAAAATAAAAACTATTGAAGATTTATTTTTTAATTTATATTAATAAAGATTTAAAAAATATATCTCGAATGGTTTTTATTTTTCATTTCAACCCTTATTTCAACATCTTTAGCCAAATATACAGCCAATGTTACTCCAGGATAATGTTGGATTCGAATGGTAAAGGAATTTTAAGATTAAGTCGGTCGGTTAAGTAATTTTTGGGTTTATTCATAATAAACAAAAATCGAAATATTCAAAAATCTAAAATACAAAAATGTAAAAATACAAATGTTACAAGAATGCAAAAAATGAAATGTTTCTTCTATAAAATATTGAGTTAGATGAATTTATAAACAAAAACAATTGTTACGATGCGGAATCGAACCCGCGGCCACCCGTTTAACAGTAGACATCCAGGCAACTGCGCCACGGTTATTGTTAGGTACGTTTGTGAAATAATCATTTACTACGGTTAGACCGCCCCTAACCGTACTCAATGAATATGTCGAACGAAATAGCAATATTCAATTTACTTTGATATTGCAGAGGCAAGCGACATAGGTCCGTTTAGCACGGCGGTTCGTCCCGCATTGATTTGTTGGGCGACAGCGGGGACGTCCTAGCGATTTAGAGTATCGATAATGTGAAAAAATTCGTTAAAAATAAATGAGACAGAAATTGGAAAAAAATAAAAAGAAGGTCCCATCCGTCTTGCATTTCTTAATATCCTGATAATAATAAAATAATCCTAGTGCTCATAGTTTAAGAGAAAAAACGTTGTAAATGCGAAAGCGAGGTCACTTTGCAATTTTTTTTCAATTACTTTTAATACACTTTTAAGAATTCTGAAAAGAAGGAGACATGCTCCATATAGTGTAGATCAACATATATTTTTTTGAAGACCTAATAATAAAGATCACCAAGAAAAAACGTTGTGAAAAAGGCCATTTCACATAGACCCCCCTCTTAATACAAAGTGTTATCTACGGAAATTATCATTCCGGGTGCCATCAATATAATCTTCTTCAAATAATATTAAGTCTGTGCAGATAGAAATTTCGTGAATCATCTTTCCGTGTACAGACTCATAAGATGAAAGAAAAAAGAAGACAGTTCGTGTTGCTGAGGGAGTTTCTTGCGCCGCTTCTTCTTCACAGCTAAAATACGTTCCGAAGCGGTGGTAGCAGAAATGAACGATTCAAAAGATCGTGTGAAACACTATTTGAATAAAGAATATTTTGATTTGATTTGAGTTGAGATACGGTTACAACCATGTTGCAACTGAGGTGTCGAGTTCGAATCCCGAATCGGGAAAAGTGATAATACATTTTTCTATTCATTATCAGCCCGGAGTCAGTTTGTGCCTGATATAGCGATAAGCTCGATATCACATCGTGAGACGAAAAATACAAAGGAAAATGTGGGTGTCCTGGTTGCACCTCTGCCTACCCCTTCTGGGTAAAAGGCGTGAGTTTATGTACTATGCGTTTCAAATAAGAATAGGAACGTCAATGACCTCTAGTTGTCAAATATCACACGAAAAGTATGGTTAGCAACAAAAAAAAATTTACGCATCAATTATATTTTTTTTCACATAGTCAAATTCTTGAACATAAATTAACTAAATAAATTAAAACAATTACAAAATGTTATATGGACACATAAACAAGAATAAGAAGAAGTCATAAATAGCTTAAAAAAGTATATTTTTTTAATTTTTTATTTACTTCATATGCAATTATTCGCCAGAGAGTAACTATAACCCGACATTATTCATTCATTAATTTTTTTACGAATTATTAAGTATTAAAAATATTATTTTTATTCAATAAAAATATTATTTTAAGAAATCTTGTTTTGCTCACCCTACCTAAATTGTGCGATTTGACAGCTACTACGAACCAATATTTCGCAGGGTCAGTCCTATTCTTAGTTGAACCGCATAGTATATATAATGTGTAGTATCCCTTGTAGTAAATTCTTTATGTGCTTTGCTGTCTGACAGGAGATGAAATTATGCGTATATGGGCGGGCAAGTCTTTATTAATGTTATTCTGTGTCAGCCCATATACGTTCCACTGCAAGGCACGGGTTTTCTCTACAATCGAGAGAACGATTGAGAGTGGTTAGGCCATATAGTCCACCACGCTGGCTTAATGCGGGTTGGTGGACTTACATTCCATAGACATTCTTATAAATCGCTATGGTATACAGATTTCCTCACGATGTTTAGTAAAACTTTTTAGTGCGTGGTGATTAACTATCCATACACACATGACTGCCGAAAAGTCAGTGGTGTGCCCTGGGATTCAAACCCACGACTACCGTGAACATGTTGGCAACCGCGTCTGGTGCGTTTACCAACAGGCCACAACGCAACGCGTTAGTAAGTTACTTAATGCCAGTACATAAGTTTTTGGAGGGCGGGACAAGACTGTCAATACTTACTATTAGTATAGGACCCCGCCATACATCGACCTTCACCGAGATGTTTATTTGATGAAACCTATTTTATATGCAATTTAATATGTCAATAAATATTATATTGTATATGGGTTGCCTTGCAAATTTCAGTCCAGAATACGATTAATTAATTATTAAAAAAAAAAATGTTTACACATTTCACCTGTTTGATTATTAAACAAAGTCTATACCAATCGAAAGTATGAAACCCATAGAATATGTAAACGTTAGGTTGCCTATTTTTTTCCGGTCACAACCCTCAGGTTGCCAGGTATAAACAGGTAAATCGCTACTAGCATTTTGCACCGATCTGATTATTGAATGAAAATTAAATGAAAATAAAGATCATTTTATTACGAACACGGTGGTATAGGGTTGCCTGCGAAAAATCAGTCCCGAATTGCGGTTGTCGAATTTAGAAAAGTGAAATATTGCTCCGAGTGACCATCCCATGCGATAGAAGAGGACACAGCATAGAAGCTGTTCGAAGTCCGCCCATTTAAAGAAAGAGGGTGCGCATGCTATTTATTGTTGAGAATGAAAAGGACAGCGATAGACTCGTATATGCTGTGCATCATTTTGGAGTAGATTGTGGTTATAGTTGCAATTGAAAAAACGTGCTACTATTTATTGTTAAAAAAATGGCGAAAAAGTGTTTTTTGTGTGATTCGGATGTTGATTTAATTAATTTTAATGATGAAATTTTTAAAAGCTGTTGGCTCTGGTGCGGTTTCTGGTTGATTATTGGGAAAACGACCATTTGGTAACAATAATCCAAAAGAAATGACTCGGAATCTGACTATTTTTTTTTGTTTTTACAATTTTTTACAATAAACAGAAGTATTTTTAATTGTTGTTTTTTATTTTGTCTTCTAATAATAAAGTTACAATTTGCAAGATTATTATTATATTTTTTTTTTTTTACTACCTTGTAGGCAGACGAGCTAGCGGCCCGCCTGATGGTAAGCGGCTACCGCTGCTCATGGACCTCCGTAGTGCCAGGGGACCAGCACAACAAAGTCGCTGCCTACCTCGAGGAAAGTACTCTCCTTAAACCTCGTTTGAAGAAGGACAGGTCATAGCGCTGAGGAAACACCGATGCAGGGAGTTCATTCCAGAGCTTGCACGTACGTGGTAGAAAAGAACGCTGGAAACGTACCGTTCGGGAACGTTATGCCTCCAGGTGGTGTGAATGAACTCTACTGCGGAAACGTGTGGTGCGATGGTACATAGGCGACGGTGGTACCAACTCAAACAACTCCTCGGAGCACTCCCCATGGAACAAACGATAGAACACACAGAGAGATCCGAAGTCTCTCCGCAGTCCTAACGGTTCCAATTTGTCCGTGAGATCGGGATCATTGACTATTCGACAAGCTCGTCGCTGCAAGGAGTCAAGTGGGTCGAGCTGGTATTTTGGGGCACCTGCCCAGAGGTGGGAGCAGTACTCCACGTGGGGCCGGATTTGCGCTTTGTAAAGCGTCAATCTATGACCCGACGTAAAGTACCGCTTGGCTCTGTTCAGGATTCCCAACTTCTTGCTCGCCAGTTTGGCTTTGTCCTCCAAATGACTCCTAAACTCTACCTTGCTTGAGATTTCGATGCCAAGGATTCCAATACTCTCGGATCCTTGGAGAGTAACTCCTTGGAATTGCGGCGCCATGACAAAGGGGTTCTTCTTCGCAGTGAACACGCAAACTTGTGTCTTCGAAGGGTTAAATTGAACTAGGTTCAATTCACCCCATTCGGAGGCCCGCCCCAGAGAGCTCTCGACTTCAGACACAAGTTGACTCCGTCTTTCCATAATGGAATCCCGAGAGTGGCTCCGTTGGCCGATGTACCGCGCGTCACTCGTACTATCATCTGCATAACAATGCATGCTATCAATGGACAACATGTCATTGATATGCAGGATAAAGAGTGTCGGCGATAGCACCGATCCTTGTGGAACACCAGCATTAATGGTCATGGTCTCGGAGCAACAGCCGTCCACTACGACTCTTATGCTCCGACCATCCAAAAAGCTGGCGATCCATTTGCAGAGCCCCTCAGGAATTCCATACGCAGGTAGCTTCGCCAGGAGGGCGCGATGCCACACTCGGTCGAACGCCTTCGCAATGTCAAGGCCGACCGCAATCGCCTCACCCCCACTCTCCAAAGCCTCCGCCCAACGGTGCGTGAGGTACACAAGAAGATCACCAGCCGAGCGACCGTGACGGAAACCGTACTGGCGGTCACTAATTAACTGGCGATCCTCAAGATACCTCAGGAGCTGAGTGTTTATAACTCGCTCCAAGACCTTGGAGAGTAGGGATGTGACAGCAATCGGCCTGTAACTCGAAGGGTCCGAACGGTCACCCTTTTTGGGGACAGGGTGTACATTGGCGACCTTCCACGAAGCTGGAACCCGGTTGGCTTTATAGGAAAGACGGTAAAGGCGCGTGAGCACGGGTGTCAACTCAGGGGCGCACGTTTTAAGAACCACTGCGGGGATACCATCTGGCCCACTCGACTTATGGACGTCTAGAAGCCTGAGCTCCCGTCTGACAGCACGCTGGGTGATTTTTACGTCAGACAGGAGGCTCCCACAACGCGGGATGTTCGGCGGTGTGGCGCCCCCATCATCCAAAGTCGAGTTCGAGGCAAAGAATTGGGCCAAGAGATCGGCCTTCTCCTTTGCACTGTGGGCCAAACTGTTATCGGGCTTACGCAGTGGTGGGAGACTGGACAGGCAGAAATTACCCTCCACAGCCTTGGCGAGCGACCAAAAAGCACGACTCCCAGAGGGATAGCTCTGGAGTCGCTCGCCAATTCTGCGGATGTGCTCCGCCTTGGCCTTAGCTAAGGCTCTCTTGTTGGATCTAGAGGCGGCGTTGAATCTCCGTTTCTCCTCCTTTGAGTTTGGATCCCGACGCCTTCTTGCGTTTTGCCACGCCGCGTATGCGGACTGCTTAAGGCGCGCAGCAACAGCACAAGCACGATTGTACCAAGGCCGGCTGCGACGCCCTGCAGGTATTTTTGAGCTGGGTATGAAAGTCTCCATACCCAAGCTGATCGTATACGCAACGCAGTCCGCACAGGCGTCAGGATCATCGGAGGAGAAACAAAGCCGCCCCCAAGGGTAGGACGCAAAGAATTGTCGCAGTCCATCCCAATCTGCTGACATGTACCGCCAAACTGTGCGAGTTCCAGTCGTTGAAGAGCGGCTAGAACTCGCTCCAGGAGCCCATGAACGAACCAGGCAGTGGTCAGAAGATCCAAGAGGAGCATCAACCACTATCCTGTATCCATCCGGGTGGGTCGTCAGCAGAAGATCCAACAAAGAGGGCTCATGGCTCTCAACGTCTGGAACACGGGTGGGCTGTGTTACCAGCTGCGAGAGACCATAAGCCAAGGCCATCTCGTAGACAGCCCGACCGGGGAGATCAGTGGTCCTGGATCCCAACCACTCTTTGTCATGAGCGTTGAAATCACCGAGGACCACCACCTCCGCGCAAGGGAACTGCTCGAGAATCTGGTCAGTCCCCACTTGGACGCTCTCAAATAATTGAGTAGATCCCGTATCACTGGCGTGGGACCTGTACAGGCATGCGTAGACTCGGGTCCTACCCCCGTGTTCTACCCGTAGCCACAATAAGGACAGGTCCCGACGCTCGAGGCCCCGAAGGCGGTGACAACAAATATCACCCCTGACGAAGACGCACACCCCAGCTTTACGTAGGAATCGATGTTCCAATACGTAACCGGGGTAATTTAAGTACGATACATCGTCAGGGGCGGATATTTGCGTCTCCGTTAAAAAGAGCAGGGCAGGCCGCGCCGTCTCAAGATGGTGGTGGACGGCGTCGAGATTGCTATGTAGACCCCTGACATTACAGAAGTCCACAGAAAATGTGGATGAGTTTCCCGCCGTGAAGAGCCTGCTTTTCTTTTTCCTTCTCATTTTTTTAAAGAGAGTGGGATAGGGTAAGGATTAGCGTGGTTGAACCGAAACGATGCCCGAGATGTAATAATATAACCTTCTTTTTTGCTAAAAATGTATATATACTAAAAATGTACATACATACATACATAAACTCACGCCTTTTTCCCAGAAGGGGTAGGCAGAGGTGCCAGGACACTCACATTTCGCCTTGTATGTTCCGTCTCACGATGTGATAGGTGGCGAGCCTATCGCCATATCGGGCACAAATTCCTGACTCTGGGCTGATAATGAATAGAAAAATCCAATATCACTTTGCCCAACCCGGGATTCGAACCCGAGACCTCAGCTTTGTTACCGTACCTTAGTACAACTACGCCACCGAGGCAGTATATACTTTGGTGTCACATAAAATATATACACACATAAATAATTAATTGATTAACCAAAATTAAATAACTCTTCCTCTATTTTACTAATAAACTACTCCAAAACACAGCATATACGAGTCTATCGCTGTCCTTTTCATTCTCAAGAATAAATAGCATGGGCACCCTCTTTCTTTATGAGCGGACTTCGAACAGCTTCTATGCTGTGTCCTCTTCTATGGCATGGGATGGTCACTCGGAGCAATATTTCACTTTTTTAAATTCGACAACCGCAATTCGGGACTGATTTTTCGCAGGCAACCCTATACCACCGTGTTCGTAATAAAATGATCTTTATTTTCATTTAATTTCCATTCAATAATCAGACCGGTGCAAAATGCTAGTAGCGATTTACCTGTTTATACCTGGCAACCTGAGAGTTGTGACCGGAAAAAAATAGGCAACCTAACGTTTGCATATTCTATGGGCTTCATACTTTCGACTGGTATAGAATTTGTTTAATAATCAAACAGGTGAAATGTTTAAAAAAAATTTTTTTTTTAATTATTAATTAATCGTATTCTGGACTGAAATTTGCTAGGCAACCCCTATACAATATATTTATTGACATATTAAATTCAATATAAAATACGTTTCATCAAATAAACATCTCGGTGAAGGTCGATGTATGGCGGGATCTTAGACTATATATTTGACAAAGGCGAACAAAACGAAGGCAATATGTGTTTTCCTTTTTTAAATTGCAATTAATGCAAATGCGAGACGAACATGCCACTCGCCAGATGTGAAACGATGCAACCTCTTATGGACAATAACAAAACCAAACATCATGAATTTCAAAGCAATAATGCTCGGAATTCCACTGCGCTCGCCATCCTGAGATGTTCCTTCACTGATACCTGATGTTACCATAGTATCCCTATTATTTCACAATTCAAAGTCATTTGTTAACTTCGAGCTTCGAGTTATCTGACATAAATAAATACACCACTTTCGTCCACTTTCATTTCTTCATCAATCTCGTCAGTTTAAAATTGTGTTACTCTTTGATGTAGGATACTTCTGACCCAATCCTGTCTATAAAATAATATTTTTGAGGTTAAAATAAAACCACAGCATCCGGTATGAAATCCTTTATTTAGTTTTTTGGTATTTTTGAGACATATCGTCTTTGTACCGACTTTGACTGAAATATAAAAAAGGGGGAAATCTTGACGCGTGCGCTCACAATATATTACAGGACAAAGCGTCTGCCCAGCTACACTAACAATGGTCTGACTAACTTATACCATAGACAAGTGAACCATAGTGTCGGAGACATGCCATAAATACAATTAAAAACTTTTTGAATAAATATTATAATTGGAATTGTACCTATCTTGAAGGGAAAATTCTTGTCTTAGAGTATTTATATATAGAGGGAGCGCTGTCATACATTCGCGTTTCAAAAACGTAGATATTTTCTTGTTCGTAATGTTGGTAGCGCTCCTATATGAGTAAAAATTGAATTAATTATTTAGCAATAAATTGCTATAAATTCCTTTGATAGCCGAAATTATATTTAGCTATTATCCTTTTAAAACGAGTTAGTGTGAAATTAAAAAGGCATAATTTTTTTTTTAAATCAAGTAATTTATGTATGTTGCACAACCTGTTCAAATATTAGCCAATAGGAGGGCAGAAAAAGGTGGCCCGGCAGCACCATTTTTATCTACGTTTTTGAAGTACCAGCGATCCCTCTATATATAAATACTCTAAGGTTCTTGTAAACTTCTCATCAGAAATATCAAAACACCTTGCAAGTTTATGTTTTCTATGATGTATCATAAAATTGGTGTAAAAATTTGAATGTAGAAAATCAGCATTAGGATTTAAATACATCATATTATTCACATTTAAACGACATTTGACAAATTTATATTCTTAAATTCACATTTTTCTGATAATCCTTACAAAACTAACTTGCAAGGTGTTTTGATATTTCTGATAAGACGTATATTATTTATAAATACAATGTAACAATTAATTTGCAATTAATATAGTCATACATATAGAGCTACATACTTCTGATAGTAGCTAGATGAAAATTAACCTAAAAATACCGGGTATATCAAGAGTGCTACCGAAAACGAAGCCGGGTGGTAGTTTTAGTGACTTCAAACACAATGTAATTAAAAATTTCGCAAAATAACGCGACAATTTCTTTTATTAATTTTTAAATATCGTCGAGTTTGGGTGGTAAATCCATATTTTTTGCTAAAATAATAATTTAAAGCCTTGCGTACCATAGCGTCTTTCAAAATAAAAGGGTGTAGACTATTATTTAAGAAAAACTATGTATTTACACCCAAATACGACGATAGAAAAAAATTACAAAATAAGTTCGTCACTTTCTTTGCACAAACTTTAGTTGCATTGTGTCTGAAGTCACTAAAACTACCACTCAGCTTCGTTTTCGGTAGCAGTCTTGATATACCCTGTTTAATACATATGTTCTTGTACTCGCTTTGAAGTTATAAGGCTTCATAATTAACAATTAAGTGTGAGTCGAATTCCTATGTTACGAACCACTACCAAATAACATGAAAACCACTCATAAATTTTCATTATTATTTTTAATTTCTTAGATTTACGTGAATGATACACATTGAACAAAAACTTTTATTTGCGGATATTATCGCCCCGTGACCACGGAAGTTGAAGTCCGAAACTTCGGAAGCTAAATATGTAAAAATAAACCAAACGGGCGTGATAAAATCCGTAAATAATAGTCTTATTTCAAATATTATTTTATATATTTTTGTGGCGTATATATAAATAAATTAACATACATATTTACATATCATAAAACAATGAATTATTCGTAACAAATTGCAAATAAGTTATCGAGATTCTATGTACTTAAAATATACAATGTTATTCTGAATATGTATATCATTGTCTATTGTTATAAATAATAAGGAACTTTTAGTATTGCTTTAACAAAAACAAATATTGTCTATTCATTAATTTAAAAAATCAAAGACAGGGTTAGGGTTAACTTTACTTAAAATTCTTTTCAATAATTATTTTATCAAACAATAATATCAAAGTAGAAAAGTGTTGGCTTCCTTTTATATGACATTTAAAATCATATATACCTGATTTTTTAATAAAACACTGCCTTTGTTTCTTCTAAATAAAAACAATTATTTTACTCTATGGTTCACTTGTTACATACGTCACAAGCGCAATAAGCTCGAATCACACTAACTAAGCACATTTGTGCTTAATTTACAAACAGCTTGTAATGCCCAAACGAGTCTATGTACAATTTTCCTTAAAGTCGTTGTCATTATTATATTTACAGAATGGAAATAGTTTAGCCTCAATTTTTTAGACTGACAACACTGAAAAGAGTTACGTTCGATGTTCAAATTTAATTTACACCAATATTTGATGTTTTAAAGGCAGTGATATTCGAAATTTTCGGTTGAATTTATTACCAATGTTCATTTTATACACCATAAACGTGGCTTCGTTACTAAATTGATACGAATAACATATACAATTTTGTCGAAAACGTTTTATTGTTGCATTAAATTATGACTGCTTGACATTTTTTAGAGTATTGAGGCTAAACAAATCACACTGAGATGTTTCTATACAAATGCACTTAAAAATTCAGATTGAAACACGATTCCTGTCGCATGTCTACAATATTAGCTTATCTACAGAACACTTTTATTTAGAATAAAATGACAGTGTTTGACAGGTTGAGTTTTGACATGAACACGTGACGGACTTGGTGGCTTAATATTACTAAAGGCCCGCGTAGCCCGGGACGGCATGGCAAGAGATTTAATTTATTACCAACGGATATTCAATCTTATCCGGTGGGAATACGACATAAATTCCATTGTTTATAATTGATGTCACGGCATCGAGAAATTCTTTTTGATGTAACGGCATTAAAAAACATTGGAATGTATTTCGTATAAGTTTGAATATCCTTTGCTGTCCCGGTCTGCACAGGCCCTAAATTGTACGTGTTTCTTACATTAACATGGCAGATGCGACACGATTGACTCTAAGACCAAATATATTACAATTTGAAATTACTTCAATCTGTTATACGTATTCACGTCAAAACAGACATTCAATTTACTATGACATAAACATCGATAGACGACCATACATAAAAAAATAATTTAATCTGTTTGTACGAACGATGTTACAAAAAATTCCCATCAAAGATCTGTACAATTTTGACACACAATCTCATACTCGACAAATACCAGACCATTATAGAATATCACGAGATCGAACTTAGAACGAACGCAACTTGACCGCTATTGCTTTTTATTAACAAAACATTTTCTACCACACTCACACTGTGTCGCTTTTAGTAGTTCAGAAACTAATTACTGGCAACATTAAGAATTACTCATAAGATTGTCTTGTATTATGCCTCTTTAAATTGTTGCTACTTAAAAATATTGTGTATGTCCGTTGAATCACGGTAGATTATGGACAAAAGCGATCCCGTTTTATGAAAACATACTGTGATTGTCCTTAGAAATACAAAAACGTTGTGTATCATCCCATTAATTACCTATCTAAAGTTATAACAAAATTATTCAAATCAAGCCATGAATTGGCACACAGATTAAAATCTTCTCCCTCCTTTTGTCCATAATCCAAGATGGCGTCGTTTTGACGCGCGGGTTTCGAGTGTCCTATGCACTAAACGTAGACGTCGAATCTAAATACACATACGTACGACGTAACTATATACGGCGTACAATGTTATGCATGCCAGCCTTGCGGAAATGAATGGATCATTCCTGTCTTCTTAAACATTATGTCATATGTAACGTAGCACCAATATTAAAAACAATAATTATTTTTTAAATTTCGAAATGTCAATTTTTATCGTTGACCATAGACAAATTGTGGCTTACACTTATGAAACTAAAAAAAAAGAGTTGGTCTTAACCATATTTCGTTAATTCGAATGCATTATTATTCATTGGTTGTCTAAAAATTACTATTTGTTATGCGTTAAAATATGAATAAATAAAAAACTGAATTTCCAAAATAAATTATTATATTAAATAGCAAAAGACAGTCGATACTAGAATCTTAAAACCCCACATAGTAACCAGGATTAAACAGTGATGTCCAGTCTATCGTCAACGATAAAAATATATCGATAACAAATCAATTATTATCAAAGGCTGACAATTACATAAGTTTATAAGTTAAGTGACGTCCGCGGCATTACAAGCCACGGCGCGGTCAACGTAAGCTAAAGTTATAAAAATAACTCTAATGGGAGCTACGTGGGAGGCGATCCGTGTGTTTTTATGTCGATGATTTTATAAATATAGATATTTTTTATTAGATAGGAGATTTTTCATAAACTTTTTATGGATACCTTTAATTTGTTAGTACTTTATTATTTGATATTGATGCATCAGCATTCTCACTTACGATGTTTAAAAATCCTGCCATATTATATCAATTTTTCAATGAGTTCTTTAAAGAAGAGAACATCTGACGTTTTTAAATAGTATATTTTTGACTATAGATTTTATTAGAGGTGAAAAAAAAGATAGGAAAACTCTACTTTTCAGGAATTCCTGAATGACATAACATAGAAATGATAAATTCAAAGCTAAAAACCGTACTTGTTTATCGATTTCTTTCAAATTTCATCGATCATAATGTTAAACAAGTATTATAAATTCATCGATATAACAACATAGGGAGATGCCCTCGCGATTATCCCATTTACATTTGCAGGAAAATATTTTATTTGTATTCAACTTATCGAGTAATTTTGGCGCCTGACCTTCAACTATTTGACATCTTTTTACATATTCAAAGTCTGCTTTTAAATAAACTATATCAGGCTATATTTTTATTATACTTATGATATAAGAAAAAAATAATCATTATCGATACGGTATAAATAAACATGATTTTACATAAGAAGAGATGTTCACTTCAAATCGAATATTGACCTGATAAACATAATATTATTTGTTATATCGACAATAAAATGTAACAATATCGTACGCACATTTCGCATACTAAAAATTCCTCGACCTTTAAAGAACGTGGTAATTGGTAACGAACCAGAAAGCTTACTGACACGATGGTCGATTTCTTGATCGAGGATTGAATCCTCGACCTCACGGTTTACAGCCCATATGCTGGGACTAAAGCGGCGATACTGTCTTATGACGTCATGAGAAAAAGTTAAGAATAAAAACAAAATATTCCCAAGCAAACGTTAATGCAGCGCAGTGCCGCTCTTAAATTTAATCCTCTTTTTTTTATTTCGTATTATTTGTCACATTTTTTTCAATTTTTTTGTTTAAACTTGTATGGCACGAGTGCCACATTTTCAATACACACGTGTGACTTATTGTGCATAAACAAATATTAAACTAAATATTGAACTGTTTTATATCTTCGCCTATATTTAAAAAAAGATAATTATCATAAAATTAATTTATCAACGTAAACCTTACATGGGTTCCTTCGCCTAAAATAATATAAAAACAACACTACCGCCATCTAGTATTAGTGGTAAACCAACGCAAGATTAATCGAAAAGGCATAAAACAGTTCAATTAATCAAGCAATATTATTCCTTAAAAATAGAAGCTTAAGTGTCATATCGCCTTAACAGCAGTTCTATCACAACCAGCCTGCCATTTAGGTAGCCTACAATTTTCTTTATAAGCTCATTACTACCGAAAAATATGACTTAGGGCATGTATAAATAGGGTCCAATTTGCAAAAAATATATCATTGGCACTAAATTGTAAGCATTCAGAAACGAGTGATCTGATATTTTTAATTAAAACGAAGCAATGTTTAATCTGCTACAAATTAGGCGCCAATTTTGACAGCTTCCTTTGTGAATTAAAATTTCGGCAGTTAAAATTTTCACGTAACTGATATGTAATTTTCTTAGCGATTTAATTACGTTTATTGCAGTTTTTCTGAATTTTCTTTCTTTTATAAAATTAGAATCGCACACTGACATTTTTAAAACCGCCAAAAAGACATTGTATTGTAAACACATAAAAACTATATGCTGTCAAAAAAGGCGCCAAAGGCAGATCACACCATAGACAAAAAGGCGGACTGTGCAATAACCCCAAAGTTAACCACTGTCTTGAAAGAGACATAACTATTATGAAGTCAATACCGCGAGACTTTTGACCGCATATTTCTATCCCAAGCTTCTGTGGTCTTATTTGATAGTATTACATAGTCCATGGTCTTTGTCTATGATTCGCACATTAGCGCAGAGCCGCCATATTACAGGCTATTTTGTGACCAAAGTGATTTTTTTAGTGTCATTTTTTGAATGCATTCACACAATTATTACTAACGCCAGACATTTCGTATATCGAATATACAATTTTAAGCATTTTAAAAGCGCTTAAAGTGATTTTGGATGTATTAATATGGGAGTACTTGTGTGACTGCATATGCAAAATATTTAAACAGTCAGAAATATTTTGACCTCAATCTTTCCATTATAAATACAAAGATTAGCCAAGTAATATTTTTATGGATAATAATCGAAAATGTCAGGTAAGTTGACAGTTAACGACGGGTTAGATTTGGTCTAAATATGTATTTTATTTTTCAAATATACAGACTTTGAGGAAATTACTTTAATCCCTTTATGTTGTTATTTTTTTTCTAGTGTTTACAATGAAGGATATGGAAATACATATAGATATTATAATCTTCTTAATACGTCCAAAATTACATTACACCACTTACATTCATTACACCTAATTTAGTTACAAAATTGCGCATATTCTGAGCGGTTATTTTAATATGAAAATAACACCTTAATATAAAATATTTATTAAAACATTACCAATATAAAATCTTTTTTACATTTTTTAGTAATTTACAATACTGTGTTACAAAATATTTCAGTTGAATTTTAGAAAAATCTATAAATGTTAGTATGAAACCCGTATATCTAAAAGATTGATCGAAAAAATTAACGTGTGTTGTCACAAACCCGCACTAGGCCAGCGCGGAGAAATAAGATCTAAAATCTCATTGAAATAAAACTATTATTTACGGATTTTATCGCGGATTTGGTTTAATTTTTACATTTTTTGACTTCCCGACGTTTCGATTACTTTACAGCTTTCGTGGTCACGGGGCGGACTCACCTAAAATCTCTATCATAGACTCATTCTTCGGTCATCAAAACATGTCAAAAAAGATTTTATACCGATAATGCCATAATAAATGTCAAACAATGAACGTAATGGTCCTAAACCAAGAAAAAAATCATACAAAAAATAAATACGCATATTAGTTTAAAAAAAAAACGGTTCAAAACGCAGTGCCGTAGGTACAAGAATCGATTCTCACACGCCCTAAAAATTTCGATTGAAAATCATTTTTTATAGAAAAAATAGATCGATTTCATATGATTCTCATTTTTTTGTCCCGTGAATTATTATGGTTTTTTTTTCACCAAATTGTCAAAAATATTTACAGCACAGTCTATATCTAGTTTCTTTTGATTTAAAAAATTACCGGTCATGATAAAGGCGCGGGGGGAGTACTCCGAAATTTCGACGACGAGATCCTTGGACAAACGGAAAAAAAATACAACCGTTGTCTATGACATAACCTTAAAATTTAACTTTACAAAAAAAAAACTAAAAAAATCGTGGTAATTAACATCCCAAACCTTTGAAACAGCTCGCCTACATTATTGTCCTGAAAAAAACTACACCCAAACTTCGACATTCGTCTATATTGTCTATGCTCGAAACCAGTACTCCCGCCGCGGCAAAAAAGTAAGCTAAAACTTAAAGAACACAATTGACTAACATTATTATTTCACTTAAAAAAATATAACTAATTTAACATTTTTTTTTTCTATTTTTGTCCTGTATTATTATCATTAAACACACCATGAGATCTGTCACTCACTTTTCATAGAGTTTTATCACATACATATGGTTGAATACTGCTCCGTCGGTGCTGTGGGTGTCGCGAAGCTTTGTGTGGCCCTTAGTGGAGGGTTTGTGTGATGACTTTAGCGTTCAGGACGTGTATTTGCCTTTGCTCGGTGATCCCTGTGTATCAAAGATAAACATTACTTTCAAATTAATTCTTATGCCTCCTCTACACAGTAGAATCACAAAATAATGTTTAGAAAGTGACATGGACCATTTTATTATTTACCGGCATCAAAGATGAATATTGTCCAGTCAGTAGACAAGGAAACCAAGTAAATACAATATAGACATGAAGAAAATAATAATAATACCACAAGGACTAAGTGATTATTTGAAGAAAGGGAGGTACAGCTTCCTTCTAAGTGTCGACACATGCTGGATCTATGGATTGAAGTCTACTTCTTTACAAATTAATATGTATATAATAAGTGCGTGGTGCCCTGTTGGTAAACGGACCAGACGCGGCTACGGTGGTCGCGGGTTCGAATCCCAGGGCACACCTCTGACTTTTCGGAGTCATGTTGATAGTCAATCACCACGCACTAAAAAGTGAAGTAAAACATCGTGAGGAAACCTGCACACCGTAGTGATTTATAAGAATTTCTAAGGTATGTAAGACCACCAACCCGCACTAAGCCAGCGTGGTGGACTATAATATGGCTTAACCACTCTCAATCATACTCTCGATTGTAGAGGAGGCCCGTGCCCTGCAGTGGGACGTATATGGGCTGATACAGATATGTATAGTAACAGGTATTGTTTCGTACCTGGCTCTGTCACGCGATGGAGTTGACGGCGTAGTGCGGCCGCGTGCCCTCCGGCTGGTACAGCGTTATCGACGCTATGTAGTTGTTCGACATCACCTGCAACAGACAACACCGTTACAGTACATTCAATGGGTTCAATTGGTTCACATACGTGGGGTGAATCATAATTAAAAAACATGAATAAAGGTACAGTCAGCAACATAAGTCACTACACACTTCACATTTTTTGATAACCTTTTTATGAATTAAATTTTCTAATAACTACTCTATAATCGTAAAATATAATAAAACTAAAGTCATCTGTGTCGAGAAGTGCCACTAGATATTTAAGATAATTAATATTTTGGATTATAAGACCATTCTAAATCTCGTGAATGTGTAGCGACTTATGTTGCTGACTGTACATACGATGAATAATACAAAATAGGGCGTACGTATAGTACGCGACGGGTTGAGATAGCAATCAGGGTATGATGCACATCGCCCGCGCAGTCCTAGTCATAGTGCGTTTATCAATTCACCGCGTTTATCGATTTGTGAGAGGCAATTTACTAGTGATGTAGTGTCATACTCCAAGTAATTTACATCTATAGATTTTTGTAACGCAATAACATGAGTAAAAAGTCAGGTTTATCATAAACAATATGACAAAATATTTTATCTTCAATTTATAACTGAACGATGAGTGGACATGTTAGATATATGGGGTCGGTATAAAAACCGATAAACGCGGTCGACGCGGACTCGTGCAGCACTAAGACTAGGACGGCGCGGGCGATGGACTAGACGTGACTGAGACTTAGTATAATATGCATGTCCGTATAAATATCCCGCGCCTCAAATATTATATCCAGGTAGCCATAACATAACGTAGATCCAAAGGGATTAGTATTGAGTGTGTGCATGTGCGTGTCCGTGTACGTGTGTATGTATATAAGCGCGTGCGCATACACCTCAGGGATAGTTTGAGTGTGAACGTGTACGTGTGTATAGTGTGCGTGTGCGTGTACGTGTACGTATACATGCGCATATAACTACAACCCCACCTCAAAGATAATATCCTGGTATCCGTAGCAGAAGGTGGATCCGAACGGGTTGGTGGTGTTGGTGGAGGAGGCTCGGTTGAGCACGACGGGCCGCTCGCACACGCGCAGCGCTCGCTGCACCACCTCCCACTTGGAGTACGCGGTGATACACACGGGACCGCTGCGCTCCACTAGAGAACTCGCCTCGCATCTGTAGGATAAGATTTATACTGGAGCGAACATCTAGATGTACTGCGCTACCATTATTAATGACCTGCTATTATTTAAACCATTTGTACATAATACGTATACATAAAATCACGCCATTTTCCAGCAAGGGTAGGCAGAGGTACCAGGGCACCCACATTTCACCTTGTATGTTCCGTCACACGATGTGGTAGGTGGCGAACCCATCGCCATATCGGGCACAAATTCCTGACTCTGGGCTGATAATGAATAGAAAACTCCAATATCACTTTGCCCAACCCGGGATTCGAACCCGAGCCCTTAACTTTGTAACCGTATCGTAGTACAACTACGCCAACGAGGCAGTCTGCTTTTGTAATAAACACCAAATTGTAAACTGGTTTTGAAACGAGCAACACTAGAGTTTTTTGCCTGTTCTAGGTAAAAAAATGACTAAATCTAAATGATGTACAACATCTTAATGGATTCAATAAATTATAATCATTTCATGTCATGTCATGTGAGGGTCGTTGGTTGGCATCTACTTGGGGAGGCCAGATGAACAGTGGGCGGCGATAAGCTGAATATATTATAATAAATATAATTTATAAATATATATTCAAATTCATCTAGTGTGAATACATATATACAATATAAATTCCGTTATTTTGAATTCGAGAAATGACTTTCGATGGCTAGCGGGGTGGACTATATGGCCTAACCCCTCTCGATCGTACTTTCGATTGTGGAGGAAGCCCGTGCCCTGAACTGGGCCGTATATGAACTGATACAGTACAGAACATAATTATATCTGATAAGCGTGCAAAGGTCAAGTTTATCTTAGTACTGCTAAAATTTCTGTTTTTGGTAAACTCAATTGAATTTAAACTTTAACCAGCAGGTATTAAAGTCGATACTTATTCTCAATCTCATTCCTACAATGAATTTTAAACTCTAAAGCACAGATATTAAAGAGAATATTGGACTGACAATTCCTGTACAACTATCAATGAATTCTAAACTCTAAATCGCAGATATTAAAGTGTATATTTGACTGACTTGTCCGGCTGCACGGCGAGCTCGAACTCGCAACGATGGTACATGTTGAAGTTGTAGTGTCCCGGGTAGTTGGTGTGTAGCACGAACTTCTTCACTTGATTCGTGCGCGCGTCGAATAACACGTCCTGGAATTAATACATGGGATTATCGACCTTATTTCTATAGTGATATGGTGGAAAATTCATTACTGCAATGTGTGTTATAAAAAGTAAAAGAAAATATTATGGGCCTTGGTGCTTTAGGATATGGTGCAATATTAATTGCACGGGATCATCAACAAAACAGACAAACATTATTTTGTCGATTTTTAAGTCTTGGTTGATATTTTACTTATCCGCAATTAATAATGACGTCATCTGAAGTAACATAATCAAAATGGTGATTTTTTATTTATTTCAAGAGTAAGTTTATTACTGTTGCCAATTACATTTTAGTAGAATACATGTTGCTACAATTTATATATTTATTTTCACTTATGTATAATATGATTTATTTAACACCAAAATGAAAGACATTGACAAAACACTTAAAATAAATACCATGTTTTTTTTCGGAATAGTTTTTTTTTTCATAAAATTTAAAATAAAGCTATCCACCCACCAAACCCAACGTGAAGTAGTTGAACAGATAATCGGATGCGGGCGGGGGGCGGCGGCGCGCGGTGGGCCGGTGGATGCGCATCTTGTCCTCCGCCTTGTAGTAGAGTCGCGCGGGCGCTCCGAGCGCGCGCGCCACCGCCTGGCACGAGTCGCCGAAGCGGACCGTGCGCCCCACACTCACCGATACCGCCTCTAGGGACCGGGACGTGCCTGGGGAAGTTTATAAATGGTGTTTAAATTAACTTTATTATATAGGGTGTGTGTAAATGGCGGTTGAGGCGCTGAAAATTGCTTTATACAGGGTGTGTATACAACTGGTGGTTAATGTGCTGAAAATAGCTTGATTATATAGGGTGTCGAAAAAAAATGGCGCACCTGCTAATATACATTTTAGTAAATCGTAATTGCGTTTAGATTAGGATGAATTTTGGTAGATTACTCTGATAATAACAAAGATGGCGAGGAATCACTTTTAACATCAATTGTGCATAAACATGATATGTTTTTGCCAAACATTATTTCATTATTATAATATACTGCCTAAGTTCTATAAGTTACCAATGACTACTATAACAATTTACAGAGAATTGTAACAATCACAGAGCGGATGAATAATACCTCAGATAGCTGTAAAGTAATCGAAACGTCGTAAGGTCAAAAATGTAAAAAATAAACCAAATACATACATAAACATAAACTCACGCCTTTTTCCCAGAAGGGGTAGGCAGAGGTGCCAGGACACCCACATTTCGCCTTGTATGTTCCGTCCCACAATGTGATAGGTAGCGAGCCTATCGTCATATCGGGCACAAATTCCTGACTCTGAGCTTATAATGAATAGAAAAATCCAATATCACTTTGCCCAACCCGGGATTCGCACCAGAGACCTCAGCTTTGTAACCGTACCCTAGTTACAACTACGCCACCAAGGCAGACAAATAAACCAAATCCACGATAAACGCTCTAAAAAATAGATTTATTAAAATTTACAGGGTCACCCACCTTCAGTGAACATATGCAGTCTCAGTCCGAGCGTGTGCGTGTTGTTTCTCAGCACGTCGCAGCGTCGCAGGTGCAGCTGCTGCCGGTAGCACTGACAGCGGCAGCTCCGGCAGCGGCGCCGCGCATGCACCGCCCACGCCGCCCGCCACGTTAGTGCTGCTGCCCAGCTGTGAAGGCAGTATTAACGTCGTCATTACCAACGTCGTTACCAAAGTCATTACCAACGTCATTACCGGTGTCAATATTATCGTGGCATTAGCGTCGTCGTTACCAACGTCATTACCAACGTAATTGCCACCGTCATCACCGCCATCACTATTATCATCGTCATAATCAACACTATCATCCTTACATTTTTAGCTCCACCAGATACTACTATTACCGTTGTCATTATCGACGTCATTACCGTCGTCATTACCATAGCCATTATCGTCGTCATTACTGTCGTCATTACCATCGTCATTAACGTTGTCATTACCAACGTCATTACCGTTGTCAATATTGGCGTCATTACCGTAACATTATCATAGTCATTTTCGTCGACATTACCAACGTCTTTACCGTCGTCATTAACGTTATCATTACGGTCGTCATTACCATCAGCATTACTATCGTCATTCCCATTATCATCGTCATAAACAACACTATCCTTAGTATCCTGGCTTTACTAGGCACTCCTGTCGAACGAAAATGCGACGTGAAGGCTTGGATATCGTTTTAGGTTTCTCGACTGAGATTGCTAGAGGCCCATAAACCTTTCCCTCTTCCGGTCATTTTTCTTAAAATATTCCCGTCTTTTTTGAACTGTCAGCATCTAACCTACAATTACATGTTCACAAAACAATTAAATGTTCTACATGATAAGCTATTTCATTGTGCAGAACCAATGCAATAAAATGTTGGTTTGAATTGAAGGAATTACACTTTCTATGTATTTTCAATGTAATAAAGTATCAATAGAGCATAATAATTTTAAATCTTATACGTTACACTACTGTGTTTAAAATCACCTGGTGTTGAGATCCATAGTAGATTGTAGTTCGTGAGACGACGGGCGAGCCGCCGTTCGGGAACTGTAGCGAGCCAAGCCCGTGCGCGTATCCCGGCTGCAACCAAAGAAAACATACTATTTGTAGTATAGTTTAGTAATGTTCCAGTAGATGTCGCTATGCTAAATATTAACTTGTAAACTGGTAGCTCAGTTGAGTAATTAAAAAGTGAAAAATAAGTAACAATAATAAGTAGTATAATTTCTTGTTTCTGAAAGCGGGTGAATCATGGAAATCATTGTATGTAAGACTGTATCGTGAAAAATTTCATCAACTATAACTTTTAAGGGTCATGAATTAATGAAAAACTTAAAAACATTAACGCTCTTATTCCTAGACTGTTTTAATAATTATTTTAGTTATCGAATGTTCCATCCCTTTCTAACGACTTTTGAATTCAGTTTGAGCGAAGAAGACAAAACATTCGAAAACTAAATTGGGTTTTAAAAGTCTATGAATGAGGCCGTAAGCCTTAACTTCCAAATATAAAATTAATGACATAATGAGTTTGTTTACCTCGTTTGCGTTTTTGTTGTGCATGTTTACCTCAAATTTGCTATCGACGGGGAAGTAAAACGAGAGTCCCCTGAAGTTGAGCGCGAAGAGGTGCCGCTGTGAGTCGTACAGGCCGGGGTGCGTTGCGCCGAAACAGTGCTCCACCTGCTCGATAGATGGCGTTATCTCCGGACTGTTGAAGCACATGCCACTGAAACATAAACTAGGACTTTACTTACTTTATCAACCCATATATGTCCCACTGCAGGGTACGGGCCTCCTCTACAATCGTGAATACGATTGAAAGTGGTTAGGCCATATATGTATACGTAGGCCGTATACGTATATAGGACTTTACTGTATACGTATTACATTGGTGAGGAGGTTCGTGTCCTACAGTGGGATGTATTTTGGTTGATTCATATAAATAAATAACACCCAACAGTCACATACATAGTCCTGACCCCACAATAAGATCGAGTCTTGTGTCATGAGTATCAAGAACTTCGAGAGACCTTTCGGTCTCACAAACTCCCAGATCCGAAACAAATACCTGTGGTTCACACAAATATTTTTTACGGTGCGGAAATCAAATCCGCGGCCTCTCGTTTAACAACCGGCTTGTAACCAACTACGCCACGGAGGCTGTCAAACTAAAATATTGGAGCCACATTATCAGTATTCTAGACTTCTGTAAGAATGACCCGACTAGCACGGGATGGTTCTAGTGTTTATGAGACAGATATAAATAAATCAACCTTAACCGATTGCCATTTTGGTGCCACCCACCTACAATCCATGGAATATAGATGTTCATAGATGGAATGAATTAATTATCATCCTTAATAAGCTCATTGCCTGGTTGCCTGAACTATGCAATATTTTTTTTGCATTTTTTTGTAATTCGATGATCACTACTTGACCCATGTAATTGTAAATTGTGTGTGTTCTAAACTACCTAACTACTACTCAATTTAATATACCAAAAATAACTTATAACTAGACAAATACTGTAGCATATTGTCGCAACAATTAACAGATGGCGTTGCGCAACCGATGGTACGTAATACTGATAATCAATAGTTAATAAGCCGGCGACAGTGCATTATAAAGTCATTAGGTGCTGACCCTCGTCACACTATGACTAATCGACAGCGGAATATTACATTGCAAATCATTTTAATCGTCTTTTTATCTGTATTAATATAAAAAAACGTAGTTCCTTTTACGACGTTTAAATGTGTGTTTATTGGAATTGTATTTTGATTTGTTTCTATCATGATTTTGATTGCTTTTATAAACCAAATACCTACCATAATATGAAGTTGAATTACTTGGAATATCAATCCACGTTATTGTGATTATCCTGTATTTCCTGTATTTAGTAGTCGGGCGTGATTCAAGGTACAACAAATGGCTTTTAACTGGCATAAGATTAGTCTTTTGAACAGAATTTTAATATGATGTGTTGGTAAAATAATATTCCTAAATTCTTATGGATAACTCTATAAATATGAGATGATACCTCTCATAACGATGTTTCCTGATGATTCCTTCACAATTTAAGAGATAAGTCGCTGCAAATACACAACATAACTACAACTACATATTAAGGAATATAAAGAATGGGACTCACCTATACCTAAGTTTAACTAATTTCATATTGTAAATCTCTATAATCTTGAGTCGCTGCGCCACCGGGTCGAATATCAACCGGATGCCGTCCTGTGGCATGTTTATTACTAGGTCTACCGACAGCGGATTCTGAAACGTACAGATCTCATATTAGCTAAATAATTCAATTCCTACATTTATTCCTCATTTCTCTAAACTCTGATGTCATTTCCCAAGTGTATTTTAAGACTTCATCTTGAATCACAGGTATTTAAGTGCTGAATATAGGCCCAAGGAGTTTGTTGGTTGGTTGTTAGGTAGTTTGTGCGTTTTTGCCAATACTGACAATGCGCATAGGCAAAGGCAGGGCTAAACTCTTCGCGTTGATGAAAATGTTGTTCTTCTCAATATTCATCAATCGCTCATTTAATAATGAGTATTTTATTACATACTATCATTTTCCTGCTTATTCTTACATAATAGACAGAAATTAAGCTTATAGTGTAGAAAAAATTAATAAACTCTATGGATTAGAATTGCAAAAAAGCAGTACCCGCTTTTGACTGGTGAAAATGATGTTTAGTTATTTAAGACTCACCTGATCACTATATAGTACTTGTACTCCTCTTATTGTGCCCACTTGACTCTGTATGATGGCAACGGACTGGGAGAAATGCATCCCTGGAAACAAACCAAGATTATTTTAACTAAAATATAGTCAAGAAACATCAGCAGTCTACACTATTTACCACACATGAGAATACCTATTTATAGTATCGCAAAAAAAAATCGTTGCGGAATACTAATACTGCTTAAAATTCATTATCGCATTTTTATGGTTTGTCCTTAAACATTTTTCTGTTTAATCCTTGGCGACAGATTTTTATAAAATAAAGTAATTATCATCATATTTTAGATTTTGTTCACAGATACGAAAACCAAAAAAAATTGGATTTCAAATTCATTTCTCCAAGAACTCCGGGCCTGGGTCCCAATTATATTTTTATTATACATTTTACACAAAAAAGTACATTTCATCGAGACACAAAAATGTTCGCACCGATACTAAACTTCATATTAAAATAGGCTTTCTCCTTTGTTTCTAAGTAACAGATGGCGGCACTTTACTAATCAATGAATTCAGTCTATTCTCCCTTGAAACATTTTCTTCGTAATTTTCCTACATCCTTATAAATGTAGAACATTCGTCTACCTTTGTCCATTATATGTGTCTAGGTCGGAATAATTAAAACAACTATTATCCTCAATAGTTATTTCATAACAATTAACGATGCAATGTAAAGTTTTATGGGTTTTTTGTTATTATTATCGGGAAAAGACGAGCAGGTCAGTCGCATGATAAGTATCACGAATAAACAGGAGCATAACCATTCGGAAATTATAATAACAAAGCAATACATTTTAAGTTTATTAATTATCTGTTGTCACAGGCTACAATGCCCTTCAAACCGGACATAAGAGTAATAATAATTAATAACTATACTCTGTTGCTTGGCGGCAGAAATAAATAATACTGTACATTATTTATTTTAGATATTTATAATTTCTATTAATCTAATTTTAGAATAAAAATAAGCGCAGACAGAACAAAAAAGTCTGTAGTACATTTCTATAGGAGCGTTACTGAAATTAGTAGTCGCTCGCAACAGATTTTGAAAATGCTTGTTTGTATTATGTTTTTTAAGAAATTATTTTTATTGTTAAGAATAAAAAGTCTTTTTTTAAACTCCAAATGTACTTAAGGGCCTATCCTTAGTTTTTAAATCATTGGCTACATTACTCAAAATTAGTACGTACACAAAACTCTAATATGAGTCTATTGCGGTGTTTATAACAAATCGTATGTTTTGGCAACAGCGGTATCTGCCGGAACGTGTCGCTGACGAAAATAATATATTTAGACAATCTCCACTATCTCATGGATTGTGATAAACAACGTACATAATAGATTTTACAATAGGGCTGTCACGCAGATCTTAGAAATAAAAACCACTCCATCAATGAGGTTGCAGGAAATAAAACTATATGGGACTATCTCTACTCCATCCTCTATTATCTATTACTCTTCTCCATCCTCGAAAAAATATCTGTGATTCTAGTAATGTTAGCGATGTTTATGGGTGCCAATGAGTATTTAGCACCCTTTCTCAAACCATGAAGTTGAGGGTAGGAAGGGTATGTTACGTTCACCAGCTACCTAGCCCAGCACGTAGAATTTTTCTCACTTCGGATTTCGATTCTCACTGAGCGAAATCTTTAAGAGGCTATATACCCAGCACATAAACTACCAGCAGTCATATTTACATTAATAATTGTGCCCAATTACATCAGTTTTATATCCATGTAATTACTAATTTATTTCCTTTTTTTGTTTCATAAACATCCAGCCTAATCTCACCAACCCTACTCAAAAGTCGAAAAACGCGCGAAATGCGCCCATCTTGTTTACGCTGATAGTGATCAAGGCCGTATGTTGTAAACTAACTTTCCGCGGTAAAGTTTACAATAACAATTAAATTTCGTATTATTTTTATTATACACGCGTCATATGTGCGCAGAATATATTTACACGTGTGTATACAATTTAAAGCAGCTGTTTATGGTATGATTCCGAGTACTACGCAAGCTTGACGAATTACGATAGCGTCTATGGCGTATTTGTTTTCGAAAAGAGAAGCCACAGATACTATTTCCGCATCAAGACAAATGTTTGTTTATTTTACAAGAATGTTTCTGGTGTTGAGACCAAAAAGTCTCTGATATTTTGTGATACATCTGACACAAAACTTATATCTTAGTGTGGAGCCAGAACTATGTATGTGATAGTTAGGGCGTTATTAGTTATTACTTATTTTAATTATTCATTGTTTTTACTTTTATAATCAGTGGGTTGCTATAACAGTATTTTCATGTTAAGTATATCTACCGGCACGAATCTTGAGCGCTGGCCGTTACTTGCGCAGAAGTCGATTTTTGGGTCTCTTTAGTGGTATGATGAAGTAAGCGGGCGGGGGGCATATTTACTAATTTAAAAATTTAAAGCAACTGACACAGCACCAACCTGCTAGTGTTACGACAGACTAAAGTTTTTCGTAAATCGAGGGGCCATACATTAAATCTTTGCACCGGGACATTATGGTATGCAATTATTTATTACGATTTTTAAGGTATCAATCATCTTTCCTTCCAAACAAAACGTTGAATCAGAGCTATTACAAAACTTGGCATATCCACTGCAAAGTGCAAATAGATCACATCACAAACTGATCCTATCCTAATACTCTATGATCCATCCCGAAAATTAACTACGTCAAAAGTCGTCAATAAATCTTTGACCCTATTGGTCTATTTTCGGGATCGATTTTTGAACATCGAACAAGATTGTTTATTGATTTTATGTCACTCACCATGAGTATCTTAGATGGCCTATGTACTTAAAACCTCATGTATAATTTAAATTATTCAAAATGCGTAGGTTTGTTTCGTTCGAAGTCGGGCCTTGGCGCGAGGTGAGGGACGGCGACCTATCTAAACCACTAACTCACAAGCTGCGTCTAAATGCATTCCACTTTCTATTGTTTTACTAGTTATTATCAGCCTATAAACGACTGCCGCTGAACATCATCTCCTTAAAAATCGTAAATAAGGTTAAGACTTAAGAAGGCCCATAGTCCATCACACTAATCTGCTGTCAGTCAGATTAACATGCTATAAACGTGGTATATGTTTGAAATACAGGTTTTGTCACCCTGTTTTAGACAAATACGAACGAGCAAATAGTTCTAGCAACTAATTCTACCCCCGCGTACTCCAAACATCAGTACACCCCTTACATTCCTCCAAAATATATCTTTTAGAAGATATAGAAATAAAAAAAAGTGTAACCAACAACAAAATCCGATCACAAATTTCCAAGATTATTGCAAACATACAAAGATAAAAATGACTAATTCAATTGTTGGATATCAGTGGTTCGAGATTGTAGTGTCTACGATTGTTGTTCAAACACGAGCAACCGAACACGCCAGGTTATCAAACGGCTACCAACTCGGAGCACAATCGCTATCGCACATAAACGGGACAATGGTGCCTTATGCATATTTAATATTAAATCGTGATTTATATGTCTCACACGAGAACGGACAGGAAGTTTAAGATTTTTTATATGATATACATTTCGAGCAGGAAATATTGGCCTGAAAGGCCAGTGAAACGAGTATACCCTTTTCAGTCTCCCCCGGAGTATCAGAAGGAGAGCTTAACACCTTACTGTATTATAAGTTGCTCAAAAAAGAGGAGACATATTTGTTTCTTTTTAAATACCCAAAAATTGTCATGGAAGGATTTTTTGGTCAGTATGGTAGTTTGATTGAGAGCTGGCCCAGCAATAAGACCTGCTTAGCATGACTGCGGCCCCTCTGTGCTGTATTGGATAGCTGGTAATCGTTGTATACCCTTCCCGCTTCTTTCTTAATGCTGATATAAAGGGAGGCATAGTCCTTGTTGACTTGACTTAAAGTCTACAAAACGTGGCCATATTTTTTCATACACTGACGAGCTTTCTTTAGAGTATTTATACTTTAGAATCCACATATCCAAAATTCTCTATAAATATCTACGAAATTATATGTGTCCTGCAATCCTTTTTCACCGAAAAAAAAACTCATGCACGAAATTGGAGACTGTCCCGCCCTCACACCCACCACTGCAACTCCTGCAGGCCAGGATCAACAGTGGCACGCATTTTAATAACACCGAGCATTGAAGCTCGGCGAGTCTCCAGGAATGTCTAACTTGTCTTTAAACCGCAACGAAATTAATCATAAATAATAGGAGTTGGAAATATTTTTGTTCAATTCCCTTCGTAGCAAAGCGGATGACAAATCAAAGAAGTAAAGAGCAAGCACATTGATCATGCACGGACTTACAGCCTTACAGCATCGCCTTTTATGACGCAAAACTTGATCAATTAACAATATCAATTATGCAATAAAAATTAAAAAGTATGCCATAACGACAATCAAAAGAAACCGTAACAACAAAAAAATTTCCGCACTTCGTTTCATAATTATATTTTTGAGCGAGTTTCACAAGCGTTGCTCTTAACTATTCAAACTTCACGTCTTGACGATAACTTCATCACAAATTAACGGCCTTTTTCATAGAGTTTTATAAGGGAAAATTAAGCAAGAATTACTAACTATCTGATGCCCAAGTTTGTCTGCGAGGTTCACTATTTATTTTCAGAGTATAATACCTTTTAACTCAATATTTTCTCTCTTACTTTGTTATAGGAAATAGACAAATATTTGTGTCTAACCCCTTCTATTTATTTTCTTTCAGATATATTTTTTTGTGATTTAGGTATGGACTATCTACTGTTCCTTAAAGATTCGCCGTGCTTGAATGGTCTGTATCAATTCTTGCCTGCCGCAATTGACTCAGGCTTCCCAGATTTTTTTATTTCAATGAATGGCGAGACGAGCATGCCGTACGCCTAGTGGTAAGCGATGTAACCGCTCATGAACAGAAGCAAAAAAGCCAAACTAGACTATGAATGACGAGGTAATGCTTGGCATTCCACTGGACTCGCCATCCTGAGACGTAAGATGTTAAGAGTTATTTATCCACTATCCAGTAGTTACTCTGGCTCAAGGCCTTAAGTTTCACAGCCTATACCACCCCAGTCCAGCCATACATACTAAACTAACCTTATTCCAACATAAACCATAGTCAAAAAATATTGTACACTATCAACAGTATGATTTTTCCTGTTTTCGAATAGTAATATATATTAAGATAAGCTGTTTCCAGAAATTTAATGGCCAATTATGAGTTAAATACATTGCGCACACACACTCACACAAACATCACGCTCTCCCTCCCAGAAGGAGTAGGCAGAGGCTACCAGGACACCCACGTTTCGCCTTGTATATTCCGTCCACGATGTGATAGGGTGCGGCCCTATCGCTAAACTAAAAATATTTGTTCCTGGTTGATTATTATCTTTGTACAAACAATATACATAGTTTCTCTTATATTGTAGTTGCTAATAGGTTGCCCAACTGGTCAAGCGGCACGTACTTAGCATTATTTACGAGAGACATGATAATATTAATTGAAATCACATACAGAGGTTTATAAACAATAAAAATAATCAACTTTATTGCTACTAGATACATTACTATGGGGTACTGTACCAGCCTATATAGCTCACTCCAGGGCAAGGTCCTCCTCTATATTCGAGAGTACGATTGAATGGGGGAAGGCCATATAGCACCCATTATAGCACCCTATGCTGGCCTAGTGCCGGTTGGCGGACTTTACATACCATAGAAATTACGTGTATAAATTATTATGGTATGACTATGCATGTTTCCTTAAGATGTTTTTCTTCATTGGTATAGTGCGTGACTATCAAATAGCAATGTAAAGTCAAAGTTATGTCCTAGGAATTGAGCCCGCAACCACCGTGAACATGTCGGCAGCCGCGTCTGGGCGGTTACCAACAGACTACCACGTATTTTCCTAATATGGGGTAATTTATTCAAACGCTATTTTATTTTTAAAAAAATATTATGCTACTGCATTAATCATCCGACACTGTACACCTATCACATGAATGGCGAGACGAGCAAGCCTTTCGTCTGAGGAGAAGCGATACGCTCGCTCATGGACACTAGCAAAACCAAGCAACACCGTGCATTACAAAGCGATGCACGGCATTCCGCTGCGCTCGCCATCCTGAGACATACGATGTTAAATCTAAGTATGTCTAGTTACTCAGGCTACAATGACTTTCAAACCGGAACATAACAGTGCATTTACACTGTTATTTGCGGTTGTACCTCGACCACTCTCATACAGGAGACATACAACCAGTATGGTACTGAATCTTTTGTTTTGAATATCAGCAGCCATGATATAGTTTGTTAGTGGTACAGACTTGTCTAGGTTTTGAGGTGTATTCTATGAATGCCTGTTTCCAGCCAAACAATCTGAAACCTGGGATATTGATGTCGATGCTCTGAGATATTTTGGACAGCCTCTATGGTGCAGTTAGACACTGGATGTGAAACGAGTAGCCGCGGGATTGATCACCGCATAGACATAATTTTATTTGTGTATTTTTTCTATTTTGTTTGTGCGGCACACAAGTTTTCCTTTGTGTCTGGGTGTTTGTGATATGGAAAAATCTCTCGTAGTACCTGATACCAATGACTCAAGAACCATCTTAGTGTGGGTTCAAGACTATGTATGTGACTGTTGGATATATTTATTTATTTATTTATTTACTTATAGTGTAATGCTGTTTGCATTACATCCATTACAGAACTTCTAGAGGTTATTGAATTTACACAAACCAAAGTAAACTGTATAATACAGAATTTGGTTTCTGTAAAATCTCTTTGTCTAACAATGGGCTGCTACGGTCTGAAAATAAAGAACTTACACTTATTTTATAGATAGTTTTAAAATCTGTTTCAGATTTTAAGTTGTTTTGTCAAGAATTTCCAAGCATTTTGGTGGTCTTATACTAATTGTGTTATAATTTATTGTCAGCATACTCTGCATGACAAATTGTTAGATATCCCAGCATAATAACATTACAGCATAGATATGTTCGAACTTTATCTATTGTCCAATGCGGATATAAAACAGATTGGTAGGTATTGGCTAAATGATTAGAGCCATATGTTTATGATGTTTTCCTACATAATAATAATTTACATTATTTAAATTACAATCACTATTATAATAAATTAAGTCATTAGTGGCACTATAAAAAACATCTTGAAATTGCACAATCTGAGTAATAATGTGAATGGTAGGCATAATTTTTCAATTTCCTTGGACTAGCAATTATAAACCACTAATCCTGGCCAATAAAAAATAATCATTTTATAATCTGCATGTGTAAAATACAAGTTATCAAAAATATATTATATGATGCAATAATTGAAATAAACAAACAACAGCCAATGTCTGATAAGACACTCAGACTGAACAATCTTAACAATTCTGTTGATATATTTTTTATGGCAAACAATTTACTCTTGGCATGTGTGAAATTATATGAAAATGTATGTTTGCACAGCTTTACGGGTTTAACAACTTTAGTTTCTTTGTTGTGATTTTAAGAAATTAAGACCCTTTTTCTTATTTTCTTTATATTCTTGTGTGGTCATAAAGAGAATGGATACATTTGTACATTTAAGGATGAATGGTGTAGTTTATATTTAAATTATAATTACATGTATACTGATTGTTTATATGTTTATTTAGAAAGGATAATTTATATTGGATAAAAAAATATTGAATATTGCAACAGAAATGAAATATTTATTTATGACAATGAGTAATTATGATTCCACTTGACCTTTGCATCGCCAAATTAAAAAAAAATATGTCATGACATAAATATTATAAACAAAAGACCTGTTGTTTACCAAATCCTTTTCTTCTATGAAAACCATTTATACAGTTACGGAAATGTGACGTAAATCAACAAAACACGAAAACATCGCAACCCGCTAATTTCACGGTCAAGATTAGCAATAAAAAAACAAACATAAGTGCACAGAGGAAACAAAGGCAGACTGTGACATTTCGTTTTAAAAAAATCAATGTCCGAATTAAACCGATGAAGTAAATTATTCATGTAACGCATTAATTTACGCACGGGCGGGTACAGTTTGCAAAAACACCATTGCGTAAGACCGAACACCACAAATAAAGCGCAAATTCTTGACGTAACAAATAAACATAGTGAATCTTACCCAAAACGAATTCCCAGGTGTCGCAGCCCAGGGACCGTTCAGGCACGATTTCCAAATCCAACATCTTGCACAAAACACTAAACACAAACTAAACTATACAACTTTCACTTAAAAAAACGTTTTTTAAATGTTAAAATACGATATTACGCTGCCTTTTCTTTGTTTGCCAACTTTAGTTTTCAACCATTTTGTATTTGTCAGAGGAACTGTCATTACAAACAGCTGATTGTATTTTGCCAGGGTCGCACTTTGACCACAATTTATATTGGCAACGTCAAATCGTAAAAGATTCCGTTAATGATAAGCTATCTTGAAGGTCATTATCAATCTATTAATTATTTTAGGCCTTTTTGCGAAACGTTGTTTTTGTTTGTTCTAAATTTTGGATGTTGCATTAATAAGCTGTGTGATGGAATTTCAAATTAGCCTTCCTATTTTTGTTTAATTTTTCTGACCGTTTACTTTGTTTTATTTTAATACTTGTAACAACACTTAGAACTTCCTTTGAATTAACTTAAATATTTTGTATTGTTTAAACATTTGTAAACTCATGTAAACTACAGCGCATGACATCGTATCTTTAGTACATCCCTGGATAAATTGAATGACGCATGCGTACCAACCGTCATGGAAAACAATGTTGTAGATACTGTTTTATTCCCTTCTCTATCTCACTTTATATGTTCGTATAAAGCTGTTCCTTTCTCATCAACAGTTTACTTGCCATCTTCTTCGCAAATATAGACTGCGTATAACTCTATCTCTTTCTACTCGAGTTGTTATTGATGATTCCAACATATTGCGTCTTTTCATAGCTACAGCAGTTGCCAATACATTGCTCTTGTGGAAGTGTTTGTTTGCAAACATGTTGTACATAACAAGCAATGGATACTTAGGCGACAAAACACCCGACTGAAGATTTTCAGGCTTTGGTAGATGAACCTGAATCACGGGGCATGCAGCTGACTAGACAGCTCGTCTAGAACTAAAATAAATGTTCTAGAACGAAAATAATTGATAATTAAACCAGCCGTTTGTTTGTCGCGAAGGGACGCGGCTTTCGCTCCGTTTCCCGCCATTCTCGTTTAACCTTGACGCTGTTCCACGCCCACGTACGAACGTAAAATGTATTATTGTGTAATATTTATTTACATCAGAATAGAATTCACGTATTTTTGCATAAACCCAGTTAGAGGACTTTGAACTAATAATGTTTTAGTGAACTCCGAAGATATATTCATTTCACCTTGATGTGCCGTATCTAGGATCGTACTTCGTAACGAGTAGGTGCGACTGCGGTAAATACCTGTAGATGGGTGCAAAAGAGTAAAGAATAAGCAGAGACTATAAATATCCGGAATGCGCCCTGTGGCTAAGGGCCGGGGGAATAATTTCGCCAGGTATCCCGTAGTCACCGTCACCTAGGTCATTGAACACATTGCAATCAGTGCTCCCAACATCTAATCCGAAAAGCACGACAGAGCGAGTAGCCTCGTAACAGTCTTGGCCCCCCCTTAATACCTTAAATAGGCGTCTAATAATTGTATAGGAAGACATCTTTACTCCCTTTAAGGGACGTTTTTGGATGGTCCAGTCAAAGGAAACCGATTCGCTTTACGCCCTGGGATGCACGGTGTTTATAATATTTACTGAGTTTGTTTGTTTGGTTGTTACTGAGTGAGATTATGGGTTATGCTGGTACAGGATTTGTTGCTGGCCTGATCACAATATCAACATGTGTTGGACTGGAAGTTCAGTGACACCAGCGGTACTACTTTCAGCCTCTCATACACTCAAACTCATACACATGATCAATGATGGATTCCTAATATCCCTCTCATCCAAAACAGGAGACAGACTCCACGTTACTCCCTATTAAAGAAATTAACTTTTCGTGCGTGGATCGGTTTCAATATATCAATTTTTATGTAGATGGAACAGATACCAATTCTTCCTGTACATCGTTTTTTAGGACTTGGAAATAAGTAGGTTTAACAAAAGTATACTTTTACCGTATTATTCATACAGTTTATAAACCAATATTTTAACTGTCGAATGTCTTGTCCTTTCCCAACGACATTTGAATTCAGTTTGAACGAGGAAGAGCAAACATTTGGAAACTAAAATAGATTTATAACTATCCTTGAATAAGGCCTTCATTGTGAAAACGATTTAGGGATCGATAATTACAATCGCATATAGTCAGGCAGTCTTAAGGAAAAATGAAAAAATAGGACCGGATTAGGTAAATGGTACAAGCCATAAGGTCTTAGAGTATTTATACCGGGTATCTCAAGACTGCTACCGAAAACGAAGCCGGGTGGTAGTTTTAGTGACTACAAACACAATGCAACTAAAAATTTCGCAAAGAAACGCGACAATTATTTTTTATGATTTTTTAAATATCGTTACTTTTGGGTGGTAAATTCATAGTTTTTGCTTAAATAATAATTTAAACACTTTTATACCTTAGGTTATTTATAAATAAAAGGTTATACACTATTATTTTAGGAAAAAATGTATTTACCACCCAAATATGGTCATAGGAAAAAATAACAAAAAAAAAATTTACGTTTTTTTTTGCAACTTTTTCTGTTGCATTGTGTCTGAAGTCGCTTAAACTACCACCCGGCTTCGTTTTCGGTAGCAGTCTTGATATACCCTGTATATAGAGGGAGCGCTGTCATACATTCGCGATTTGAAAAACGTAGATATTTTCTTATTCGCAATGTTGGTAGCGCACCTATGTATATTAGTAAAAATTGAATTAATTATTTAGCAATAAATTTCTATAAATTCCTTTATTAGCCGAAATTATATTTAGCTATTATCCTTTTAAAACGAGTTTGAGTGTAATTAAATAGACCTAAACTATTTATTTTTCATTTTTTTTTTCAAATAATTTATGTATGTTGCACAACCTGTTCCAATATTAGCCAATAGGAGGGCAGAAAAGGTGGCCCGGCACCACCATTTTTATCTACGTTTTTGAAGTACCAGCGCTCCCTCTGGCCTCTATACCGGGTATATCAAGACTGCTACCGAAAAAGAAGCCGGGTGGTAGTTTTAGTGGCTACAAACACAATGCAATTAAAAATTTCGCATAGAAACCCGACAATTATTTTTTATGATTTTTTAAATATCGTCGTTTTTGGGTGGTAAATCCATAGTTTTTGCTAAAATAATAATTTAAACTCTTTTATACCTTACGAGTTTTTATAAATAAAAGGGTATACACTATAATTTTAGGAAAAAATGTATTTACCACCCAAATATGCCCATAGGAAAAAAAATAACAAAAAAAAATTGTCGCTTTTTTTTGCAACTTTTTCTGTTGCATTGTGTCTGAAGTCGCTTAAACTACCACCCGGCTTCGTTTTCGGTAGCAGTCTTGATATACCCTGTATATATACTCTAAGCATAAGGTATTGGACCACTAGAAACGTGTCGGTCCTAACGCTGGGTACAGACGTACATCCCAATAACCTTGTTTGTTCTCTGGCAAGTAGAAACGTGTATACGATGCAAGTCTCAACACAAATGCTCGAAGCCAACCAAAATGTTCGATTCGGGCAAGATTCTCTTGAAAAGTTTGAACGCGCACTCAAGGGCGGATCCAGAAGAGAGGTCATGTGGGTCATGACCATCCCCTGGGCTGGCTGCAGATGGACAGAATTTATTTATTATCTTGTTGATAAAATTTATAAGCACACTTAATTCTTTGTTTGACAAATAAAGGAAAAAAAAGTGAGTGTTTACGAATTCGAGTCTTGAAATCGGACCCAGTGTGACAAAAACTATATAACCCCCCTGGCGTAAAAGCTGAATCCGCTCTTGCACTCACTGAACATGTTCTTCTGTCAAGTTGTTACGTGTAGACGCAGGGTCGAGCATGTTCGTGTGTATACTGTGTACCCACCATACTGTGTACCCACCATAAGAATCAGATTTGGTAAATGTTATGAAGTATGAACGAATACACCTTATTACACATATTTAAATATTGGAATTATTTCTGGTGTCGTATATTTCGATGATTTTATATTTCATTTATATTTAGTAATCTTGGAGTTGTAGAGGTGTCGCAAACATAAGCTGATAAAATACGTTTGGAGAGCCTCATTGGCATCACATTAAGTAATTTAAATGCATACTCAAAGAAGTAATGGCCTTATAATGTGTACAGGCTAAATTGTATTCCCTTTTAGTGTCATTATAATAAAACGCAATTAATCAACATTATAATCCATAACCCTTCTGACTACTTCTGTATCTGTATATACGTCCCACTGGAGGGCACGGGCCTACTCTACAATCGAGAATACGATTGAGAGTGGTTAGCCCATATAGTCCACCACGCTGGTCTAGTGCGGGTTGGCGGACTTACATACCATAGAAATTTTCATAAATCTCTATGGTATGCAGGTTTCCTCATGATGTTTTCCTTCACCGTTTTACTGATTACTTAAAAACTATAAATAACAAAACACAAAACATTAAATTCATTTATTAATTATTACTCATCTATCCTTTTTCTTATGTTTAGAACTTTTTTTCTTGTGCTTAGATTTATGTTTTTTTACTTTTTTCTTTTTCTTTTTCTTCACCTCCTTAGCGTCGACCCAGGAATCCGAACTAGACGAAGAATCAATTTGAATACTAGATTTCGAATCTTCCAACCTCTTTTGTAAATTATCTGGTATTTTAGGTCCGTAAAATTGATCGTCCGGTACTGAATTTTCTGGTTTCGCGGTTTCTATTTTCTCAATTGGTTTGTCTGCGTTCCGTTTCCAAGAATTCAGTTCATCAAAGTCTATATTAGCGAATATACCACGCGGTGGTGACGTGTTCCTCTCAATATTCTTTGGCACATCGTTTACTGTATTTTTATTTTCAACGGGAGCTTCGTCTTCACTATCACTCAGGAAAATAGACTTATACAAATCCATTTTATCGAATTTATTTATCGTTTCAGTAACCTCTTGGCCTTGGTCATTACTTTTTTCTGATTCTTTCAGGAATAGTTCGGCTACAGTCATCCTTTTTGCGAAACCTGTGGGCATTACTTCTGATTTGAATAATTTTTCGACGGGTATGTTCGATGATTTTTCTGCAGGTTTACTTGGCGCATTATCGTTAGTTTCATTTGATGATTCAGATTTGTTTGATAGATTTTCCGTCGTGCCTGTAGGTTCAGAATGACTAGTATTTGTAGGTTCTTTATGTAGTGATTTTGATCCGCTAAACGTGCTTTGCTCTTTAGTAAAACTGTCTTTGTCGTGAACTGATGACTCCATGTAGGAGAATATTGAATACGACACTTTTGGTTTGTCTTCTTTCTTCTCTTCTTGCCTAAGAAACAAAAAAGAATAATTAAAAAATCATGCTCATATTCCACAATAAAATAAATATTATAAAGAGATAGGTACTTTGCCAGTTTGTTCCCTAATCTATTGCCCAACAGAGATTGTCATCTGATATTAATATAATAAATATTTCACTAGTTTACGACTCCGCTTTTATACATACATACATAATCGTCACGCCTGTATCCCAAAGGGGTAGGCAGAGACTATAGACCGCTACTTTGCTCGATCCTGACATATTATGTATTACTTTAGCTTCATCCACTTTCATCAACCTCTTGATTTTTCATTCATTTCTTCGCTTTTTATGGTTATATTTTAATTTTTAATGCTAGTGGTAATGTGTGTCGCTCGAATGGCTAACTGTGAGGGGAAATAGTGTGACCTCTGTATTCCCTTTAGGTATATAAGCGTTAAGTTATATACAGGGTATATCAAGACTGCTACCGAAAACGTAGCCGGGTGGTAGTTTAAACGACTTCAGACACAATGCAACAGCAAAAGTTGCAAAAAAAAAGCGTCAAATTTTTTTTGTTATTTTTTTCCTATGGCCATATTTGGGTGGTAAATACATTTTTTCCTAAAATAATAGTGTATACCCTTTTATTTATAAGTAATCTAAGGTATAAAAGAGTTTAAATTATTATTTTAGCAAAAACTATGGATTTACCAACCAAAAATTACGATATTTAAAAAATCATAAAAAATAATTGTCGCGTTTCTATGCGAAATTTTTAATTGCATTGTATTTGTAGCCACTGAAACTACAACTCGGCTTCGTTTTCGGTAGCAGTCTTGAGATACCCGGTATGTATGTCTACCGAATGATATTGATGATTATAAAAGTTTTATGTATTTTATTTATTATTTATTTATTCACCTAACATCGTCTTAATATTATGTTTTACTGCTTTTTTGCTTTTTTAAAGCAGTGATGTATTTTTTTGACATAGTAGAGCGTGAACAATGTTAAATTGACTTGTCATAAGAGCTCTTAAATTGCCTACGTGACCAATAAATATATTTCATTTCAATTCAATAAAACATATTTTTTTATCAACAATCATTAAAAATAAGTACTATCGCCTGAATTCATTTTCCTAACTAAGCAAAGATATTTACATCTAATCTAAAATTCACCCACCTAATTCCCCCTGGATCTGGTACATTGAACCTCTTACAGACAAGAGACTCGGGCCTCCAGGCTACTTGTTTCCTGGTCATCAGGCCGTATACTCCCTTCTCCGCTGCCTCGACTTGCTTCGGAGTGGCTAAGCCGTAGTTGATGGAGCTCTTAGCCACTGCGGACAAAGGATTGAGAGCCTCGTCCGGTTCTGATGCGTGGGTGAACCTGGAAAAAGGGTTAAAATCTTTGCAATTAACTATACTGATTGTATATTATAATAGCCTTTTTCATGGATTTTTGTGTTTGGAGTTATAAAACTAATTTTAATTTTGCAATGAATGGCGAATCGAGCATGTCGTTCGCCTGATGGTAAGCGATACAACCGCTCATGAACAGTAGCAAAACTAAACATCACCTTGAATAACAAAGAAATTCTTAGAATTCAACTCCGCTCGCCATCCTAACACATAGGATGTTAAGTCTCAATATGTCCAGTAGTTGCTCTGGCTGCAACATCCTCCAATCAATTATATTTAATCTTTCGAAAGGGCAAAACATTTGATAACTTAAAAAATAGGTTTTAAATCTGTGTAGGAATTAGTCTGTTACTTTATTAGAACATTTTACAAAAAACATATTTTTTTTGTGTATTACTATGATGTCAGTTAGCTGTGAAGGAATGGTTTAGTAGACAAAGTTCCAAAGTAAAAAAAAACGAAAGTGTGAGGAATTTGCCTCTCCCTGGAAACACAGGGAAATCTGACGACTGTTGATTTTAAATGCTTATGGTGCCAACTAAGTACTATGGTATTGCGGAGGGTAATTTTAATAGAGGCTCTAATAATTATTATTGGAATATTATTGGTGTAAGATAGCTTTCCATAAAAAGAGTAACTAAAACTAACTGATAAATTAGGGCCAACCCTGTATTAGTGCGATAAGGACAGACATAAAAAGACAAAACACCACTCACCTGTCACCCATAATCCCACTCAAAGGTTTGTACAACTTAGCAGCCTGCTCGAACTCGACCATCTCCCTCTCTCGCTCCCACTCGCTGAGTTTATCACTCGTGCCGTCCCTTTCCCACACGTTACTTTTATCGACAAGGTACTTCTCGTATCGAGCTTGTTTCTGCGGATCACTTGAAAACGGCCTGAATACTTTCGTCAATTCCTTCCCAGAATCTTTTATAGAGATGAAATCTGGAGTTTTGTTATCTTCTAGTCCGTCTTTTTTTGTGAAATCGACGGTCCTCCCTAGTACTTTGAGTAGGGCTTCGTTTTTATCGATAGTTGTTGCCGGTGGTACTGGAGGCTGAGGGAGGGGAGATTCGCCGAGTAGAGCGCCTCTGACTTCTGCTGTCAGCTCGTGACGACCAAGTCCTGAAACAATGGGATATTTAAATAACACTATTAAATCTAGGGTACTAGGTTTTGAGAGACTTTCACGCCCTCACACCCACCACTGCAACTCCTGTCAGCCAGGATCAACAGTGGCACACAAAGAATTGACACCGAGCTCCGGAGCTCGGCGAGTTTCTCAGGGACACTAGCTTGTCTTAAACCCGCATCGAAATTAATCAGAAAGAAAAATAAATAGAAGGATTTGGAAACAAATAATTATCCACTTCCTTCCGCAGCAAATCTGGTACTAGGTTTGAAAAATTCCCACGTATTTCAGTTTAAAACAATATTGTCATGTACCTGGCATGGAAATAAGATCGCCTCATTGGAACGATGCTAGTCAGTAGCAAAGTATCTATGTAAAATTGAATGTTATGAAGAAAGATGAGTAGAATGAAACGTTACACGAATGACTGATATGGAACGTAGTTTGTGTGAAAGAGATGACTAATGAAAGTACTTAAGATGGAAAGAGTTAGAGGATGAATGATTGAGATGTTAAAAAACGGCAGGACGGAATAAGAGAGAACACTGAACAGTCTGGAAGACGAGGAAAGGCGGTTGAAGACGTGCAAGGAAGACGAAATTAAATTGAAGAATATCTTAACAATCTTTGTTTTATTTGACCCAAGACGGAACAAATCCCGCATCTATGACCTACGTAAGTTTTTGGTTATCGATTTTTTGTCCCTTTCTATCATTTTCTGAATTCCATTTGAACGAAGAATACAAACCATTCGATAGTTAACTTAGATTATATACTCGTCTAGATGACACATCACACCTCACCGCGCGGCTCAAAAAAGTCTACCAAATTTGGTAGACTCGCTTCTCACGTACGTCAGCGTCATTTGAACTACATATGGATAACGTGCTCCCGAAAAATAATTAATTATGCCGGTTTGTGCTGTCGAATTGTATCGCAATTGTGTGGGAAAACTGTATAATAATACCAATATCACTTTCTATCGGTAACATTATTGTTAAACTACTATTATTTGAAGAAAACATGAACTTTTAATTCATTATTTTGAAGATGAGTTTCATTGGCCAGTGTCAATTTATTACTAGGAAGATTTGTTGAAACTATGGGAGAAACTATAAAACACAAATATCATTACATAATATTTCGATCAGAATAACAACAAGAAGAATGGCATTATTTATTGAATGAGTAAATAAAACTTACCTACACGATATTAATGAAACCCACGACGACATGCACTTCATAGTAATTTTATTAATTCTTTGCCTTGCATGTGTATTACCATTCAAAATTTCACAAACGGGGTACTGCTATTGTCATCTTTGAAGAAACAGCGAGAACTTATTCAAGGTCCTAATAATATTTTTAGACTTCCTACGGATTCCGTACTAGCAAATTGCTGGAGAGACATTACACAGCGGAAACGAAAAGAAGACCATTCGTGGCCTCACATGACTTCAGTTGTGTGTTCCGAACATTTTACTTATGATGATTTATATTTTACATAAATACAGAAATCAGATAACAGCCCAGGCAATAAGTCCAAAGAGTTAATTATATTCGGAAACAAACACTCGGAGATGGGTTTAGATCTTTATTGTTTTTACTAAAATGCGTTATAAATATAATTAATAGTATGATTACTTTAAATAAAGAAAAAATATTTCATTTAACCTATTTTGTATATCAAATAATGGGGAAAAGTTAAGTTAATAATCTGGAGTAGGCATCCCTAAACACACACACCTTGACAGTTGGATTACAATAATTACACGACCCGTACTCACACATATCAACGAAAGTGAGGACACTTTTAGCGCATCGTTTGTTGACATTGCTCAATCTAGACGAGTATATAATCTAAGATAGTTAATATATATTTTAAAACTGCCTGTGAGGCCGTAAGTAACCTACACCTAGTAATATGATTTACCTTGGTTCCTCTGCGGCTGGTCAGTGGGTTCGAACCTGGACCTCCTCGCTCCGGCCGCGGCTGGCTTGTAGTCCCTCGGCAAAGCTGGTGCGGGGTATGAAGGCACTGAGGGTAGAGGCTTTATGGACTTCACGAAGCCTGGTAGCACCTGTAACATATTAGCTAATAGCTGTCATTTTTTTGTATATTCATTGTTGGATAATAAAAACTACAAAGCGTAAATGCTTTACAAGAATTCTGTTATTCGGTTTGTGTCAGTTCCCTTCAACTATATTGTACTCAATATTTCCATGGCCATCAAACTGAAACACAACAGTGAATTTACACTACTTATTTGGCGGGAGAAATAGGCATTGGAGTAGTGCCTACCCAGGCGGCCTCTCACATATGAGAGACCTGTATCTGTATCAGCCCATATACGTCCCACTGCAGGGCACGGGCCTCCTCTACAATCGACAGTACGATTGAGAGTGGTTAGGCCATATAGTCCACGACGCTGGTCTAGTGCGGGTTGGCGGACTTACATACCATAGAAATTTTATAAATCGCTATGGTATGCAGGTTTCCTCACGATGTTTTCCTTCACCGTTTTAGTGCGTGATGATTGACTATCAATACGCATATGACTCCGAAAAGTCAGAGGTGTGCCCTGGGATTCGAACCCGCGACCACCGTGAACATGTTGGCAGTCGCGTCTAGACCTACCAACAATAACAAAAAATACATGTAAACATACATTTCTACTGATTTCCTTGTTAAGTTTCTTCTCGGTCTTGGCTTCAGCGCCTAGTGTGAAGTCGTAGTGAGACATATCTTCATTAGCATAGATATCCTCATCGTCCGCCTCGAAGGCACCCACGCCGAACGCTTGGCCGCGGATCGAAACCTAGAAATAACATAAAATATTAAAATAAAACTGTTATTTATTTATCGCGGAATTGGTTTAATTATTACTAAAAAATAAATAAAAATATCGGTGAAATCCGTAAATAATAGTTTTATTTCAATGCGTAACATACGCGTAATTTTTAAAAAGCATTATAGATTTGTACGAAATACTAATAGCCTGGCGCGGCTTTGCCCGGTTGCAGATACACTTTGTAGAAGACTAAATTGTGAATCTAAACCATTCTCGAATCCCCTTGAACACTCACAAAAAATCATCAAAACCAAGTCCAGCCGTTTAGTAGGAGTTCAGTGACATACACACGCTCACAAGAAATATATATATATATATATATATGTCGGAGAATAAGGAAAGGATAATTCATACATTTTTATTTTTACGCTAGTTTGTTGGTAGTTGTAAAATACCCACACAGGAATGTAGGTAGTTGTGATTTACCGACGAGTTTTAGGGTATAAAAGCCTGTCAGTGGTGCGATGTCGTTCAGTTGTTTCTGAGCCATCGACTGCGCCGGTTGTGCGCACTGACCCGCTCGTAATGGAAGAAAATCAGTGTAGTGCTGTTTCTAATCCGGAGGAATCCGCGTCATCAGAAGTGGGATGTGGACACGCTTTTCGTCAAGCCTCGCCTGTGCCGCCTACCGTGAGTACACATGAATATTTTACCGCTGATTATGACGCCCGGAGTACACGTGATACTCGTTCGTCACAACCACCAGCAATGTCATCCGATTCGTGGGCCTCCTTTTTTCGAGGTCTTACAGACTCCTTTAAAGAGAAGGAAAGCGGCCATCCAACCGGACATCAACTAGATTCTAGGCTGAAACCCAGTGAGATATACCTACCTTCTTATGATCCCGATGAAAGTCGGCTCACAGCCGCACAATGGTGTGAAGAAATTGACCATCACAGGAAGATGAACAACTGGTCGGACTACGCAACAATAAACGTGGCCTTCACCCGTATGTTAGGGAGAGCAAAGACATGGGCATCACATATTTACCCGCAATGCAAGACATGGAGAGATTTAAAAGAAAAGATAACAAGGCAGTTCGCGACGACCAGAAGATTTTACGATCTGTTTTCGGATATGGTGAAATACACAAGTGATCAAGCTTCCTGCTACGTAGAATATTCTTCAACCAAGTTGGCATTGATAGACCGACTGAATACTGGATGGACGGAAGCAGACAAAATTGAAGTCGTCATCACCGGCATCACTGACTCTCAAGTACGTATTGAATTATTGAAATCAACACCTACTGATTTTATAGCACTAGAAAGGCATTTAAGTCTATACACGAAGTCCATGAATTTAAAGCGTGCATCCGAAGATAATCAGATGAAGGCTGCTCCCACCGCGAAACGTCCCAAGTTTAATGAAAATCGTTTAATAACATGCCATAATTGTGGGAAAACAGGACATTTGATGCGTAACTGCTACCGATTAAATAAAACAAAATTTCATCCGAATCAGCCTTCTACCAGTAGAGGTTTTGTCCCCGATAAACCACACATGCAGTGTACATATTGTCACAAGAAAGGACATACCGACCATACATGCTTTTTGAAACAAAAGGCTGATAAGGCCAAGTCCTCAAATGAATCTAATTCTACTAAGTCTATAAATGTTTGTTCACCGGCTAATTCCGCTTTATTGAAAATTCGAATTAACGATTATAATTTACATGCGCTCATAGATAGCGGATCTGAGTGCTCACTTATTCGCAAAAATATTGCAGATTCTTTGCCGCAAAAGAAAATATTTACGTTTACCCGCCTAGTCGGTATCGGATCTAAACCTTGTTTTTCACTTGGTAAAGTGACTACTAACGTTGAACTAGATAAGGTACACATAGAAATTACATTTGTAATTGTGGAGCCAGAATTCTTGCCACATGATGTAATTATAGGTAGAGAAATTTTTAAAATACCTGGTTTATCCCTTTTTATGAATTCTCACGGTGTTCAAATCACTCGTGATGTTTGTGTAAATACAAATAAAATAAAAAATAAAAAAATAGCTGATTTAGAATCCAAAAATATCATACGCGAAAGTTCGTCACCATTTTCAAGCCCTGCATTACTCGTCAAGAAAAAAGACGGGACAGATCGCCTTTGCATTGATTATCGGGAACTTAACTCAAACACAATTCGCGATAGTTACCCTTTGCCACTAATCTCGGAACAAATTGATAAGTTGGGGCAGTCTTGCTATTTTTCATGCCTTGACATGGCCTCGGGATTCCATCAAATCCCTATGGCAATAAACTCTATCGAAAAGACTGCCTTTATTACTCCTGATGGTGTATGGGAATATTTAAAGATGCCTTTCGGACTATGCAATGCCCCATCAGTTTACCAACGGGCAATTAATAAAGCTCTTAAGGGCTTAAAAGATGAAGTAGCATTGGTATACATGGATGATGTTCTTGTCTTTTCTAAAACCAGGGAAGAAGCCTTTAATCATCTAGAACAGGTCTTAACAGCCCTTACACAAGCAGGGTTTACCTTAAATTGGAAGAAATGTTCCTTTCTAAAAACCTCTGCCGAATATCTTGGTTACATAGTCTGTAACGGTTCTATTCGTCCAAACCCTAGAAAGGTAGAAGCTCTCGTTAATGTTCCCCTTCCCACAAACGTGAGAGAGTTGAGACAGTTTAACGGACTAGCGGGATATTTCCGTAAGTTTGTTCCAAACTTTTCCTCTGATATGTCACCTCTGTACGCTTTAACTAAAAAAGACTCCAAATGGGAGTGGACTCAAGAACATACTAAGGCTCACAAAACAATTATCGATCATCTAACTTCGGAACCCTTATTGACTTTGTTTGATGATGCAAAACCAATAGAATTGCATACAGATGCAAGTTCCATTGGCTATGGAGCAGTGCTCTTTCAAAAATGGGACAATCAGTTAAAAGTTGTAGAATATTTTAGTCAAAGAACATCTGATGCAGAAAGTAGATATCATAGCTACGAATTAGAAACTCTTGCCGTTTTTAAAGCACTAAAACACTTCCGCCACTACCTCTTTGGCCGAAATTTTGTAGTCATTACAGATTGCAATGCCCTTAAGGCTTCACGTCTCAAGAAAGATTTGCTTCCTCGAGTACATAGATGGTGGGCATACATGCAAGCTTTTACTTTCGAAATTGAGTATCGAAAAGGAGACCGAATTCCCCATGTTGATTTCTTTAGCCGAAATCCCGTTATTAAACATGTTAATGTGTCCTTTATCGATAACACTTGGCTGTTAACGGAACAGCAACTTGATCCCGATATCCATAATATTTTAAATAGTATCAAGAACGACTCACTAGAACCCAATCTTTCACAGTCGTATGAAATAAAAAATAATTTACTCCATAAAATCTTCCAGATTAATGGCAGGACTTATAGTCGCGCAGTTATTCCAAAGAATTTTCGTTGGCAAATTATTCAGCGTTTCCATGAAGAGCTAAAACATCTTGGATGGGATAAAACTTTAACTAAAATACGTGAACATTTTTGGTTCCCGCATATGACCAGATGCGTTCGAACTTACGTTGATAGATGTCTTACTTGTAAAATCAATAAAACTCCTTCGGGTATGAAACAATCGGTTCTACATCCAATCAATAAGGTTGCCGAACCTTTCCACACCATCCATATTGATACTAGTGGTAAACTGACTGGTGCTAAGCACGTTAAAGAATACGTCATTTTAATTATCGATGCCTTTTCAAAATTTTGTCACATAACACCAGTGAAGGATTTAACATCCAAATCTGCTTGTAATGTCCTTCGCAATTTTGTATACATTTTCGGTCCACCGAAACGCATTATTTTTGATCAAGGCACCTCCTTCACTGGTCAAGAGTTTCAAGAGCTTTGTAAAGAATGGAGTATAGAGATGCATGAGATCGCAAGTGGAGTAAGTCGGGCCAATGGCCAAGCAGAACGATTTATGTCAATCCTGACTAATTGTTTCACAATAGCTGAGAATCATGAAAAACAATCTTGGAAATCAGTCGTAGGAGAGGTACAACTTGCTTTAAACTGCACTGTGTGTAGAAGTACCGGGAAAAGTCCTTTTCAATTATTATTAGGTTGTAATAAGTGTCCTCCTCGTCTAAATGGCCTGATTCACAATTACGATCAACTTGATATCGCGGTAATAAGACAAGAGGCAAAACTCAGGATGGACGAACAGGCCGCTATAGAGAAAACGAGATATGACAGCCATAAAGCAAGACTCAAACCATTTTCTGTGGGGGATATAGTTTTGGTCCAAAAGAATACGCGTATTATCAAAAAACTTAATGAAAAATATCACGGGCCTTGCAAGATAATAGAAGTATGCCCCAACGATCGTTACCGGATAGAACCAGTAAGTGGTGGTCGTGAACAATACGTGTGTCACGAGAAATTAAGAAAGTATCCATCTAGCCTACCTGAACTATCTGAAAGTCTAGATGAGATATAATTTACTGATGTCGCCTTGAACTTGCGCGTATCACTTTATGTTATTAGTTGTTAATTAATTTGATTATGCATGTTTTACGCAACTGTGCGAAACGGTTTTGTCAATAAATGTATTGACTGAATATTATGTGTTTGCACTGGAAGCCGTAACGCTTCGTGCCTGTGTTTGCACTGGAAGCCGTAACGCTTCGTGCCTGCGTTCGCACTGGAAGTCGTAACGCTTCGTGCTTTATTACATTGTGTTCGCATTGGAAGTCGTAACGCTTCGTGCTTTATTATATTGTGATCGCACTGGAAGTCGTAACGCTTCGTGACTTACTATTGCATTGGGAGCCGTCTAAGCTTCATGCATAGTTGCTATGACGGTTACGTTGGAAGCCACTGGCGCTTCACGCTCTATCATTATTAGATTGTGTTAAAAGCAAACTCGCTTTACGCTTTCATTATTCAGACATTTTACAAACGCGAGAGCGCGTTCTGTGTCAGAATGGCCGTGTCGGAGAATAAGGAAAGGATAATTCATACATTTTTATTTTTACGCTAGTTTGTTGGTAGTTGTAAAATACCCACACAGGAATGTAGGTAGTTGTGATTTACCGACGAGTTTTAGGGTATAAAAGCCTGTCAGTGGTGCGATGTCGTTCAGTTGTTTCTGAGCCATCGACTGCGCCGGTTGTGCGCACTGACCCGCTCGTAATGGAAGAAAATCAGTGTAGTGCTGTTTCTAATCCGGAGGAATCCGCGTCATATATATATATTTCTTGCGTTTTTTGTGCGTGGAACCGGCGTTCATCGATATATAAAACATTATTAAACAAAAATTTAATCTATAAACCATACCTTTTTCCCCTTTTCATTCATCACCAGATGACTCCTCGAGCTACCAGGTTGGCTCCCATACTCTCCCACGAGGTTCCCGAGCACTGAATGTCGACTAAGACCCGAGTACCCCAGCCCGAAGCGATCGCTCTTACGGTGCAGGATATACGGCTCATAATCGTCTGGCGCGAACAGCGTGTCATAGTCCACTTCAGAACCAGAGCTGTCCTCGTCTTCTTGCTGTTCTTGTGGGTTCTGGAAAGTTATAATAGGGTATTTGACTATGATGAAAATATTAAACATATTGTTACTAGACTAACGGTAAATATTTTTTTAAACCAAATGAACTAATAAAGTGTTTAAAACAATGTTGGATTGTCTTAAGAAATCATTTTAAAATTAAATAAATTTTCGAGCTTGACCACGTAAAAACGCACGCCATTGGTTGCATTTAGAGTGACGTCACTTTCTTGTTGTCAATCGATTTTTAGAACATTTCATGAGCGTTTTCCGTTGTTTTCGCAGTAATTTCTAAAATATTGATCCCATTGCGCCGCTAAGGGCACACTACGAACTTTATCTGTAATAATTATTGTACGATAGAAACTAAAATATAAAACTGACAGTGAAAACTTCGCAAAAATAGACGCGATAGTGGTCGGACAATTTTTTTAAAACAACCCTGACTTTTACGCTGCTCAATTAAATTATTAATATCAAACCTTATATACATACATAATATGTAAATATCACTATTAGTTATATTATAAACTAAAGCATTTTCGAGTAGTAGGTCTCTCGTATGTGAGAGGCCGCCTGTGTAGGTACCACCGCAATGTCTATTTTTCCCGCCAAATAGCATTTTAAATGCACTGTTGTGTTTCGGATTGAAGGATATTGTAGCCAGAATAACTACTGGACATATTGAGACTTAACATCTTATGTGTCAGGACGGCGAGCGCAGTGGAATGCCAAGCATTGCTTTGTATTTCAAGATGTTGTTTGGATGTTGCTGTTCATGAGCGGTCGTATCGCTTACTATCAGGCGAACGGCACGTTCGTCTCGCCATTCAATGCAATAAAAAAAGAAACTAAGCTAACAATGTATGAAAAATACAAGTACCTAATTATTGTATTCCCCTATTATATCATTCCATTATTATCTTATCTTGGTGTTCTTTGGAATGCTCACGAACATTTTATCCGGTGTTTTAGTAGATGTATTCGTGCATTTTGAGACTACACACCTGTATTAATATGGATAATATGGATGGGAATTATTTTCGCAACTTTTGAGGGAGCGGCTCTGAAGTATTTACAAATGAAACAGCAACGACTACGGTTCAAAGTGTAATGAATTTTCAAAAATGACACTTATAATGAAGCGCCTGCAGGAATTATCATAATTTAGGTATGCTTATTTATTTAATTGATATTAATAATAGGTATACTTACTAGAGTGTAATTATTATGAAGAATTAACTGAAACTATAAAATTAATGGAAAAGATGCTGCAACAACATCATTTAAGGCATTTTTAGCTGTAACATAATCAAAGTTATTCTTGATCATTAATAAAAATGTTTCTTAAGCAAGAACGACGTAATAATACCACGTGACCCACACATATGGCGTCTATAGCGTTTTGGCGGTCTTATTTATCATTCAAACTTCAATCATGATTTTCATTGAAAATATAGCAGCTAACAAAGAAATAATCAAATTGCAAGTGTATTATGGTAAAATGAACAATTTGAGATACTTTCCAAAAACCCTATTGAACTGAAAAGTGATCTGAATATACTGAAAAGATATAATTGGAGGGTTAGTAATTAGTATTTTTTGGATTTCATTAGTTATTCCTAAATGCAAATAAAATTAGAATCTCTAGATAAAACATTTGTTTATAAAATAAATAAATTAATAAATACATCCCCAACAGTCACATACATAGTCCTGACCCCACACTAAAATCGAGTCTTGTGTCGCGGGTATCAGGAACTACGAGAGAATTTTCGGTCTCACAAATATCCAAACCCGATACAAATACCTGTGGTTCACACAATTATTTGTTTCGGTGCGGGGATCGAACACACGGCCTCTCGTTTCTCAGCCGGCGTCTAACCAACTACACCACAGAGGCTGTCAAGTTATATTATGGGCAATGTTTACTTTTATCTCAATATTAAGAGCGTATACACCTTGCGCGCAAAGTCAACTATAGGTATTTCTTCGTTAATTTCACGCACACATAAGCGACCAAAGCTGTGTGCGTAGAGCTGCTGCGTCGGCTCGCTATACAATCGGGTCAAACAACTTTGATCCGTGCGCTTCAAATATTCAATTGAAATGTAACTGTAATATAATATCATAAAAATATTTTATTTGCATTATAAGTAGACAAATATTACTGTGCAAGCAAAGAATAATACAAATTTTGTATACTAATCATATTTTCGTTATTATTACATTGTTAAGTTGCATTCAATCAGTGTTCAATCAGTATACACTACGGACGTTTTATTAATCATTTCGTGTTCGAACACATAAATAGTGTTAGGGGCCTTACAACCCCTTACAATTACAAAATATATTTAATTTTATATTACAATACATAACATAATTTAGCCTCGGAATTACATCCCATTATATTACCTGAAACATAATTTATACTCACTACAAAATCATTGTAGGTAATAAAAATAATTAAATATTTAACTACCAAAGTACTAAGATGTGGTAATCGCATTCCGCGTGTGGCTATTTTTACTACGCGCGGCATAATCGACTGCAGCCAGGCCGGAGCGACGAGCGATACATCCTCCCTCTAGAAGGCCTTGCGGCGGTCTGATTTGATCCACGTCGGACAGCGTGTTTTATAGTTGTTTTTAAAATATTTGTAGAAAACATGAAAACTAATTTTGTTGAAATATAAAAATGGTAATTTATTGATAAGATGTTCTTCTATTGTAATATGCAATTGCTATAAAAAATTATGTACGATAAGTTGGTGAAAAAAAATATGTTCTTGACGAGAGTTTCTGAATAATTTCGCATTTTTAAATTTTTATTTTTCAGGAACTAAACACAAAAAGATTATTTTTCTCAGCAAAATCCCTCCATAAGGGTCTTAATAGTCTGATGATATTTTATTTTCATCTTATATTTAGTGGTTTCGGATATCTTAAGCTTCTAAATTGCCATTTAAAGCCCAAATAACGAAACTTGTGTTCAGTAATCCGTATAGTACTCACAAATTATCCATCAATCTATAATGTTTTTCACCAAAATCCCTAGATGACAACCTTTTCTAAAATTAGTAATAATTATTTTTCCTTTAAATTGTTTATTGGTGGCTATTAACTCATTTTAAAAGTCCTGTTTTTAAGCCAAAAAGCGCGTGCAGGGTATAAACGCTCTTAAGATAATTGTTATGTCGTATACTTTTTAGGGAAAATATTAGCTCGCCAACCAGTATTTTATAAGAAACAATTAATACTCCAACTTAATTTAAAGTGATTTTATTTTACTTTGTTTTTTAAGCTTACTTCAATTCTAAAATAAAGGCTATTTAATGGATTAAAATACAAACATCCAAAACTGACAAATATCGACAAAAACAACTCCACATACCTGTCTAAACTCAGGTGGTACATAACATCCATACACTTTGTGTTGGTCTCTTGCACATGTCTTGGCCTCACTGGAGACTCTCTCTCCGGTCCCCTGTCCCTGTCTCCAACCCATGGCTCGGAGCATCTTCACTGCTGCTGTCTCATGGACAGCTTGGACTAACTGCTCTAGAACTGGTTCACCTGTGGTGATTCATATGTTGAACATTGGTGTTATGGATGATGGGTATTTCTGATGTACGTAATAACTTAGTGTACGTAATATTTACTGGTGGTAGGTCTCTCATATTTGACGGGCCGTCTGGGTAGATACCACTATGACCTGTTTCTCCCACCAAACAGATTTATAAATACACTGTTGTGTTTCAGTTTGAATGATTGTAATTTGTAGCCAGAGAACTACTGGAGATAATGATCTTATGTTTCATTATTGCAAGCGTAGTGGAATGCTAAGCACTGTTTTATAATTGATGGTATTGTTTGTTTTTGCTACTGTCCATGAGTGATTGTTTCACTCACCATCATTGATCAGACGAATAGCCTAACCGTAGCGTCATTCATTGGAATAAAAAAAATATGTATGAGCCACAATGATTCATGGATGGGTGACATATTTATTTATTTATTTAATCCTTTATTGCACAAAAATAAAAATACAGTGAAGAAACAACACAATAAGTACAAGAGGCGGCCTTATCACTCTAGGTAATTTCTTCCAGGCAACCTTTGGATGGGATATTGAGATAGGAAAAATGAGCGGGCAGTCTAAGGTATATAAAATAGTAATATAGGCAATAGGAAAAAAATAAAAAATATTGTCGCTTATTTTTGCAACTTTTTCTGTTGCATTGTGTCTGAAGTCGCTTAAACTACCACCCGGCTTCGTTTTCGGTAGCAGTCTTGATATACCCTGTATATATATATATATATATATATATGTATATACACATACATACCAACAAAATATATTAAAATACACATACATACAATTTACCATATACATAAATATATAAACCTATCCTAACATTTACCAAAGAGGCGAATGGACAAGATATTCCTCAGCTATGCTCTAGTTGAGAAAGGAAATGGTCTTTAATCATTTTTTTAAAAGACGACAGTGTTCGTGCCCGTCTTATCTCGATTGGAAGTGAGTTCCACAGTGGGACAGCTTGGACTGCAAATGATTTGTCCATGAATACTGTGGAGTGCATGGGCATTTTTAGTTTCAGGTTCTCCGACGACCTCAAGGATCTTGAATGTGAGTCGTGGAGAAAAATGAATCGATCTTTCAGGTAACGGGGCGTGAGAGGATTAAACATTATATTGTATAAAAGTGAAAGAATATGTGTCGCCATTAAGGGGGGTATTTGCCAATACTCGCCACGCTTGGCAGGCGGGTTGGCGAGCGCAGTAGGGGACTGGCGTTAATGACGCTGCTGCCCGAATGGAGGCCACGTAGCGGAAAGCGCAGCGTAGGACGTCCACCCACAAGATGGTCCGACGACCTGGTAAAGGTCGCGGGACGTCGATGGATGCAGGCTGCCTCCAACAGGTCTCTGTGGAAATCATTGGGGGAGGCCTATGTTCAGCAGTGGACTTCCTTTGGCTGATGGATGGATGGATGATGAAAGAATATGAGTATTCCGACGAAACCGGATGGGTAACCTTGAGCTTAGTACGAAATTCAGAAACATGGTCATATTTGCGAAGGCTAAATATGAATCTTATACAAAAATTCTGGAGACGCTCAAGCTTATTAAGTTGGTCCTCGGTGAGATCTAGATAGCTGACATCGGCATAATCAAGGATGGGGAGTAGGAGAGTTTGCGCAAGTGAAATCTTCGTGGTAATGGGCAGAAGATTGCTTAACCTTCGCAAGGACCTTGCCGAGGCAAACAGCTTTCTACTAAGTTCACGAAGCTGCGGGCCCCAATTGAAGGATCTATCAATGAGTAAACCTAGATTCCTAACTGTGTCGCTAAATGGGATGAAAGTGCCATTACAGTAGACGGATGGTAGTTGGTTCCAGTTTATATTTGAGATTAATCTGGAGCTGCCAATAACAATGAATTGTGTTTTGGATGGATTGACCATTAATCCATAGGTCTTGCTCCACTCACAGATCTGTATGTCAGAGTTAATTCTCGCAATAGCGTCAACCATCTTATCCAAGGGCGCCCGGGTGTAAATTTGGAGATCATCAGCGTAGAGGTGGCAGGAAGAACAGAGATTATTGGTTATGGAATTTATAAAAACTGCGAAGAGTAAAGGAGACAACACGCCGCCCTGTGGAACGCCAGCAGATACAGGGCACCAAGAGGAATCTATCCTCAAACTATCCTCAACCCGAATGCGTTGCCGGCGCCCAAACAGGTAACTACGAAACCAATCAATTGCCATTGGAGATATGTTAAGAGAACGTAGTACACCAAGTAACACATCAAAATCGACAGTGTTGAAGGCGTTGCTGAAATCTAGCCATGCTAGGACTGTCAGCTGGCCTTGCTCCATGCCCGATCTGATGCCATCCGTAATATGAGTCAGAGTGGTAGTTGTAATATGCCCAGGACGAAATCCCGATTGGAGAGGATTTAAGAGGTTGTTACTGGAAAGGAAATCGTTAAGTGGGGTATGGATCAGGCGTTCGAGGACTTTGGACAGGAAAGGTAGAATGGCAATAGGGCGAAATTCAGACAGTATAGAGGGCTTAGGTTTTTTTGGAATGGGGATTATGTGGGCTTCTTTCCAAGCAGTAGGAAATGACCCACTGGAAACGGAACAGTTCAGGATGTAGCTAATGACGGGAAGGATTTCGTCTAGGATAGGAAGAATCATATTACGGCTGACACAGTCGCTACCCATGACATTTGATGAGATAAGAGTAATGGTTCTCCTAACATCACAAGTGGCAAATTGTTTAAATTTAAAAGCTGTACATTGAGGAGTTTTAATGGTAGAAAGATGCTTTATAGTATTATCTTTGGTTTTCCTGTCAAAAAAAGATGCACAAGAGAAGTGATTGTTTAAGGAATTTAAATCAATGGATTTCGGAATTGAGTCTTGTGTAGGTTTACCCACTCCTAATACCTTCAGAAATTTCCAGACTTTAGCTGGATCTCCGTTTTCAACTGAGTTGTGAATATGTCGGCGTTGAGCATTCCTACACACCTTACTGCAGTGATTCTGAATGGCAACGTACTTAAGCCAATTTGATTCATTGGGACGACGTTTATACTTGGACTTGGCTGACGCTTTATTACGCAACAGATCTTTTATTTCATTGGAGAGCCAAGGTGACGGAAGGTGTTTTATTTTAACTAACCGAACAGGTGCATGTTTGTCGAACAGACTAGTCAATGTCCTTGTGAAAAGGTCAACCTTGGCATCCACACAGTTCGACTGATAGAGAGCACTCCAATCAATGGCACTAGCATCCTTGCAAAGATTAAGAATGTTCATGCCCCGAAAATTTCGCTGCAGAAGGATTTTGGGTGATGGTTTAGGAGGACGAACACGATAGGATAGGACATACTTAACCTTATGGAAATAAACTGTGTATGGTGAATACAAGACGTAGAATTTTGTTTTATTTTAATGCAGTGTGATGTAAACTTCCATATATGTATATCTAGTGATTCCTCTTTCTCTGTATAACATTTCATTTTTAATAATTAATAGTAAATTAAATAGTAGGGATAAATTAATTTTAAAATAATTAATCAAAAGTATTATAAAGATTTCTATGCCTTGTCTTTACCATATACATTTTTTTTCAGGTGCTAAATGATACCACCCAGTATTTATTCAAAAAATTCGCCTTAACAAATATTTTAATTTGCTATCATACCAGGTATAGGTCCATCATGATACTGCCTTTGTCGTGGCCTCTTCTGTCCAGAGAATTCACTGTGGGTCTGCATATGTCGTGGTGCAATGCCATACTCCCCTCTGTCCTCATCATCCATAAAGTCTTCTGGTCTTTGACTCTGTGAGATGTGGGTGCAATTTGATTATGAAATGTTAATTTGAATATTGTCATTAAGTTTTGTCTTGTTGTATTATCATTTGAAATAATGATTACATGTTTAGTAGTCAATTAAGTAATTAAAAATGCCTCCAAGTTTGTTTATAATTTGATGAAACAATTATTATTATTGTATAGCTACAATGTTTCATAAAAAAATATGTTGTATCACAAGATTGAAAAAACTACAAACTTCAAGTCCTTTAGTTAGTAATAGAACAGACTAACGGCCGGGTGCAATACTCTGTCTGTCTTTTTCTACCAGTTAAAAACGCTAACTCTAGTATGAGTTCTGTCATTTTTCGGTTTCAATAATCGTTGACAGATGAATCTATGAATTCTTAAGATCTATAATCTATATAATCTATCAATGGGAGGGCTCTCGCTAACCATAGTTAGGAAATTCCATACAAATTAAAATATACGCGTTTCGATAACGATTCGAACTACTGTAGTTATTTGTGTTTAACTAGCTGTCAACGTTTTCTAGTATCGCTGCAATATGGTGGATATACATCGATTATCCCAGATATGTGGTATTTTTATGGAAGAAATCAGCAAAATAAAGTGACATTAATATATTCAGTGATGAAAGTGATAAAGAAATGTTTAAAGCTGGTGTATTTGACGCCGATTATAATTTATGAGAACCAAAAAAATTATGTGAATATTCTAGTTCAGAATTTATTTACAGATTTACTTTTTAGATGAAATAATACATCAGCTATTATGTTTATTTCTACATTTAAACCCAGCCTGCAAGGTACCTTCCTCCTGGTAAGCATACATATCAAATATTTCATTAAGTTATAAAAGTGTATTGAATTATTCCAAAATCATATATTCTATAATAAATGTAACAGCTCGGGAACAATAATGTGTCACTGTTCCATTAACTGCTGCTATCATTGTGGTTATACGTACTGGGGAGAATGCATGTTCAGCCGGTAACTATTTTTGGGTATCAAAAGCACAGTCAGCCGAATCATTACTGATGTGCCTCAGGCAACACACAGCATGGGTTTCATAAAATTGCAGTTTTCCCAAGAATCTTTGGTGCAATTCATTGCCCATATTATATTCCCATTGAGCCACCTTAGTAATGACTACCTTTAGATATATTAGGATTAGTCAATAATTATGTATTAATATCGTCTATGATTTTAACATAGTAAATCTTAGTATTATGTATCAGTTATCTGATCAAAATGTATTAATCTTAATATTTTTATTTTTAGATTCAAATATAGGAGAAGAATTAAGAAAATAAAGGCATTATTGTTCAAGCAATGTGTATTGCACAGTTACTTTTCATGAATGCATTGGAACGTTAGCCTGGGGCTCATTTAACAACTCTGCTAAAAGGTATTTATCTCATACTTTATATTTTGAAAGAATTCAAATTCAAAATACCTACTTTATTGTGGTACATAGGTGAAAATGGTGTTATATTCAATTGTTTTGTGCAGCTATGACCGGCCATATTGGCAAATAATAATTTAAGATGCAACAAATATGACAATTAAGTTGGAAGAATGGTTAAGAGAATATATTAAGATTAATACATATTATTGTAAGTAGTTTCCTAATAGTTCCCTAGTTTCAAAAGGGTATAGCCTGATAGAAATCATCAAAACATATTTTCACTTTAAATCTTTTATTTTTTGTAAATAACATATTTATTTTCAGTACAATGTGAAGAAGTTATATAATAAAATAGTAATAGATACCTAATTGGAGATAGTGCATATCCACATACTACTTTATTAATAACACTGCTCAACGTCTGCCATAGAGTATTGCAACAATGCGGCTCATATAAAAACAGAAACACTACTCAAAGTTATTATTATTAATATTTGGCTCTTCCATCTTTTACATCTTTCTTTCATCTTTATTTCAGGTCTTATGATGTTGGGAAAAGAAGATTTCCACACCTTCCAGTAAAAAAGTCTTTTGGGATTGCACACAACTTTAAACATTATGAGTGCCACAGCGGTGTCAGATAATATTTGAAGAATGAAAAGCATTGCTGATATGGAACATGAAATTGGCATACCAAACACTGCTAGGCTAGACATAAATATTAATTACTTATTTTAAATTAAAATAAAGTTTCAGAACTTTGTCAATAATAAAAATTAAAGATTTCTCACAAATTGTCTTTGATATTTTATTTACCCATAATAGAATCTGCGCAAAAGGGGGTTCTTACATTTTAATTGTAAATACATTTTTATGTGATATATAAAAAGAGGAACAGTTGTTTTCTCTATAACTAGTCATTACAATTTTTACAGACAGATTGATTACAAAACTAAAGTAATGCAACTACGTAATGTTTTATTTTCACACTATTCTTCGTATTTATAAATATTATGGTATCTGATTCGATTTAAATTTGTAACTCTGCTGCAGAAATAGGGCCGTAAAATTCATTTTTGAATTCATTCTTGTTGGTAAACATTGATATTTTTTAACTTCTTTTTTACATTTGACATATCATAAATCAATCATACGATGCGTTTTGTTGTTCTATGTAAGCTTTGTATGAATTTTTAATTTGCCATTATTTGTCACAATACTTACATTATTAATATATTTTAACGTTTTATTCTTCTAATTATACATTAATGATGATTTATGATAATTCCAAAATAAAGTTAATAATTAACCTAATAAATATTGACCTCAATTAAAAGTGCAAAAATTAAACGTTTGGGAGGAACGGTTCTTACCAGAGATATATGCAATATCTACGTTCAGCGTTGTTATCCTAGTTTAGTTTTTGTTATTGAAACATCGGTTAAACAAAGATAGAAGACACGTAATTATCGGGGATAATTTTTACCGCTTAACTGTCAATATATTATTGAACCCGGCCGTTAGGCATGTACAACTATCACATAAATATTTTCATTTCAATAGTTACTTAGATTGAATTAATTATTTGGACCTTAATTAAGGCAGCAGTAAATTTTCTGTGAGTGAGGATAATATTCTTTTTAGCAGTGAATTCATAACTTTCCATTTGCTGTTTGCCACCAAATATGCCTTAATTGAAAAACACCTATGAGTTATACCAAAGAGGTTTTAAATAAAAATCTTACAGCAAGTTTCGCCTTTTCCGACCTCGAGCTCTTGAAAGCAGCCGGCGTCCATCCCTCGGCACTGCCAACTGTGTTTCCGAATCCAGCAGAAAATCCACCCGTAAAGGCGCCATGAAACCTCCTTCGACCGTGGTCGTCCACCGCATATTGATCAGGCTGTTGCTGGTACTTCCTTTTAGTGGGAACCTCATCTAATAAAAAATATCTATGTCTATCGCCGTGACTACGCAATTAATTATAGAATGTTAGGTACGTTGTTCACTTACCTTCTTCGTAAGGTTCTAATAGTGTGCCATACCGAACCACATTTTCTTCGTCTGAATCTGAATCACTCATGCTTTAAAAATTGGTTACTGTTGGTTACAATTAGAAATTTTTATGATTTTAATTTTTAGCCCAACTGACAACTGACACTGACAGATTTATCAGTTACGGTCCAATTCCACAAACAATTTGTTGATATTTTTAACATTAGTAACGATTGATTTTTGAACAAATTATACATAAAATAATTAAAACTGGTTATAATTTCTTTTATAATGCTTGATAAAATTATTATAATTATTTTTCCTATTGCAATGAATTGCGAGTGATGGTGAAAACGATATGACGGCTCATGAACAGTAGCAAAACCAAACAACACCTTGAATTACAAAGCATTGCATGTCGCATTTCACTGCGCTCGCCTTCGGCGCTCGCCATCCCGAGACATAAGGTGCTAAGTCTCAATATGCCCAGTACTTACTTTGACTACAATGTCCTTCAAAGCGAAACACAACAGTGTATTTACACTGCTGTTTGGTGAGAGAAATAGAAATTGCGGTGATACCAGGAGGCCTCTTACATGTACCTACCTCATACCTAGAGACCTACCACTAGCATATAGTAAACTAGCGGCCCGACCCAGCTTCGCCCGGGTACAAATAGATTTTTGTACAATAATATGTAAGTATTATTATTATACATATAAACATTCCTATATAGGCACGCTGCCGCCGCGCCGCGCCGCGCCGCCCCGGCCGTCCAGTACCGCCGCAAGCGCTACGTCCCGTAATTTTAAATCTGTAATATCTTCGAAAATATTCATTTAAATCTTGTGCTGTAAAGGACCACATAGATCTATATTAAATCAACAATTTATTTAAGCTATTTAATTGGATAATGATTAATACTGTATTGGTTAAAATCGCTTCGAAAATTAGCCATTATTTGTCGTAAAAAGTAAATGACAAAAAAATGTTATTGTGGGATATCCATAAGAGATAGACATATACCATCGCGGAGTTTTCTGTAGACCTTTTCAATGTGTACAAATATGTAGTACATTATTTTGATAAATCTCGTAGGGTTCAGCCTGCGTTTGCAATGTAAGCGGAAAAATATTGATAATTAACGACATCACATTAGAAACCTCAAAAATAACAATATTTCTCCACTATTTAATGGATGTTATTATACATATAAACCATTCTATTGAATCACTCTATCTATTAAAAAAAACCGCATCAAAATCCGTTGCGTAGTTTTAAAGATTTAAACGAACAAGGAAAATAGGGACAGAAAAAGCGACTTTGTTTTATACTAGGTATTAGTGATGTAACGAATGTTCGCATTCGCATTCGCGAATCGCGAATATTCGCATATTTTTTGGCATTCGCATTCTTATTCGCAAGAAACGAAGCGAATGTTAGGCGAATATTTTTGACAAATAAAAAGGAAATTTATACAAATTTTGATGGTACTAGATAAATAATACAACTATTATAATTAGCGTATTTTTTAATTATTTATTATATTGATAATATCTACGTCTCGTAAGTCTTTTGATTGTACTTATGAAGTTATAACTTCTATTTTTTTTAATAAAACCAAATGCTATTTACAGTTATAAAAAATAATCAACCAAAATTAAACATTTAATATCCAAAATGTTATATTTTTAAAACCTTCATCTTCAATTATTTTTCAATGCAATTAATAAACATACTCAAGAAAACAAAATAATAAATACCTACTTGTAAATAAAATTACAATTTCTTCCGTACAATTAAGAAAACAATATTTATTTGGTTTTAAACATAAAACGTTTTAATGTCTACATTGATAATAATTAACCTTTGGTCTTATTTTAAATATTTTTACTATTATACTTATATTTATTTTATGTTTCTATGATTTAAACTTTAAAGATAATTAAATGGCAATATGTTATTAACACAGTTGACTATTTCTGGCTTCCTAAACTTATGCTGAAAACAAACTGTAGGTTTTTGTCTTACGCATAGAGTAAAGAAGCGGCCATAAATACTAGAGCAACGCGTCTTACAGCGATCTGAACAATAGATTCTTTTGTTGTGTGCACACTGTCGGTCGAAATTCGAGGGCATGACCTTCAAAAACAAAAAACGTCTGAGACATACAGCGCAACTAACATAAATTGACAAGTGGTGAAATTAGGAACTAGAAATGAAAGTAAAAAATATCTTCAACGCTTTCATTAAAATATTCTTTCATAATTTATACAATGTACATTTATACTAGTAGTCCAATAGTAGTAATGATAATAATGTCCAATGTAATGAAATTTGAAGAGAGAAAAAAATAACAATTTCTCCGTGCACCACAGCGCTTTTGAGCGATTTGCGATTGTGGACAAACTTGAGTTTACACAAAAATAGGTTTTGTAAATATGGCTACCAGCTTTTTAAGCCAAACTAATATGACATTTCTTAAAACTTACAATTAAATTAGAATGTATAATACATACAAGGCATAATTTGCTTCATTCAATCTGCATACAATTTAAAAATTTTGAATACAATTTGGACATTTCTAATTATTTACATGAGGTGTTGCTGGTAATCTAACTTGACTTAAGAGAAATAAACACCGCAGTTCTTTGACCATTTGTTTGTAAATACTAGACTGGACGTAATTGACAGCCTCCGTGGCGCAGTTGTTTAGACGCCGCCTGTGAAACGAGAGGCCACGGGTTCGAGCCCCGCACCGAGACAAATGTTTGTGAGACCCAGTAAGTATTGGTCTCGGGTCTGGATGTTTGAGAGACCGAGAAGTCTCTCGTAGTTCCCGATACAACACTTAATTGATCTTAATGTGGGGTCAGGACTATGTATGTGACTGTTAAGTGTATTTATTTATTTAATTATCAGTAATTAGCCAAAAGTTCGTCTGTGCGTTCATTTAAAAAATGGAAGAAAAACGATCAGCGTATGTGCGTAATAGAGAAATTATTTATAATGTTAAATGTAAAGAATACAAATATGCTCACTTAAAGTAAGAAGTATGGGAACAAATAGTCAGTACCTATTTGTACTAAAGATAATAAAGTATCATACTAAAGATAACGGAGTAATTTTTTATACAATCAAATATTAAGTTATTGATCTTAAAATTTCAAAATACACGGTCTGTTTTAGGAATTATAATAGGAAAAAGTTAACCTTGTTATTTGTCTTCAGGTAGTCTCTTTTTTGTTTTCTTTTAAAATGACACTGGTAGTAGAAATATATAAAAAAAAGACAACAAGAATAAGACGTGTGCTCGAAACACGATCTTGCCTACTTTGGAATTCACACATTTTATACATAAGTATTTCTAATATGTGTACACGGCATTGTTGCTTAACATTTTTCCACAGTAAATTTATCCTCAATATGTAATCTATGTTTGTGTACAGAATTTAATCAATCACAGTATTATATAATTGATTGATGTGTGATTTAATGTTAATTGAATCATTGTTTTTGACAATAAAACAGTTGCAAACTCGAATGTGATAGTACCACAGGTTATCACAGATAAGAACTGTTTATAATAAGCGCCAACTAGGATTGATTTCATTTAATAAAATATATTATTTATTTGTTTATATAGAGATGAGATAAAGAGTACATAAAAATCGACTCTTCCATCCCTAAAAGCTTAGTCATTGGCAGACGAGAAAACCGTCCTTTGTCAATGAAATTAAAAAAATAAAAACGTACGTGGGCCCTCTGACGACCCGTACGAACCATGTAAGATGTGCTCTTTACCATAGTTTTGTACTCTTTACTCTATGCGTAAGACAAAAACCTACAATGTGTTTTCAGCTTTAAACTCTCCTAAATCTAATGCTCAAAACACATTGTAGGTTTTCGTCTTACGCATAGAGTAAAGAAGCGGCCATAAATACTAGAGCAACGCGTCTTACAGCGATCTGAACAATGGATTCTTTTGTTGTGTGCACATTATAGGTCATAAGCTTAAGACGTGACCACAGACTACATAGAAAGAACCCTGTACGTTCCATTGTCCTGATTGGTCAGTTGGCCCCGTACTTACCGCTCTTTACTCTATGCGTAAGACAAAAACCTACAGTGTGTTTTGAGCTTAATTCTTAGTAAGTAAATCTAATTAAGGAATATTACATTTCAAAAATAATAATTTTGAGGCTCTTTCTCCATGCACCTTGTTTTGTTGTGGTGTATAAAGTAATCCAGATCCACTGAAAACTCTTTCACTGGGCACACTTGTGGGTGGAGTTGCTAAATATTCTCTAGCTAACGGAGAGAGAAAACCATATTTTTTTATATTACTCTTCCACCATAGAAGAGGATCTTCTTCATTTTCAATGCGCTTGTCCATCACATATTCATCAATTTTTTTTTATTAAAACTTCTATAGGCTTTGGAATTGGATCAATTTCTGTTTCTTCTTCGCTTTCACTGGAATCCAACATCATTTTCATCGTTTCTCTTAACGATACAGATTTATCTGAATAATTGCCATATAAAGGTCATTGCCATTGCCATTATAAAAGACAAACACAGTAATACTAAATTAACTTCAAACAAAATAAACAAATAATTTCTAACGACTAAATTTGTTCATTCAACCTGTCACAAAGAATAGACCACTAGACCTGTCAAAGCACGGGCCGGCTCGACATGCTCGACTATGTTCGTATTAAACATGGCTGGCCCGAATGTTGCGCGCCAAATTTGAAAAACAACATTCGCATTCGTATTCGCAAATGTTAGATATGAATATTCGCATCCGCATTCGCATTCGCGAATGTGAGAAAACTAACATTCGTTACATCACTACTAGGTATGTAGTGATTATGCACCAAGAAACGTTTATTTCATCAATTATTAGAAATTCATGTTTGACCTGAATCTGCTTCTTGCTGTGTGTGATTATTAATTTCTAATAAAATTTATTCTTAAAATAAAAGATACACTTACCTAATATGATTATATGAGTATACAGTACCCGACAATCATTTATTTCCGGCTTCTACACTGTCCTATAGGAACCAGGGGTAAATTACAGATGTGTTTTTATTTTCAATATGACTTTATTCAAATCATAGAAAAATCATGGTAAGAATTCACAACAAATACACGAATTAAAAAATATTACAAATATCACAGGTTGGAAAACATATTATTCCGGCAAAATAGATTTAAATTACAATTCTACTCGTAACCATAGTAGGTACCTTAAGATTGTACTTTTTTCATTTTTTTTTCTATTTTTTATGTAAATATCACATGGGTGAGATTTCATAGTCAGATTTATAAAATCAAATAAAAAACTAACAAAGAGAGCAAACACCATATTATGATTAATGATTGTACTTATTTAAACCATTTTGGATTGAAAACTAAACATTTCGGTTCGCTAGATTCATTTGTAAGTTAGATACAAATAAAGTATGTAATAATGAGCAGATTTTATGTAGGCAGCTATTGAAATAGTTTCTAAAAGGTTATTTTTAACCGAAATGTGAAGATATCTCCAGATTAAATAAGTCACTGACAACTACAATAAACACTTAGTAATTTCTGTTTATAAAAACACTTATTTGGAAAAGATCTTTAATTTCACTGTTATGTCAAGTGGAAATTGGATAATAATGCATGCAATTAGATTCCAATAAATTAACATTATATCAGTCAGAGGTTGTGAGATATTAATTTAAATGTCTTTCCATACATTACAATAGCATATTTATCAATTTTTTTCATCTCACACCAAATCCCGCAGTTTTTTCATCACTAAGCATGTCGTTTATTACATGCTGTAATTTAGTCACAGTTTTAAATCTATCCTCACCATGCAAACAATCATGCAACAATCTAAAAAAATGAGGTTTCGAAGCATTCACTTCCTTCGGTATTGGGTACAAAAACCCATTATCTTCACTAGCTAATATGTAACAAGCTGCCCAAATATTATGGTCACTCAAGTGATGTCTACACATACTATCTACAGAGAAGGTAAAACCAGGGCCAATTACATTCCTTTCATATCGTTGGTACCAGTTAGGCAGGTCGTGCCTCGGTGATATATGCTTGTCAAGAACAATAACATCTTCTAGGTCTACAAAGGTAATCTCGTCCTTGTCGTTTGCTACTATGTTGTCCATAGACCAGTCCATGAGGTAGAAACGGAATCTGGAAACACAATATAAACAATGTCAAATTTAAAACTTAAGAATAATTATAGACTTTGAAAATAACTAGGTTTATCATTGGCTTATTTTGAACTGAGGCTTGACCAGCACTATAGACATAATTGCTTATTTTAAACTTGTGATAGCATTTAAGCCTGAAAATAAAATTTCAACACCTAAATGTTAAGCGCTTTGTAACATAAATGGGCATTAAATATACTAACTTCTCATGCTTAAAAGTAAAGTCCATGGCCGCTTCCAAGATTTTCCTTGCAAACTTAAGCTTCCGGTGCCACTCCACGTGGCCCAGTTCAGAAAGTGGTTCTCCCTCATAAGCCACAATTTCTAGTCTGCCACACACACCACCATATGCTGGTACTGGCCAACCTCTGGTTTTTTGGAGAACCTGAAAAGAGAGAAAAGATGCTTTAGTTATAGATAGAGTAATTATTAAACTCATCAGTATTATTAAAAGATAGATACAGTTTTTTTTTGTTACTCCAGCCCAGCAATATAACTACACTACAAATGATGGTAGACACATTGCTATAAAGAAAGAGTATTAACTACAACAAAAATAATCTGCAATTAAATATAACTATGCTTTGGAATTATGCAATTTTTCACATCAGTTAATAAGCAAGACTATGTAGGAACGTAGGATCTGGTACTGGCCAGAGCAACAAGACAACAACAGAGAAAACAAACAAGCGGTCAAATAAATTAACACATAAAAATTCTTACACACTCACCTGCAAAACTATAGGTTCTGGATTAATACTCAACATGGTCCACAGATTGATCATCTCGGCTTTATAATTGTCATTCCTATTATTTGTTATAGGTTGGACTAGATCAAAGAAACTGTATGCATACGGGCAAAGTATGAGACCCTTTCTAGGCTTCGTTTCAGGCGTACTTAAGTTATATCCTACTAAGCTGATCATTTTATCTTCTACATTAGAAACATTTAACAGACTGATGGGTCTGCAGGTCTTTTTCAACTTCCATGAAGTGCATAGCTTTGAATCAAACTCTTTCAACTCCCAATTATGAGCCAATTTCTTCAAAACAACACGTCTGTCCGACCTAGTGTAACCGTAGTATATATTTTTCGCATTAAAAATACTTAGCCACCCATAGTTATTCTCTAATATAATCTGATTGGAATATAATTCTGGACACACAGAGATCCCGTAACAAGCTGGACAGCGGTCCAAATCAGTTAAATTCATCACTCTGGGAGATTTTAAATCACCAAACAATAAAACCGATATATAAAAAGAAATAGCAAAGACAACTCCCATAAATAAAATGCGTTTACAAAATCTTCTACGTAACAGCATTCTCGTGTATATTTTGTCATTCATTTTAGACGAAAAATAAAGGGAACCCATGTAAATTATTTACCAAAATAAAAAATAACACATTACCTATTCATTGTAATTTTTGACAGTCCTAGAGAAAACGAGAGGCATACATATAGCATAGATTTAGTATAAAACATAGATCGGCAATGTGAAAGAGATAGAATAATTTAACTCATATGTTAAAGCGAGATGCATGATGCGACCATACGATTACACAGAAGTAGCCTGCAGTGACCCAGAGTCGAAATATGTCAAACTAAGCGAGCAACAAAATTCGCTTATTTTCATAATTTATTTAATTTTACAGTACTTGGTTATATTTATTAAACGTAGTTTATTATAGTGCATTGTGCAGTGCTAAGGTGTGGTTCATACAGTCGTAAAAATCCGAAATAATTTAAGTTTTCACAGGTACCGGCCACTTTTGCACAATACTATTTTGTGACGATATTATAGAATTAAATGGATATCCGTGTATACATATCGGTAGAAAAGAATATAGTATTTCATTATATAAATACGCTGAAAGCATCCATTACGTATAAAAAATAATATCAAATACGTGAATTTACAATAATTTCAACCAAAAGTTGCTAGGGATTGACTGACAGGTTCGATCAATAAAAGGTTGTCGATAAAATAGTCGATGACAACACATGTTTCCCTACATTTTTATGGAGCTATAGTATGTTGTGATAGTGTGCATTCTTCTTCTTCTTCTACCTGGCGTTATCCCGGCCATATTTCCCCGGCCATTATTATAGTATTCATTCTACAATATTACTTATTACTTTACTTTTTCTCATTTTTTTGATATTCGTGCAATAATTATTATAACACTTCATGTGTGTGATTTATGAATTAAGAACCTGTTTCAATCTCTGCCAAGAGGCTGTCAATTTATAATAGTAAAACATGAACATATTCGATATTATTATAAAATATGCGATACTTCTATGCACAGTATCATCGTCCAAACCTTGAAGCAACATTATTCATTTATCATAACATTTGGTATAGGTTTAAAATCTATAATTCTCATAGGAAAAACATTAGTTTAGGTGACGTGATCGAGAAAAGCTACATAGTTTATTAAATTTTCTCTTTCTTCAGCCGCAGGAATGCGACTAATGAACATAGGCCTTCCACAAGAATGTCTACATCAGTTTGTTGTAAGCTGCCTGCATCCAACGACTTCCTACAAGTTCCTCCGTACACCTCCAACGCGGCCTAGCAGGCGTCCAACACTAATTCCCAATGTGTTACAAGTCAATTAATTGACTTAAATAAGCATATTTTTTTAACTCTAGTATACATATAGTAAAAATGTGTTTCTTAGACTTACGCGAATGTTATTCATTGAAAAAAATAATAATCACGGATTTTGTTGCAGACCTAGTCCACCCTGTGACTACGAAAGCTGTAAAGTAATCGAAACTTCACGACGGGAAATTAAAAATGAAAAAAATAAACCGAAAACGCTAAAACTTTGTAAATTATAGTCTTATTTTATAAAAGTGTTTTTTGTTCTCAGTTTAATTAGGTGTATGTACTATGTATACATCACATCAAAAAATAATTTTATTCAGGTGAACATAAAGACCCATACAAAACATCTCAAACAAAATGTTTTCAAATAATATGACAATTTATCTTTATTTATTTGTGTGTGATTATCAATCTGTATTGAAAAAAACACATCAATAAGTTTCTGTTAATATATAATAAAATATCGCATATATCCATAACATTTTATTTCACAACTACAGGCCGACAGCTAAATCGATATCGATATGATAGTATCGAAAGTGCATGGTACACCACTATATGTCAAGCACACATGTAAACTTCACGCACACAATCGTAAATCAGTTTTGGTCGCGCTCAAAATGACACATTGCCGATCTATGTTCTATACCAGGCCCGTTTAACTCGGGCTTAAAAAGTAACCCAATTTTCTTTCTCGCTTTCTCATATGCCGTTTTCGCCCCATCTCTTTCACTTTTATGAATGTGTGCGTGTGCCGGCGTGCGCTGTCGCCGCCATATTTTTCAACAGTCGATTGCTGTTTAGTTTGGATTTGCTTATTTTATTTTAATTGCATGTTATTTCATCTGTTTTGTAATCAGTAACGTAAATATTTAACAGTACAAACGTGATATAATTTGGTTTGTGTAAATCGTATTTAAAAACTTGTGATTTACGTGATAATTAATAATTTTAGTTATGTGTTTTGTTCCCGAGTGCACAAACGAAAAAAACATAGAAATATCTGTGCAGCCTTCACAAACAAAATATACAAACACTTTAATAAGTGAACAGCTATGTTGGCGGAGCAAGAAATACCAAATTATTGAAATTATTGAAAAACATAAATCTAACCTCATCTGACATAATTAAGGTAAATATAATAATATGTTATTCCGCTGTGACCCTATTTCTAGTTTAATCTGCTACAGGAATATAAGAAATAACAATAAGTTGAAATAAATACCCATTAAAATGCAGATTTATTAGATCTCTGAACATGTGATAAGGTTAACTTTTTGTTAGTGTCTAGAGTTGATGGATTATGTACCCTTACTCCTCTCATTCGTACTCTCTACTGTAGAGGAAGCTTGTGCTCTGCAGTGGAAAGTATAAGTCGACCCAGCACAGTACAGTGCAAGATTAAAGCTATTGGTATAGGTATTTCCAAGTTCCTAACATATTAATGTATAATTATCAGTTTTTATGGTTATATGTATCTAAAGTCAGGAAAGCAGTCAACTTCAACAGATTGTGCCCTGATAATATTTATTTTTTTATTAATTGTTTTATAATTTCTAGGCTAGACTCGGGTGAAATTTCCAGTCCAAGCAATTTGCAGGCAAATGTGTTCATCGTTGGAAGTACAAAGAAAGTCTCTACTATGTCTGCAGGATCACTTTTTGTAGACTTATATGTTAATATTGGTGAAGGTTAAATCACAACAGAAGTAATTATGTTCATTAATAATCTGTATATAATATTTATACTTCTTGATATAATTAAGATTCTCATAAAAATGCATTTGCTAAAGATTTTGGTTATATTTTCAAATTCAGTGCAATGCAGTTGTTTATAAGATTATATTATAGACCTATATTGTGCATACTATAATAGTAATAGCATTAACATTCTTTAAAATGACTTTATTTTAAACATATGTTCTGCCTATTTAATATATTATAATAATTAATCAAAAAAGTTTTAGTATAGCTATCATGCATTTAATGCGTTCCATGATTTGACTAATTATTTGTTAATTGATAGTTTATTTTAATTATGTATGTCTTGTTTTTGCTTTTCAATTTCTCCAAAAGTAAGCCAAATCGCTTTGTTATTTACTTAATGTCAATTGTGTCTTAGATAAAATTTGCCAACAAAGTAATCTTGTGCTGTTTCATGGTATTGTAAAATATAATTTGCAATCATTAATGTTTCCATTTAAACTTTTATTTGTCAATGCATATTTCAATTCTGTAGTCATGTTCTTAAATTTGGCATTGTTTTATTGGTCCTAAAATTAAGAGAATTTTAAGTGATAAAATTAAGAGATATTAACAAATTGAAAATGTTTAAATTAATCTGAAGATATATAAAAAAGTATTGGAGGTTATAATATTCATTAGGATAAAAATGTTTAAATAAAAGTGTTTTAATATAAAAATCAAATAAATCAAAGAATATATTATTGATTAAAGTTTTAGAATTATAACTTGGTTTTATTTGTTATTTTCATTTTGAATCCATAAATTTGAACATAAAAGCATGAAACCCAAATATAAAACCGGTAAATTTCCGGTAGTAAAAATCGGATTACTGAAAGTATAGCGTACATCCCTAAATATTTCAAAATCGGTAATTTCGGTAAAGTACCGATTTCAGATCAGCTCTGGTGGAAAACGCATCTAATATATTTACGTATAACGTACGAAAGAGATGGCTCAAATACGATGAACAAAATTCTTTAATACTATTGGTCAGTGACAAAATTATCAATGAAAAGAAAGAAAGATCCGATGAAGATTGAATGAATTATATATGTAGAAAAGCATGTTTGGTTTCGATGTGTGAGTTTTCATAACGTGTTAAAAAAATTGTATGGAGTTGGCCGTCTGTATTTTTAGTCGTCTGTGTTCTATACTACATCTATGACATATAGTGTATTATCTATGACCTCTACTAATTCAATGCTTTTTTTTTTTGTTCTTTTCGTTCCGTAAGGAACCGGCTAAGATCCAAGACCATGCTGCCAAGTCGAAAGTATTTCTTGTTTCTTAAGTATAGTACTTGTGGACTATTCTTGATATAATATATAAGATAAAATATGTCTTCAGTAGTAGTGCTTCAATTTCTTGACTTTAAAGTCAAAACTCAAAGGTATTCATTAATATGTCATAAGTTTTCCCATCAGTGGATATTGGACAATTCCATTGGTGATTATGTACCTCTCAAGTACATATATCAAAGAAAATTCTTAATTCTTCACGCTCAAATTGGTATTTAATATCAAATTATATAAATCCAGTCAAGGGCCAATGCCGGGTAAATTAAAATATTTACAAACGCTCTATGTCTAATTCAATGCTTAAGTACTAAAACGTCCCGACCTCCGATTTTGACAGTTGACGTTTGTCAAATTCAATTTGTCAGCCTAATGTAAATAAAAATAGGGTATATTTTAAAAATTTGAAATTTGACATTGACAGTGGACGTGCAAGTAGTTAAATTACTAAATTATGATACTTGGAAAATTGCCACTATCGATTGCTCAGTTGACCTTTCACCTTCTAACGAACTTGGCAGTATGGTCTTTGACCTTAGCTCGTTTCTTGCGGCACGTTTATTTATTGCAATCTGTGATTGCAATGAATGGCGAGACCATAAGTACTTGCACGTCCCGACCGCCGATTTTGACAGTTGACGTTTGTCAAATTCAATTTGTCAGCCTAATGTAAATAGAAATAGGGTATATTATAAAAAATTGAAATTTGACATTGACAGTGGACGTGCAAGTAGATAAAGAATAGTAATACGCAGGGCCGGTTTTAGCAGTACCAGCGCCCTGGGCGAGATTCATACGGCGCCCCTTGGCACACAATGAAATGCTTAAAAAAAATTTTTTTTCTTAATGTTTAATAGATTGAACAATTATAATAGATTGTATCATATTGTTTAGTAATTTGGTACTTTCATGGTATGGCACTTTTATGCCACGAAAATTACTGCACTCCTAAACATAGCCTTTGCCCTTGTTTACGGAAGTGATAGCACTGAACCGCCAGTTGTTAGTATCCAGGATGAGGTTAAACAGCACAGTAAAACGGTCCACACCATTAAGTACCAGTGACTTTCACGCCTTGATGGAGATAATGCCCTACCGCTTTCCAGTCCTTGCCACATTACCTTGATTCGGGGGCAATTCTGGACAAGACATACTCAAATATATGATGCTAAATAAATCGTGGAAGTACGAGTGCCACCAATCACCATTCCTTCACCGCGCCAACCTCACATATCACACAAGGCGCCTCGGGAATCCTTGACAGTTGCGACATTTGGTAAAATTGAGTTTCACCTTTTCCCAAGAAATAGCGTGCCGATATATTTAACTATAGACTTCGGCGATTTCCGCGGTCACCAACTTCTCATACAGAGGAATGAGACACTTTATGTCCTCGTCCTGAGAAATGCATAAGGATGAGACCGAATTTAGTGGTTCAAAGCTTAGACTTCATAAGGTTGTAGATTGCTGACTGAATCCCACCCCACATTTCCCCGCTTCCTTGGTCTCCATACTGTTTTCCAGTAGGGGGACCAAAGTATCGCGGAAACCCCGCCCAGTAGGTCCATCCAGCAACCACCACTTTGTCCTTAGTGCTCGGTGCTCGGCCACTTTGGGTAACGGTGTTACCTTGAGATGTTCGGGAATCTTTTAGAAGAATTTAGAAGAATTCGTATTCACAACAGCCAGATCTGACATGAATCAGGCTCTGAGCACTGAATCCTCCTATGCATTACGAATGCCAAACCTCGAAAGTCCCGGCATCCCTTGCCGAAGCTTGTACGTGGAAGTCATCCAATCAATGACTCTTTACGGGTTCCCGTTTGGGCCACCGTTTAGTTTTGTTTTTTCCTCCTGAGATCGGCGCAACGAGCGATAGCGCAGCGAATAATCAGTGTACTGGCCGGTTTCCTTCCCTGGGACATTGACGTCAAAGCCCTCTCGCCTCAGCCTAAAACTGGCGGGAGGAGACGTCTCGTCGCGGAGAACGACTGGCCTTTAGAGAGATCGACCCTGTACGGCCCTTACTCCGCGCGGCCGCCGTGGTTGGACAATCCCAGTGCTGGTGCTTGGATCATCGCGGCAGTGCGTCCTGTCCTCGACCAATGGCTGAGCAGGCGCCACGGTGATGACGTTCCGCCTGATGCAGGAACTATCGTGGCATGGTTGTTTCGGCAGATACCTGTGGAGAGTGGCGAAAAGGGAAGAATCCGCTATGTGTTACCATCGGGATAACTGTTCAGAGGACACAGCCCAGCACACTTATTCGGAGTGTCCAGCCTTGGAAGAAGGGTGTGCAGCTGTTCACGCAGCCGCCGGAGTGGACCTCTCGCTCTCAGCCGTAATTCTTTCCATGGTCGAAAGTACGAGGTCATGGCAGGCCATGATCGCCGCCGAAGGAGAGCAGGGAGCGGGATCATGAGTGGAACGATCCCGTCTGCTGCGACAACCGAGAAGGAGGCGCCGGGTAAATGACAACGGCTTACTTGGCGTCCCCGCTCAGTGTTTAAGGGGTGTCAGCATTCTACCACAATATCCCCTACTTGTTGTAAGAGGTGACTAATAGGAGTCATCGGAGTCACTGGGCACACAAAGGAGTGCGTACGTCCGTGCGCTCATGTTAAGAGCAACTTTGAGATGGGCAGCAGAAAACGTGGTCTCGTATCTGTCACGGATCACCGATCACGTACGTCTGAAGTAGGGAAAGTGGGGACATCAGCGCCCTTCCAAGTTGTAAGGAGCCAATGCGCCGGATGGCACGGCGAATCAACTAGGCGCTACTCGCCCATCCACATCGCCTGCCGTCCGTAATGCGCGCGATGGCCACCGAGTGGATTTTAGGCGGTATGCGGGCAAAAGATCTTTTTAGATCACGGTGGAGACCCAGCCTGGCTGCAAAATCCACGTGCACCAGGCTAAAAGGTCGGAGACTCCGACACGCCTGTTCCGATTGTCGCCGGCGGTACCGGAAGAAAGGCTTAAGGAACTTTAATCTCGTTAAAAAAAATAGGGCAGATTGCACATAGTATCATCAACAAGGGTCCGAAAGGCTTCCTCTCCTGCTCCGCGCAACTTACCTGCGGAGCCTAAGCGATGATCAATTTAGCAACAACCCTCTCAATCATTATTATAACCCGCACAAGCCCGTCGCTCCGTATGTCGACTTAAGAATATTCTCCCGGACGCTAGACGACAACACTACGGCAATCCCGTTCCGGCCAGTAGAAGATCCATTGTAAATCAGCTTGCAACCCTGCCTGATATCCCGAGACTTACCACTATTCCAGCGCGATTCATGGAGAACCAAGCAACATTATGAATCACAAGGCAATGCTTGGCATACCACTGCACTCGCCATCCTGAGAAATAAGTTGTCAAGTCTCATTACGTGCAGTAGTTACTCTGGCCACAATGTCCTTCAAACCGGAACACAACAGTGCATTTACATTGCTGTTTGGCGGAAGAAATAGATATTGCCGGAAAAAATAAAAATAGGTACCACCACCTACCCGAGCGGCCTCTCACATGTAATAAACCACCAATAAAAACGTTCATGTAGGTTACCCAATGATATATTATACACATACGACGTAGATATCGCACTAGCACTTCAAAAGTGAGGCGTTCAAATTCGGGCAATTGGTGTAATTTCATCTAGTCGCATAGCAACGGCGACAGAGGGAAGACCTCAGTGCTGTCAACATAATTTATTTCGAAAATATTGTCTAAAGTGTCGAATTGTGTGTTTTAAAAGTGTTATAACAATGGTGCAAAAATATGAAACTAAATTGAACCAACACACCATACGTAAGTATATAAAAACCACATAAAATTTAATTTTTATTTTAAATTAGCAAATACCGCCTTCAATTGTGTAAGAAGGATCGCTTAATACAACGATTGTGAAGTGCGATAGGGACAAAAAGCGTACGTCATAGATTAACAAGTCAGAAGCGAAACCGATCATACAGAAAATTGACGATGAAAGTTGGAATGGATTTGGATAATTGTATATTTGTTTCTAATTCAATCATATTTAATACGATTAAGTTATTTGTTATGAATTATTTTCATAATAAATAACTTAATCCAACCACGAACGTTACAAAATACATTAGCTTCCCCATATATTTTGAATGACAATATTTACATATATCATTGAATGTTTCCAGATTTCCACGTGATGAGCTTTCGAGACGTAAATGGATATGCACTAAGCACAGCTCGGACAAAAAGAGGGGATCGTGACTGGATGCCTTTAAAACTGATTAATATTGGTTTAGCACATTTAATTTTGATTAAAAGTATACAACTACGAAAATATATATATATCCACCTAACAAAACCTGCACCATCGGTTGTAGTATCGGTTGTTTACCAGTGGCAGGTTGCTCATACGTTACCACCATGTGTAGGTACCACCGCAATGTCTATTTCCCCCGCCACACGGCAGTTTAAATGCCATGTTATGTTCCGGTTCAAAGGACATTCTCGCCCGAGTAATCGCTGTACTTATACTTAAGATCTTATGTCTCGGGATGGCGAGCGCAGTGAAAGCCAAGCATTGCTTTGTAATTTAAGGTGTCTTGGTTTCGCTTATGTCCACGAGCGGTCATATCACTTGTCATCATTACAACAAATAATAATATTATTAAGAGATCTATTTTTCAGTGCCTGCTTACCATAAACTAATATAAAAAACGGCAATTTATTTTTTTATTTTTTCAAGTTTGTAAGCAAATAAAAATATATTTGTTTCAGGATGGCGTACCACATATATACTTATGTAGCAACCTCAAAGTTAATATATTATATACTTATAAAACCAAATAGGTAGTTTTATTTATCGTCACCCTTCTGTTTTTACCGCTTCGATTCTATGTTTGGATAGCGCAATGCTATCTCTTTTCGTCTCGTACTTTCTGTATAATCTGTTTCATTCACTAAAATTGTCATAAAGTATTAACAAATGAGTATGTATATGCATAGCAGTACAGTTTTTAAACGTCACGCAATATGGATATGCGTCATCTTTATTAAAACATCATTGAGGTTACCTTATATTTAAGTTCTACACATATTTGTTTTAGTCTGTAGACTGTAAATCATCCTAAAAATAAAAAAAATATGTAAAAAATTGTCATTTCTTCACATCGCGTCGCTTTGTGAAAACACTTTTTTAGGTTCCATAGAAACATAACAAATCCTAGTTTCTCTTTTTTGATTCGTATACTATATGTACTACATCTTTACAAAACTTTTTTACTAAGTAGTCATTTATAATTTGTTAAATGGATTAATGTTTTCAGTCATAAATCAGCATTAATGACTCAAATCTTTTTAAGTCAATTTTTTTAAGCTATTGAAAATTCTTCATTATAACATTTAAAAGTTTAAACATAGACATGGGTCAAAAATTCTAATACAATCAATAAATGAGGAATCATTTGTACTAACTTGTACATAATTATTAAGAGCAAGAAAATAAAGAATGAAATATTTTTATATGTGAAAAGAACTGCGCAAAACGGTAAACTGAGCTCATAAATATTGACGCTGTCAATTTACTGTCATCTTCAGGTACTTTTGCATTTTGCTGACGGTACAAAAAGTAATAATAAAGCAAAGCAAATGTTATTCGATACTGTGTTCGATACATGTAAATGACCACAGTATTTCCAAATAATATCAGTATTATTTTAGGTTATGTTAAAACCAGTGTCCTATTGAATCAACTGAATGTATTGTAATTTTGTTTGTAGAATCAGCTGTACAAAATGAGTTATATTTCATATATTGTGGACAATTATACTTTGAGCATCTACAATATTATCGGTAAGTTTTTCTTTTATGATTCATTAGTTGAACATTTTCTAATTATCAGTTCCGTTAAGTATTTTCTTTGCCTGGTCGCGTTTATCAAAATAGTACTACGTGTTTTTCTAATACTGTCTATGCAAAGGATTTACGGGGACTAAGGACAGCAATTAGCGGAAACATGATGCAATATCGGACGGGAAATATGTGACAAGCCAAGCTAATTGTTTTTACATTTTTTTGTTGATAAATACCAAAACAGACTTGCCTCCTGAGGAAATATCGCGTTTCATACTACAGGGAGCGCAAAAAAATGGCGCACTTGCTCAGTCGGGTACAAGGGCATAATATTAATATCGTAATAAAAAAATAATATTTGGAAAATACCTATCCGTTTTGAAGTTATGACCGTTTAAAGTTTTCAGTTTAATCACCACTTTTTCGCATAAAACCAGTTGGAATAGATGAAGAACAAAATTTAAACACATACAAATACGTATTTTTTCGTTTCGTCATTAATTGAATGGTTAACGAAATATACCACGAAAACCATTTTTAACAGCATCAAAACTTTCTTAGACATCGCTTTAACCGTTGTTTACACATGGGTAAGGTCATGAACTCTTAGCTGTATAATTTATCCTTCTCTAACTTCAAAAAAGGATATTTTTTGTTTCATTTCCAATAAATCAATCAGTTAAACAGGGACGTACTCAGATTTAAGCGTCAATAAATTAACAACATAATAACTTTAGGTGCAGTTGCATTGTGTATGGATTGACTATTATTTTGTTTGTCATTATTTTCCTTAGTGTCACAAATCCAAACTGAAAGACACCAAGAAATCACATTGGTCATCGCTTAAATCATGTAAGATTGCGAATTTAATTCTAATTAGAAAAGTTTTCGTAATACCTACATAACATTTAAATTATCTAAATTATTAATATTCATTGTAAAAATAATCTGATGACACTGATTAATAAAAAATAATATTTTTAAAATGATGGCCCAATTCGGCCCTATTAGTCAAAGGAAGCCGCCGGTCATAGTGTACTTCGTCGGATCCAACGAGGCTCGATTATTCTTCCTTTGAGGTTGCCGCCGCCCTTTGTGAGCGCGAGCCGAAAGGCGGCAATGTCTTTGTCGGTAACTTTTAGCATTTTGCAAAAGAAGACCGACATCTTGAGGTGTGTTCACACTACACACTTGATATAACTTAATTTGATTAAGTACCTATTCCGATATAAAAGTTATGTTAAAAAAAAGATCTTATTGGACTGATAGAATGGTCCTTACTTGTTCAAGAGCTTATAATATTATTTAAATATGTCATCAACCGATCCAGTCAGTTACAAATTGCCTATTTAATTTTGCTTATTATTGTATTTAACATTACTTTAATGTGTTTTGAAAATAATGTTACTTTAAAGTAATAAAATTTCTTCTAAATTCTTATACCTAGAGAAATGTTGTCTACCATTACAGCATAGAATTTACATATGAGACTTCTGTGAGATAAAATTAGTGAAATCAATAAACACTAACCACTAATTTACTGCACTGGAGACCCCGTGCCCTGCAGTGGCACGTATATGAGCTGATACAGTACTAATACTAATTGTTCACTTGAATTATTATGAACTCAAATACGAAAGCTTTGTATCTAATGTGAACAGGCCTTTATCTTTCAAAAATCAAAATAATAATTTATTTTTTATTAGTTGGATTCGGATTGCGATCGCGTGTGCATGTATTAGTCGTGTGCATATTATTGTAAATTCGTTTTCAGTTATTTTGAGTAAATTTTATTAATTTCACTATGCTTTGAACATTACCCAATTTGATAGCTTTTGATGTAACTTGTGTTATGTGAAATGTAAAAGAAAAAGTGATTTGTGCTACCAAACTGTGACAGTGTTTTCGTGCGGGTTTTGGCGGATCCTGCGCTTCCATCCTTGCCTATCAAGGCCATTACGGTTTACATTACAAGGTCAGTTAACTATTTTAGTGGTCATTAATGACAACTAACCAGCCCATATGATCTCTAAGTCGGAAACCATGCCAACATAACAAGTCTTAGATGTACTACTATTCATGTCCATCTTCTACGGCAACGCAGACAAAACAGCGATCGATCGTCGCGGCGGAAGAAATTCTAATAAGTAAAATAAAAAAAACTCACCTAGTCAGCTTTCAATTTTCACATATTCAAGGTTCCGGTTAGTTGAGATTACTATACCTATCCCGATGTAAATAAACGCAAGATTTCGGCCACCTCATTCATTCATTTGATAATTTGATAAATCAAATAACATTTGAAAAAATAAACAAACACACTAGTAAAAGCAAATGACTACAATTAATATCGAAACTTAGTAATAAACTGTTAAATGTACACACTTTCAAATGTTAAAATGAAAATCTTTTAAGTAATCTATTTTTTTACAAATATACTAGTACAAAGTGCGTGGTGGCCTGTTGGTAAACGGACTAGACGCGACTGCCAACATGTTCACGGTGGTCGCGGGTTCGAATCCCAGGGCACACCTCTGACTTTTCGGAGTCATGTGTGTATTGATAGTCAATCACCACGCACTATAACGGTGAAGGAAAACATCGTGAGGAAACCTGCATACCATAGCGATTTATAAAAATTCTATGGTATGTAAGTCCACCAACCCGCACTAGGCCAGCGTGGTGGACTATATGGCCTAACCACTCTCAATCGGTAGTCGATTGTAGAGGAGGCCCGTGCCCTGCAGTGGGACGTATATGGGCTGATACAGATACTAGTACAAAATAGTAAAGAAAGTAAAAACACATAAAAAAAGCAAAATGGCCCCCGCGAAACACAAAGCATTTCTATTTAAACAAATAAAACCTTACTAACCAAAAATGCATAATGTGCATAGGTGATTTATTAGATTCCTGCCTATTAATTTTACTCGGATTATAGGCAACGAACATTTACGATTACTCCCGACAACTGCCGAACTTCCGAGGCCTGCCGCAGGAGTCGCGGCTTTCGATATTCATAGGTGTGTGCGTTTGCGACTGTGCATGGACACCAAAATTACTACACACATGCAAACAAATGTAATGCGGGACGCGGCGGCATGACTTGGTTGATTAGGTACATTATTTTGCTTTGCAGCGCCGCTTGCTTTTCGTGTAACAAACATAATGTTTGCGTGATTGCAAATAGGTGCTATTTATAAAATATTAGGCGTTTTTAAGTTATTGTATTTTGTTTATTCATTTATTTACTATAAATTAAAGTCATCTAAAAAGTACGAACGTTATAATAAAATATCTGTGAATGGCAAGTAAAGCACTGCATTTCTGCCTACAAGGAGTGCACGCCCCTGCTATAATGTATATTAGCAGGTGCGCCGTTTTCTTGTCCACCCTGTATAAATACATTTTTGACTTAAAACTTCTTATCACTGATAACAATACAACTCTCATAGCCCTTTGAAATCATTACATCAAAGATAATATGATGTTTTTTGCATATTTGTAATGAAAAAATAAATCCTTTTAAAACATTGAATAATTTGGTTAGTTTGGTCTATCCTGAATGAGAAAAGAAGAATATGTTAATAACTAATTTTAGTAAACAATATGTATTATTTCTGGTATTTGAACTGCAGGAGTAAATATTGTTCAAGTCTATATACTTATTTATACTCTACATGAAGTAAACTTTTGTGTCTTGGATAACAGAAACTATAAGAAACTTTTTGATCTCACCCAGACCCGAGACAAATACCCCTGAGCCTCACAAACACTTGTATTGGTGTAGGGGTCAAACCTGCAATGTCTTGTTTCACATCCATCTTCTAACCAACTGTGCTATGGAGGTTGTCAAACTCTTTCTGGTCTATACTATTGGGTACCATTTTTTTGGTTAGTAGGTTGGTAGGTTTTGTAGTTAATTGTTCATGCCATCATAAAAATATGGCATGCAATAAACCTAAATTTAAGTAAGTCATAGAAGAAGTTAACTATGGTATGAAATCATACAAAACTAGGATATCACATCACCAAAACATGCCAAGCAATTAATGAACAACTCAACAGACAAAGAAATAGCAAAGGAAAGATCTACTGTGATACATATGACGAATGGAAATGGATATGCACTGTAATAAACAAATAAAGGAGAGTGCCCATTTTATTATGAATGTATTTTTGTGCAAGGAAAAAAAATACATATTTTCTTAAAATATAAACATAATTAAATAAATAAATAAATACACCCAACAGTCACATACATAGTCCTGACCCCACACTAAGATCGAGTCTTGTGTCGTGGGTATCAGGAACTACGAGAGACTTTTCGGTCTCACAAACACCCAGACCCGGAAGAAATATTTGTGGGCCGCACAAACATTTCTCTCGGTGCGGGGATCGAACCCGCGGCCTCTCGTTTCACAGGCGGCGTCTAACCAACTGCGCTACGGAGGCTGTCAAAAATAATTGCGGCCCAGGCCCAGAGTGTTTGGAGAAATGAACTCCAAAAACTGATGTCCAATAAAAAAATATTTGAATTTGTCTCTATGTATAAAATGTGATGATCGTAACTTTATTTTATACAATTCTGTCGCCCCGGGATAAAACAGGAATTTTTTAAGGACAAACTATAAAAATGCTGTAATGAATTTTAAGCAGCATAGGTATCAGGCTCAGCATTATTTTTACCAATACTATGAATGGGCACTCTCCTTTACCTCACAATTTGCTAAATATAGCTTAGGAGGATTGCAGACTCTGAATAAGTAATAAAAAAATGTAGAATATTCCACAGTTTGACGTCATTATACTGGGTTAACCTTGAACCCCGAACTCCGTTCGCATTACCCATAATGTGTGAATATTTTGTTGTATCAGTTTAAAACAATTTACTAAGTTGTTAATACTCTGGTAGCAACATTATGTAGGTAAATTGTATTTTTTTTTAATAATAATAAACTTTTTTTGGCACAAAACATTTTTTTATTGGACTTTAAGACTTTGTCTAATAAATAATGTTGTTGGAGTTTATTTATTAATTTGCGAACACTAATTAACAAAAAAAAAAACTTTTTTCCAAAAGGGTAGGCAGAGGTGCCAGGACACCCACATTTCGCCAATCTCTTAGTTCTTTTATTACAAATTTTTATCTTACATTTTACATCCAGTAGGAAGTTTTATTAAAGAAAGCCAAGTGTGCTATGTTTGATTACACCCATAATAAATTAAAAAAAGCATCAATTAATTAAAAATATCAAAAATGACTAAATAAATAAATAAATGACGGTCCTCAAATAATTTAGTTTATTAGTTTAATTTTAGTTGATTATTTTCTAAACCTATAGATGTCAGTGTTGTAGAAAAAATAAATAATTTTTTTGCAACATGCTTATGACATATTTTATGATAGATTGAACCTTGGGAAGTGTGATCATTGGCAAGTACATATTAATTTTAGATTGTGGAATGCAACATTTTAATACTGATGAAGTAAATTGACTTTGATAATCAATCACCACGCACTAAAACGGTGAAGGAAAACATCGTGAGGAAACCTGCATACCATAGCGATTTATAAAAATTTCTATGGTATTTAAGTCTGCCAACCCGCACTAGGCCAGCGTGGTGGACTATATGGCCTAACCACTCTCAATCGTATTCTCGATTGTAGAGCAGGCCCGTGCCCTGCAGTGGGACGTATATGGGCTGATACAGAAATTGACTTTATACAGGGTATATCAAGACTGCTACCGAAAACGAAGCCGGGTGGTAGTTTAAGCGACTTCAGACACAATGCAACAGAAAAAGTTGCAAAAAAAAGCGACAATTTTTTTTTTGTAATTTTTTTTCCTATTGCCATATTTTGGTGGTAAATACATTTTTTCCTAAAATAATAGTGTATACCCTTTAATTTATAAATACTCTAAGATATAAGAGAGTTTAAATTATTATTTTAGCAAAAACTATGGATTTACCACCCAAAAATGACGATATTTAAAAAATCATAAAAAATAATTGTCGCGTTTCTATGCGAAAATTTTAATTGCATTGTGTTTGTAGCCACTAAAACTACCACCCGGCTTCGTTTTCGGTAGCAGTCTTGAGATACCCGGTATACTGCTTCTTTAAGAGACTAACAAACACATAGAATTTCTGATATATAACGCATATCTCAAACAGCAGTGTAAACGCACTGTCGTATTCCGGTTTGAAGGACATAATTGTAGCCAGAGTAACTACTGGATATATTGAGACTTAACATCTTATGTTTGACTATGGCGAACGCAGTGGATTGCCATGTATTGCTTTGTACTTCAAGGTGTTGTTTGGTTTTGCTACTGTTCATGAGGGGTCGTATCGCTACCATCAGGCGAACGGCATGCTCGTCATTCATTGCAATAAAAATAAACTGGTTAAATAAGACACTAACAAACACATAGATCTTTTCTGACATATAACGCGTAACAGCGACTCTAAAACAGCGAACTGTACGTTAATAACAGCTCGCGTGTGTCAGTTGCATACGCGATTCCTATTTAAACGTTAAGTATTTTATTCAGATCCATATTACAATTTCTATTCTTTTATTTGAATTTTACTTATTTTCTGTAAATCATTCTGCCGGTCGGCAAATGCCTCCTCCAACCTTTTCTACTCGTTTGTTTCTTGAACTACTTTGTTCAATGTGCCGCTTCCCCCTTGCCTTATGTCGCCCATCTTTTTGAGGTCTATCTCTTTTCCTTTTACCTTGTTTAGGATACCTATTTAGAACTATTTCGCACGAGACAAGGGGCAGTATGCTGAGCTGACTGCCAACCTTCACTAGTTGGAGGCACTACAAGAAGAAGAAGGATACCTACGTGTCATCATTTTGCTATTTGTCTTTTCATCTCATCATATTCCGTGCCCATCGTCACTTAAGCCTTCTTATTTTGCACGTTATGTAAAGTGGAAGGGTATTTTTTTTCTATTGCTAATGTCCGGCAAACGAGTTAACAGGTGAATCAGGTCACCATTGGACATTGGCAATATCAAATACGTCTCAAATGTATGGGATTAACATTTTCATAGTCAAAGGTATTGGCAAAGTTAGTTTGTACAACTGAGCCTTACGCCCGAATACTGGAACGCAACTTAAATATAAGTTGCGCTTAAGTACGTTAATCCCGCTTATATACTTGTACTGGCTAAGTGGGCCGTGCGCTGTTAAGAGCAACTATTATTTGAATGGCGTTCCAGTATTCGGGCGTTAGACATTCATACTAGTTTCCGTCTGCTGATTCCCCGCGTCTCTGCTACGTGCGTTTAAATTTTGGTCGCGATACTGTAAGATTTGATATAATTCGTAGTATTTATTTATAATTCTTTATTGTACAAAAAGCGTGATAAAATAATTATGGGACTTAAAACTAAAAAAAGTAGGTACAAACGGAGTCCTTATCTGTAACGACTCTCGAGCTCTTTCAGTCTTTGAAACCGAAGAGAGTTATTAAAAGGGAAAGAAATATAAAGCTGTAAAGTAATCGAAACGTCGGAAACATAAAAAAATGTAAAAATTAAACCAAATCCGCGATAAAATCCGTAAATAATAGTTTTGTTTTAACAACCCAATTATATTTTATAAAGTCTAACCAATTATATTGCAATTACTAAATTGCAATATAATTGGTTAAATGAACTCTTATTTCGAAAAGAATAATAAAGAACCTTTAAAGTCAAATTATTTTGCACTGAAAGAAAATATAAGAAAGTAATAATTATAGAAAATAAGCGTTACATCATGTGTGTATATGATAGACATAAAGACACATTTTTACCACCGCAATGTCTATTTCTCCTGTCAAACAGCAGTTTAAATGCACTGTTGTGTTTCGAATTGAAGGACATTGTAGCCAGAGTAACTACTGGACATATTGAGACTTAACAGTCTCAGTGTCTCAGGATGGCGAGCGCAGTGGAATGCCAAGCATTGCTTTGTAATTCAAGTTGTTGTTTGGTTTTGCTACTATTCATGAGCGGTCGCATCGCTTACCATCAGGCGAACGGCATCCTCGTCTCGCCATGCACTGCAATAAAAAAAAACATCCTATCTCCCGGCTTGCCACAGATAAAATATATCATCGGATCGATGTATTCTAGTTTATCTATGTTGGTGATTTCAAAACCACACAACAGTGTAAGTATCGTTTTCCTCAAAAATTGCGTAAAGATTACTTAGATATGCGGTTGAAGAAACATACCTAGTCAGGTCATAAATTCTGTCACATGTTTAATATAAAATAATTGAAACAAGTTTATTCATTAAGTAACCATTTATATACCAAAAAGAACTTAACAAAACATAGATTCTTATGACACTAAAGTTTATTCAAAATGACCTCCGTGATTTTGAATACAGGCCTTCAATCTGCGCGGCCAGTTGTCTATCGCAGCACGAACGAGGTGTCAATATCGGCGGCTGCCTTAATCAAGGATGTCTTGAGTGACTCCAAATTGGGATGAGGCTTTGAGCACGCCTTTTCCTCCACGTGTTGTCATATCTTGTAATCTAACGGATTCAAATCTGGACTGGAGGAGGGCCAGTCTTCGTGCCGGATGAAGTCCATTTCACGCGCCGCCAGCCAGTCTTGTGTGCTCTTCGCTCTATGAGCTGGCGCCGAATCTTGTTGGAATACCCAGTGCCTGTTATTGAACATAGTATGAGAAATCGTTTTTACACCTTTCTCACAAAAATGAACCTCTGTTAAGCCCCAATAAGAAACTCCCAACCATACCATGAGCGAGGATGGAAAATGACCTCGTTGGACACGCGGAATAGGGTTGCTCGCTTCTTCACTACTGTGTGCGTACACCTTATCATTTTGTTTGTTGTAGCTCTCCTCTACGGTAAAAAATTTTTCATCTGAAAAAAGAATTTCCCGATATTTTTTCCCGCGAACCGCTTCCACAAAGCGCGGCATCTCTTCAGTCTCAGATCCATTAGACGAGCATTCAAACGATATCCTGTTTTTCTTCGATATGCCCGAAGCCCTAAGTCTTCATTTAATACCCTTTTCACCGTGGTTCTGCTTAACCCCATCTGAAGGGCCAACAGTTTCTGCTTACGTTTGGGATTTCTTTGAATTCGCGCCTTCACAGCTTTTATCACTGCTGGAGTCCTAACAGACCGAGGGCGACCACTTCTTGACCTGTCATCTACATTAGAGTCTTCATTGTATCGTTTGATGGTACGATAAACGAATCTTTTGGTTTTATATTCAAATTTTTCAGTATGTCAAAAATTTGAATTGGCGCGTAACCGCAACGATGCAACGCAATAACTGCAACACGGTCTTCTTTAAGCGTCCATTCCATATTTAAAAATGAGTAAAATTCTAAAAAGTATACATTTTTATGTTCATGAACAATTTGAAATTCGAATTCAATAAACTTTTTTGTGGCCAGCATTCTAAAAGAAAAGTTTTTACTGTGTGACAATACTTATGACCTGACTGTGTATTTTGTAAATACTTGTAAGTCTGTGTTTAGCAGTGGGCAATTGTTTTTTTTTTTTTATATAATGTACTGGCATATTGGCGGCATTGCACCTGATGGTAAGTGCCAATGCCGCCCAGCAGAGTATCCATTGGCATCAGACGGCAGTCCCATGCCAATGGAAACAATTATGCCGGCCTGCTAAGGTGCCTCTTCACACCACGCCGGAAGGACCCAGGATTGTAGGAAGGAGGGAACACGTATTGGCAGTATATGTATAATAAATAAATGATAATAAATACACCTAGCAGTCACATACATAGTCATAACCCACACTAAGATACGAGTCTTGTGTCGTAGATATCAGAAACTAGAGACTTTTCCTTCCCGCAAAAACCCAGACCCAAAAAAATACAAGTGGATCTCCTTAGATTATATACTCGTCTAGATGACACATCACACCTCACCGCGCGGCTCAAATAAAGTCTACCAAATTTGGTAGACTCGCTTCTCACGTACGTCAGTGTCATTTGAACTACATATGGATAACGTGCTCCCGAAAAATAATTAATTATGCCGGTTTGTGCTGTAGAATTGTATCGCAATTGTGTGGGAAAACAGTATAATAATACCAATTTCACTTTCTATCGGTAACATTATTGTTAAACCACTATTATTTGAAGAAAACATGAACTTTTAATTCATTATTTTGAAGATGAGTTTCATTGGCCAGTGTTGTCAATTTATTACTAGGAAGATTTGTTGAAACTATGGGAGAAACTATAAAACACAAATATCATTACATAATATTTCGATCAGAATAACAACAAGAAGAATGACATTATTTATTTAATGAGTTAATAATACTTACCTACACGATATTAATGAAACCTACGACATGCACTTCATAGTAATTTTATTAATTCTTTGCCTTGCATGTGTATTACCATTCAAAATTTCACAAACGGGGTACTGCTATTGTCATCTTTGAAGAAACAGCGAAAACTTATTCAAGGTCCTAATAATATTTTTAGACTTCCTACGGATTCCGTACTAGCAAATTGCTGGAGAGACATTACACAGCGGAAACGAAAAGAAGACCATTCGTAGCCTCACATGACTTCAGTTGTGTGTTCCGAACATTTTACTTATGATGATTGATATTTTACATAAATACAGAAATCAGATTCAGAGATCAGAGAGAACAGCCCAGGCAATAAATCCAAAGAGTTAATTCTATTCGGAAACAAACACTAGGAGATGGGTTTAGATCTTTATTGTTTTTACTAAAATGCGTTATAAATATCATTAATAGTATGATTACTTTAAATAAAGAAAAAATATTTTATTTAACCTATTTTGTATATCAAATAATGGGGAAAAGTTAAGTTAATAATCTGGAGTAGGCATCCCTAAACACACACACCTTGACAGTTGGATTACAATAATTACACGACCGGTACTCACACATATCAACGAAAGTGAGGACACTTTTAGCGCATCGTTTGTTGACATTGCTCAATCTAGACGAGTATATATAATCTAAGTGGATCTCACAAAAGATTGCCTCGGTTCGCAGATCCAACCCACGGCCTCTGTGTTCTGAACTGATCGCGCTACGAAGGCTGTCACAGATCCTGATTATCTTATTGATTTAAAAACTTATTATAGACCCTTCATTACATTTGGAGTTTCAAAAATATGAGTGTGAAAATAAATATTAAATTAACTTAATAGATTTCGCCTTTAAACTTTCTGTCATAATACTAGCAAGCATTTCCAAAATCGTGGAAAATTTCAGCAACGCTCCACTAGAGATGCACTGGAGCGCGCGCACCACTTACGTCGAAACACTACGCGCTTTCCGCTTCTTATAATTATGTCAATGAATTTTTTGTCGTAGTTAACAGAATCGTCAAGACTCTTGAGTCCCACACAAACTGATCCCAATAATATCGGATATTGAAGTGATCTTAAGCTATCTATTTTTATTTTATATTGATTCAAGGATATAAAACAACCAATTAATACCTACGTGAGGTTTCACACGCGTCATAACTAACGTGACCATACGTCCCGCTTTGGGCGGGACAGTCCCGCTTTCAGGAAGTCTGTCCCGGTGTCCCCAGCAAGGCCGACATAGTCCCGCTCTTGCAAACAGACCAAACGATAATTTAAAATGTATTTTCCGCTCGAAATGCTTTAAGCCCTGGTCTGTCGAAGCTACGCACAGCGTTGCGTTGCGCGGAATGCGGTGTCAAACTAGGTTTTGTATGAAAAACATTGACATTGGTATGACGTTTCGCCGTAGTATGCATCAGCCAGCGTCTGCGGTGAGGGGTCAACTGGGTGACGGGTAGACTGGTCTTTTGTGCTGTCACAGTATGCGTCGGTGTAGAGGGGCAAGTGCGGTAAAGCGCGGGGCGGATACACCGCACAACGTGCCGTCATTCTCGTCATTTCGTCGCGGTAAGCGTATTTGCGCAATGAATTTATTTGAGGACAATATTTTTATCAATTTTCGTTTGGTTTAAACTTTCGTTTGGGCTGTGGCGCGTATATCGACTATGTGCTGCAGCACAATACGTTCAAAACAGTTCAAGCATGTTCCCAATGACAATGGCGCAATATTACACCACGTAGGAATAAAATTTTAATACCTTGCTTTGGTAAAAGATACTATTAAAAAGTAAAAATAATTAATATTAAATAAGTAAAAGATTATAAACTGGAGTCAATTACATTTATTTTATTGTTATAAAAATGGCGAACGGAATTGTATTTTAATTGTTCTAAGTACCTAGTACCCCATGCTTTTTAACAAAATACAGCAACGGATTTAGTTCCCAACTGATCACGGTACAATTGGAGACGATTTATTAGTAGGTATCTATATACAATCAGTTTTTATCCCTATTCGCAGGGCACTTTATATACGTCCCACTGCAGAGCACTGGTCTCCTCTACAATCGAGAATACGATTAAGAGTGGTTAGGCCATACTATAGTCCACCACGCTAGCTGGCTTTATCCCTATAGGTGCATAGAAAGAAATATAAACAACAAACCCAATAAAAACATCAATCGTTTAAGTGCACCCGCTTTTTATATGAGCCCGAAAAAATAGCTACAAAGAATCTTATGATGAGTTTTGTATCAGCATATATACATACATTCGTTGTATAATGGTTGTATATTATCGTTGTAGTTATTTACAAAATCCACCTGCAATATATAATAAACTATCGCCGTTCGACACAAGTAGCACCACTCTCCTAGCACCTGGAGTGCATCATGTGACGACATGGTGCAATCTTAAATATGTAATTCCTCAACTTAGTATAAAGTTCTGTGTTTTCCCCTTTTTTCCATTCCCATTCCATTAAAACCCCCTCTATATATATTATAATTTGTGCTACTTACACCTACGCATATATATTTTGAGCTTTGTGTTATAAATTCTGTTAAATACTAAAATAAAATTATTATTGTAAAAAGTGTCCATCAGTATTGTTCCAGGTTTTGCTTGTGACAATTTTATAGGAAAATAATTTAATCGTTATGGAATTTACTTTTACCCAATTACGGTACGATCGATAACGATATCCAGTGAAATTTAATTTGATCTGACAATAAGTTGTTTAGCCGAAAAAGGATGTATTCAGCACACGTGTATTTCATTAGAATGATACGAACCACTTTTATCACGTATCAATATTGCGAAAATTGTCTCGTAATCATATATACCCAGTTTATTTAAAATGTCGCACAAACATTTTTTTAAAGAAATTATATATATTTTCGAACATAAATTATTGTTATTTGTTGTCATGGAAATTCAAGTAAACTTCAATGCGAAATTGTCATAGTAACGTTGGTTGTCAATGAACGGTTCTCCCATTGGTCAACGGTTTTACGCACAGAGTAAAACCTATACGTGGACCACCTTTTTTGTTGTTATGTGAACTACGTTGCATGACGTCATTACGTTGCCGCTTACCGCAGTGCCGCGCGTATCCTTCGACAGACCAGGCCTTTACCGAACGATTGCTAAACACCGTGGGATCGAATTATTCCAGTTCTTTCGTAAATATAATCTTGATTTATAAAACTTTTCAATAATTATTGAGTACGTTATGTGCCTGCCTGGAAGTAACGCATCTATCGAAAGAGATTTTCTCACATTAACAAAATATGGACAAGTGATAAAAATCAGTTGAGTGCCGCAGTAATAAAAGCTATTTTGATTATGAAAATTCTGTTTTTCAGAAAATTCAGAGTTTCACATTTATATAAAAACTTGTAAAAACTTTATTATTAATATTGTGTCATCCGCAGATATCCCGCTCTGGCACAAAAAATAAATGGTCACGTTAGTCATAACACGACATCAAAGAAATATAAGGTTGGAAACCTATTAGAGTTGAGTCAATCCGTCTCGATCCTTCTGCGCCTTAAGTGTGATATTGTCAATTGTTTCATAATAATGTTTCTACGTGTCTCATACACTCCATTTAATAGTTTAGATAATTAAATACGTATGTTAATTTCCCGCACAATATGACACGGAACTTGACGTGTGTTTACGCGCCAAAAATGGCATGCGTTTTCGCCAGTATTCAGACATTATTTTAAAAATAAAAAATGAGAGTTGCTGAAATCACAGTTATTTAAACATTGTTTTATTAATTTGGGTTCTTTTTAAGAGGGTGGCAAGTAGCCAATGTATATTTTTGGCTGTTTTTTACGAGTTTCTTTGCCTCTGTTAAGTAAAATCGACAAAGCATATAAAAATAAAGTTCGTTAAATGTCATCAGAAAATGAAGTTATTGCCCAACAATATAATTAAAATTATAATTTTAACTGAAACTTGTAGGTTTAAGGTGAATATTTGAGATCAATCAACTTCCCGTCACCGAAGTCCCTTGATATGACAATGCGCGGAAACAGTATCTCGATCAAAGTACAATAGTCAATATGTAAATATATTTCCTCGAATTTTGATTTATAACGAAATTATTCTTGGCAAACCCACATTAATTATACCACATGTGAAAATAAAATTAAGGATAGTCACTGTGGCACAGTTTGTTAGACGCTAAGCCGCTGTAACACGAGGGACCGCGGGTTCGATCCCCGCACCGTAACAAATATTTGTATGAACCACAGGTATTTGTTTCGGGTCTGGTCTGGGTGTTTGTGAGATCCAAAAGTCTCGTAGTTTCTGATACCCACGACACAAGAGTCTATCTTAATGTGGGGTCAGGATTATATATGTGACTGCTGGGCGTATTCATATTATTCTTGATGCAAATAGTCAGTAAAATTAGCTTTTGAATTTATATCTAAGTTATATTACAAATGCTCCCTCAACTCAAAGAATAACTTTGTTTTTTCTAAATAGTCTTTATCATACATTAATTACCATAGAAGATGAAATGCTTTAAAAAATTGAGCACATCACTATGTGCGCAGTGCTTAGTAATGAATGAAATAAGTAATGAATTCTTACGACCTTATTCATAGAAAATAGAGTTTTAAAACTTATTTAAGGAATCGAATGTTTTATCTTCTTCGCTCTAACTGAATTCAAAAGTCGTTCGAAACGGACAAAACATAACCTAGCAATATAACAAAACCTAGAATAGGTTTAAAGACTGTATATTAATAAGGTTGTAAATGTTATTACTCTCCTGTTTAGGGGCAACCGTGTTGCGTGTCGTACTTCTCTCGAAATTAAAAAACACTAATATTTCCAGAAATCTGACTTGGCGCCTTTACCTTTCAGCCGACGGTATTGTTTATGAAATGATAATTAACATCCGCCATATCTTGTAAACATTAGATAAATATGTAAGGGTCAGCAAATGCTTTCATCGCCGCCATTCGTTACTTAGCCATCGAGCAAGGCATACGTTATAATTGACATGCATCTCTCGTATGCACTGTAATCGCGCGGTCGGTCAGGTTATCATTACTTTTTAAAGTTTTTTTTTAAATCGTCGAAATGGTAAAGGAACAGTGCGCCGCGCGGCCTGTCAAGGCTTTTATAATGAGTGATTTGCTGAAGAAGTTTGACTACGAGACTACAAATGAGTTTGTTCAGCTAGCAATTGCAGTCGTCGGGTTCTACATGGGAATAATTTATTGTACGTATTCTTATTATTTTTTGTTTTGAATTTGTCATCATTTTGTGCAGTGCGACAGATTACAATTTTTTGTCGTCCCGGTGTTTGCAAATTTCTTTTTTTGTAAACACAAATCGTTTATTCATCATGGTTTCTATACTAGTTGCAATAAACTTAAAAACATGTTAAATAAAAATATACCCTTAATTCAGTTCCTAGGTTAGGAAATTAAATTGAAAAGAACGGAATCTCATATTTCTTAATTTGTCAAAAAGACTATAGTTGTTTGACTGTAGCAGTTTAGTTATTAAAATAATATTTCATATTTTTATGCAACACCGATCATTGTTTTTTTTTCTATGATACATCGTAATTACATGTTATGGAAAGGTATGTTATTATCACATATTACCCTTAAAATTTGTTTAATATATTAATTAATCATTTCATTTTACAAAACCCCATCTAAAAATAAATGAGACACAATAAATAACCACAGAATTCAAAGTCTAGTTTCCTCAAATATTGCAAAACGTTCACCAGGAAAACCACATCTACTGACATACTTCCATTATGTTACACTAGATGGAGTTAGCTAACAAAACATACATCACGCCTTTTCCCAGAAGGGGTAGGCAAGATGCTACCAGGAAATCTACGTTTCGCCTGTTTGTTCCGTCCTACGCTATGATAGGGGGGCGAGACTATCGCCATATAGTGAAAATTCCTGACTCCGAGCTAGCAAAACGTTTGTAACAAAAGAGGTCGGTACTGAACCGCAATTTCTATTTTTCTCTCTGTCACTCGTGGGTAGGAACTATTTTCCCTTTCGGTCTGCTAATTTCCCGCTTGCTAGGACCCCCGCTATAGTTTCGTTGGCTATAGCTATAGTATGTTAGGGTACTATTTGTAGATGCTTCGAAACCGGCTTGGGTAATGCCAAGCAAACTCTTTAAACACAACAAAATTATATTTTAAAAATAAGCTCTGTGTTTAAGTTAGTACGCAATCCATAAGTGCAATAACTGTTATTCTTTAATCTTAATTTAAAATTGAACTGTTAATTCTTTGACAAATCGACGGACATTTGGCACCTCAGGGATATGTTTTATAAGTAGTGTCATAATATTAATTAGGTAATCTTTTGCCGATGCCTTGACAAAACTGTGTATACCGATTCCCAGTTCTGGTCGAATTCACTTTTTTTTTTTTTTTTTTTAACGAGAGTAAAGCTCCTTTAGCCTTCCTTCCGACACTCGGGGGAGATCGGAAGGGGCGTGTCGGGGTCTCCGGCCTTCCAGCCTGTTATCAGGCTGGGTCCCTACCGAGATCTAAAAAGATCTTTTGCCGGCATACCGACTAAAACCTCGGTGGCCATCACGCGCGTTATGGGTGACAGGCGATGTGGACAGGCGAATGGCGCCCATTTAACTCGCCGTGTCACCCGGCGCACTGCCAAATATGGCTCCTCACATATAAATTATTAAATGAATTGCCTTGAATTCAAATAAGCTGCGACTCTTGTGTATTGTAAAATTGTTTTGAAAAGAGCAAAGCTGGAGTTTCTCGCCCGTTCTTCTCTGGCGAAAACAGTCTTGAGAACCGGGTGGTAGTTATAGTATTTTATGGGCTCAATGAGTATTTTAGTCAATTTTATTTCGATGGATAATCTATTCACATGGCACTGCTAATAATATGACGGATTATTAAGTTTATTGACCGCACATTAATATCGAATCTTGTGTCGTGGGCGTAAGAAATTACGAGAACTTTCGTTCTTACAAACACCCAGACCAGAAACAAATACAAGTGTTCCACACAAATATTGGTTTCGGTTTAGGGATCGAACCCGTGGCCTCACGTTTTGCAGCCGGCGTCTAACTAACTGAGCCGCACAGGCGGTCGCTGTTCAAAAAGGCAGTTAGTTTTTTAAAATCCGCCATCGTATTTCTCCACTTATTTATTAATTTGGAAACCCTTACTGATTCTGATCTTCCTTGATGACTTCGAACCATCTAGAATATTTCAACAATTAACTAATATCTAGATTTTTCTTATAATATAAAACAGGTGGAGGGAAGCGAAGGAGGCACAGCTTGGTAAAAAAGAGTATGTTTTTAATGAGGGCGGTAAGATCGAATTTAGTGTTAATATGGCAACTCGATATACTACAAGGGAAAATGTTTAAATACTTGTTATTTTTATTTATTGTTGTTTACAGTCTCTTAGTTTATTTTTAATCACAATACAAACAAAAACCTTACGAAAATGTATAGAAATACCTGCGTATAAAATTATCCAACGAACACAATTACATTTTATTAGTGTTGCCATAATTGTTTTTCTTTAATGCCAATTGTCACCGCATCGTACTCTTTTTTGCCAAGCTATAGGGATATACATATGCATAAATCAATTAAATAACTACGCATGAAGTATTGTACATATTGACCGCATTTTAATTACATAACTTCAATGTGTGTCAATAGAGTACCAAGTCGACAGTTTTATGTATTAATCCGAGTCAATCGTTTGTATCATACAAAATGTTGTAAATTAATTAGATTCAACAATAGCTTTTTGTGGAATAGATTGTTAAGAAGTTCGTGTGCGAAATATGCGATTTTATGACATATCCAAATATTTACATAAAGGAGTAGGTATGCATATTCATAGTATCGGTAAAAAATCGTGGTTACCGATACTGCTTAAAAATATTATACAATTTTATGGTTTGTCCTTAAACGTTTTCCTGTTTTATCCCGGGCGACAGGTTTTTATAAAATAAAGTATTTATCATCACATTTTATATTTCGTTTACAGAGCCAAGGACAAAAAAAAACTTTTTTGTATTTCATGTTAATTTGTCCATGAACTCCGGGCCTCGATCGCAATTATGTTTATATTTATTGAAAATACATATTTTTCCTTACACAAAATTAGGTTTCATCGAGGCACGAAAATCTTTGCATTGAAACTAAGTTTCATAATAACATGGAACTTAAAAAAGATTAATGCTCGAGTAAAACATATTTTCATCCGTATGGGTTTAAAACTAACTTTAACTATGTGTTTAATAAGAACAAATATTTTTATTTATTCTCTTAAACTTCCGCGATATAAGAATTTTTTTAAAACTTTTTATTGCAATATTATTAAAATAGTATTGATAGTCAATTACCACGCACTACAACGGTGAAGGAAAACATCGTGAGGAAACCTGCATACCATAGCGATTTATAAAAATTTCTATGGTATGTAAGTCCGCCAACCCGCACTAGGCCAGCGTGGTGGACTATATGGCCTAACCACTCTCAATCGTACTGTCGATTATAGAGGAGGCCCGTGCCCTGCAGTGGGACGTGTATGGGCTGATACAGATTGCAATGAATGGCGGACCATCATGCCATTCGCCTGACGGTTAGCGATACGACCGCTCATGAACAGTAGCAAAACAAACAACACTTTGAATTCCAAAGCAATCCTTGGTATTCCACTGCGCTCGCCATTCTGAGACATAAGATGGTAAGTCTCGATATCTCCAGTAGTTACTCTGGCTGCAATGTCCTTAAATCCGAAACACAACAGTGCATTTAAACTGTTGTTGAGCAGGCGAAATAGACATTGCGATAGTACCTACCCGGGTGACCTCTCACATAAGTATGAAACCTACCACCAGTAAATACCAGGAGAACCTCTGTCTACCCCTTTTGGGAAAAAGGCGTGAGTCTATGTATGGTTTTATGTACAAATCGGTTATGAAATAATTTCTTTGCATGCAACCGATGTTATCATCTGGGTATTCTTAACACATTTATCACACAAACAACAATTTTTATTTACGTTATCTCTTTCACAGTCCACGTTTGAACCAATGTTTTCATAACATTCTGGACATTTTCAATGTCACCGCAGTTTGGCACAATTGAGAAATTTGTTTATTATGTAAATTTGCCGTTATGTTTGTGCATTTAAGGACCTATATTGCTTATTTTTATATTAAAATAATCATACACGTGAAATATTTTTCCACATTAAAATACTAATCTGGTGTAAAGGGTATCAGAAAATACGAGAGACCTTTTGGTCTTAAAAAATAAAATCCTAGTTTCGAGTTTGAAATAATCAAATCTATCAATTTGATGCGGTTGTGGCCGTATTGCTATGAGACAAAAATTTTGGTTGTCATCTCTCGTACTATTATGTTAATACACATTTTTTACTAAATAATAGTGTAGATACTTTTATTTTTACATACGTTATTGTACGCAAGGGCTTATATTATTTTAGCATAAACTATGGATTCACCCAAACACGATGATATTTAAAACATCAAAAAAAAATCGTAGTATTGATCGTATACCCTGTACATTTTAACATTAACATATTCGTTAATGAAATTTGTCCTTCAACCCGTTTGTATGTTTATCATACAGATAATATGTTTTCATTATAAACTTTGTTCGAGAAAGAAAACAATTAGGTTATATAAATATTTATTAAGTTATGTAAAACACGCGACTTTGTTTGTGTTTTATTTTATAATTTTGTTTAGATTACCCCATAGAATACCATGACAATATAAACCAAAATTGGCCACTTTTTGGACTAATCTAAGCAACAGAGCGATTAAACAACACTCTTTTTTATCAACTTCAAAATACGAAATAATTTTAAAAAATTAAATCCTCTTCAAAAAACTTGTCATCAAAAGAGAGAAATAAAACTAATATTTTAATAAATCTAAAATATATAGACCATTCTAAATATGTTAAGGAATTTTACCGATCGGTATCATAGCAATCTGTCTGAAAATTGTTGAAATTGATGAAATGAATTAACCACATGTAAAAAAAAAAATATATCAGAAGAATTCAGTGTAGCACCTCCCTTATCAGACAACTTTTCCATATCGACCGTATTGAAGCGTGACTGATTGCAAGTTGGGCAATCACCTTGCTTTTGTCTTGCCAAAATAGAGCGCGGACAACGTATCTATGCTATAAAAATGTCTATTATAATTGATAATTTTGAATTCTTAAAATGCTACTCTTCCATCCCCGAAAACTTCGTCAATGGGAGATGAGCAAACTATACCTTATCATTGGGAATAGAAGAAAAAAAACGTCCGCGAGCCCTCGGACAACCAGCAACACACCCACGTCCGCCTGAGCTACTTAGAGTTTGTTGTCACTTTAAGTGAGCTTTATTTAAACGGTTAGGACAGCTGGTGAGTGACTATGTATAGTAAGAGAGTGGCAGGAGTATAATATGCGAAAAAAACATTCCCACCGCAGCAGAAACGTAAGAAGCGCTCAGGCATCGGCCAAGCGACTCCAAAACGTTCTTTTCTCTTTTGGGAGTACATGCGACATCTAAAATGTCTGAAAACATTTTTTTTGCAATCTTGCCTTATTTACGAACGGTAGAAAAAAAAATCATTCGGATTACTATGATACAGGTCGGCTAAATTTGTTGACATTTTCAAAAATTCGCTTCAGCTATATACTACGCGCAAAATGTCTGAAAACCAACTTATTCGTCATAAAATTATAAAATCTATGTACATTTCCAATATCAGACGTATTGCTATGATACCGACTGCCTTTTTTTTTGGACACAGCAGAAATAGCCTCACATGCAATTGCTACACTTTTGACCGTTACTACCTACCTAGTCGGGTTTAGAATTACATAATCTAACGATTTTATACAGTTTCGACCGTATTGCTATGATACATGGTTTTGGTCGTCATCTCTGGGACTATAAGTAAAAGATAAATTAACACTCATTTGTTTTGTTTAAATGAGTACTTGTACTGAATATTTTGATACATATTAGTAGTAGTATCTGCAGGGCATGGGCCTACACTATAATCGAGAGTTTTATTGAGAGTGGTTACGCCATATAGTCCACCACGCTAGCGTAGTCCGGACTAGATATTTGTATAAAGAAATTAAAATGATTGATTAACTATATTACTATCGTGATAAAACTGAATGTCTTTAAAAGCTGATTAAAACCGTCACTCTTGTAATGTTCGATCATGCAGAAATTAGAATTTCATCGTATTATTTTTTTTATTGTTTTATTTTTTATTTTTATTTATTTGGGAAAATAAACAATTGTACATTATAATTTAAACAAAGTAGTAGATTGACATAGGAATATAGGCAAATATACAATTCACAACATTTTCCACGAATTAACAAATACACATTAAACAATGAAAAAGCACACTACAGTGTAATTAATTTGATTACGACTAAAATTATTTAAAAATAAATAAAAAATAAAGAGGTTTTAACAGTTTGACGTCATAAAAGATGTCCATAATATAGTAAAACGGTTAAAAACTAAATAAATGTATACAATTACATAAAAAAGAGAAAATACCACGCACTACAACGGTGAAGGAAAACATCGTGAGGAAACCTGCATACCATAGCGATTTATAAAAATTTCTATGGTATGTAAGTCCGCCAACCCGCACTAGGCCAGCGTGGTGGACTATATGGCCTAACCACTCTCAATCGTACTGTCGATTATAGAGGAGGCCCGTGCCCTGCAGTGGGACGTGTATGGGCTGATACAGATTGCAATGAATGGCGGACCATCATGCCATTCGCCTGACGGTTAGCGATACGACCGCTCATGAACAGTAGCAAAACAAACAACACTTTGAATTCCAAAGCAATCCTTGGTATTCCACTGCGCTCGCCATTCTGAGACATAAGATGGTAAGTCTCGATATCTCCAGTAGTTACTCTGGCTGCAATGTCCTTAAATCCGAAACACAACAGTGCATTTAAACTGTTGTTGAGCAGGCGAAATAGACATTGCGATAGTACCTACCCGGGTGACCTCTCACATAAGTATGAAACCTACCACCAGTAAATACCAGGAGAACCTCTGTCTACCCCTTTTGGGAAAAAGGCGTGAGTCTATGTATGTTTTTATGTACAAATCGGTTATGAAATAATTTCTTTGCATGCAACCGATGTTATCATCTGGGTATTCTTAACACATTTATCACACAAACAACAATTTTTATTTACGTTATCTCTTTCACAGTCCACGTTTGAACCAATGTTTTCATAACATTCTGGACATTTTCAATGTCACCGCAGTTTGGCACAATTGAGAAATTTGTTTATTATGTAAATTTGCCGTTATGTTTGTGCATTTAAGGACCTATATTGCTTATTTTTTATATTAAAATAATCATACACGTGAAATATTTTTCCACATTAAAATACTAATCTGGTGTAAAGGGTATCAGAAAATACGAGAGACCTTTTGGTCTTAAAAAATAAAATCCTAGTTTCGAGTTTGAAATAATCAAATCTATCAATTTGATGCGGTTGTGGCCGTATTGCTATGAGACAAAAATTTTGGTTGTCATCTCTCGTACTATTATGTTAATACACATTTTTTACTAAATAATAGTGTAGATACTTTTATTTTTACATACGTTATTGTACGCAAGGGCTTATATTATTTTAGCATAAACTATGGATTCACCCAAACACGATGATATTTAAAACATCAAAAAAAAAATCGTAGTATTGATCGTATACCCTGTACATTTTAACATTAACATATTCGTTAATGAAATTTGTCCTTCAACCCGTTTGTATGTTTATCATACAGATAATATGTTTTCATTATAAACTTTGTTCGAGAAAGAAAACAATTAGGTTATATAAATATTTATTAAGTTATGTAAAACACGCGACTTTGTTTGTGTTTTATTTTATAATTTTGTTTAGATTACCCCATAGAATACCATGACAATATAAACCAAAATTGGCCACTTTTTGGACTAATCTAAGCAACAGAGCGATTAAACAACACTCTTTTTTATCAACTTCAAAATACGAAATAATTTTAAAAAATTAAATCCTCTTCAAAAAACTTGTCATCAAAAGAGAGAAATAAAACTAATATTTTAATAAATCTAAAATATAAAATATTGACCTAAATAAGCCCAATTTTTTTTTGGTGCCTCAATCAATTGCAAATTCAAAAATAATTCAATGAATATACCTACTCTTACGGTAATTGGCGTTGACCTATTAAATACTAGAAAGCGACATCTAGTAGTCGCATAAAGATACTTGTACCTCGCACGGTATTGATTCCTGATGATTCAAAATACTTTATATCTATATTATCTTTAATTAATAAAATTTCTTAAATGCTTAATGTATTTCTTAATTAAATACACATTTTCCTGACCCCACAGTAAGTAATCTTTTTTCAAAGATTTCAGACACAACGAGAGACGTTTTGGTCTCTTAACCTCCAGTACCTAATTTTCTTTTGGTATGCCATTCAAATATTTTTCCCGGCGCGGGGACCAAGCCCGCATAAATTTTATGGGACGTTTTGGTCAGATAATACTTGCTAGTTGTAGCGCTTGGATTTCGTATCACCCTTTTTGGGGATCGGTTGCACATTGGCCTCCCTCCAAGATTCCGGCCCACACCTGTGCGGTAGGACGCTCGGTAGAGGCGAGTCAGTGCTGGAGACAACTCGGCTGCACAAGCCCTTAACACCACCGCTGGTATCCCATCCGGACCACTGGCTTTCCGCACATCGAGAGACCGTAACTCACGCCGCACATCACACTGCCTGATGCGAATATCTGCCATTGAGAAACCGCAATCAGGCAGTGTGGGCAGCGTCTGGGAACCACAGTCTTCGAGGCGGGAATTAGCCGCAAAGAGATTTGCCAGCAAGGCAGCCTTCTCTTGCGGCTTGTGGGCCAGCGACCCTTCTGGGTACCTCAGCGGCGGCAACGCTGGACGGCAGAAGTTAGATTGAACGGCCCTGGCCAACCTCCAATAAGCACGACTGCTAGTTGGGTGATCGGCCAACGCACGCATAATCCTGCTAACGCGCTGGGCATCCGCCCTAACGTAGGCCTTCTTGCAGGCCTTGGTGGCACGGTTGTAGGCTTCTTTGAGGGAACTGATATTCGGATCCTTCATGGCGCGACCCCTGATCCAAGCGCAATACGCCGCCTGTTTGTCACCGACAGCATCGGCGCATGCACGATTGAACCAGGAGCGTCCACGGCCCTTACTGGCGATCTCAGAGGAAGGAATGTAATATTCCATTCCAAGTCTGATCTCGTCAGCAATAGCGTTGGCACTCGCTGAGGGATCTTTACCCTCAAAGCAGCGCTGCCTTTTTTTTTACTTTTTTTTATGCATTGAATGGCGAGACGAGCATGCCGTTCGCCTGATGGTAAGCGATGCGACCGCTCATGAACAGTAGCAAAACCAAACAACACCTTGAATTACAAAGCAATGCTTGGCATTCCACTGCGCTCGCCATCCTGAGACACAAGATGTTAAGTCTCAATATGCCCAGTAGTTACTCTGACTACAATGTCCTTCAATCCGAAACACAACAGTGCATTGAAACTGCTATTTGACGGGAGAAATAGACATTGCGGTGGTACCCACCCAGGCAGCCTCTCACATATGAGAGACCTACCACCAGTAAAAGAGATAAATGCGAAATATTCCCGCATACCATCCCAATCTGCCGACGAGTAATGCCAGACCCTTCGCCTCACCTGCACGGGACGTGGAGGTGATGCGATCGGTACTGACGACCCAAACAGGCAGTGATCGGAAGTGCCCAGAGGTGCAGTAACGGTCACACGATACCCGGCTGGGTGACTCGCCAGCAGAAGGTCCAGCAGAGAAGGCGCATGACTCGCCACATCCGGGATCCTGGTGGGCTGGTTCACCAGTTGAGTCATGAGTCAGAGCGAATGCATGGGCAGCTCTGCCAGCATGATCAGTCTTGGAGGAGCCCAGCCACAGTTCGTGATGAGCATTGAAATCCCCCAAGACCACCATTTCAGCCGACGGGAACTGCGCCTGCGCGTCATCAGCCGCCTGACTAAGATACTTGAACAGCCGAGTCGTCTCATCGTCCCCGTTGTGAGATCTGTAAAGGCACACGTAGATGCGGCTCAAGGAACCTAGATCCACGTGCACCCACAGAGCGGAGAAGGAGGGGTCCTCCATGCAGTGCAAACGGCGACAGCTGATGTCCGACCGAATATACAAGCATACCCCGGCTTTAGGCTTGAAGTTTACTTCAAGCGAATAACCGGGATACAACAGGTAAGAATTATCGGCCGGACAACGAATCTGCGTCTCCGTTAGGAAGAGCAAAGCAGGCCGGGCCGTCTCGAAATGGTGGTGGACGGCATTGAGGTTCGTATGGAGTCCGCGGATGTTAGTGAACTCCATAGTGAACGCGGTGGTGGGGTTAAGCACCCCTGAAGGACCTGCTCTGTTTGGTTGCACTGTCATAAAGAAAGGGTGGGATTGGTGAAGAGGCAACGAGGATCTTAAGTTCGGGCACTAAGAAGGCCGAATGGGCACCGGCACGAAAGGGTCGGCAGGAAGCGAATTGACCCGCCGGACGGAAGGGCCCCCTTACCCTCCCGGGATGGGCCGCCGGGACCCCACTTCCGGTCACCAACCGGCACGACGGACCCACCCAAGATTATGCGCGGCATGGTGAGGCAGCCTCTCGAGGTGGTTAGCCCCGATTGGGCCCCTGTACTATACCGCGGGCGGCCAGCGGACAACCGTTTCTACGGGTCTCCCTGGCCGGCGATACAACGTTCCTAAAAAGAAATTAAAATGATTGATTAACTATATTACTATCGTGATAAAACTGAATGTCTTTAAAAGCTGATTAAAACCGTCACTCTTGTAATGTTCGATCATGCAGAAATTAGAATTTCATCGTATTATTTTTTTTATTGTTTTATTTTTTATTTTTATTTATTTGGGAAAATAAACAATTGTACATTATAATTTAAACAAAGTAGTAGATTGACATAGGAATATAGGCAAATATACAATTCACAACATTTTCCACGAATTAACAAATACACATTAAACAATGAAAAAGCACACTACAGTGTAATTAATTTGATTACGACTAAAATTATTTAAAAATAAATAAAAAATAAAGAGGTTTTAACAGTTTGACGTCATAAAAGATGTCCATAATATAGTAAAACGGTTAAAAACTAAATAAATGTATACAATTACATAAAAAAGAGAAAATAAACAAGAAACAAACATATGAAAAATATGGTAAGAAAAAAAAATCGTTACAAAATACACCGACTCAGCGAAATTGACTTATTTGATGCTAGTATACTTGCAATTTGTCTCTTATACAGGGTATATCAAGACTGCTACCGAAAACGAAGCCGGGTGGTAGTTTAAGCTACTTCGAACACAATGCAACAGAAAAAGTTGCAAAATAAAGCGACAATTTTTTTTGTGATATTTTTTTCCTATGGCCATATTTGGGTGGTAAATACATTTTTTCCTAAAATAATAGTGTATACCCTTTTATTTATAACTAATCTAAGGTATAAAAGTGTTTAAATTATTATTTTAGCAAAAACTAAGAATTTACCACCCAAAAATGACGATGTTTAAAAAATCATAAAAAATAGTTGTCGCGTTTCTACGCGAAATTTTTAGTTGCATTGTGTTTGTAGTCACTAAAACTACCACCCGGCTTCGTTTTCGGTAGCAGTCTTGAGATACCCGGTATGTACGAGCTGACAGAAAGAATATGTCGACATCTGTAAAGAGATTATTGTAGGTATCTACAAGTCGACGCAGGGGGGAGCGCGCACCAGCGTTGGTCCTGCAGGAAGCAGTTGCAAAGAGCGTGCGCGTCCTAACCTCACGCCGAAATACTGTTCGCGGTACCAGATAGCATAATTTATTACTAATTTCGATGCAATCTATATCTCCGTGGCAAATTTTATACAAGAACATTGCTTCAAGTTGAGAACGCCTTGCTTCTAGTGTAGGCATCTTATACTCGGCAAGTAAATCAATATATGATAGGCGCCTGCGGTGGCATTTATAATGCACACTACGTAAAAAATTATGTTGAACTGATTCAATTTCTTTAATATATTTTAAGTATAGTGGATTCCAAACATAACAAGCATATTCTAACTGAGACCTGATTAAGCTTTTATATAAGGTTAGATAAGTAGCAGATCTTTTGAAGTCCTTGCAGGCTCTCATGACGAAACCATACATCTGATAGCTCTTGTTGACGATTGCACGTATATGTGTATCAAGGTGGAGTTTACAATCTAATTGCACACCAAGATCACGCAGAGATGAAACTTTATTAATGTTAACATCATTCAATGTGTAAGTGAAATTAATTAGTAAAGGTTATGGCGTTACATTTGGGAATACTTAAGTGGAGCTTATTCCTTTCACAGTACACAGTCTGTCTGTCTAAGTCTTGCTGGAAAAGATGGCAGTCTTCCACCGATTCGACACTGCGGTATGCTTTAAGGTCATCAGCATAAAGAAGAAATTTTGAGTTATGGAAACATTTATCTATGTCATTTATATAAAGTATGAAGAGTAGTGGACCAATGATAGAACCTTGTGGAACTCCTGATGTAGCACGTATATTATCAGAATAATATCCATTTATAACTACTTTTTGGACTCTGTTGGCTATGTATGAGGAAAACCAGCGTAAGAGATCACCTCTTATACCATTAAACGCCAACTTATTCAAAAGGAGCTCATGATCCACCCTATCGAAGGCTTTGCAAAAGTCTGTATAAACAGCGTCGGTTTGGCACCCTTTATCCATGTTTTCAAATAGAGAACTTGTAAAGCAGACTAAATTTGTGGATGTTGATTTATGTTGCACAAAACCATGTTGCTGGGCTAGTATATTGTTATGAAGGAGCGGATATACTTCAGAGTGTACTAGACTTTCGTAAATCTTTGACATGGAACATAGGATGGATATTGGACGATAGTTTTCGACGTTGCTTTTTGAACCGTTTTTGAATACGGGTGTAATATTAGCAGATTTCCACCTGACTGGAAAAGACCCTTCCGATAAACATTTGTTATAAATAATGTGTAGGGGGGAGTAAATACTCAGGGCTGTGTTTTTTAAGAATATGGCGGGTATGCCGTCTGGGCCTGGTATTATGTATTTTATTACATACATACATAAACTTACGCCTTTTTTCCCAAAAGAGGTAGGCGTAGGTGCTGGTAGCAATCAGTACACCCACTTTTCGCCTAGTCTGTTCCGTCCCACGATGTGATAGGAGCGAGCCATATCAGGCACAAATTCCTGATAATGAACAGTAACATCCAATCAATATATCAATATACCCAACCCGGGATTCGAACCCGACACCCGAGCTTTGTAATTATAACGTAGAACAACTACGTCGCAGAAGCAATATTTTATATCAATATATAACATGGTTTATCAATTATGTACATGTTATATAAACACAAAATAATTTCCAATAAACCATGGTTAAACCCGAGCATCATTAAAATAATCTAAACAGCTGATAACGTAATTTTAATGAAAACGCAAAGCAGACTTTTCCTTCGTGGTTTCCAATTGAGTTTTTTTTTAATTTTTTTATTGCATATATATAACTATTATCCTTATGAACTAAGATTGTAAATGTATCGTAGCCTATATACGCACACATGCGTACTGTATCAGCCCATATACGTCCTACTGCAGGGCACGGGCCTCCTGTACAATCAAAAGTACGATTGAGATTTGAGAGTGGTTAAGCCTATAGTCCACCACGCTGGCCTAATCCGGGTGGAATTTACATACCATAGAAAGTCTTATAAATCGCTATGGTATGCAAGTTTCCCCACAATGTTTTCCTTCACCGTTTTAGTGCGTGGTGATTGACTATCAATACACACATGTCTCCGAAAAGTAAGAGGTGAACCCTGGAATTCGAAACCGCGACAACCTTGAACTATTTTCAATTGATTTGATTGGATCTTAAATATCTTCGTAGGATAAAGTAAATCAATAACAATTTAAACATTACAGATGTGTTAATAAATTTTTCCATTTGCGTTACTTTTGTAATTTGTTTCCCCTTCGATTGTATTTTATTTGGATCGACCAAATAAAATGAAACAACTTCTGTCCGACATTAAAAAGTCAGCCTTTATTCCGCTCACAATAACCTAGCGGTCTTATTCATAGAGAGATTATAAACCAATTTTAGTTAATTGAAGGTTTTGTCTCTATCGAGCGATTTTTAGATTCAGGTTGAGCGAAGAAGAGCATTATCTATGCCATTTATCTTAAACCAATAATTAGTCTTCTGCATTATTATACAGAGAAATGGACAATTATTTGTCTCCAACTCTTTACATTTGTTTTTAAGAATATCGTATGTGAAGCTTATAGTGGACAAGGAAAAAGTGACTAATGCCATATTTTAGATGTCAATACAGTAGACACAACTAATGAAGCGTGGTTCCTAGTATTATTGACTAAATCCTTCATTTCATATCGTTGTGTCGAAGTTCACTATTGAGTCATATGAATTTACAACTCCGTCCAACGTTTTATCAATAGACCTACTTTAATTGTCTCCACGCGTCTACCACGCATCGGCCACTTCCAGTCTAGACGGTGCCACAGACATAATTTGTGTGTCAAATCGTTCATCATAATTATCAACAATTATTGCGTACTGTACCGGATCTAATTTATCTCTTGGTTCTCATTATTTGGAGTCTCGATGTATTAGTAACTAAGGTATTGATATCTATGCATCTAAGAAGATTCAAGGTGCATTGCAGTGCGTGGTTGCCTGTTAGTAACGGACCAGACGCGGCTGTCAACATGTTGAAAGTGATAGCGGGTTCAAATCCCAGGACTTTGAATTTTTGGAGTCATTTGTGTACTCAATCATCACGTATTATAACGGCGAAGGAAAACATCATCTATAATATTATAAAGCTGCAGAGTTTGTTTGTTTGACCGCGCTAATCTCTGGAACTACTGATCCGATTTGAATGATTCTTTAAGTGTTGGGTAGTCCATTTATCGAGAAAGGCTATAGGCTATATATCATCACGCTATAGCCTATAGGAGGGATGCAGTAGTGTCATGTCTAGCAAATACGAGGAAATTTTATTCGCTTTTGATGGTCCGATTGGACGATACTCTAAATTGAAGGTAGGAATTGAGCATTTTGACCGCCATTTTGAAACATGTATCTGCACCCTGGCGGAGCCGGGATGGACCGCTAGTAAGGAAATATGCATGCTATAGCGATTTGTAAAAAATTGTGGAATGTAAAGTCCGCCAACCCGCACTATGACAAGGTGGTGGAATATATGGCCTAACACTTCTCAGTCGTACTGTTCATACCACAGGAGTTTTCATTGTTTTAGTGCGTGCAAAATATCTATACACTAGCGGTCTTTTCAAAATGGTGACAAAATGTTTCAAAACCAATCGGACCACTAAAAAGAGAATAAAATTTCCTCGTATTTGATAGATTTTCCACTACTGCGTCCTTGCGTCATAGCGTGGTGATATATAGCCTATAGTATTCATCGATACATTAACTATCCAACACAAAAAAATGTTCAATACAAACCAGTAGTTCCTGAGATTAGAGTTAATAAACAAATTCTTCAGCTCATATATCTACACTAATATTATAAAGAGGAAAGATTTGTATTTTTGTATGTAACGAATAAACTCAAAAAGTACTGGACCGATTTTAATAATTCTTTTTTCATTAGAAAGCTACTTTATCACTGAGTAACATAGGCTATATTTAGTACTAGATTACTATAGAAATCTTTAGAAATTCCTATTAAAACGAACCGAAGGTGTAAAACAATTAGCCATAAAATGTCCTTCATCGCATACGCTGCGAAGTATTAATGATAGGACAAAAAAGGTTCGACAATATTATAGAATATATCAATATCTACAAAAAACCTTGGCGAGACCATATATATTTTGATGCGGTTTTTTTTAATAGATAGAGGTTTATGTGTATAATACGTGCATATTATTGTAGGGAAATCTACATGCACCCGGGCGAAGCTGGGCCGGGCCACTAGTAAAATATGTAATGAAATATCATAGAAATATTGATGTTTATGCTTTCTCCAATCACAATAAATACTACAGATAATACTAATCTAAACAACGAGATAAACTCTCATCTTTTAGTGAGTATCCTTGGCGGTCAGACAGAAGGCGAGTGATCGCAGTCGTGCTAGGTTATCGCGAACGATAATGAATGCAGTTTAGTACATTTTAAAAGCATTAATGTTATTACGACCTCTGTGATATACAATAAGTGGGTTCGATTACACATCCACACAAAAATATTAATATGAAGACCAGATCTAAATCATCAGTGGAATTTCCCTGGTGAGACATATAGTTAGAAGTATTTTTTTCCCCGTTAAAAGAGCCACGTGGTGATATGATATGTATTGAGGACATCAAAATACATACCGCAATTTCTATTTCTCCCGCCAGACAGCAGTGTAAATGCATTATTTTGTTCTGGTTTGACAAATATTATAGCCAGAGTAACTTCTGGTAATAATGAGACATCTTATGTCCCAAGAAGGCGGGCGCAGTGGAATGCCAAGCAGAACTTTATAATTCGTGATGCTGTTTAGATTTGCTATTGTCCATGAGCGATCATATCGCTTACCATCAGGCGAACGGCATGCTCGTCTCGCCATTCATTGCAATAAAAAAATATCGTGTCAACGATACCAAACGATAGAGATCTTTAACAATATATGAATCTATCTCTCTCTCAGCCTCTTTCTTCAGCCAAAAGAAGTCCATTGCTTAACATAGGCTTCCCCCAAGGCCAGTAATATTTTCATTTATTATTTCTACCAACCTATCATAGACAAGTTGGTGTTTATTGGACTCTATACTAAGCCTCCTTAATCTTCAATCTATATACACCAATACCTGTAGAATAAAAAGGCCATCTATAGCTTCTACCCTACCCCCATAAGATGCAGTCGTGAGGCATCGTATATTATATCCGCTTCCGATAAATTAATTAACATCGATAATGTTTGTTTACACAACTCTCACATTACCTCGTGGTGGTCACGCGGTACCGGATGACCGGCCCGTACCGCTCGTCTGCACATTAACTCATTATTAACCTTAATTATAGCAGGATAAGGTTTATTATCGCTATTCATTAGTAGCACAATAGAACATTATAATGACTATTGCACAAATAATAACCCTTCTGCTGCTATAAATAAGGCTTATAAAGGGCACGCAGAAGTTAAAAATTGTGTTTATTGTCTCATGGTATATCGAGACTATTTCAATTCATTCTAAGTAGTGTATTTGGAATATAAAATATGTATATTACATTTCTTTTAAAACACCCATCAGTTTTTAATCGCGATTTTGATTTAGTTAACCAAAAATACCTGCAACCGTGACTCAAATCTTCCAATGCTTTCTTATAAATCTAACAACATTTTTACATCTCATATCACTACATAGTATAAAACAAAGTCGCTTTCTCTGTCCCTATGTCCCTTTGTATGCTTAAATCTTTAAAACTACGCAACGGATTTTGATGCGGTTTTTTTTTAATAGATAGAGTTATTCAAGAGGAAGGTTTATATGTATAATACGTACATATTATTGTACAGAAATCTATTTGTACCCGGGCGAAGCAGGGCCGGGCCGCTAGTATAACAATATAATGTTTCTAAAGCATTAGCGACAGAATGTGAGTACAGGAATATTTCAGCTCGATAATGCTTAGTCCACAGTCCAGACACTGCCCTAGGTTATTGTACCGGGTGAAGGAAAGGGCAGACATTTGATAACGGCTCCCGGATGCCAACAGCAAAAAAAAATAAATGGCAACTGATATGTATCCTGTATTGATAAACTTATTTTAATGCACATTGGTTTTAACCTAAAGCAGATAAATTTTTTAATATTGTTATTAAAACTATTTTGACCTCTTTTTATTGAATCTTTTTTGGCGTTAGTTTACCTCAAATATGTAAGTCATGTTTTTCGATTTGTTTTGATCCGATAATGTACCAAGCAGGGCGGTTAAAAAGGCTCAGTTGCAGTTGTAAAATTATTCTTCGTTGTAGGAATGTGTTTTTTTTTAATACTGGTTCTTACGCAAACTTACATTCACCTACCATCTTCTTTTATTTTACAAAAACAAGCATACAATTATGCAACTTATTTTAACGTCTAGTGATCATCGTCTATAAACCCGTCACACCTGATTGCAGCTGCACTGCCGACCTTTAGAATAGGTCGTGGAATGATCAATAAGAGCCTTGTTATGTTAGCCTTTTAAGCAAATATTTTTATGTTAGAGGAAAATAGCGAATTAAAGGAGAATGCTCATTCATAGTTCGGTAAAAATATCGTTGATCCCCGTACCGTTTGTCCTTAAACATTTTCCTGTTTTATCCCGAGTGCTTGCTCGTTTGCTGAACCTAGGCAATAAATAAAAAGATACAGAAGCCGGTGATCCTACAAGCGCTATTTTAAATGGTATAACAATCCCTAATGCTTCCTTTAATTTCTCGAACATCAGTTCTCTATAAACGATCTATCTTTTACAAGAGATTTCATTAGATATTTAGATGCATTTTATGTTTCAGTTAACAAAGATAGAGAGGTATAGATATGGTGTACATATTTATAGATAGTTAGGTAAGATAAAAATATTATGTCTATCTCTGTTTAATAAAGCGTAGAATTGTATCCACATAGTAATGGTAAGTATTTAAACCTATTGTTAAAGATAGATAGGATATAGAGAACCGTCGTTAGTTGATATGTTACAAAATCGATCAATTATGTCTAAATAATAATGAATCTAGGATTGGTTGCTTCCTATACCCCGTTGCGCTCCACTTCATAGGCAACGCAGATAAAATTACAATTAAATAAACCATCTACTATATAACTAAGTATCTTCTATATCTCCTTTGCAGTGGAATACGTGGACACCGAGTACAGTCTATGGCTGACGTGGTTCCTGACGCCTGTTATCGTGACGTTCCTGCTGCCAGCGGTTATCCTCATCCTCATATACATCAGCAGCATCATATTCCATCTCTACAGGCTGTATAGGTATGTATATTGGAACGAAGTTTCTATCGCGCGTTGCGAAAGGGGGCTAGACGGAAAACATTAAGACCAAAAGTTGTAACGACACTTTAAAACATTAGACGATCGTTTTTATTTCTTTATTTGAAAATGATGTCATACATTTTATTTAACTCTAATAGAGGCAATAAAATATCCAAATACATATGAATATGTTAAAGGCTATATATAGTGAGCACTAAGAATACGCTGTAGCCTAAAATTAAGTGGGAAACGTTGCGATGATTTCGAATTTTCATCAAATGTCATAAATCAAATTGGTACAAAAGAAACATAAACTACATAAATATGTGAAAAAGAAACATAAACATAATGATGGTAGTACCCAAATCATTATTTTGATGATGACATTTAATTAAAATTACATAATAAAACCGTAATACATTGATTTTCGATCCCCCTTAATAAAACTATTGATTACAATTTTAGTTTGTTACCCTGCTGTCAATCATCAACCCTTTATTTGGCTATGTATCTTTGCCAATTATTACTAAAATTGAGCCTACTGATTAAGTTTATATTACATTATATTTGTTAATAATCAAAAAATATATTATTATAACTAAAAAGAAATAAAATTTTATTACAATTCCTTCACTAATTAATTGAAAGGAACTTATTTCATCCGGGTGTCCCGTGACACCTCTCAATTTTTTATTACTATTTAAATAGTTATTGTTCACATAACAAAATAATAATTGTGACTAAAGTTCATCAATAGCTGTTAAAGAAAACTAGAAAAAAAAACAGACTAAGAGAAGGATAATCAAACAGTATAAAAATGTTTTTTCGTAGCCTATTAACATTGAGATAATATACTAAAGGGGACACTGCAAACAAAATTTTTGTAACAAAATGAAGGGTACATTCTATTTCTGTCTCTGTCACGCCTACGAAGTGACATATCTTCCCTCTCGCTTCACTGTGTACCCGTGTGCACGCACCATACGCACAGATTTTGTTCCCGATGTCCGCTCTAGTATAATACCTCAATGCCTATTAATTATATAATAGCTTATGTGTTCAAAATAGATAAAGTGATATAATTTAATGCATAATTATATAAACAAGCAGTAATTACAAAAATAAATGATAAGTAAGTGCAGAGATCGCCGCTAGTCATTCAATGGATGTTTTCGAAAATGTTGCAAATAGGATATTTATGACATTCACATAAAAGTAAACAATTATGTAATGTTTTATTGTTGTTACAAATTGTGTCATTATGGACGCATTTTAATAGATGTTAAATGAGATGGTTACGGTATCTGTAAGAATTCATAATAGTATTTTTGCGCTTAGCACGCGCGCGGTATGGTATGCAGCACACGAAATTTTAAATTGGATAATGTTTAATTAAAATATATTTATACGTGGTCTCTCTGGATCTACATACTTTACTGGCGGTAGATCTCATATGCGAGAGATCGCATGGGTAGGCACCACGATATCTTTATCTCCCGCCAAACAGCAGAGTAAATGCACTGTGGACAGAATAAGACCTAACAGCAGCCTTAAGGAATGCCAAGCATTGGTTTGTAATTCATGGTGTTTAAATTAAAAGTTTTGGTACTGTCCATGAGCGTTCCTTTTGCTTACCATCAGGTGAGTGGTTTCGTCACCATTTATTGCAATAAAATAATATATATATACTTATGCTATTAACGGTTACCGGAGCACAGTACGACATTGTTATCTAAATTTGTCGTGATTATTAGAATGATACGCCTGAACCAAAGATTTCATAATGTCATAATGATTGGTTTTTTTCGGCTCTTCCCATAGTCTTATTTTTCTGTATTAGGCTTTATACGTTCCACTGCAGGGCACGAGCCTCCTGTACAATCGAGAATACGATTAAGAGTTGTTAAGCCATATAGTCCACCAAGCTGGCCTTGTGCGGACTTTACATATGTACCATATAATTTTTTACAACTCGCTACGGTATACAGGTTTCCTTACGATGTTTTTGTTATTTTCACAAAGAAATATTTATTTTTAGACTGAATCCCTCCTAGATTATAATATCGATGACACATGATTTATGCCCTACGAATATAGATTCGTAGGGAAGGAAGGGAGGGAAGGAAGTATTTATTATTATTTTTCCCATAAATGTATGCAACGGCAGGCAACGTCCTGGTTGTGCTAGACCGCTGGTACAGCGAAGGTCCATGAGCTGCGGTGACCGCTTACTATCAGGCGGACCGTATGCTGCCCGCTTAGGCTAATAAAACAATCTTATGGGCTACGTAGAAAAAATTAATTAGGAAACACTGGTCTAGACCAGAGGTTTCCAACGTTGTGAGTCAGAAGAGTCATAAATTACAATTTACAACAATTCAAGTTTTTAAAGAGCCACAATTTTTAAGCTATTGCATAGCTTCTATTGCGGGCCTTGAGCGTGGAGACTGAATCCAGAAATTCTTTAACGAAAATAACCTTAGTCCGACCGAAATTTAAATTTAATATTTTTATTTTGATTCAAATATGTGCCAGTACTTTTAAATGCGAATTGCAAAGCTATTGCGTGATTAATTGTAATCCAACCTCTTTCGATATTTAGTTTTGCCATCTATCGATGAATAGCAGAACTTTTAATGACTTTTTGAAATATCACGCTCGTCTCTTTAGTTCAGCAACTCGCCTCTAGGTGGCATTGGTTGTATCGGCTTTACTGCGCATGCGTAATCCCCCTCTTCGCCCCGCAATCTGGTGACTCGTGTCTGCTTAGAGTTTCGGCGTTAGGGCACCTCCTCTTTGTATTTACTTCATGGTACGACTCTACGAAGCTCAAACGTACAACAGTGAATATCTGTACAATTAATATCAAAGAAAAACAAAGGGAAAAAATACTGCATAATAAAATAAATAAATAATTATAATTACATAAGTTGATAAAAAATGCTATGCAATAGCTTTACCGCGGCAGTCTCCGAGTGCCACACGTCTTTTTTTTCTGACGAATGTTACGACGCCTGTCACGGAGGAGAGGTGCGGTAAAAAGCGAGGACAAGTGGCTGAGATGTGGAAATGGTGCCAAATCCTTATTAATCGATTCAGAATGATTTTTGAGTACTTTTTTTTATTATGTACATAATATGTATTGGGGTATGGAATTGAAAAGAGAGAGAGAGCTTCACATCCAAAGAGCCGCATGTGGCTCGCGAGCCATAGGTTGCCGAAACCTGGTCTAGACTATAGTCGACGACCTGAAATACCTGTCACGAACTATGTCTGTGGCTGTTGCTATTTATTTATCTGTTGTTGTTTATTGCTATAGACAGTTAACCGGAGTGCATGCATTGAAAATGTGGCCGTGATAACACCGTGGCATTATTTTTATTGGTGTCAACTCACTGATCTTTTTTCACTGTAATCGGGAACTAATTAAATCGATGACATGCACGACTTAGCGGTGTGATTGCAGTTTCAATGTTTTTTATTTAATTACTGTTGGAAATTTTTCGTTTCTTTATACTTGATATTTTTTTCTGACGCAATAAATGCTAGCGCGCTTATTCATAGACAGTTTTAAAATTTATGTAGGATTTTAATGTTATGAAGAATGATGAGTAGAATGAAACGTTAGACGAATGACTGATATGGAACGTGTTGTGTGAAAGAGATGATTAATTAAAGTATTTTGATTGAAAGAGTTAGAGGATGTATGATTTAAATGTTGAAGTACGCAAGGATGGAATAAGAGAGAACGGTCCCGAAGACGATGGAAGACGTGTAGGCAGCGCCGGATCTAGGTTTTTTTCGAGGCGGGGCAAAAACTGAAAAATGCCGCCCCCCCTTGCCTATATTTTTATCTTAATCATCATCATCATTTTTAGCAACCAGACGCCCACTTAACACAGGACATCGGGAAAGAACGTCATTTTACCACCATATTAAACATTTTTACACGCTTTATATTAGCGTCACTTTTGAGGGTTAACGTGACACACGTCTGTAAGCTTTGACTCTACTTTTCCTACACGTAACCCCTGGGTAGTGCCAAATGAGTCACACAGTTAGTGGTGGTAGGACTTAAGTGTCCGTCTGGGTAGCTCGTCCACGGGGCGTAAAGACCGTAATAGTGATCTGATAGTGATTTTGTACGTATTTTTGATCGCTCTCGAAGGGAGGAGTGTTGACCCGCCGGCCAAAGAGACAGTACAGTACAAGAGCCCAATCGTGGCTAACCACCACGAGGGGCTGCCTCACCATGTCGTACATAATCTTGGGCGGGTACGTCGTGCCGGTTGGTGACCGGATGTGGCCGACATTTAGCGACATGCCGACCCTTTCATGCCGGTGCCCATTCGGCCTACTTAATGCCCGGACTTTGGCTTCTCGATGCCTCTTCATCAAACCCATCCCTTCAACTTCATGACAGCGCAATTAAACAAAGCAGGTCTTTCAGCGGTGCATAACCCCACCATCGCGTTCACTATGGAGTTCACCAACATCCGCGAACTCCAAACGACCTTAATGCCGTCCACCACCATCTCGAGACGGCCTAGTCTGCTTTGCTCTTCTTGATTGAGACGCGGATTCGTTGTCCGGCCGAATATTCCTACCTGCTGTACCCCGGTTATTCGCTTGAAGAAAGCTTCAAGCCTAAAGTCGGGGTATGCTTGTATGTATATTCGGTTGGACATCTACTGTCACCGCTTAAGCTGCATGGAGGGCCCCTCCTTCTCCGCTTTGTGTCTGCACGTGAATCTTGGTTGCCTGAGCCGCATCGACGTGTGCCTTTACAGGTCTCACAACGGGGAAGATGAGACGACGCGGCTGTTCAGGTATCTCAGCCATGTGGCTGATGACGGGCGGACGCAGTTCCCGTCGGCTGAAATGGTCTTGGGGGATTTCAATGCACATCACAAACTGTCGCTGGGCTCCTCCAAGACTAGTTCAGTTGTACATTTATCCTGGGCTGTTTAAAAATAACAATGGTGGTTGTATCATTGAGATAAAACGATGTATGGCGATGGCTAGAGGGGCAATGGAGAAACTCAGGAAAATATGGAGGAATCGTACTACTACAAAAGCTACTAAAGATCAGGCTTGTCCGAGCACTTTCTCGTATTTCTGTATGCCGCTGAAACATGGACGTTACGGGAGAAGAAAAATGTAGCTTCCCTAGAGATGAGGTGTTGTAATGCTTGGAATATCAGGTCCAAATTCCACACAAACGTTTCAAGAACTCGGCATCAAGTAGCGTCTTTCCGAGATAGTACGGCCCCGTATACTTCGAATATTCGGTAATTTCTCATGACGAATTAACGACTCCATAGAACGTCTTATGGTTAATAGGGCAGAGTAGACTGAAATAGACCTCGTGGTAGGACACCATACACATACATTTATATACATTATACATACGTACAGCGGCACAGATATTATGGCGGATATTATAAGGATAGCCTTGTCAGGCCTCAAAACTTCCAGGTCTGATTCAAACTCAATTTCCTAAAAACGAAGTGAATACAATACCTTTTTTTAAATCCATATCTACGGGGAGATCATAAGGTGCATGTCGATGTCTCCAGCCTTCCAATCTGACGCACGGGGACAATTATTGTCCGTAACGCATAGATTTTGCAGCCAGGTTGGATGTATTACGGACAATAGGCGATGCGGATGAGCGAGTAACACCTAGTTGACTCGCCGTGCCACCCGGCGCACTTCCTAATATGGCTCCTCACAACTTAGGTAGGCGTAGATTTTCTCTGCAACGGACGCCCTAACCGTGGGCGTCCGCTATGAAGCCACGAGTTCTGCCGCACATCTTAGAGTTTGCCAGCGACCCCAATGACCCCTATTAATCGCCTTTTACGCCAGGCAAAGGAAACCGTGAAGGAATTTTGCCGCCCCTTGACCACGGGGTGCGTGAAAACAATAAATAACCAATTTGGAAAAAAAACTGTATTTTTAGCAAGGAACTCTAAAGACTATAATCAATGTTAATAGGTGTTTTTTACATTTAAGGAAGATTTTTATAATGTATCACTATTAGAATATTTTATAATATCCAAATATAGATATTTACTTGGGAGTGTCCTACCCCGAATTGCCCCCGAACCAAGGTCTTGTTGCACCTGTTGCACCTGAAGAAGTTCTCTATAGTCTTCGTCGCATGAAGAACCGGAAAGCGGTAGGGCCGATAGAGGCGTGGAAGTCGTTGGGGCTTCATGGTGTGGAGCTTCTTGCTGCGTTATTTAACCGCATCCTAAATACCAAAAACATGCCTGACTCATGGCGGTTGAGTGTGATAACTCCCGTGTACAAGGGTAAAGGCTGTGTTCAGGAATGCGGTAATTATCGTGGCATTAAGGTCATGAGTCATACCATGAAGCTTTTCGAACGCGTCATCGAGTCCAGGATCCGCCAAGAGTGTACTATCTCTGAGTGTCAATACGGCTTCCGTCCTGGCAGTGGTAGTACCGAACCGATATTTGCACTCAGGATGCTTGGCGAGGCATACAGAGCGAAGAAGACGCCACTGCACATGGCTTTCTTGGACCTGCTGAAGGCCTTCAACTGTGTGCCGCGACAGGCAATCTGGTGGGCGATGAGGGTGAAAGGGATACCGGAAGCCTATGTGGACATTATCAGAGACATGTACCTCCGATCCGAGTCCTTCGTTCGGACCGCCGTTGGCGATACGAATCCTTTCCCGATTGATGTCGGTGTGCACCAAGGCTCGGCGCTGAGTCCATTCCTCTTCAGTGTTGTGCTCGACGCCATTACGTCTCACATCCAGGACCCTGCGCCCTAGTTGTTGGATGTATGCCGATGAGATTGCACTGGTGGAGGAGGACCGGCGACTTTTGGAGCGCAAGGTCAACCGGTGGAAGGAACGCTTGAGAGCGGTGGTCTGAAGTTAAATGTGGCGAAGACCGAGTACATGGCTTGCGGGAGTACGGACCCCCAAAGCATCGTGATAGGGAACGAACTTGCCGTGAAGACGGACAAGTTCAAGTACCTTGGGTCCGTACTGCATGAGTCCGTTGACATCGCCCTTGACGTCAAAGCCCGTATAAGCGCTGCTTGGGCTAAGTGGAGGGAGATCTAGGGCATACTCTGCGACCGGAGGATGCCGATGAGGCTCAAGGGTCTCACCTATAAAAGCATCGTGCGGCCGGTGCTCCTGTAGGTATGGGTCTGAGATGTGGCCTGCCCTCAAGCGGCACGTCCAGGAGGTCCACGTCGCAGAGATGAAGATGCTGCGGTGGATGTGCAACGTTACGCGTTTGGACAAAATCCGTAACGGGCACATCCGTGGCAGTCTTGGTGTCCGCGATGTAGCTGATAAACTCCAGGAATACCGCTTGAGATGGTATGGTCACTTCCTAAGGAAACCGCAGGAGTGCATCGGTAATGTGTGCCTGAGCCTCAATATTCCCGAACCTCGACCGCGGGGTAGACCAAAGAAGCGCTGGCTCGATGTCGTCAAGGAAGATATGAGGGTCAATGGCCTTACTATTGAGGATGCCGAAGATCGGGCGAAATGGAGGAGACTTTGCCGGAAGGCGGACCCTGGCACCGGCCGGGATAACGCCAGGTAGAAGAAGAAGAAGAAGATCCAAGTATAGATATTTAATAAAGTGTTTATTATTAAATTGTCAACGTGGAAACGTAGGAACATATTACTGAAATATTTTAACTATTCTTAATTTTCAAACCCCATTTTTTCAGTGCGTTAAATATTGCCTTTTAATATTTCAGTAAATCAAAACAAAAAAAAATGGCCCAGATTTGCCGCCCCTTTAAATTTGCCGCCCTAGGCTCCAGCCTACTCAGCTTACTAGTAAATTCGCCACTGCCTGTACCACATAAAAGACGTTCGAGGGTTAATCAAGTAAAACTAACTACTAAACACAAATTGGATATTTGAAACTAAACGTAATTTTTGAGATGGATAAATTATTATACGTTCCAAATATTAAGTTTTCATCTCTTTTTCACGCGCCTCTATCGCATAATCACTAATTTGCGCACGGCGAAAAAAAAGTGTAAGTGGTGTTACGTTATTGATGAGTTTTTTAGTTGTCTCCCAAGATTCAATATGCCGCCCCCTGAACTTGCCGCCTGGGGCACGCACCCCGATCTGCCCCCCCCTAGATCCGGGCCTGCGTGTAGGACGCCTGAAGTGATGACGAATTTATAAGAAGATAATATACTGAAGATTATCCAAACGATCTTTGTTTGATTTGACCCGAGACGGAAGTATTCCCGCATATATTTTAGTAATTGAATGTTTTGTCGTTATCGAACGACTTTGAATTTATTTTGAGCGGAGAAGACAAAACATTACTAAAATAGGTTTATAACGAGGATGTGATTGTTTCCAAGCGCACCATAATAACATTTCAGCAGGAGTATTAACTTAGAATATGAGATGTCTCTATACTGTAGGTACTCACGGATTGTAGTAAGAATTTAGATTTCTGTCAATTTTCTCTCAAAGTTTTTTTTCTCTTTATTTATTTAGGAACTTTTTATCCAATGGATATATCAGGTCCCATGTACCCTAATACAATCTGTATCTGTATCAGCCCATATACGTCCCACTGCAGGGCACGGGCCTACTCCACAATCGAGAGTACGATTGAGAGTGGTTAGGCCATATAGTCCACCACGCTGGCCTAGTGCGGGTTGGCGGACTTACATACCATAGAAATTATTATAAATCGCTATGTTATGCAGGTTTCCTCACGATGTTTTCCTTCACCGTTTTTAGTTCGTGGTGATTTATTATCAATACACACATGACTCCGAAAAGTCAGAGGTGTGCCCTGGCATTCGAACCCGCGATCACCGTGAAAAATACAATGTTGAGTTATAATTATATTATCATATTTAAAATACTAAACTATAGAACATTCTGGTTTCTTCAGAGTCAGATATTGCCAGAACACTCCTCTCTTAAAGTTGATTTCCTTAATATTCTTTCTCTACGCACAACTGATCCTTTAACAATGGGTCTGCTTTTGCGTTATTTAAGGTCTCCTGTATGCTAGTATACATTTGTCTCCGCTCATTCATTACGTATCTCTAAAAAGTTTTCTGTCCATATTGGTCCCTCGGGACAATGCTTTGGACCCAATTAATACACAACATCTTGCCTTATGAGACCTATTAGAATCGTATATTACGTTATTTATCAACAAGATATTGCGTTGTGGAACCTAATAGAACCAAATATTACTTTACTTATCAACATCATCATCATCAGTATATAATACTTGTATATATATATATATTTGTTTTATAATATTATTTATGTCTCGAAGTTTTCATTGTCTTTTCTTTACACTGTCCTTTCTTATTTCCTGCTCATACTCATATACCTATCCATTTTATGGTTGTCTGGCAGAAATTGCCTTAGCAATAAGATTGTTTTGTATTGTTTGTAAAACTGTTATTTTTTTTTTACTGTGAACAATAAAGAATTAAATAATAAATAAATATAACTATCTTGCCTCATGGGACCTATTACAACCAAATATTACATTACTTACCAACAACATATTGCCTCATGGGGCCTTCTGCGAATTTCAATTACGTTCTTTGCAGGTTGCGATTGGTTGGCGGCGTGCACAGTGACTGGCGGTATGCGGCGCGGCTCGCTATATGCGCGTTATGGGACGCGCACGGATGGCTGTGGCATGGTAAATACAATAATATTAATTATTTAATCAAATACTTCTGAGTTGTTGTGGGTGTTTATAGAAGACGGTGATTTCTCAGTCAAGTGGTCCGTTTAATCATTTAACTGTTATTTAAACTTATACTATATAGAGAAAAGATTTGATTGTTTGTTTTCAATAGCCTCTGAAACTACTGGCCCGATTTAAAAATACACTACCTTGCTGATCAGGGTTTTTTTTGTGCTAAATCTCCATCAGGCTACGAGATTCGCGGCCTAGAGAACATTCCAGAAGGTCCGTTCCTGATCATCTACTACCACGGCGCGCTGCCCATCGACATGTACTACTTCACCGCGCGCATGCTGGTGCTGCACCGCCGACAAATACACACCGTCGCCGACAGACTGCTGTTTAAGATACCAGGTACTCTATTCTTTACGATCCTATACCATTTTATATAAGTATACCAAAACACTGGTGAAGAAATCTCCACACAACGACGGCTCCAGGGGTCATGGGGCTCATGACCCCCCGCCTGGGCTGGCTCAAGATTGACAGAATGTATTTATATCTGTTTGATAAAATTTATAAGTATAGTTATTGAAATTGTATATTTTCCCCTACACAAAAAAGTAGGTTTCATCGAGGGCAACAATCTTCGCACCGATTCTAAGTTTCATAGTACAATGAACATTCTCCTTTAGTTACAATGGTTTACTATATCAGCCCATACACATCCCACTGCAGGGCACGGGCCTACTCTGCAGTCGAGAGTACGATTGAGAGTGGTTAGGTCATATAGTCCACCACGCAGGCCTAGTGCGGGTTGGCGGACTTACATACCATAGATTTTTTTATGAATCGCTATGGTATGCAGGTTTCCTCACGATGTTTTCCTTCGCCGTTTTAGTGCGTGGTGATTGACTATCAAGGGCAAAGGTATTCGCAAAGTTAGTTTGTGCAACTAACCCTGAATAAATACACCCAACAGTCACATACATAGTCCTGATCCCACATTAAGTCTTGTGTCGTGGGTATCGGGAACTACAAGAGATTTTTCGATCTCACAAACACCCAGACCCGAGACAGATACTTGTGGGCCTTACAAACATTTCTCTTGGTGCGGGGATCGAACCCGCGGCCTCTCGTTTGACAGGCGGCGTCAAACCGTCTGCGCCACGGAGGCTGTCTATAAAATAGATATTTATTGTTAAATTCCCCAGGCTGGGCGAGTCTCCTGGAGAATTTGTGCGTGATCCCCGGCACTGTGCAGACGTGCGCGTCGGTGCTCCGCTCCGGGAACGCGCTGGCCATCTCGCCCGGCGGCGTGTACGAGGCGCAGTTCGGCGACCACTACTACAAGCTCAACTGGAAGACACGCATCGGGTTCGCCAAGGTCGCCCAGGAGGCTAAAGTGGTATGGAATATTGGACTCTATTTTAATGAGTGGTAGAATCAATTTTATTTGCAGTTATCAAAGAAATAAAAGGCAATGATAAGTGCAATACCGTTGAAGTCACGTTGGTATGAAAAAAATAAATGTTTCGTTCAAATTGTCACTGACTACTTAAATTAGTTGTACTACTTTAAGTTATTTCGTTTTTTAATGCCTTGACGTGTGGGGTACAGACACACAATCGCGTTTACCGCAGTTAGCGGTCGGCGCATGCAACGTAAAAAAGAAGGAGGTCGTTTTAAAGTATACATATCGCATCCCCGGTGCAACAATGTCACTTATGCAAAAATTTCAAGGCTGGAAGGTATAAAGAAATAATGTTATATTTTTTTAGAATATAACGTGGTCATAATTTTTTTTAACGGTAAATTAAAAGTTGATATTGTGATAGAAGCTGTTCAACTTGTCCATGTCCTAAAATATAACGTTTATATACGATTTCAAAGTTTCAAATGATTTTCGTGAAAAGTTGCATTTTTGCAAAAGTGACATTTTTGCACCGGGGCTGCGATATAAGAGTTGGTTAGTCGCTGATTGCGAAATAAGAAGAATTACTTAATATCTCACTGATGTGTGTGTGTATGTGTGTGTGTGTGCAGCCGATAGTGCCGATGTTCACGCAGAACGTGCGCGAGGCGTTCCGCACGGTGGGCTGGGTGCGCGGCGTGTGGCTGCGCGTGTACAGCGCCACGCGCCTGCCGCTCGCGCCCGTGTACGGCGGCTTCCCGGTCAAACTGGTCACGCATCTCGGACCGCCCATACCGCACGACCCTGACCTCACCCCCGAACAGCTGCAGAAGAAGGTACTGTCTTCACATTAACATTACGAGTAGTAGATTATCGATCAAGTCTCATCGATCATCTGTATTGACCGACTCCGGTCTCACACCCAATCAGCTGCAGAGAAAGGTACTGTCTTCACATTAAAATTACGAATAGTAGATTATCGATCAAGTCTCATTGATCATCTGTTTTGGTCTGTTTAGGTTAGCAATACAACAGTAGGTTTTCTGTTATTCTTCTTCTTCTTCTAAGATAGGTTTTCTTGCGATTTTTTGATGTGAAACATCTATAGGCTCACTTGTAAACCGAATTGTTGGCGTGGCGACGCTTGCCGTGGCGACGGGTCGCCACGCTATACTAAGGTATACATTATATTTTATTATTATTATATTAGGTGTATATTATTTATTATTCTTTTATAGACCGTATTTTTTAAGTGTCCATAAATGTAATTATTATATTTTTATATTTAATTAATTATATTCATATTAATCATATTAGTATTTATATAAATTATATTAAGATTAATAATTATATAAATTATATTAATGTTATCTTCAATTAATTATTTTTTTATTTAAATTAAATATTTAATGTATTATTTAAGTATTTAATGTTTATTAAATAAAGTTACCATTTTCTGTAAGAAATTCGTAATACTTCATTTTTTCATTAGGCTATATTTAATTCCTGTAATAATATTATATTTTATGCATATTACTTGTACACACAAATAAATAAATAAATAAATGTTTCACATCTGCCAGGCGTCCCATGACGGCTCACATTTTTTCTGTTGTTTCTATTTTAACTACACTCATTTGCAAAAAAAACGGGCGGTTTTGATTTTAATTCTTCTTTAAAAAAATACGGTACCAAAATGATTTCAATCATTTGTACATGTTACTGGCCGGTTTTAAAAATGCCGTGGTGTTTAAAACAGTACGTTCTAAATTCAAATTTTCGTTTGATGCTCGTTTTTACAGAAAACCACTTTTTATCATACATTTTTGGTGCGAAGTTCCAAAAGATAATATCAGTTTTCATAACTTTTAGTCAATTTTTATGAATTTATTTCATATTCTTAATTGTCAAAGCTTCATTTATTGCTGTTTAGCTGTCTCAATAATGTTAGAGAAAGTGGTAAAAGCTACCAAAATTATTGCGCTGCTCGAAGAGGGTTGCAGCCAATGCTTCGTGGCTCAGAGGCTAAGTGTGAGTCGCTCGACGGTTCAAAGGACCTGGCAGCGGTATCAAGACACCGGTTCCGTCTAGAGAAGGCCTGGTTCTGGAAGAAAACCATGTACCCAACCACGGGATGATCGTTTTCTTGTGAGTCGCGCATTGAGAAATCGCAAGTCTTCGTATGTGGACCTTAAGAACAACCTCGAAGAAGTAAGAAATGTGCATATTAGTCTATGGACGGTCAGGAGGAGGCTTCTCGCGGCCAATATACGCAGTCATCGTCCGGCCCGCGGCCCTAAGTTACTCCGTGAGCACAGAGTTGCCAGGCTTAGGTTTGCTCGAAATTGTGAGTCATGGACTCAAGAAGACTGGAATAAGGTATTGTTCTCCGATGAAGCCAGGATATCTCTGTTCGGTGAAGATCGACGTCGGCGAGTGCTACGAGGACGAGGAGAACGCTTTGCAGAGGCTTGTTTTGAAGAAATCACACCTTATGGTGGGGGCTCTGTTATGTTTTGGGCAGGAATAAATTCAATGGATCTTACAGAGTTAGTCTTCATTGAAAACGGCTCACTGACTGGACATCGATACATAACGGAAGTTCTAATTCCTCGTGCACAACCCGCATTGGCCGCTTTAGGCGAAGACTCAATTTTTATGGACGACAACGCTCGCGCCCACCGGTCTGGCGATGTGGAAGCGTAAGTGCAAGAGGTCGGCATTCGTCGTTTGGATTGGCCAGCTCGAAGTCCCGACCTCAATCCTATAGAGCATGTCTGGGACGTTCTGAAACGACGCGTCAGATCAGTACAACCGGCTCCGCAGACCATCAGAGAGCTGAAGATTGTGATTACCGCGGAGTGGGAACGTATTACGCAAGCAAGTATCCGGGATATCCTCGCTAGCATACCCAGACGAATTCAAGCTGTGATTTCAGCTAGAGGGGGTCACACTCGATACTAAACATTTATCTGCTTTTACCTTATTAAAGATTAAAGAAAAAACAAACAAAAATGTTTGTTAACTTTTACTTCACGAGCATATGCACTACTAGCGAGCATACACTACTAGTGAACTTTAGCATTAAAACCCATAAACTTTATCAAAATTTTATGATAATACTGACGAAAACGATTATTTGCTTATTAATTTACAAAATTGTGAAAGTAAAACTACCTATAATTATCAAATAAACCAATAGTAACATTTGAAATGGTTCATTGCTTAGGTGCCCGTTTTTTTGCAAATGAGTTTATAATTTTTATTCATATCAATATATGATCTTATGCCAAATTAGACGCGTTACCTGTATTAGAAAATGGGTGAGGTTAATTTCACTAAAAATAAAAAAGGAGGTAGGCAAATAATGTCGGTATTACGGCAATGACGTTAGTCTAAAAGTCATTTTGAAATGTATTCTTTAATGGATTTTAATTAGTTTGATTTTTGTAATTGTTTTCAGGTCGCCGGAGCCTTAGAAGCACTAATCGAAGAGCACCAAAGAATACCGGGCAGTATTCTCCGCGCGCTCACAGAGCGTGTCTACGAAATACCGAAGAAGAAACAAAAACCCGCCAAAACCGCCGCCCTACCGAACGGGAAGTGTCAAAACGGCGACGTCGTACGTCATACCGTTGACAGCTGTAAAAGTGACACCTGTCAGAGTGAACCGAGTGCAAGTGCCAAAGTGTCATAGAAGTGCCAGTGTTGCCGTGTGACAAAAATTAGCTTACTGTCAGTGGTTTTATGATGAACGATTGAGTTGTGAAATAGTGCTTTGCGAATTAACATGAGTTAATATATCGAAGCTTACAGTGGAGGTTTAAGGTCGCTGCCATTGGATATTTAGACTGTATGTATATTTGAATGTAAATTAGAAAAGTAGGCTGATGCTGAGTTAAGTGTGTATAGATTTAATTGGACGTAAAAGGGGTTACTGGTTTCTCTTTTTCAATCACTTTTAATATGCTATTAAACATCAGATGGATTGTCCTTTTAACACAGAATGGTTTGAGCATTTCATATTTAACTTTGATGCATATTAAAAATATATTTTATTTTGATTAGCCGCATAAATAGGCTTTCAATATAATCATATGATTTTATGAAAATAGCTACAAAAAGTGCTATTTATTGAGCCATTTAGTAAGCGATTGCAGAAGGAGAAAATGTAAGGCCTTGCTATCCCTTTTTTTATGATTGAGACTGCTAAAGTTTGTAATATGCGCTCGGCAATAATGCGTAGGTATGTTGTATTAGTGATTATAAATTATGCATTATATTTTATGTAGTTTATGTAATATGGGTTCATTTTCAGTACTCAATATTTATAAGTTTATTTTGCATATAATGGTAAATTAGGTTTTCTGTGTGATAACACTAGGATTTATACTTCACTAACAAATTGTCAAAATAGTGAATAAATGTGAGAGAGAAATAGAAACTGTGGCCATTATGGCTGATTGTGTCATGCTAAAATGGATTTATGATTTTTCGAAATGAAATGAAAATAATGTATTGAACCTATAAGATAAAATATCATTTAGATTCAGTCACTTTCTATTTTGACACCCAGTTCGGAAGCGGTTTTCACTAGAGAGAACTAGAACGAAGGGACTCTAGTGTTGCTCTTTTCAAAACTAGCTCACAATACTGTTTCAAATTAAAGATTTCTTATTCATCGTCATTCAAAATATTTCGATACTATTGTAAGATTTTCGGGATGCATGAAATGATTATTAATATTCTTATTTTATATGTTTTAGTAATAAAAAGTGATGTATGGTGTCTATTTAATAGCATCATTATACTGGGTGCAAAGTGATAGCAATAGTCTCCAATATAAATTGATTGGAAGAGAATTAGCACTCAGAGTCAAGATACTTATGAGTTATATTTCTTCATGTTTTGTTATATTCATGTGGTTGTACCCACTTAATTATAATTCAGGGATTTTTATAGTGTGGAGAACTGTATCTGTATCAGCCCATATACGTCCCACTGCAGGGCACGGGCCTCCTCTATAATCGACAGTACGATTGAGAGGGGTTAGGCCATATAGTGCACCATGCTGGTCTACTGCAAGTTATGGTGATGCAACTTTTTATAGTTATTGATAATTCGTTATAATGACAAAGGTGCGCTTTTATTGAAGGCTTTTGAAATAGATGACCAGTGAAAATATAATAAAAATGTTTATGTAATGAATTTCATATTTAAGATATTTACATTATATTTGAAACATTCAGAAGACGTACTTAAGATATTAATTAAGGCTATGAGCCTTTTCGCCATATAAATTATAAAAAAAAAATTACTCATTTGGCTTTAGATTGATAAACATATTGTATTTCAAATGAATATGTTATATGTTAGTGATATGCAATTTATTTATATAACATTGTAGAACATTGATTTTCTCATGTACGTACTTGATAATTCAAAGTACATACATTCTTATTATTTATATCATTTATTTATAATTTCGATTTTGCCATTCACTTAAAATGTCTTATCTATATTTTATATGGATGATATTGATAGGAGGCAATACGTAAAAATAAATAGGTTTTTTATCAGACACTACTGAATATATTTAAATTAGCAGTTTTGTCGCATTCGCTATAGTTTTAAGAATCTATCTTTTCAACTGCATAACAATATTTTAAATATATTACTAAATTAGTTTAATTTTTGTAATTTAGTTAGTAAAACCATTTGATACAATGCTTTGGCTAGTTTTAATGTTTAATAAGCGCGTGAAATCATGTGTACAGGTTGTAAGGGAAACACTTCTACAACAAAAGTAGGTAAATACTATCGGCCTTATTCAAAGTCATTTTATAAACCTACTAGCGGCCCGGCCCAGCTTCGCCCGGGTACAAATAGATTTCTGTACAATAATATGTACGTATTATACATATAAACCTTCCTCTTGAATCACTTTATCTATTAAAAAAAACCTCATCAAAATCCGTTGCGTAGTTTTAAAGATTTAAGCATACAAAGGGACATAGGGACAGTGAAAGCGACTTTGTTTTATACTATGTACTGATTTTACAGAGGCGGACCGTGAAATTCACCTTGGAGGTTGGAAATCCACAACAGTACGTTTCTCTAGACATTTTCTCCCACGTGCTACAAATCTGTGGAAGCAGTTGCCAGCGGCAGCATTTCCGGACAAATACGACCTGGCGACCTTCAAAAAACGAGCGTATTCCCACCTTAAAGGCCGGCAACGCATCTCCATGCCCTACGGTGTTACAGATAGAAAGAAAGAAAGAAAAACTATTTATTGATCACAGCTGCAACACATAACAATAAACATAAAAACCACTCAGCTTTATGTTATGATGTGGTGCAAACCACAACACAACGCTGATTCAGTGGCCACCTTAAGTGACGTACGGACGTCAAACCAACTACCCAAAAACAGATGTTCATGGGCAGCGGTGTTCACTTACCATCAGGTGAACCGCATGTTCGTTTGCCCCCTAAAAATAAAAAAGTGGGTCTCTGGGCTAATACGAATCAGAGGCCCACTAATTATTCAACTAATTGTTATCGTGTCACAAAACTGTTTTGGGAGAGTGATCTAGGTTTACCGTAATGGTAAAAATAGGACAATAAAACGTGTTATTTATTTTAATAATAAAATGTATCCATTCAGCGTGGTTTTATATTGTCGTTAAAATGAACATATTAAAATAGTTAGCCTTGGAGCCTCTTGTATCGGGGCCCTAGGCTGCAGCCCAACAAGCCCTTAGGCAGATCCAGCCATGCTATTTTAACTGTCGAATATTTTGTCTTCTTCACTCAAACTGAATTTAAAAGTGGTTCGAAAGGGACAAAAAATTAAGGTTTATAAAGTGTCTATTTATAAGGCCGTGTGACTATACAATACAAAAATAGTGATTATTTAATAAAATTAAAGGTCGACTGCGAGATAATGCAACTGGCATTAAGTCCGCCTTGTATACTTTCGTATACGAAGTGTAATAAACAAATACACATAGACTACTTTAATATAGAGGGAGCGCTGGTACTTCAAAGACGTAGATACTAATGTTGGTGCCGGGCCATCTTTTTCTGTCCTCCTATTGGCTGGCATTTGAAAGGTTGTCCAAAATGCACCAATTATTTGAAAAAGATAAATACAAAAATAGTTTATTCCACTCAAACTCTTTTTAGACGGATAATATCTAAATACACTTTCGGTTAACAACGGAATTTATAGCAATTGTTAAATAACTTATTCAGTTTTCACTATTAAAGCAGTGTTGCCACAATTATGAACAAAAAGATCTACTTTTATCAATACGCAAATGTATTAAGTAAATTCATTATGTTTTAATAATATGCATTTTTCACGCATTGTATAGATAAGTAATGAATGTTCATTTAATGTTATTTATAAGCTGTCTAGGGCGTACATGCTAAATGCCAGGATTTTCATCATTCATGGTGGTCATTATCCAGGGGTCTCTTTATGTCCTTTATATATCCTCTATATTGTGTATAATCAGTTGCCTAAATTGAAAAGTAATGCGGTAGAATCGCCTTGACAGGGCTGGCCCTGTATTAATTATATTTTAAGCTAAATAGGGTTACAAAAGTATGTAATAAAAAATATAATACATTGATAATAAAAATACAAAATGAGCATTTAATTTCTGCTTTAATTAATTTACAAGAATTAGTCCCAAATATACTTAATTATAATATTAAAAAATATTGCATTTCTATATTTGTACAAAAACCAATATTATCTATAATTCTATTTAGCAAAATCTATTCTATTTAGCAGCGGAAATTGGTTTGTGTAAAAATAGCCATAGGGTTCAAAATAGATTGTTTGTGTTCAATCAAGTTTTTGTATAATAGTTTTTAATGTGTAGATCTAAAATGTGCCACAATTTTCTACCAAAATGTTACTTGTACTATGTTGATGAAGTTCTTTGAGAAAGTAGAATGCTCATTGTACTATGAAACTTAGTATCGGTGCGAAGATTTTTGTCCCTCGATGAAACCTATATGTAGTGAAGGGAAAAACATATTTTTTCAATAAATATAAATATAATTGCGACACAAACCCGGAGTTCTTAGAAAAATTGACTTGAAGTCCAAAAAAATTTTTTTTATGCTTTCGGTACTGTGAACAAAATGGAAAATGTGATGATAATTACTTTATTTTATAAAAACCTGTCGCCAAGAATGAAACAGGAAAACTTTTAAGGACTATTTTTTAATTTTAAATGATATAATAAATCTTAAGCAGTAGTTCGGGATCTACGATATTTTTTGCCGATACTATAAATGAGCATTCCGCTTTATCAATTATTTATTGTATCAGGGCGAAGGATGATATACTGTGGTTTTATTTATAGATTGATAATAATCTTAATTACAATTACGCTATAGCTGAAATTGCATGCAAGAGATTTTACAATCATATGATTGTAGCACTTGTAAGCTATTTTCAATTTTATAGCCTTTATATTTAAGTTCGTAATCATTTATCATGAAAACTATTCATGCGCCTGTTAGGTCTTCAATTACATAACCCTATCATTACTGAAAAAATATCGCTGCATATAAAATTAACTCTTAATCAAAGAACTATCAAAATATTAATGCAAATGTAGATAAATGTTTTATATTGTTTCTACATGTAACATTATAAATATAAGGTAATATTTTGTAAATGTTTTTTATTGCTTGCCTATTACCACCTCGTGTTAAGGACTTTTTCAACTTGGTACATCTGCGGGCAAGGTTTTAATCGGTATATCTGCGTACGTTTATTGTTAATCTACAAATTACATCCACATCACCTCTGTATCTGTATTAGCCCATATACGTCCCACTGCAGGCCACAGGCCTCCTCCACAATCGAGAGTACGATTGAGAGTGGTTAGGCCATATTGTCCACCACGCCGCGTTGGTCTAGTGCGGATTGGTGGTCTTTACATACCATAGAAATTCTTACAAATCGATATGGTATCAGAGGTGTGCCCTGGGACTCGAACCCGCGACTTCCGTGAACATGTTGGCGGGCGCGTCTAGTCCGTTTACCAACAGGCCACCACGCACTTACCAAGTCACCTCGTAGTTTGGAAATCCAAAACAATCCCCTGTCTCCCGACATTTCTCACGTATAGATCGTCTACGGTCTATTGGAGTCCGAATGCTACGTTGTCATGCTTTTGACAAAATATTAGGAACCCTCCTTTGTTTATCTGTTGCTTTAATATTTTTAGTGTCTCTATTTCGTTCCATGGTATATTCAGAAATGGTGCTAGAATGTTGACTTAAAAATCGTGTGTGTGATGCAATTGGCGTGTTAAAGTTTATTTAATCTTAATATATTACTGAATCAATATCTATTATTTTTCAATAGTCTGTACAAATTACAGATAGCTCCAGCAAGCTAAGTTATTCCGGCATTGGGAGAACAAATACACAAACTCTTATAAAATAGTTTATTAAAAATGTTCTAATTTACACAATAAAATCACATTTCCTATCTTACACTTGTAATCTGTACAAAACATTTGTCCATTGATCATTCAGTCATACATTTGTATCTAAAACTAAATTATACAAGGAGAATTAATGTACATAAAAATCTGTAATATTCAATACATCAATACATTTTAATAAAAGGATTTTTTTCTTTTACGTTTTTGAGTTAAAATTATTCAGTTTCATAGCGTTGACTTTATTTATTTTTCTATAACATCCTTCAAGATTATAATGCAAATACTCTTAGAAAAGAAATATGTGCTATTGTTATTATTTAAATGTATAGACCAGATTATATCAGTATAGTAATCTCAACATATACATGCGAATATGCATAAAAATACGTAAAATATGCATGATAAAAGATTGTAACAATACAAGTTTTATTATTAAATTGACATTTAAAACTGCGAAACTATGCAGAATTACTTGATTTTAGAAAAATATGCAATCACAGCTGAAAATCAGGTAAAAATGCGAATGTATATAATCCGGTCCTTACTTATTAGGATAATTACAATCATCATTAAGAGCGTATACACCTTGCGCGCAAAGTCAACTATAGGTATTTTTTCGTTAATTTCACGCACACATAAGCGACCAAAGCTGTGTGCGTAGAGCTGCCGCGTCGGCCTCGCTATACAATCGGCTCAAACAACTTTGATCCGTGCGCTTCAAATATTCAATTGAAATGTAACTGTAATATAATATCATAAAAATATTTTATTTGCATTATAAGTAGACAAATATTACTGTGCAAGCAAAGAATAATACAAATTTTGTATACTAATCATATTTTCGTTATTATTACATTGTTAAGTTGCATTCAAATCAGTGTTCAATCAGTAGACTCTACGGACGTTTTATTAATCATTTCGTGTTCGAACACATAAATAGTGTTAGGGGCCTTACAACCCCTTACAATTACGAAATATATTTAATTTTATATTACAATACATAACATAATTTAGCCTCGGAATTACGTCCCATTATATTACCTGAAACATAATTTATACTCACTACAATATCATTGTAGGTAATAAAAATAATTAAATATTTTACTACCAAAGTACTAAGATGTGGTAATCGCATTCCGCGCGTGGCTATTTTTACTACGCGCGGTATAATCGACTGCAGCCAGGCCGGAGCGACGAGCGATACGTCCTCCCTCTAGAAGGCCTTGCGGCGGTCTGATTTGATCCACGTCGGACAGCGTGTTTTATAGTGGTTTTTAAAATATTTGTAGAAAACATGAAAACTAATTTTGTTGAAATATAAAAATGGTGATTTATTGATAAGATGTTCTTCTATTGTAATATGCAATTGCTATAAAAAATTATGTACGATAAGTTGGTGAAAAAGAATATGTTCTTGACGAGTTTCTGAATAATTTCGCATTGTTTAAATTTTTATTTTTCAGGATCTAAACACAAAAAGATTATTTTTCTCAGCAAAATCCCTCCATAAGGGTCTTATTAGTCTGATCATATTTTTATTTTCATCTTATATTTAGTGGTTTCGGATATCTTAAGCTTCTAAATTGCCATTTAAAGCCTAAATAACGAAACTTGTGTTCAGTAATCCGTATAGTACTCACAAATTATCCATCAATCTATGATGTTTTCCACCAAAATCCCTAGATGACAACCTTTTCTAAAATTAGTAATAATTATTTTTCCTTTAAATTGTTTATTGGTGGCTATTAACTCATTTGTAAAGTCCTGTTTTTAAGCCAAAAAGCGCGTGCAGGGTATAAACGCTCTTAATCAAGCCATATTTTTATCATCAAACATAATATGTCAGTATGTACGTTAATTTCAACATTCGAATAATGATCCTTCGAGCCGGATACACATCTAATCATAGTCTTGGGATCACTTTGGCGTTTTCATTTCGTTACAAACATTTAGTTTGCCCCCCTCTAGTATATCTCAATGGTTGTAGGGTAGTTTATATGATATTGTTTATATGAATTCGTTGTAGTTGTCGTCGAACTGCGATGGTTGTGTGGCCGGACGCGCGCCGCTGCCGCCCGGCCTGTACTGCGGCTGCTGGACACACAGCCACATTAAACCATCGCTACACTTCTGTTGTCGACTTATTCTTTGACTTTTTGGTTGACGCCATGTTTTTGATACATCAAGGAGACTAGAGACGTCTTACAATGAAACAATAAAAATGTATTATACGTAAAATGAGTACATTTAAAATTAATGTAAAATTGTGCTGTACCTTTGCATATTTCATAGCTTCAATCATGTTTTACTTACCATTTGCCGGTTTTTAAGAAAACATTTTTGTTTCGTTTTTCAATAACTGGATAAACAAAAATCATCTGTTGTTATAATGTCTCCTTTCGATGTATCAAAAACATAACAATATTTGATCTATCTTAAATTAATAACATACGTGTGAATTATATTTACAAGAAATATGAAGAGACAAAGCAAAGTAAAGTAGAATCACATGCAAATCATAAAGATGATGAACTTGCCGATATTATGTAATTAAAACTGGACTAAAAATTTCATTAATATTATTGCCATAGTAGTACAGAAATAAAACAATTCATATTTGTTAATCTAGAATTGATATTATATAGCTTGTATTTATCGATAACATAATATCGACATGAATAGCTCGACCAGGATAATGAGACTTTGAAACAATGGAGAAAGTATAGAGGCTATTCAAAATGTTCTTGCTGTCAAAATCGGACTTTACTTTTTCTAGAATAGAACAAAATTTTAATAGTTGTCTTTAGAGAACACACATCTGGTGTTTTAATTCAAATATATCGAGCTTTTGGACTATCTAAATAAACGTTTAAAATTAACGAAAACTACATAACTGGTCATCATGAAACTTTGTACACATACTCTTGGAGATATTAGAAGTATATGAAAAAAAATACGATAGATATAAATATTTAGTTGGAATTGAATATTTTGCCGCCATTTTGAAAAGTGTATCTGCACCCGGAGACGGGCTGGCCCGATAGTATAAAAAAAACACCCAACAGTCACATACATAGTCCTGACCCCACACTAAGTTCAAATCTTGTGTCGTGAATATCAACAACTACGGGAGACTTTTCGATCTCATAAACAACCAGACCCGAAAGAAATATTTGTGGGCCGCACCAACATTTCTCTCGGTGCGGGGATCGAACCCGCGGCCTCTCGTTTCACAGGCGGCGTCTAACCGATTGCGCCACGGAGGCAGTCAAAGTACAACAATAGTGTATAATATTCGAGGGGAAAATGACCGTAAATGAGATGAATATACACATGATCCTGATCGCGCCACAATTAGTATGAAAGGTAAGCATTACTTGTGCGTGCTACTGCGCGAGCGCGTGCGAGGCGGCGCGTCACATGTGCGGCCGGCCGCCGCGAGGCGCTTGCTGTTGCTACAAAACAATCCATTAGTTCGCACTCCGCTCAACATTTCACTTTTGGCCCTTCAATTCCCAGAAAGGGCAATTTTTTTCAGTAAGTATTTAAATTTTTCGGAGTACTTGGAATTTTACCCTTCATATTTTTAGTTAGGATAAAATTCATCGCTTAAGAAATAACCAATAAGGTTGTGCTTGTCAAATCAGCATAATTTACGGAAGAAGCATAGAACTCAATTGCTGGTAAACTAATTGTAAGTTTCAAGTACATATGGGTTAATTAGTTAATAATTTACTAATACTGTTGATTTATCCTATTTCATTTAAATTGACAAACAACTCAAGGGAATTTTAAGAATTCTGCTTCTCCTGTTAAATTTACTGTTAATGCTTGGGATGTAAAATCGTTAAGAATTGTGATTTTTGCTTAGCTATTTACGCTCTGTCCAGGGCAAAGCTAGCAAATAATTATGTGATTAAACATAATAACATAATAAAAAGTCAGGAGTTAGTACCTATGGACACAGAATACTAAACTAACAGAAGTTAAGCTTCATATAAAGCGCGCTAAATCAACGCACACATAGCGTTCACCGACACAATATTCGAAACCAATCGAGACCGCTGCGAGCGCGAGTTTCAATCTTTGCGAGAACGCCGAGCGTATTGTGAGTGTGGCAACAAAAGTGAAGTACATACACAAGCTTGACTTCTGTTAGTATTCTATGCTATAGACTTCTTTGTAATAAAGGCCCAACATGCTCGAATGTTAAAAATTAATTCAGAAGCAAATGTTTTAGTCATTGGAAATTATATTCTAAATGGCATCTTTTTTACACCTTTTAGTGTCCATATTTTGTTTTGTTAAAATGATACGCACTTAAAAGGTGTGAAAACGTTTTGAGTGGTGCTCGAAAGCCGTCATTGGCGTCTTTGTATCACTTTGAATGCAGTTTTTTATGAAACAAATTAAGTTGTTTGCGTTGGCAATCAAACTGTATAGAATATTTACAGGCATAAGATTATCGATACATTTATATCGAGTATTTCAGAACGCAGAATGTCGGGTTTCAGAATGTCGGGTTTCATACCTTGCGTATCCGCTATTCTACGGTTACGGGATATTTCGAAATGGAAATATATGACTTATTTGTAAATTTAAATATTTTGATGATTTTCTTGAGCCCAATAAAAAAAAGTGCTACCGTTGAACATTTTGATATATTCTGTAATATATTTACCAAAAAAAATAGTTATAATTTTAGAGCAATGACGGCTTTTAGTGTCGAAATATAATAAAAAGTAAATAAATTACCAACTATATTTAAAATTAAGAAAATAGCATGTTGTGAAGTGATAAATATTGTGAAGTAATACATTCTAATGTTCCAAAAAGAATGGTCAGAATGAAAAATCGTGATTGAAATGAAACCATGCCATAGTTGAAGAAAACCATATGATGATTATTTTGAATTTTAATATAATAACATGCAAATAAATGATCACACTTTATGTTTTTCAATACAGTGTTCGGTTTTAAATAATAGTTCATAGGCGAAAGTAAATTTACATTTTTAAATTAAACTTATGATGTAAATATCTTTTAAATATACTTGATAGGCGATTTGGGACTATGTTACGGATCGATAATTATTCAGATTTATTTATTTAAATAAAATAAAAAGAGATCAACACAAGTAGCTGTTAGTAGGTAAGATGTTTTTTAAATGTATTTTATTATATATAAAAAACTTGTAAGAGGGTACTGTATCTGTATTAGCCCATATACGTCCCACTGCAGGGCACGGGCCTCCTCCACAACCGAGTACCGATTGACAGTGGTTAGGCCATGTAGTCCACCACGCTGGCTTAGTGCGGGTTGGCGGACTTACATACCATAGAATTATAAATCGCTATGGTATGCAGGTTTTTCTCACGATGTTTACCTTCATCGTTTAGTGCGTGGTGATTGACTATCAAATATCAATACACACATGACTTCGAAACGTTAGAGGTGTGCCCTGGGATTCGAACCCGCGACCACCGTGAACATGTTAGCAGCCGCGTCTAGTCCGTTTACCAACAGGCCACCACGCACTTCACGAAGTTCTTTTTAAATTTTAACATTTAAAAAAAAGTAAAAGAGTCTCAATCAATTTGATCAAGAGTGTCTCAGTTTTCAGACAAACCTGTAAAAGTTTTTGTGATATTTTAATACGCGTACTTTAGCTTAATTGAAAATGAATAAATAAATGTAATCGTTTGGTTTGTCATTTGTTACATACATGTGATATAGTTGTAATATCGTTAGTGCGCGTACCTGTTGCAGCAGGTGTCGCAGGCCCGGGTTGGAGGCGGGGTGCATGGGGCGCAGGATGCGCGGCGCCAGCGCGCCCGCGCCGCGCAGCTGCTGCTGCAACTGCTGCTGCAGCTGGTGCTTGCGCTGCTCCTGCAACACGACACAATTATTTCAGTTTCTATACTGTGCTCTCCTATAATTCAAGATCTAGCCGAAATGTAAACCATAATAATGCTATATCGTTCTGTATCAGCCCATACACGTCCCACTGCAGGCCACGGGCCTACTCTACAATCGAGAATACGATTGAGAGTGGTTAGCCCATATAGTCCACCACGCTGACCTAGTGCAGGTTGGCTATACCATTGTCTTCATTATGTCGTGTATCCTTCGTTGGAGGTCCTCAAATAAAAAATAAAATAAAACACACCATGCTCGACTTAACCCATACGTCTAATGTATCGTACCTTTACAACTTACACTAAATAGATAACACCTAACAGTCACATACATAGTCCTGACCCCACACTAAGATCGAGTCTTGTGTCGTGGATATCAGGAACTAAGAGAAACTTTTTGGCCTCACAAACACCCAGACCCGAAACAAATACCAGTGATCCACACAAATATTTCTGATCGATTGCATGTATCGAACCAATTCCGCAATGAGCCCCCCACCTATAAGGCTCGAAGTGCATTCACGTGAGGCGGCTTTAGTGCAGTACCACGTCAGTAACTAGCTTCCCGAGTACAAACGGACTGCCATCAATGAATTGTTGTTAGTTTATAAGCAACATTAAAATTTTGAAACGTATGCCACATTATGTATATTGTAAACCAAAATGGGGGCTAAACGAAAATGTTGATAATATTAAGAAACTTTTTGCTGCAAACTTACTTACAACGAATCTTGTGGCATTGTTCATTATACATCCAACGTCTAAGGAAATTACCTTAATTCTATACAAAGGAATGCCTAAAAATAACAGCTTCTGAATGATGGTTTTCTCCTATTCAAATTGTTTATGTGCAATCGGGCCCATTGAGCGCACGAGCAATTTGCTCATTAAAAGCAAGCATTAAGCACAAACCTCAAGCTGCTTGTAGTGCTGTTCTTGCTGCTGCGCGGCGTGGAGGTGCGACATTATGTCCATCTGCGACTTAAACTGAGCCTCCTGCTGGTGGGCCGCCTGCAGCGTCTCCTGCAACTGCTGGATCTTCTCCAGGTTCTGCTGACGCGCCGCCTCCAGCCCGTCCAGCTGGGTCACCGGCCGGGGGCCCTTACCCCCCACCTGGCCTACTTGACCCACTTGGGACACTTGACCCCCCATGCCGCCGCTTATCATCATGCCCTGGAAACAGAGTGCTATTGGGCCGACATTTCTTCTTCATTGGCAGCGACTGCCGATACGGCGAAATATTCTGAGCCTCTCTGGCTACCAAGAGGTACTCGGTATGCTGGCGTAGGAATTTGGTTAGGACCTCAGCCCGTCAGTAACATCTGATTGGTGTAGAAAGTCTTAAATCTACTAATCCAAAAACATCACAAATAACATTTATATTACATATATGTCTCACTTGTGAATGTTGCTGCATCTGCTGCTGTACCATGGGCTGGCTGCCACCTGGCACGGGCATCTGGCCCACCTGCCCCACTCCTCCGACCTGGCCGACGCCCCCCACTTGTCCTACACCGCCGACCTGCCCGACGCCCCCGACCTGCCCCACGCCCCCGACCTGTCCGACGCCCCCGACCTGACCCACGCCCCCTACTTGTCCAACGCCCCCAACTTGTCCGACGCCTTGCATGCCACTGCTCATACCTGCGCCACCACCCATGCCGCCTGATGAAAGCCCACCTGAGGACATAGCCCCTGTGCCTGGTGAAAAAAAAAGGTTTTTTTTTTTAATTACAAATTACCTACTTGAACGTCCACCTAAATGTATTATTTTTTAAACATATCCTATTTGTATTAACATTAAGGCTGTCATAATATTGACTTTGACTTTTAAAACTAACATGAAATCGACATGACAGTTTTACATTGTGAAGCCTCTAAAGACGTTAGAGTACTTGCCGGCCTCTGAAAATGGAGGGGAGGAGAGAGAGAGAGAGAGAGAGAGAGAGAGAGAGAGAGAGAGAGAGAGAGAGAGAGAGAGAGAGAGAGAGAGAGAGAGAGAGAGAGAGAGAAAGAGAGAGAGAGAGAGAGAGAGAGTAGTGCGTTTATCCCTCACCGGCCATGGTGGGCGTGGGCATGGCGCCGGGCATGCCGCCCGCCGCCGACACGTTGGCCGGCAGCTGCTTGTTGATGATCTGTGTGATCTTCTGCTGCTGGATCACCTGCAACCACGCGTTACGTATATATAATTATGTGACCTCAACACACAGTGAGCGTCTTCTGCGTGAATCGGAACGCAAAAAGTAATAATTGTAAAATAAGGGTAGTAACACTGTAACATTCATTTAGCGGATGTCTAATACCTTTGTCCGCCCCGTGACCACGAAAGCTTTGAAGTAATCGAAACGTCTTCTGGCGGCTATGGTAGTAACAGTCGTCGGAAAAAATGTGGCTTTTTAAAAAAAAAAATACTTTCTAAATAGTAATTTTTGGCTCTTCCGACTCAAAAGCTTGCCGACCCCTGCTCTAGACGATTTCTTACGAGCAATTTTTGATGAATATAATAAATGCAATGGCTAACATAAATAAAAAAAATAACGTAAAAGATGCAAGCTCTAATAAAAATATCTATAAACAAATTATATATACTTAATATACATAATTATAAAGTTATCATTGGTCCTATCGCCAGTCTACTTTTCGAGGGCGTTTTCGTAATATCCTGTATAGGTTAATTCACTACTGTAAGGTCACCTTTCTAAGCCTGTCGACGAATGTGGCCTGGTTGTTGGGTATGAAGCCGAGGTACACTTTCTTGTCGGGCGTATACAGCAGGATTAGAACCTTGATCTCGCACTGTGGCGGCGACGACATCGGCTGGAAGTGGACGCAGCCCGCCTGCAACAAACGTACTATACAGTCCTGACTGTAGGAAATCTTGTGAGGTGTAGAAATGATAAGACTTTTCAGTCTATATTTAACAGATAAATTAAAAAATAAAAAGGTCTATTTTTAATAGAAAAATTATAAAGTAAAAAATAAATGCACCGGTTATAACGCTGACCTACAGTATAGTCTTGTGTCTTGGGTTTTATTTTATTTGCGAAGTGTTTTGTAAATGATAATACGTTTCGGTCTATCTTAAACAGATAAATTATAAAAAAAAGAATAAATGCCTCCAATATACCAGTATAAGGCATAGCTCACTGAGCGACAAATACAATGCTATGAATAAATAACAGTTTTATAAATAAACTAGCGGCCCGGCCCAGCTTCGCCTGGGTGTAGATATTCTTTCACTCCACTCCACACCTGAAGGCAGCCAGGTTGTGAATTGTGGTGTGTAAGTTTATTTCTCATCCATCCCTATGAGTTGTTAGTTCCTTGAAAGAAGCCTACAACCGAGCCATCAAGGCCTGCAAGAAGGCCTACGTTAGAGCGGATGCCCAGCGCGTGCAGCAAGATTGGGCGTGCGTTGGCCAATCACCCAACTAGCAGTCGTGCTTATTGCTCACTCGTTGATCAGTGACAGACATCGGGGATTCCGTCAAAATCGACCAACAGGTGAATCTTCTTAAGTTTGTCCTGTAACGCTGGGGTGAGGCGATTGACTGGCGTGGCGAGGCTCTTGCTATGAGCCTTGACATAGCCAAGGCTTTTGATAGGGCCTGGCACCATGGTCTTCTTTCCAAAGTTCTAACATACGGTCTGCCCGACAACCTGTGTTCGTGGATTTCTGGCTTTCTGCATGGGCGTAGAATACGTGTCGTCGTCGACGGACACGCTTCGGCGCTCATGTCAGTAAATGCCAGAGTTCCTCAGGGCTCGTTGCTGCCGCCCACGCTGTTTATTCTCCATGTCAATTATAATAGGTTGTCGCTAGGCAACATTCATCGCTATGCAGACGACAGCCCCGTTCTTGGGCGATACCACTATGGGCCTCCGGGTGGCTGGGTCGACACTGTGAGGGGACGCGAAGATCTTGTCATTGAACTCATATGGGTTTCCAGGAATATGGTTAAGTACAATGCCAACAAAACCCAGGTGTGTGCGTTCACTTGCAAAAAATACCCCTTCCCAATTTTTCAGGGTGCTCCCCTCGCAATGCAGAATGACCTGAATATCTTTGGTGTGGATATACATAGCTTCATCTCTTTTTCACACGCCCCTATCGCATATTCAACAATATTCGCGCCCTGCGAAAAAATAATTAAATTCTGCAGTGCCCGTGTAAGTGGTGTTACGTTATTGGTCAGTTCTGTAGTTGTCTCCCAAGATTCAATATGCCGCCCCCTGAACTTGCTGCCCCGGCACAGACCCCGTCCTTCTCCCCCCTAGATCCGGGCCTGGTCGGGGCTTTTAGGCGGCCACGGCAACAAATTCACTAAATTTCGTTTGCCATTGAACCAGGTCCTGCGTCTAGTTGTTTAAATTATTTTGAAACTGTAGGTACTGTATACATGTTTTTGAAAATCCCTTGGGTACATAATCATGTAACTAAAAGCTTAAATTATTTTCGTAATCTGTTGTCAACGAAAATTTGATAAAAATGTGTAGTTAATTTTGATACAATTTTACGTTTACATATTATTATTGGACAGCTAGCATACTTATTTATGCGATTTAATGTTGTTACATAAATTTGAATTTTAAGGGCGTTTCTATGTTATTGCTCGTGACTGTACATAGCCCTGACCTATAGTACAGTCTTGTGTTGTGGTATCAGAGTTTACAAGATTTTTTTGCGGCCTTACAAACACCCAGGCCCGAAACAAATACATGTGTATCATACAAATATTTGTCTCGGTAAGAAGACCGAACTCGCGTCCTTAGCCACAGCCAGCATCTTACTAACTGCGCCACACAATTACACAAACATTCAGAGTGGATCGAAGACATTTTTTTCAAAATTGCACCTTAGAAGCTGTCAATTTAGACTCTCTGATCTTTGATGCATTAGCCGCCGATGTTGCTGAACAGCTGCTTGTGTATATCATCCATACAGAACTGGTTGTACTCACAAATCCATTGACCATGACTTTGGTGAGTTGTTCTAGCGCCTCGCTGGGCTGCAAGTGGAACAGCACCGACTTGCTGTCCTTGAGGTACTGGCCGCCGATGTTGCTGATCAGCTGCTTGGGCATCAGCTGCATCAGCAACTTGTTGGGCCACGTGTCCACCTTCAACTCGGGCTCGATGTCTTTGGAGCTCGCTGACACCTGGACATAGTAATTTTTTTATTGTTATTAATGGAGAGACGATGATGCCATTCGCCTGATGGTAAGCGATATGGCCGCTAATGAACATAAAGCAACCAAACCATGAATTACAGATCAGTGGGTAGCATTCCACTGCACTCGCCAATTCGTTAAGTCACAATATTATGTCCAGTAGTTACTCTAGCTACAATTTCCTTTAAACCGGAACACAAAAGTGCATTTACATTGCTGTTTGGCGGGAGAAATAGGCGTTGAAAAAGAAAGGAAAAAATAAGACAGTTGGTGTTACTGAGGGAGTTCCTTGCGCCGTTTCTTTTTCACAGCGACAACACGTTGCGAAGCGGTGGTAGCAGAAATTAATGATTCAAAAGATCTTGCGAAAGACTATTTGAATAAAGGCTATTCTGATATTGATTTGAGTACACTTGAAGAAAAGGTCTTTAAACTTTGGGTGTGTAATTTTAGATGTTAAAAATGGTTATAATATACGGTCAGTTTTTTGTTTAGAAATTCTGCTGGGGACAATTAGCAATAGCAGAAATATATAGATTGCTAATGTTTAAAAAATAGCAAGTTGGTGACGTTAATTTGAAATAGCTATAGCCCTTTAGTATACTAGTCTGACCTGGCAAGGCAGCAGCTTGGTGGTCTTCTGCTGGTCGCCAGGAGACTTGCCCTTCTCCATCCACTCGATGACGCCGCTCCAGATGAAGCTGCGCTGCAGCTGCGGCTGCGGAGGCGCCGCGCTCGTCGACGGGCCCGGGTTCAGCATGTTTGGCATGCGTTGGTGACCGCTCTACCACAACACAACACCGTTTCAAAAAGATACATAAATACACATAACATTGATAGTCAATCACCACGCACTAAAACGGTGAAGGAAAACATCCTGAGGAAACCTGCATACCATAGCGATTTATAAAAAATTATATGGTACGTAAGTCCGTCAACCCGCATTAGGCCAGCGTGGTGGACTATATGGCCTAACCACTCTCAATTGTATTGTCGATTGTAGAGGAAGCCCGTGACCTGCAGTGGGACGTATATGGGCTGATACAGACACAACAATCACACACATTATCCTGGGGGTTTACTCTATAGTCTATACTCTAAAACAAGAAGAACGACGAAGATGTTGCTATGATTAACGCCCGATCAACTACTTTCTATAATTGTAAGCCTAATTTCTAGCATAATTTTAATATCTTTGTTACGTAAAAAATACGGATGACGAATGATGATTGTAGATGAACAGAAAACAAATTCTAGTTTATGATTCATTCTATGGATTCTTATGTCTGTTAATTTGTCTTTCGGAAACAACAATAAGAAAAAAAAAAACAACAAAGTTCGAATGTGCGACGTCCGAAGTAAGATATTAGTCCACTTCTAAAAATCAATGCTATTCTGTGTGAATTTTAAGACCTATCATTTTCTCCACACTTAGTCTGTAGTCACGACTTATAGACAAAGGCACGAATATTTTGTGGAGTATCTTGGCACATTTGTACAGTTTTATCTACGACGTCCGAACATTCGAATTTCGTTTCGGATTATGTAACACAATCCTCTTAACTCTTGACCCCACACTAAAATCAAATCTTATGTCGTGTTACGTGTATCAGAAACTACAACGGACTTTTCGCTCTCACGAACACTCAGGCCTGACACAAACATTTCGGGATCGAACCCGCAGAGTCTCGAGTTCAGAGCCGGCGTAGAAGCAACCACGCCACAGAGGTTTTTAAATTAATCTATGTTAAGGTTATACCATAACGGTGAAGGAAAACATCGTGAGGAAACCTGCACAACATTGCGATTTGTAAGAATTTCTATGGTATGTGAAGCCCGCCAACCAGCACTAGGCCAGCGTGGTGGACTATATGGCCTGCCCTAACCACTCTTAATCATACTCTTGATTGTAGAAGAGGCCTGTGCCCTAGGGACGTTTGTGGGCTGATAAAGACAGACAGGGTTATACTATAAATAAATTACATTCAACAACAAGTATGTACATCATCAACATCTATGTACATTAGTCTATAAAGTTGAAGAGATTGTTTGTTTGCTTACTTCAGTAAATACTGGTTCGAATTTGAAAATTATTTTCGTATGGATAGCTTATTAATCTAGGAATGCTATAGGCTACATATCATCACGCTAAGGCTCATAGGGGAAGCAGTAGTGAACAATCTAGCAAAAACGTGGTGTCATTCGTTTTGCAGACTTCATTGCGTGCGCTGTGTGCGCGTGGTCCGATTTTACTCAAATTCGATATCTGAGGGATCCTTCACTCCGATATTCTTAATTGATAGTCCAGAATTGAATATTATGGTCGCCATTTTGAACTTTTTAGATATAGGTCCGATTGGTCTCAAAATTGTTATCTAATAGGTCCTTTGCTCCAATATTCTAAATGATAGGCAGAATGCAAAATTATGGCGGTCCCTTTTGAACTGTTCATTGAATTTATACTTACTTTAGCGCATTTGGATAAAAAATGATAAAAAATTTTACGATGCGCGCGCCCAAGTCAAAAAGCGGAAGTAAGCTGATTATTTATTACGAAATGATACATTTCCTATGTCGACTGGCGTCAACAAATGTATTTGAACCCCGGCTGAGTCAGGCCAGGCTGATAACAATAGTGCTAATATTAGATTACTCATTACATTAAGATAAACTGCCCACAGGAACACTATTAAAGATGTATTCAATCGAGTGTTGTTTCATCATTTTTTGCCAACATCTCTTTAAAATTTACTGTAGTCTTATCTATTTGCGATAACTTATAATTAGTCTTCTGTATTTTTTTAATAATAGTTCATGTTATCTTAATTTATTAAACAAAATGACAAGTGCGTGGTTGCTAGTACAGACACCATGGGACTACCGACATGTTCCCAATGGTCGGGGATTTAAATCCCATGGCACATTTTCTACTTTTGGGAGTCATATGTACATTTATATTCACCACATTAATAATTATTATTTAGTTTTTAAAATCTTGTGTATCAAGGTTCTTTTTTTTAAGGTTCACCGGTTATTATTTTAATGAGATGACGATATTGGAACCTTACCCTATGCTCGTTATCCTGTTTTCGCCACGGATGAACTCGTCCTACCGGCGGCCTTGTGTACCCACGGTTACCTCCAAAAATTCCAGTTTGATATTTACTTATAACTGACATATTGTCCCTCTGTTTCATACGTATATCACTCGGCCTCGGTGGGTCTTCAAAATATCTCAGCGCTGGCCCAGAATCGGCAAACATAGCTTGTTCAATATCTTCATCCGATTCTAACGTGACGTTTTCAGAATGGTTCCTGTCATTTTCCGTGTTGGTATTAGTGAATACCTTATCAAGAGACTTTTCTGAACCATAATCATTCCTCACCAGACCTGGCTTGTGAGTGGGTACGACATAGTCTTCATATTCATCGCTGGACTCCACCGCATCTTCTGTCTTGATGTTATTGACTTCACTGTGAATTTGGTTGGAAATGGAAACATGATTGTTCAATAACCCTGACCTTTGATTGGATACAACAGCTTCAATTTCTTCACCCGATTCTGCTCTATCATCCTCTGTTTTTATATTAGAAATTACATTATCTGGGTTATGGGCAGTAGCACCAAGTTCCACTCTTTCTGACTCCTTATTTCCTGACGTTTTAGTAGTTTCTTGCTCTAGCTTTGTGTCAATCCCAATACATTTGCGTATATCGTTGACAATGTCGCATAGATTATTAATTTTCCCGCCGAAACTGGCTAGCTCTTGGCACATAGCAGTTATTTCTCGTTTAAAATCATGAATTATACTCATGTTGGTGCAACCAGTACATGGTGTGCATTGCTTGTGTCCTGATGGCTGCATCTTATTTATATTTGATCATGTGTTTTAAAGTAATGTTGTATTTTATTGTTGGTATGACGCAATATTATCAGATCTTAGTACTCCGACTCGACACAATGTGTCCAACTCTTGGCCCAAATTAAACACTACAATGTACTGTAGTCTGTAAAACACCAGTTTCACAATCAATCAAAAATCCATTTGATGATAATAAATATTATTAGTCACTTTACAAAAATAGATATTTTATAACGGCGTTTTTTAATTTGAATTTTAAAATGAAGTATTTTATTATACGGTGTTTTTTTTAATACAATTTTTATATAGTCAACGTATCTAGTAAAAATATTGAATCATTAGTCACTCAGCCTAAAGTTTAATGCATGGGAAAAACACAGTGTAGCCTTGTTTCAATACACACAAACATTCAAACGTAATTCGGCAGAGGCGCGTCGATGATTCACGAATCAACGCGATAACACAGCCAAAAACAGTAACGCTAGGCACAATGAAAACGCTTGCTATTTCACTCTAACACCTCAATTCTTCGTAAACACTTCACATGAGTAAAAAGGACAAAAAATCGCGAATTTTGTTTGGAGTTTTCCTAATATAAATAACATTTACACGTTCTGAGAGCATGAACGCTAAACGTCAACTAATTAGATATACCGAGCACGCGAGATTGAGCGGACAATCGATACGGTGCTGTATTACGATTAATCGATGCTTTGTAAAGTTTATTATAATGATTAATTCGGGTAACTTTAGTTCCATTAAAACATGGCCAGTGGGGGAAATATTGTTTGATTTAAAACATTACAACACCTAATGATTTTTTTTATGACAGCCTCCGTGGCGCACTGATTTACACACTGACTGTGAAACGGGAGGTCGCGGGTTCAATTCCCACATTGAAGCAAATGTTTGTGAGACCGAAATGTCTCATGCAACGTCTGTCACCCACGACACAAGACTTGATCGAGGTGTGGGGTTCGGTGTGGGGATCGAACCCATACTCTAATTCTAACAGCTGCAATTCTAACCAAGTGCGCCACGGAGGCTTTTTATGAAAACTCTCAAGTAATTTATTTATTTGAGATAACTACAACATTATAAACACCGGTCAGTAGCAGTAAATACTACAACCACCCAATTTTTACTGAGACCCATTTTTATTCCTCTTTCTTGCACTACTCCGACATTGTAAAAATCTTCGAATGCCGATGGAGCCATACAACTTTACAAAAAAAAGTCATTAATTCTACACATAAAAGGCGGACATCGATTCGATCGATTTCGATCGATTTGGCAAATGTAATGTAATGAGTTGTGAAATAGTAGAGATTCGCGCGGCAAATGCAAATTTAAAACTCAATTCCGTAATAACAATAACAGGAGGCATTCAAGGTCAAGGTCGCGCATAATGTCACGTAATAATGAATAGTTTGTATAAATGCGCATTCGTCAAAGCGGAACTAAATTTCCTCACCATATAACGAGCTAGAGAAATATTCCGACGGATGAAAACATGAAGCATCACTATGATTCTACAAACCGAAACTTAAAAAATAAAACTATTTTTTATTGCTAAGAATGCGCGAGACAAGCATGCCGTTCGCCTGATGGTAAGCAATACGACCGCTTATGAACTGTAGTAAAACCAAACAACACTTTGGATTAGAAAGCAATGCTTGGCATTCCACTGCGCTCACCATCCTGAGATATAAGATGTTAAGTCTCAATATTTCCAGTTTCAGTTCAATCCAACCCGAGCAAGGGGGAGACTTCGCTGTTCGTAAAACTTCACTTATGTGCCTAGATACTCCACAAAATCTTGGTATCCTCTATCGTATGTCGCAACCATAGACAAAGTTCGGAGAAAATGAGAAGTATCATGTAGAATAGTATTGATATTTTAGAAGTGGAAAGCTTATAACTTACTCCGGACGTCAAACATCCGAACATACGAAGTAGTCCATTGAAATGTTACAATTTAAGGACCGAATATTGCATTTCTTAGAGGACGCAATTTTATTTTTGGGACATGTTTGGGGGGTCAATAGAAGCTTAACCCCAAGTTTGTGGGGTCGCCACCCTTGTCCCCCGGCCGCCATCTTGGAAAAAGGGGTGAACAACTTTTTTCGCGATAACTCGGAAACTATGCGTCTTACAAAAAATTTGTAAGAACATAATTTGTAGCAAATTGTTTTGTCTACAAATATGTTTATATAACTTTTTGCCCTAAATTAAAAATTAAAGAAGCTATGAGCAAAAAAGTGAAGAAGAAATTTCTTAAGGGAAATCTTCCCATTTCCCTTAAAAGTAGACTTGTCGACTTGTATCTTACCAATTCTCACATACGGAGCTCAATCCTAGTCTTTGACCGATTTTCAGAGGTCCAGGCTCGGGGTTTGTCAAAGAGCTATGGAGCGCAGCATGATAGGCGTAACACGCATGGACAGAGTGCCCAATAACATCTTGCGCTCCATAACCAAAGCCAATAATGTTGCACAGAAATCGGCTAAACTAAAGTGGGATTGGGCGGGCCACGTCACCCCGATGCACCCGAAGAGGTGGGAAAAGATTGCCACTCAATGGGTGCCTAAGGATGGCGAGAGGCCACGCGGCAGGCTTCAGAAAAGGTGGCGCGACGATCTCGACCAATTTAGCACTTGGATGGCATCAGCAACTGATAGGGAGGATATACTGATAAGTGGAAGGAGTTGAGGGAGACCTTTGCCTAGTGGTGGGACAGAATAGGTTAATAAAAATAAAAAAAAGCAAAAAAGTGAGATATTTTTAGAAAACGTTATAGAGCAAGAAAGAAATTTTTTATAAAAATTTACTCCCTTCTTTTATTATAACTTCTTTAATTTTTAATTTAGGGCAAAAAGTTTTATATAAACATATTTGTAGGCAAAACAATTAGCTACAAATTATGTTTTACAAAATTTTTTGTAAGACGCATAGGTTCCGAAATATCGCGAAAAAAGTGTTTTCACCCCTTTTTCCAAGATGGCGGCCGGGGGACAAGGGTGGCGACCCCACAAACTTGAGGTTAAGCTTCTGTTGACCCCCCACACATATCCCAAAAATAAAATTGCGTCCTCTAAAAATGCAAAGCTCATGTAACATTTCAATGGACTAAAGTTCGTATCGTTTCATAGAGTAGCCCCAAGAAAGAAAAACAGAACTGATCATAAAAGGCATGGCTTGGTACTTGGCAGTCACTTGGTCTTTCTGTACCAGCCCACAAAAGTCCCATAGCAGGGCATGGGCCTCCGCTACAATCGGGTACGACTGAGAGTGGTTAGGCCATATAGTCTACCACGCTGGTCTAGTGCAGGTTGGCGGACTTTACACTAGAAATTCTTACAAATCGTATGCAGGTTCCTTCACTTGGTCTTACCACTTACCAAAGCGATAAATACAAAAAACGTGTTACGACGTATGAGGGGCAACAGTAATAAAAACTATAGGTACAGGGTTCATACTGCTACGAACACGAAACCAGTAGGGTAACTCACGTAATTTCTTGACGCGCCGATCCAGTTGGGGTGGAGAGCTGTTCTAGGACTAAGTTTACTGTTTTGGTGCAAAATGGTATTCTTGTAAATGTTTAGCTGCGCGTGAGATGCGCGTGTGCTGCGCGTCAACTGTACGTCAGATGTATATGTATAATACTTTTTACATTAATATACTGATACGATTTGTAGGATGTTTTCTTACTATGAAAATCGAAACTGCACATGCGCTGCACGTTGTTAATCGGACTAAACTGTTATTGGAGTCGTCAAATGAATAGGTGAATACCGATCAAGTTCCGATTTGAATCACACGCATAAAATGCGCAGCTATAGAATACGCTAAAGCGCTCGCGTGACGCTTGAAGCGAGCGTATTACGAGAATACGAAAAGGACTGTTTTGATTTGATTTGAATTCGTCGTTATGTCGGAGTGTAAAGTAATCCTATGTATGGAGGATATGTGATGTGTGGTGTACCTGTGCGGGGTGCGATTCAGCAGTGCAGTTCCTTTGGCTGATAGATGGATGATGCCTGTGTATATGATGTTACCTGTGTGGGATGCGGTTCAGCAGTGCAGTTCCTTTGGCTGCTGGATGGATGATGCCTGTGGAGGGTATGTGATGTACCTGTGTGGGGTGCGCGGGCGGCGGCGGCGGGTAGGAGGGCTGCGCCAGTTGCGTGAGCAGCGCGGAGTTGCCGGCGTACAGCGCGGGGCGCGGCGCCATCCACGCGGCGCCGCGCGCGCACGCGGGCCGCGGGAACGCCGGCGCCGCCGCGCGCGCGCCTACAGTAGCGCCGCGACCTTGGTTGCTGCGACGGTATAGGTACATCATATACTGGAGCGCGCTCCACATTCTCGTCGAGGCGTCTCGGTCTCGGGTCTCGCCGAGAAAGGACGAGAACAAAAACAACTCTCCACATTCTCGTTCGCGCATTTGTGTGTTCAGTTTTCATAAAAGATGGACGTGTTAGAAACGTGCTTTAACTTATTATAATTATTTGTTAATTCGAGAAAAATAAGTTATTAAGAAAAGCTTTAATATACGCAGATGTTTGATGATGTAAAAACATCATAACAATTATTTTTTTTCAGCTTCCTTTCAGTATATTTAACACAAATTTACAAATATATCTTAAATCAGTAAATCTGCCGGCCGACTGACGTGACAAGAGTGTGGAAGGCGGGTCTCGCGCATGCACAAAACTACACGAGGGCTCTTTGATTCGGGTCCGAAATACCCACACGCAATGGAGTCCGCGCGAACATAGACGAGACTTGACGAATATATACTCTACACTCTCGTATTTGGCTGTTCTCGTACAGTTTTGGCAAGAATGTGGAGCGCGCTTTACACCTGGACACAGAATAAAACAGAAGTCAAGCTTGTGTATGTAGTTCACTTTTGTTGCTACATTCACACTACGCTCCGCGTTCGCGCTAGGGTTGTTAACTCTGGATTATGCGAAAACAAGTATCGTGCTAATAATGCACGTATCGTTTGATTGATTATTAAAATAAAATATATAAAAAACAATAATAAAATAAATAGGTAAATTTTAATTTTATTTATCTAGACGTTGAGCATGTGTATGTTATTATTCTAAGATTCTTTTTACTGTTTTTTGTATAATATATCTGTTTTTTTTTTAAGAAATTTATATTCAATTCTTATAATCTGGAGTTTCATTTGCAAGTGTAATAACTTTTATTCATTTGCTCCATCTTTGCACACAAAATATCAGTAGATCATAGATACGTGTCCGAAGCGGCTGAAACTCGCGCTCGCACTGGTCTCGATTGGTTTCGAATATCGTGTCTGTGACCGCTGTCTATGTGTGCGTTGATCTAGCGCGCTTTGTATGGAGCTTGACTTCTAATAGTTTAGTATTTTGTGGTACTTCTGTACTAATCCGCGGTGAACGTAGTGGATAAGTCCGGCAAACGAGCAGGTCACAGGTAAGTGATCACTGCCGTCCACGAACATCCACAACACTTGGATATTGCCGGACCATCAAATCGCGAGGGGAGATCGAAAGAACAAGGGGAGAAAGAAGGGAAGGGGGGAGAGGGAAGGGGTATTGGGATCCAGCAATCTCTCACCAAACGAAACGCGAAAGCCAAGCTGTCGCTTCACATCGATCTCCTTGGAATCAATGGTACAGCTCTGGATGAGCCTGCCCATTCATGCTGAGTCGCGACTGACAATAGCGTGGCTCAACTACATGAAAACATGTATAGTTTTAATTGCATAGATTACTGGCGTGGATGTAAAAATTGGCGCCGGGGCAGAGCTGAGCCGGGGTGTTGTAGTCCATATGACTGATCACAAGATTTAATCACAACATAAAAAGATAAATATACTTACACATATACGTCAGTCTGTATGTCTGGCACGGGCGGCGGCGCGGGGCTCGGCGGCCGCTCCTTCAGGCTGTACCCGCGGAGCAACACCAGGTGCCGCGGGTCCTACACAACACTATATTTAATGCCACATTCAGCATTAATTTATGAGTGAACGTTAAACTATGACGGGTTTTAGACTCCTTAATATAGGTACAAGCAGTGCTTGTGCCAAACTATAAATTAGTGTTTTTTATAATTCTACTAGTGATTCAACCCGGCTTCGCTCAACAATAAGATTGATTGATCAAGCGAAAGACTCTTCCTTCGCGAAATTTCACAATTCCGTCAGAGGCGCGCTGGACAGAAACCGGTGGAGGCAGATCATCCGCTCAAGATGCAACCCTGATGCTGGCCACGATCCTCAGACACGAGGGACCGATTAAAGATAGAAAGAGATGAGTTTTATTAAACTACATAATGAGTAATACTAGTATACCTTGGCGAAGTTCCTCTGCTGCGCCTGCAGTAGGTCTCCGCCCGCGTGCTCGTACAGCGAGAGGAGCGCGGGGAGCCTGCGCGCGCTCGCCACGGACACCTGCACCCCGCGCTCCCCCGCCACGCGCGCCGCCTGCTCCGCGCCCACCGGAGCCCCTGCACACACACGTCGCACCTTAAGAATTCATGTGACCTAATCCAAAAAAGTGCGTGGTGGCCTGTTGGTAAACGGACTAGACGTGGCTGCCTAAATTTTCACGATGGTCGCGGGTTCGAATCCTAGGGCACGCCTTTGACTTTTCGGAGTCATGTGTGTATTGATAATCAATCACCACGCACTAAAACGGTGAAGGAAGACATCGTGAGGAATCCTGCATACCATAGCGATTTATAAGAATTTCGATGGTATGTAAGTCCGCCAACCCGCACTAGGCCAGCATGATGAACTATATAGCCTAACCACTCTCAATCGTATTCTCGATTGTAGGAGAGGCACGTACTCTATAGAGGGCCGTATACAGTACATCACATCAGCAGCCCGTTCAGACAATAACAGGCAGTCACACACACAATCAATACATCAATAAAAAAATCAAGGAACTTACCAGGCGGTACCAGGCCTCCAGCATACGCGGAATACGGCGGGGAGGAGCATAGAATAATAATATGCATGGGTATGTCCGTCCGGCCGAGCTCGTCGAAACACGCCAGCGCTGTGGTTATCGCCTCTGTGACGCATGCTCTGCTCTCCGCGTGGCCTCCTACGTACCTGATGGATTACTCCATCATCAGCTCTTCAATCTTAGCCAAGTTAAAAACGCTTCCTATCTATTCTCTTTCATCAATCGTTAACGCCTTGACGTAAGTGATTACGTTTCGTTTGTGCTAATCAAATTGCATCTTGGATAGCATTTGTATGGGAGTTAGCCAATGGCGTTGTATAGCGTACAAACGTCATCGCTTACGAGTTACGTCATAGCGTTAATAGTTATCTCATTTTTTTAAATTCTTCCTACCGACACCTTTAAAACATGCTGTCTTATATGAAAACCTTAAAGTATATTTGCTTCCCTCTCATCCACGCATTGCAGTTTTTTGCATAATATATAAACTTACTGAATCTTATCAACCGTCTCCGAAACTGTTTGCGGGTTTGTAAATGGTCCGAAGGTAGACACAGGTAGTCCAGGGTGACAGTCTGCGGCTTTGTACGTAACTATACTGTAAACAGATCCACTGCCTCCACCTTCCTCTAAAGCACCACCGTGGAAATACCTGGAATAAAATGAAATCGGTTTATTGATCATGTAGGCAATTAAATAGTTCTAATGACAAGTCAATACATAGTGCTTATAGAATATTTACAAAATAATTTACTATATTATTATATAAATTAAATTTACTTAGATTTAATTTTTGGTCGTCATCTTATTTATAACTAGCTGTGCCCGCGACTTCGTCCGCGTGGAATTTAACAATAAAGTGCAATAGTTTATTTGGTTTTTTTTTTTGGTTTGCATTTTTATTTTAATTATCAACCTTTGTAACGAAACCATTACGCGATCTAATTCTACGGTGGCGCCATCTCTTAGCGAGCGGCGGTAAACTCCCGTTACACATTTATTTTCAGTTTAGTGTATTAGCTTAATTGAAAAATTTCTTTATATACATTATTTTGTAAATGTGATATTGATTCGTTGGTGGGAGAAGTGGTGGGAGGCGCCCGACGTGACGGCCCAGTGGTGACATGCGCGTGAGCTGCGCGCGGGCATTGCATCATTACTTTATTTTTCTAAAATAAATGCACCCTAAGTTACTCCTTGTTATATCAGCTACCTGACAAGAAAAGTCCCGTCAAAATCGGTCCAGCCATTTCAGAGATTAGCCGGAACAAACAGACAGACAGACAGACAAAAAAATTTTAAATATCATTTTCGGCACAAGCATTGTGTATATAACGATATGTAGTAGGACATTTTTTTTAATTTTCACTCTTAAAACAGACACTTCAATTTTATTTATATGTATATTCAAGGAAATTCATTATGTATGTTAAAATTGCAATATTTTGTCATAAATCCTGCTAGAGCGATCATAAACTGAATAAGGTAAACATGTAGTGATTTTTTTGTCTTACTAGGTTTGGTTATCAAAACTTAAGTGCTATTTACACGCAAAGAGTTTGCCTCAAAGATACAAATATATTTTCAGCTTCATCAGCTGAATTAAGGGAAGTATGGTTTTTAAGAGCAGCAAGTCAATGCTTTGCTGACACCTCAGTATGTGGTTCCCTTTCAGTCTTTTATGACAAATAAATATGTATAAAAAAATTGTGTCATGTAGATATTAATCCTAAACATTAGAATATGTCAATCTTATAGAGATTATCATATGCGAGAATAGCATACATTCTCACCTGAAAATTGTCAAGAAATATTCTCCGTGTAAATGGGCTATTAAACTTAGAGCCAACTATGTGAGCAATCCTTCTGGATTAGGCCACTTAGCAGTAATTTCCTCAATTATTATAAAAAAAAGAAAGTTTTAAGTAAAATATTCAAGTAATTTTTATTTTTACCTTCCACATAATAGTTTAATAGGTTTAGTTCTGGTTGGGTATTACCATCATGTTGAGCAGTAGTAACACTTGTTTCAGTTGGATGTTGTAATATAGTAAGGATAAGTTTCTTTCCTGTCCTGACCTTAAAATATAAATATTTTTCCCAAGATATAATTATTAGAAAATAACTTACTGGTGGTAGGTCTCTCATATGTGAGAGGCCATCTGGGTAGGTACCACCGCAATGTCTATTTCTCCCGTGAAACAACACTGCGTAAATGCACTGTTGTGTTTCGGATTGAAGGACATTGTAGCCAGAGTAACTACTGGACATATTGAGACTTAACATCTTATGTCTCAGGATGGCGAGCGCAGTGGAATGTTGCTACTGTTTATGAGCGGTCGTATCGCTTACCATCAGGCGAACGGCTTGCTCGTCTCGTCATTAATAGCAATAAAAAAAATAAAAAATTACTTTAAGGACCTTCAGTATACTGTAATCATTAATTAATTATTGAATGGATATTACTTTTACTTTTTAAAATAATTGTAGTAGCATTGACCCATTTTTTTAACATAACCATACGCTTTTATCCCAGAAGGGATAGGCACGTTTTCACTTTGTGAGTTCTGTCCCACAATGTGATAGGGGATTTTTTTATTTATACTTACTACTCAACCAACAGTTTTTTAAATCTTTTGGCAGCAACAAATATTTGTAAATAGTATCGTAAGGGATTTGTTACGGCTGGAAATTCTTATTGAATTCGGTTCAAGTGTCCGCATGATATTACAAAAATATACAATGGCTTAAGGAGCAAATCAGACTTGAATTTCATAAAGTTTCTTATGTTGTTTTTATTTTTATTAATTATAAAGGATATTCGAGGTTACTCACTCAAGAGTGGGTATAATGTAGTTTGTTTTGAGCTCGCTAATGTATGCTCCGTTCGTGGCAGTCGCTTCTATAGCAAATATGACTTCTGCCTGCACTGGCGAGTCCGGCGCGTTAACCACCATTGTAATTTATGTTCAAGAAAACGAATTCACTCCTAAAAACAACACTGTTTTTATCACAGTTTGTATCTTTTACCACTTTTGACAGTCGACACGATTTTGTTTGTTTGACAGATATCACCATTTTTTTTTTTTTGTTCTTTTCGTTCCGTAAGGAACCGGCTAAGAACACACAGATAGCACCAATCACAGCACCAATGTTCCAGCCCAAAGAATAGACCACTAAACTGTTTCCATTCGTTTATTTTATTTTTGACAGTTCACGCCTATAAAGTACGACATTACAGTAGAACAATATTTTGAAATAAAAGTAGATACTTTCTTGACGGGTAACGCCCACTTAGAGTTGTGCCATTCGTAACGAATGACCACAGATAACAAAAACGATTTTGAATAGAATCAATCAATCGGAATCATTTGAAATAAAATTACATTAAAATGCTAATGAAAACAGTTAAACGTAATATAGTACCCAATATTAGGATCGAATGTATTTGCTGCAAATTAATTAATATGAATAAAGGTATACGTATTGAAGTGACTTTTAATAAGAGTTTAATTTAAAATAATTACAATGATTACAACGAAAATAAATGTTTAGTACCTACTTGTAATAACAGTTAAACCATGTTGGAATTCATAGTACTTTAAGGATTAAATAATTAAAACAACTAAAAGGTAATTTGTTAATATTTTTATTTATAAACAATCGTCTGTTTCGTCGGAATCGGCGTCGTCGTCACTCGTATCCCCAGTAACACTAATTATTAATGAGTGCATGGGTAAGTTGTCAAATGCGACATCGCGATCCCAATCAGACATTATTTCTTTCTTCGTCTTATCTACGACACTCGCCCAGTTATGAGGCGTCACATTTTTACACGCATTTTTAAGCAACTCCAGCATTTTGTTTGCGGTGAAAGGAGGAGTTGTATTTATTCTCGCAGCATATCCTTTCACTTGCGCCCATATTAGCTCTATGGCATTATACTGGCAATGATATGGAGGAATTCTAAGGACGGTGTGCCCATGTTCTGCAGCCATTTCATCTATAACGTATCGTTTAGGCTGCTTCCTCATTTTTAATATTTTAAGTAACTCTACTTTTAATAGGGACTCGTCCACCTCCTCGCCATTGTTACGGAGCCAGTTTATTATTTCATTTTTTTTACTGGCTTGCGTTGGCATTTTGTTAATTTGCCGAGAGTGATAGGACGCATTATCTATAAATATTGTTGATGGCTGTTCGAGTGACAATAACATTTCCCGAAACCATTTTTCATATACTTCGGAATTAATTTCTTCGTGGTAATCCCCTGTTTTCTTTGATTTAAAAGCTAACATAGCATCTTGCACAAATCCTTTTGCGGTTCCTGCATGACAAATTATAATTCTTTCAGCTTTTCCCCATTGGCACTGCGGTCGAGGAGCTAGCAGTGTTGTCAGTCCAAGTTTTTGATACCGTGTGATTCGCATTGAGCCAAGTTTCATCGGTGAAAACAACATTCGACCAGTCTTCTATTTTTTTAGCTTGTCTTAAAAATTCGCATCGATACAAAGCAACATCATTGCGTTCCATCAATATTTTTCTTTTGTCACATTTTTTGTATTGGAATCCAATCCTATTCAATACCTTCGCCAAAGAAGACTTTTGACCACGGAACAAGCCACTAGTTTTCAGAGATTGTACTAGGTTATGTAAAGTAGGAATCTCTTTTCTTTGGTAATAATCGTATATATGACGACGAATAGCATCACCATCAAAACTGTCAATTGCTGTCACTTTAAAGGGCTGACGTTTTTTTCTTAGGTGTAGATGGCTTGTTTTGTTCCATGCCACTACTGTCGTAGCCTTCTTTAATTATTTTTGAAACTGTTGGAGCAGTAATACCTAATGCTGCTGAAACACGGTCTCTGATTTGAGTCACTGGTATAAGAGGTCCACCATTACGGCTTTCCCTTTCAAAGTACTCATGAAGTCGCAACACAAACTCCCTTGTTTGTCCTTTAAGCACCTTTCCTTTAGGCATTTTGAAAGTGATGAAGGCAGGTACGATGTTCTCAATTCAACCAAATGTAGGAATTCACGGGTAAAACAATACGGAGGAATATAAATACTCAACTCGACGTATGAAAAATGTGAATTAAAATTCAGCGAACGGAAAACACTAGCACGGGCGCGGGCGTCTCGTTGTGAGTGACCACAAAATGGCGATTGGCGGCGCGCGTCACCTGTCTGCCCAGTGTTGCCGTTTCACAATTTGTTTTTAACAACATTACTATTGCCGACGGAAGTGATAAGAATATTAACTTAACATGAGTAAATGGTTTATTTTAATATAATTATTAAATCAAGTAACTTAAATATCCCTGAAGTTTTATAAAACAATGCATGGAGCAAAAAATGAAATATGTATTAAATCGATTAAAACTTGTTCAAAAATAAAATCGTTTGTTATAAAAAATTGATTCGATAACACATCAGGCCATCACTATTTGATTCAGTACTCGATGTGTCAAAAATAAAATAAACGAATGGAAACAGTATAGCACAGACTATTAAACAAGAACCACCAGGCCCGTTCAACTCAGTACAAAAAAAGTTACACGTTAAGGATGATATGCTATCCCACTTTTTTAAATGGATGGCATGGTAGTTTCTCCGTTTACTTAAATTAGTGTGTGTGTCGTAGTAAATTTGAAATTGCTAGTTGTCAAACTGTTGTTGCGTCATAGCGTATAGCTGCCATTTTGTATTGTTCCGTGATTAAACCATAAAACGGCGATTAAAATATTATAATCATTATTATTCCCACCGTAGATTTTGGTGCAACAGTTTGTTTTGAAGGCAGATTTTTCCTTTATTTGTTAATTTCGTTTGCTACTGTTTACGTAAAAGATAAAATAGCCTTTGGAAACCTTAGTGCTAACAGGCTCGAACGAGTAAGAGTTTAACTAATTTGTGTTAAAATACTTTATATTTTTGTGATAATAGTGTGATACTAATGGTTAATATGTGTATTGTACTTGGGTGCAGCATTCATACAGGACTGAAACATATTATTTTTCTGTTACCTTCAGAAACTAAGCAAGGTAGGAAATGTGGACACTGGTAAGGAGTTTAATTACTTATTTACAAAAGATTGCGTTTATTAAACGCAACGATATTCGTTTTTGTCATAAATGATTTTTTTCGAAAGATATTAATACGAAAAACTTAGAATTAACCTTTGTGCAATTCTGTTCATAAACTTATATACGATTTTTAAGAAAAGTTTAGATAAATGCGCAGTAATAGCTTCACAGAATCTTATATTTTTAAAGCAGTTGCCTTGTGTGATAGAGTAGATCAACCAACTATAGACTAAACTAAAGTTAAAACTCATGTTTTAAAGAATATTATTAAAAATATAATTTTGGAAGTTTTTTGATCTTGTTTCATAGTTAGAGCTACAATTAGTGATAAAAGCTCTGCTAATGTTGCTAATTGCTGTTCAGTCATTAATATCCAATTCCTAACTGAACATATTAAATATTGCACTAATGATATCTGTTTCAAAATTGTGTTCAAGCAAATACATGTATCAAATTAATAATGTACCTCATTTATTAAAATGATATGGTAATAATTTTTCAGAAAATATTCTTCTTGCTGGCTATTGAAGGGCAAAGTGGGAATGTATTGAAAACATATACAAAAAGGATGGCGTTGTTGGAGCTTGAAGCACTAAACTTCTTGAGAAACACATAAATCCATTTTATTACAAAATGAAGGTAATGTCATAATTAATGTATATTATTTCTAAGGAAAGTCTGTTTTAAAGTTATCAATAGTTGTTCAACATGTCGAAACGGAGTGATATTTACTTAATATGCTATTTAATTTATACCATGTGTTCCTAACCACACCAGGGTTACATTTTGGCAAATTTGAAAAATAATTTGAACAACTCCTACATGTATGAAACTCTACCGCTCAGATAAGTTTGCCAATTGAACCAAAGTTCAGCTAAGTGGTGAAAACTATTTTTGATATAAAATAATCTTTGTTTTTGTTTTCAATTCTTGAATATCAACTAGAGGGATGAGAAATATAGGGGTTGAATCAGATACCATATGTCCATATCTATAGATTTGATATTTTTTATTGTTACATAATAATAATTAGAATGTATGTACATTCCAGGTCATACTTGCAGCCCAAGTTTTTAGCCGGCAAGTGGCTATATCACTATACAAGTTTATAAGGACGGCTGACATTCTACAACTCCAAGACCATGATTATTCAAGGATTAAAATGTGAATTTTGATAATAGTTTTTTCACAGCAGAAATATTTTTGTTTATAAATGATTTGCTTGATAGTTTAATTGGTTTTGGCCGGATCGGTAATAAGTTGACACATGCTATGTCCTTTGATTCTGAACATATTTAATTCTGGAATGTATGTGTAATAAATATTATCAATCTGACTTGACTCTCCCAATCAAAGGAAAGCAAAACCTCTGTTGTTGAAGAATTTTGTGCCTAATATGAATTCAATAACATATATGTGTCAGACTTGCGCTTAAAAATGGTGTAAAGTTTTTAAATTATTATATAGGAATTGTTCCAATGATGATGACAAAATATTAGGTATATTATACAATTTTAATAATTTAATTTAACAACAAAAATTTGGTTCCTTCCCTGAACATCTTTATTCTGAAGAAAGTGAGTTTACAGAAAACTACATCCCTCATGAAAATGTATGTTAGTAAATATATATCTATTTGTCTTATTTGATATAATATATTTATTAAAGAGAAATATTGACACTACTAGCTTTATTGTATTGTATAATAGTATGTATTAATATTGTATAATGATAGTAATATCATTATTTTAATAGCATAATTTTTGATACTTGAAATTGAAACATTGTCTTAAAATTAAAATTGTTGAGATGAAATTTGAATGTGGCCACTCAAGTCTCCTTTCAGGGTGAAAATCAAAGTAAACCAACCTATGTTGATAAACATTCTCCTACACCCTGAAATTTACGTACTTGATGTTTGTCAAGTAAAGAACATTTTTGCTTTAAATTGTATGACAGTTATTTTAAAATTATTGATTTGCAGTATCCTGTTATGGCCATTTATTTATTGTCTATTTGTCTTTAGCATGCATCTGATATTATTATATTTAACTTTGAAGTGTGTATTTATATGATATAACCAAATACATATATTATTATGCATGGAATGCCTCACATGTCGCAATATGTTAAAAATGTGTATTCTATTCATGAGTACTGTTTCATTGTATTTAAATTGAACCAAATAGAACATGTCTTAACTGTTTACATCACTACTAAAGTCATCAATGATGTATTGAATTATATAATTATTTGTTTTCTATTTATAAAAATAGTAGATATATGTGTAAGCATTGTACACAATTACACTAAATTGTAAATAATCATGGAAACAATAAAAAATATATGAGATCCATGCATGGTTAAAACTAAATGTGAGAAGGACGAAATGTGTAATGTATATTTTTTAAAATTATGTAATAATAAATTATAAAATAAAATTTACTTTTCCTGATAATGATTTAATTTTTTAAAATACCTTATTAAATTTGATGCATGAGTGCAACCATATAAACCGGTATCAAAAACCGGTAAATTTGAAGGAGCGATGTAAACCAGACATTTGGGACATCCCTAATTATTTAAAGATCGGTACTGCGGAAAAATATCGATTTCCAGCACTAGAATCCATGTATTTATATCATAGACGTAGTATCAATAGACTTGACATGCATTTGACATATATAGTCCATCTCACTTAGACTTATGCATAAACCTTAAAAAATGAAAGTGACAAAACACAATTTGTGGTCCTTGTCATAGTTTCACATAATTTTGTAGGGGAACACTGCGTGTACCCAAACAAATAAGACGTGCGGTTTGTTATAAACTTGAATTACTGAGTATTTTACGAATATTTGCGGTCAAAAATGTATGTAAAAGAGTGTTGAAACTGATTATAAGACAAAAGGTATGGTGTGCTGCTTTATTATTGGCTGTGATAGCCGATCTAAACGATAATATGAAAATATAACCTCTCACTGGTAAGTGCATTTTATTTAGTATATTGGTAAAAATAAATGTAGACGTTCATTATTACTAACATCTGCAATTAGTATTTCATAGAATACATTGAAAAATAGGATTATATTTGCATAAAAAATAAAAATGCTTTTTTTTTACTTTATGTCTGTCCCTTACGGTGGAACTCGAATGTCGAGTCCATTTGATACTACGTCCATGATTTATATAGATACTAGCTGTCGGGCCCGGCTTCGCCCGGGTGCAGATAGTTTTTGAGTCCAATCCACATCAAGAACATATTATTTCGCGTGTCTACTAACTATATTTCCCGCGTGCCGTCGACTATATTTCCCTTCCGTAGGAGAGGACATCCCGTGCCAACAATTTGAATTTGAAAGAGTAGAAAATATGTATATTTGGTTTCCTGACTCATCCCACGGGAACACTACATTTTTCGGGATAAAAAGTAGCCTATGTGTTAATCCAGGGTGTCAGCTATCACTATACCAAATTTCATCAAAGAAATATGTATATTTGGTTTCCTGACTCATCCCACGGGAACAAAAAAGATATAATCTGTATGCGAAAGAGACAAATCCACGCGTTAAGAAAATGTGCACAGGATAAAAAGAAACGACCGATTAAGACATGAATGAAATATAAACACGATATAGATATAAATTATATGTGAGTGCTTTGGTTGTGTGAGTTTTCTTAACGTGTAAAATTATTTGTATGAAATTAGCGGTCTGTCTTGTTTAATAGCCACTTACACGTCCACGTCACTGTCACTTATTTTGACAGAAATCTTCCGATTCCCGCGTTTTCAATATTCATAAACATAAAGCATTATATCCTAGTACCTATTCTAGCTACAAGGAAATAAAAAATACCTTTAAGTATCTAAAACTATGCAGAATTATTAGATGTGACAATTATTTTACAAATATAATTCAAATGTGTTGTAAACAAATAATAAAAATTCTATACAGATCGAATTTCAATGGTTTTTCATTTTCAAATCATGTTTTCACCCATTAAATCATATTACATACCAATAAAATCCATTTGTAAATAAAGTATATACTATAAGCTTTCTTTTGATATCCATATTTTAGTACTTAAAGTTATTCTTATCTTATAAAAAACCAAAAAAATATACCCATAATCACATAACCAATTTTTGTTACGTTTGCGTTTTGCCATTATTGCTTAGTGACTCCCGAGTTCCGGGTTACGATTTAATGTTGCCAAGTAAGAACGAGATGTATGAAAATAACACCTCATGAATCCGACTGAACCGATGATCGATGAACTTTGATCGGATTATTTTTTTTGTTTAATTATGTGTTTTAGAAATCATATTTAAATACAAATTACATACTGGTGAAATGATGAAATATGATTTTATAGACTATGTATGTAAGGGGCGTGCGCTCCTTGTAGGCAGAAATGTAGTGCTTTACTTGCCAAACACAGATATTTTAATAAAACATTCGTACGTTTTAGATGACTTTAATTAATAGTAAATAAAATAATAAACAAAATATCATAATATAAAAACGCCTAATATTTTATAAATAGCATGTATTTGCAAGCACATTAACATTATGTTTGCCAGGAATTTAATAACAACGGCGCTGCAAAATAATTTATCCACAGACCAAGTAGTACTACAGACGGCCGACTCGCTTAACCCCTAGACTAGGGATGAGATATACTTGCAAAATCAAGTACCACGGCTTCTAAGTACGAGTACGTAAAAATACTAGGGTTCAAAACCAGGGTCTATATATTGTAAAAGTATTTTGTAAGTATGAGTCGGCAACCCTTCGCGTCCCAGCCGCGGCGCAACGTCTATAAAATACTTGCATAGGAATTCAATTCGTATTTCATAACAAATAAGGAGCAAAAACGCATAAATAAAAAAAATACTTTGTAAGTATTTTCTATTCACGAATATGATTGTGATTATTATTTATACTAAGTAAAGGATAGTTTTTCTATGGAAGTATTTTTATGTATAGTGTTCCAAGTTCCTCGCGCACCGACGTATAGCGGCGCCTAAATTTGAAAATACTTGCATAGGAATTCAACCCGTATTTGAAGGCACATAAAGAGCAAAATAGTATGAATAAAAAAATACTTTGAAGTTTAAAGTATGTGTTATTGACAGATACGATTGTGGTTCTTATTAATATTCTATTATGAATCGTTTTCCTATGCAAGTATTTTCATGTGTAGTTTCCAGATCTCTCCGCGCATCGACGTACTTTCATACTTATAAGTATTTTCTGCTCGTACCAGGGCGCCGTAATTCGAAGTGAATACCTGGTTTTAAAACCTGGTATCGTAAATACGTCTCATCTTTACCCTAGACTGTCGTTTGTCATGACTGTAGACGGTTAGACAGTCGGAAACGCCAGGCGCGGCTTCAAGCAAAAAGTAACCTACTGTCATTGAAATAGGGTTCATTTTAGTGTGATATAAAAAAAATTTGCAAAATAACTCAATTGATGTAACTTTTTTCAAATTCAGATAGTATTTGTGTAGATTAGAAATAAAACCCTTCAAATGATATAAACAACTATTTATTTCATTTCATTTATACATTCAAAAGTATTCGTCGAAATATACAAATGTGTTTATTACAAATATGACATTTTAAGTTGAAATAAAGTACACTTTTTCCTTACGTAGCTACAATTTTACCAAGGTTCCCAACTGGGCGTACCTAAATGGGAGATACCAAAGATACGTAAAAATGTAAAGCCTCTTATATTGGATTATATTTACATAAGCATGTGTACTATGTTATAAGTAATAGAAATCTTTCATCATAAATAAAATTAGATATTATTAAAATTCTGACATTTGGTACATTGACTTTACACATTATTCATTTAAATATTTATATGAAACTAATATGAAGGGGTAGTAAATAAACACAAAAAACGAATACGAACAAACATGAATTTAGATAATAATAAACATTTTCAATTGAATTAATTAGGATGCAACAACAATACATGTATTTATAAAATTATGAAGTGTCTACTGTTTGTGATTGTTACATTCATAGAAATCAAACAAATATTTGGAGAGAATATTTACATTTTTGATTATTGAATTGATGAGTAATGATTTCTTATAAGTTACGAGCATTATTTTCCAAATATTCAATTGTTTCCTTGACGTCACTTACACTGCACGTTTAATACGCGTATTCACTGCACATTAATCACTGCACAAAGCAATCCTTTCTGGTCATTACATTTGCAAATTCACTAAAAGAAAATACAAGTAAATCTATCGACGCATTTGTTGTAAACTACATGGCGGCCCGAGGCGCAGACAGGCGCCGTTACACAATTAATGCTGGGCATGCATAGAATGGCTTAACACAACATTATTCGCCAATAGATGTCAGGAAGTCATATTTTCAGTTTGTATTTCAGTTTTTTTTTGCAACATTTTTTAAACATTAATCCTAATTATTAATATTCCTATTTCCTAATTAATATCCTAATTAATATATTAACATAATATTGTTCGGGTTCGATTCCCGCACCGAAATAAATATCTGTGTGAAGTAGAGGTATTTGTTTCGGGTCTGGCTATTAGTGAGACCGAAAAGTCTGTTGTAGTTCCTGATACCCACGACACAAGACTAATTATTTGTGTGGGGTCGAGACTATAAATGTGACTGTTGGGTGTATTTATTTATTTATTTTATTACATTTTTGGATATTTAGGAGACTGTCCCGCCCTCACACCCGGCACTGCAACTCCTGTAAGCCAGGATCAACAGTGGCACGCAATGTAATGACACCAAGCATTGAAGCTAATACGGCGAGTCTCCGGGAATGTCTAACTTGTCTTTAACCCGCAACGAAATGAATCAGAAAGTTAAATTAATAGGAGGAGTTGGAAATAAATAATGTCCACTTCCCTCCGTGCAAAGCGGGTGACAAAACATTGAACTAAAGAGGTAAATGACCTCCCAAAAAGACTTTTACAGCCGGAGAAGCCAGCTGTAAAGCATCACGGAATTCATTATTACATTTAAATGGGACCTATTGTGTGAGCTGTTATACTTGATTCCAGTAATAGGTATGGCAAAAACGCCGGAAAGCACGGAAATTCGTCCTAGTCTATTTTTGGATATTTAATTACAATATATGACATCATATTTTCAATAAAAAATGATGTCTCGGATTTGATAATGGCAGCTTTTCAATAATTTTCGCCAGCCCCCAAACCATTTAAAATCCACTAAAAGCAATGTTTCCCAACCAGGACCAAACTACCAGATTTTGTGGAAAATCCACTAAGTTGGCAACACTGGTGAAAAAAAAGCTTGAAAGATGGCCGCCCATGTAAGTTCTTGTCCAGACGATATTTAATACAGATGTTATATTCTGTCTAATGAAAGCTGAGAGTGCAAAATAGCGGGAAATTTAAAAAATCTAGCGCTTACAACCCCGAGTATACTTGGAAATATCTGATCGATACTTAATGATTACATTTTTAAATTCACTTTTTCTTTTCTTAAGCATCGATTTTTCGTTTGGTTAAGAAACTCTAAAAATAAAACTTGAATTTTTCAATATTATCTAGATAGAGTTTATACTTGAAACTAAAATTCACTAAATATTTACAAAAAGACAGGCAGGTATTATTATCGCCATCATTTGAGTTTTCGGATTTTTATATAAACATGTACTATAACACCACCTATGATGCTAGTTTAACAGGAAAACCTTACAGGATGCCTTGACAGACCGATCTTGGACAACGGAGTAGTCAGGTATTAGAGTACAGTTTTTCCATATTTGATACGGAATCCCAATAATTGATAATTAAACTGCTTATAAATAAAAAAATATAATAAATGCATTTATTCCAAATAAATCAATCATCAAAATAAAATTGACAAACTCGTCGCCAACTGAAGTCTCCAAATAAGTCACTGCAGTCTTCATCATTAAATTAATTGCTTTATCATAGTTACTAGCATTGTCCATTACACACGCAATACCTAAAAAATTATCGTAATAAATTAATTTTATTCAAATAATGCAGTAAAAGTATCAACATTACTACAACCACCTACATGCAATTTCGGAAATAGTTGACGAAAATCACGAATTTTCTTTGAAAACGGAATCTCTTTGACGTTTCACTTCTTCGTAATCGTTAGTCATGTCGTAAAGCATATTTTTCACATCCTTTTTAATTCTTTTACGCATTGTTTTATACTGAAAACTACAAAACTATTCACAAATTGCTATTGAAGAGGTTATGTAAACAATAACTAACAATATTTGTTGCCAGTATAAGAAAAAAAATTATCACTCTCAGCTTTCATTAGACAGAATATAACCGGTTTAAAATAGCGCGGGGGCCAATAAATAAGTTACTATCTACGTGTAATAACATGAATGGAATATAAATGACTTAGTCCTATCAAATGTTAACATTGTTATACCTAGTTTTTTAATGTATTTATTGCTTTTGCATTAATGAAATTTTAGCGATCGAGACATGCAAAGCTGTTATCCTTTTTTATAGTGTTTGGTTTAGAAACCAAATTATAGTTTATGGTAGATTTTTAAGAAAATATCCTTAATTACGACGAGATTTGTATAGGTAAAGGTACTGGTAGGTATAGCGTAATCCATTACAATCAAAAATTGTAATAGTATTTAAAAATTACGAATAAGGGTAGGTAAGTGGTGGTTGAAAATTAAAACAAAATAAAAATAAACAATTATTATTATTTCAATATGTCTGTATCAGCCCATATGCGTCCCACTGCAGGGCACGGGCCTCCTCTACAATCGAAAGTACGATTGAGAGTGGTTAGGCCATATAGTCCACCACGCTGGCCTAGTGCGGGTTGGCGGACTTAAATACCATAGAATTTTTATAAATCGCTATGGTATGCAGGTTTCCTCACGATGTTTTCCTTCACCGTTTTTAGTGCGTGGTGATTGACTATCAATACACACATGACTCCGAAAAGTCAGAGGTGTGCCCTGGGATTCGAACCCGCAACCACCGTGAACATGTTGGCAGTCGCGTTTAGTCCGTTTACCAACAGGCCACCACGCACTTATATCAATATTTATTCCTAAATATTTATTCAATCAATGAATAAATATTTAGGAATAAATACTGACAATTTCAAATCTATAAACTAATAATTAAAGATTTGTACGATTTATTAAGTTTTTTTTTTTATTTGGCCCGGCATAGTAGCCCGGCACAGTGCCTCTGCCTCTGCCTCGGCTTCTGCCTCTGCCTCTGCCCGGGCCTCGGTCTCCCCCATTTCCACACTGCCCGCTCAATATAAAGTTCAAGTTAACTCTTAGCACTAGTGATGGTTTTTTATTTGTTTAATTGACACAAACTATGCATGCACTCTATCACTGAAATAAAAAAATAAAACACTCACGAGCATTCTTGCTTTTACATTGATGACCTAAAATTGAAAATGTATTTTTTTTTTATTGCAGTGAATGGCGAGACGAGCAAGCCGTTCGCCTAATGGTAAGCAATACGACCGCTCATAAACAGTAGCAACATTCGACTGCGCTCGCCATCCTGAGACATAAGATGTTAAGTCTCAATATGTCCAGTAGTTACTCTGGCTACAATGTCCTTCAATCCGAAACACAACAGTGCATTTAAGCAGTGTTGTTTGACGGGAGAAATAGACATTGCGGTGGTACCTACCCAGATGGCCTCTCACATATGAGAGACCTACCACCAGTAAAATTTGTATTGTATTTTATTATTTAATAATGTATTTTATTATTTTTCTTTTTTATTTCAATAAATTTGTCCAATTGTAATACTAGTTTTGTATCAGAATAACTACGTTAGTAAAGCCGGGTACAATTTATAAGATGCGGCTGATGAACGCAGCTGAAGATATTTAGAAAATTGAAGATTCTGCCGCGCCGCGTTCAAGAGACCCTGAATATTGTACCACTCTTCAGCCGCGTCCGGCAGTCTTATAATTTGTTTTTGGCTTAATAGTAGATCATTTCAATGTTCGGATTATTCACAGTCGCGCATCTATACTTTATCGTAATGTACGTAACGGTTTGCGGTCCCTGATGGCGGATTCCATTCCGTATATATATTTTTTTTAATAGCCTAGATTGTGTCCCACTGCTGGGCAAAGGCTTCCCCTTTATCATTCCATTTGACCCTGTCCTCGGCGAGCTCTTGTGATTTTGGCTCGAATGTATCCAACTCTATAAAAATTTCTATGGTATGTAAGTCCGCCAACCCGCACTAGGCCAGCGTGGTGGACTATATGGCCTAACCACTCTCAATCGTACTCTCGATTGTAGAGGAGGCCCGTGCCCTGCAGTGGGACGTATATGGGCTGATACTGATACAGTATCCAACTCGTCTTTCCACGGTTTGCATGCATATTTGGAGAGGAAATATTGAAATACTTAAACTGAATTAATAAATTAATTCTTTGATATTGAAAATTTAAATCACCATATAATTGGCTTCATCATACTTAATTTATAACAATCACATCCAACATCAAACATACCACATATTCTAGTTTGAACAAAAACTTTGGAACGCAAACTCTGATCTTACAAAAAATGGCGCGCGACTTTCTACGGAATACTGGAAATCAATTAAAATATTGAATTGTTTTGATATATTTTCAATTATCAAATGGCACCTATTTATTCTTTATGATATGTTTTCTCTCTCTAACACTTTATTTATCATTTTTTCATAGAATTAACACAGAAATATTTAATGAATACCGACAAACAACGACCGTGATTTACTTTCGTGTCTAAAAAACTTCGAATCACGCGTCGAATATGGCTTATTTTTAGATAATTGATAATTTTTAATGTAAAGGTATCTTTTAATAAACAATATAACAACAATAAGAGAGTTAAAAATCAATATTTACATTTTTAAAAAATCCTGCGCACCACTCGTCGTTGTTCTTAAACAACACACGAGTTTGCCTGTTTTTTTTTAAATATGCCTATTGCTAATGTCTTTTTGGCCAATGTTACATGAAAGGTACTTTATTCAAGCATTATATATATTTTTTTCATAACGCTTTTTATAATATATTTTGAATTTAGGACGCTTTTTCATTACTAGTGTATTTTCCTATAAAAATGACAGCTTACGTCAAAATTGGGGGTCGGGACGTTTGAGTGGATAGTCTGTGAGAACCACTAGATAGATTTAGTTGTTCTATACTACATCTATGGACCCAACCAAGAAGCTTATACCCAAATGGAGATTGCATTCCGTATATAAAAGTGAAGCACAAAAATTTGACCTCGAATGACGTTGCGACTGATTGCTATCCTTTTCTTTCGAGTGACAATGAATGAACAAAAAGTCATTTTCATTTAGTAATGCTGAAAACAAACCGTAGGTTTTTGTCTTACGCATAGAGTAAAGAAGCGGCCATAAATACTAGAGCAACGCGTCTTACAGCGATCTGAACAATAGATTATTTTGTTGTGTGCACACTGTCGGTCGAAATTCGAGGGCATGACCTTCAAACAAAAACGTCTGAGACATACAGCGCAACTAACATAAATTGACAAGTGGTGAAATTAGGAACTAGAAATGAAAGTAAAAAATATCTACAACGCTTTCATTAAAATATTCTTTCATAATTTATACAATGTACATTTATGTCGGAATAAATAGAAGAAAACAGTATCAATGTTTAAGAAAAAGTATTCATTTAAGTTATTATGCAACCTTTTTAATTGGATTAGATTTTAAAAGTAGATTGTCAAGAGGTTGTTCGATGACGGAAGACGTAAAGATATTTGCTTTTGTAAGAATGTTTCTTTAAAATTAGAGTATTTTCCGAATAAAGTGATTCTGGATGCTTTTAGCTATTAATATCCCTACAACTTTTGGGGGCTCGTCCGGGATATGCCAAGGGATATGTAGTAACGTGTCTGTATGCAGTTAGCCCCGAAGATGAACAAAGATTTACTGATGATGACGTCATGATATATTGAAGACGAATTAAGAAGACGGTTGAATATGAAGATGTTTTAAGACAAATTTTATAAGACGGATTTTTACGATTAGAAGACGAATTAGACGTAAAAGATTCAGCGAGTTGTTGCTTGAAGTCAGTATACGTCAGACGAAGGATGCCACCTAAAAGAGACAGAGAAGATGAAGAAGGTTCCAGATCTTCGGGACCGAAAATATCTTTTAGCGATTTAGAGAAATCTATGATTACGTTTACGGGTGATGACACGTATCCGATTTCCACCTGGATCAATGATTTTGAAGACACCGCAGATATTATGGAATGGTCCAAAATTGAGAAATTAGTTTATGCAAAAAGACTACTTGACGGCACTGCTAGATTATTTTTACGATCTTTAGGAAGCGTTAGAGACTGGATTAGTCTGAAGAATTTGCTGATAGAAGAATTTGGCCCAAAACTGAATAGCGCAATGATTCACAAAAAGCTAGTTTCGCGTAAAATGAAAAGGGATGAAACATTTCAACAGTATTTCTTGAATATGAAGGAACTCGCTTTACATGGCAACATAGAAGACCAGGCTTTAATGGAGTATGTTATTGATGGTATTCACGACTTGGAGACTAACAAAGCTATACTATACGGTGCTTCGGATATGAAAGAATTTCGTAAGAAGTTGGACATCTACAGTGAGTTTAGGAAGAAGGCGTCTCTTAAAGCTGCACATCCTGTACAAGCTGCTGCGTCATTTGATCAGACTTCAAACAGAAAGAAGTTACGTGTGCACAGATGTTACAACTGTGGAGATTTAGACCATGTATCATCGAACTGCCCAAAAGGAGTAAAATGTTTCAAGTGCAATGTCTTCGGTCACAAGTCTACTGAATGTACCAATCAGCCTCTGAAGACGCTAAATATTCATAACAAAGAAGAAGAAGAGAAAGTACCTTACAAAAGGTTAAAGATTAATGACAAAGATGTAGTAACCTTGATAGATACTGGAAGTGACGTTAACCTTATTACGAAGTCAGAGTTTGAGAAAATTAGAGAAGATGTTAAAGACTACAAAACAGAAACAACGTGTATTACCGGATTAGCGAAAAATGAAGTCTGCACTGAAGGAATCTTTATAGCGAATGTACAAATTGATAATTATTACACAGAAATGAAGTTTCACGTTGTTAAAGATAATGATATACCTGTTACCGCAATAATTGGAAACCCCATTTTGAAGGACTTTGAACTTCGCTTCACCCCTGAGGGTATCTTCTTTCAAAAGATTATGCATCTTACACTTCAAATAGAGGATAAACACCGTGAAGATTATGACGAACGGATTCACAAGATGTGTGAAGATTATAAACCTAATGAAAAGAAGAAAGACAATAACGTTGAATTGTCTGATTTTACAAGCCCTGTAGTTCTGACTAAAAAGAAGGACGTAGTTCTGACTAAAACGAAGGACGAAGTTCTGACTAAAAAGAAGGACTTACCTCCAAGACTCGCACGTAGCGCCCTACTTCTAGAAGATTATGACTATAAGATAGAACACCGACCTGGAGCTAGAATGAAACATGCTAACGCCATGAGTAGATACTCTGTATATCCGATGCTCACAGAGACTACCACTCGTATAAGAAAAACACAGATTGAAGACGAACACATAAGATTAATAAGGAAGATTTTGGAATCAAGACTACATGGTTGAAAACGAGATATTGTATAAGATGAAAGATGGAACTAAATTGGTTGTTATACCAAAGTTGATGCATTATGTGAAAATCAGAAGAAACCACGAAAAAGGACATTTTGGAGTAATAAAAACAGAGGAATTAATCAAAAGAGAATACTTTATTGATAATTTACCTGAGAAGATAATAAAAGTCATAATGAGAGATAAAGATGATGAAATCCAGAAGCTGATAGATGGAGAAAATTCTCAAAATGTTATGGATCAAAGACAAGAATTAAGAAAGAATGCTAAAGGATCTATACAAAACATACAGGAAGAGAATATCAGAGACTACAAGAGGAAGCGAAAGAAAGCAGATGAATCATCTGAGGCAGATGATTGAACAGGATGGCCGTGTCGGAATAAATAGAAGAAAACAGTATCAATGTTTAAGAAAAAGTATTCATTTAAGTTATTATGCAACCTTTTTAATTGGATTAGATTTTAAAAGTAGATTGTCAAGAGGTTGTTCGATGACGGAAGACGTAAAGATATTAGCTTTTGTAAGAATGTTTCTTTAAAATTAGAGTATTTTCCGAATAAAGTGATTCTGGATGCTTTTAGCTATTAATATCCCTACATTTATACTAGTAGTCCAATAGTAGTAATGATAATAATGTCCAATGTAATGAAATTTGAAGAGAGAAAAAAATAATGGTTTCTCCGTGCACCACAGCGCTTTTGAGTGATTTGCGATTGTGGACAAACTTGAGTTTACACGACAATAGGTTTTGTAAATATGGCTACCAGCTTTTTAAGCCAAACTAATATAACATTTCTTAAAACTTACAATTAAATTAGAATTTATAATACGTACAAGGTATAATTTTCTTTATTCAATCTGCATACAAATTAAAATTGTTGAATACAATTTGGACATTTTTAATTATTTACATGAGGTGTGGCTGGGAATTTAACTTGACTTAATAGAAATAAACACCGCAGTTCTTTGACCAGTTGTTTGTAAATACTAGACTGGACGTAATTGACAGCCTCCGTGACGCAGTTGGTTAGACGCCGCCTGTGAAACGAGAGGCCACGGGTTCGATCCCCGCACCGAGACAAATGTTTGTGAGGCCCACAAGTATTTGTCTCGGGTCTGGATGTTTGAGAGACCGAAAAGTCTCTCGTAGTTCCCGATACCCACGATACAACACTTAATTGATCTTAATGTGGGGTCAGGACTATGTATGTGATTGTTGAGTGTATTTATTTATTTAATTATCAGTAATTAGCCAAAAGTTCGTCTGTGCGTTCATTTAAAAAATGGAAGAAAAACGATCAGAGTATGTGCGTAATAGAGAAATTATTTATAATGTTAAATGTAAAGAATACAAATATGCTCACTTAAAGTAAGAAGTATGGGAACAAATAGTCAGTACCTATTTGTATTAAAGATAATAAAGTATCATACTAAAGATAACGGAGTAATTTTTTATACAATCAAATATTAAGTTATTGATGTTAAAATTTCAAAATACACGCGCTGTTTTAGGAATTATAATAGGAAAAAGTTGACCTTGTTATTTGTCTTCAGGTAGTCTCTTTTTTGTTTTCTTTTAAAATGACACTGGTAGTAGAAATATATAAAAAAAGACAACAAGAACAAGACGTGTGCTCGAACACGATCTTGCCTACTTTGGAATTCACACATTTTATACATAAGTATTTCTAATATGTGTACACGGCATTGTTGCTTAACATTTTTCCACAGTAAATTTATTCTCAATATGTAATCTATGTTTGTGTACAGAATTTAATCAATCACAGTATTATATAATTGATTGATGTGTGATTTAATGTTAATTGAATCATTGTTTTTGACAATAAAACAGTTGCAAACTCGAATGTGATAGTACCACAGGTTATCACAGATAAGAACTGTTTATAATAAGCGCCAACTAGGATTGATTTCATTTAATAAAATATATTATTTATTTGTTTATATAGAGATGAGATAAAGAGTACATAAAAATCGACTCTTCCATCCCTAAAAGCTTAGTCATTGGCAGACGAGAAAACCGTCCTTTGTCAATGAAATTAAAAAAATAAAAACGTACGTGGGCCCTCTGACGACCCGTACGAACCATGTAAGATGTGCTCTTTACCATAGTTTTGTACTCTTTACTCTATGCGTAAGACAAAAACCTACAATGTGTTTTCAGCTTTAGACGCGTTGCTCTAGTATTTATGGCCGCTTCTTTACTCTATGCGTAAGACAAAAACCTACAATATGTTTTCAGCTTTAGTATCCGAAATGATAAGTTTCTGATGTGAATTGGATTTCCGACTCAAAAAATTATCTGAACTCCGGTGGATTCGGGCCGGCCCGCTATTTAAAGATGAAAAATATCCTATGTCCTTTCTCAAAATGCCTTTGTTATCATCAAAATGTCATCACCGAAATTAGTATAGCTGCAACGGAGTTTACAGCAATTTCTCATTGAACATTCAATGATAAATTGATGTTGAATCTTTTAAAATATCAACATAATATTATGTAATTTTATAATAATGTTCTTATTTATTTCTAAAAAGGACGCACAATAATGGAATCTCTTCGGGTTTCTTCATTGAAATTTCAAGTGGCAACCCTACATAATCAGATATTTTGTTTACTTTCAAAAAAGGACAAATCCAAAAACTTGTTTTTTCAAAATTATCCAAGTCCAATTCATTTGTTTTCATAAGTAGTCAAATCCAACACTTACCATCAAAACTAGCCAAATCCAAACTTCAATGTCGTTTTTCTAATTAAATACACCGTAAACTTTCATTTACATATTGAAATTCTCACCTAAAACCTTAAAGCTATCAGAGTAATGCACTTCCAGCTTAATATCAGCAATAAGAAACGCCAGGCAAAAAATTTGCAATTTCTCGATTTGTACAAAAGTGGATTTGGCTGGTATTGAAAATTACCTCCTGATATATGCTTATTGTTTTCCTTAAAAAAAATCGATATATTATGGAATTGGCAAAAATTGTGGAGTTTGGAGAGACACTTACACCTTTTTAATATTGGGAGCTGGGACTTATTTTAGTTGTTTATTTTCTAGTGCTGTAAAAGTAACGAGAAATAAGATACCCGTATGTATTCGTTACTTTAGGAATCAGTACTCGTTACTATCGTATCGTTACTTTACTCGTTACTTTAGATCGTATTACATATTATAATAGAGGATCGCATCGAGTCGTATTGCGTACGGAATGAAGTTGACGTCGCGTCAATAGTCGTACGTTCAGTATGTGATACAGCATACCTACTTTTACGTTACCTTGTTGCGGAAGTTACATATTTATTTTAATTTTTTCTTATTTTGACACAGTCGTGTTTATCATTTCATCGGTCAATCAGATACAAGTATCCCGCAACTTAAGGACCTTATGGAGAATGCATAGCTTAAACATTTGATGTATTAAAGAGGGTCCTGATACTACTTAAGTAACTAGGAATTACATATTATGGTATTTAACATTTTATGCAGCAAAAGTAATTCGTTACAAAACGGTTTTTTTACATTGAGTTATAATGTACTTTTTTAAAATCACCGGATAACTACACGCATGTTTATCATAAAACGTACCAGTATTTACCTACTCGGACAACCAACCGTTTCAATTCACGTATCAAAGATCCTTGCGCGAACCGAAACAGTCGTACTTGGTCGTACGTGTAACATCTTACATCAGTAGATACGAAAAATACGAGTAACGAAATGTATTTGTGAGTAACGATTCGGTACTGTATGTCAAACGGAGTACTCGTTACTTAGTAACGAATACATACGGTTTGCTACAGCAATATTATTTTCCAACAACGTATATAAACGGCATATTATAAACATGTATCATCCCTAGAGACCAAGAAGCTTATACCCAAATGGAGATTGCATTCCGTATAAAACACTGAAGCACAAAAATTTGACCTTGAATGCAGTCGCTGTTGCCTGTTATCCTTTTCTTTAGAGTGACAATGAATGAAGTTCACGTGAAGTTCATTCATTGTTACACTAAAGAAAAGGATAGCACGCAACAGCGACGTCATTCAAGGTCAAATTATTGTGCTTCACTTTTATATACGGAATGCAATCTCCATTTGTGTATAAGCTTCTTGCTAGAGACCAATTCAATAATCTGTCAGCTAGTGGTCTATTCTTTCCCTTTGCCTTCCCAACAAATGGGAGAAGGTTTTTTAAAAAAAAAAAAAGGTCTATTCTTTGTCTGTCAGTGTCAGTCAGCTGACTCTCGAAATAAAAATAACCGAAACAGTAATTTTCTTATCTTTTTGTACAACGATTCCATTTTTAATAAAAGGACGTCGAATACAAATTCTTGTTATTTGTGTTTTTGATAAACAACGACAAGGTTAATCAATAAAATATTTGAAATTTTGTTAATATGGAATTAGGTTTTCGTAACATAAGAATCTTGAACCGGCTTTTGCGAAGGCCCTTGGGTGTAGCGTCGTACAAGAACGTAGCGGGAAGCGCCACTAAGGATGAAGTAAATTCCGACTTAGTGTCTTCCTTTAACAAGGACATTCGAGATGGTGAGTCAAACATAGTCTTACTTATCTGATGTCTCGTGAAATGCTAAATTTTATCGATTACGTGAAGATATTTTACGATTACGTCGAGCCGGTTTAAAAACAGCAGAGGCGCTAAAATGGGGCGCAATTGGGCGTGCACCTAGGTCGCTAAATATGAAGAAGCACTACAGACTAATTTTCTTTGTTTTCTCTTTTTGGATTTTAGATGGCAGTTAGAGGTCGCCATAGCAGTCTTTCCTAAGTCAGCGTTAGTACGAAAGCGGTATTAATGAACAAGAATCGCATATTGCATAATTTCACATAAACTTATAAGCCTATTTTAGACAACTTGACAGTTGTAATCAACATTTTTAATTTTGATTCCTGTCAATTATGCATTTAGCATATCATAGTGGAGTTATGTTGAAAATAACAGTGACATTACAATGTTTTCCTTTCTGTTAAAAGTAAAAACAAAATACAATTCATCACAAACAATACCCTATTTATCTACTTTTGATGCATTTTTTCCTGTGCAATGTTTTAACATATTGATACCTCCTAAGTATAATGAGTCAACTGATGTTTAAGTAATTTTACTGGAGAGTGATTTTAAGGCAAATTGTTTATAGTTTAATGAAATTGAACTCTTTCAAAATGAATTTAATGATTTTTGATAAGGATTGGAAGCAAAGAAGATTTGGTATAAAATAATTTTGCTGATTTTTTGTTTTAAATGTTTTTTTTTGTATATGACTTGGTATACGCCGGAGATATTCAATAGTAAAATGGTTTAACTACCAGTTATATTGAAGTACGTTGTACATCGAAAGCCATGATTTACCCCCAAAATATTATGATATACTGTTTGTCATTTTATTATTAAGATGATTTTTGTTATTTACAGGATTTTCGGTCTCGCTGAATAATCAAATGTTGAAATTTCGTCATTATACTAGAAAAGTACTGAGCTATGTTATCATTTAAAACCTGAACGTATAGTGAGCTAATACACTTTACAGAAGCTTTGAAACATAATTAATTTTATTTTAATTTAGGAAATTTAAATTAGGTAGGAAAATATTAATGTTGTTATCATTAAAGTTTTATAAAAGAAACATTCAATAAAATAATAATAATAATAATTGATCGAGGATCGTATCAACAGGACCCGAACTCTCATCGGCAAACTAATTTCTTTTAAAGAAGGAAACAGCAGGCCGAAGATTATTCGTTTTGTGACGCAGGCTTTTTCGGGGACCAACGCAAGTCCTCGAAATTATAGGCTTTGCGTCACAGAACGCATAGACTTCTTCAAACAAAAAGTCTATGCGTGGGCGAACCGCATTCGTCGCTACAGGAGGCGATGGGATCGTTTCCAACAAAATCGCAAATTCCAAACTGACCAAAAGAGTGTTTATAGATGTTGGGAGAATCCTCCACAAGGTGTGGTGGATGGGCGGCTTCCTAGTGCTCACGAAATGCGTGAGTACTGGACGAATATCTGGTCGTTGCCTGTCTCTCACACTGAAGCCTCCTGGTTTAGTGTTGTAGATCGAGCTTGCGAGGCAATACCTGCTATGGAAACCATTTTAATCAGTCCAGAAGATGTTCTAACTGCAATTAGACAGACGCAAAACTGGAAGTCGCCGGGCCCGGACGGTCTGCACAACTTCTGGTTAAAATGGTTTCCAAGTTCGCATGCTCGATTGGCAGCGCAATTCCAGGATGCGCTTGAGCGGGGATCCCTTCCAACATTTATGACAACAGGTGTCACTCACCTTCTCTTTAAGTCCGGTTGTACCACGGAACCAAAAAATTATAGACCCATCACATGCCTTCCCACTATTTATAAAGTTTTGACCTCCATAATGAGATCTAAAATTACAGACCATATAAATTCTAACCAAATTCTTTTTTCCGGCCAAACAGGTTGCATGAATGGGTCCCGTGGTACTAAGGAGCTCCTTCTCATTAACATGACCATTTGCCAACAGGCTCGTCAAAACCGAAGGAATTTATCGGCTGCCTGGATAGATTATAAAACGGCCTATGATTCGGTGCCCCATACATGGCTCATGAGGGTGTTAAATTTGTATAAAATTAATACAAACTTATGCAACTTCCTTGGGTCTTGTATGGGGCAGTGGACCACTGTCCTGAGATATCCAATGAAATGAAATGAAATGAAATGAAATCGATCAACGATCGTTGAAAGAGCGTTTTTTTAGCCGCCTGACAAAAGTACTTAACAGTTTTTTGTCAGGTGGAAACAAGATTCGCGCTTTTAACGGTTGGGTTATGCCTGTACTCATATACTCTTTTGGCATACTCAAATGGACTCAGACCGAATTGGATGCCCTGGATCGTAAAGTCCGAACTCTCCTGACTGCACATCGTATGCATCATCCACGTTCGTCAGTGATGAGATTGTACATCCCGCGGAGATGTGGGGGCCGAGGCATTCTTAATGCTAAGGACTTGCATAATCGCGAGGTGTGCAATCTCAGGGATTATTTCCTTCACAGTGATGTGGATATGCATAGGGTTGCAGTTATGGTAGATAAAGGATTTACCCCGCTCTCTTTGGCGATTGAGAACTGGCGGAAACCTCTGGTGGTAGGCATTAAGGATCGCGAGGACATATGGAAGAGCAAAGAGCTGCACGGTCGGTTCTATCGAGCCCTTCATGGGCCCGATGTGGACCAACTAGCATCTGTGTCTTGGCTACGCTTCGGTAACCTCTTTGGGGAAACCGAGGGTTTTGTCTTTGCAATTATGGACGAAGTTATTAAGACGAACAACTATAGGAAATACATCCTGAAGGACGGTACGGTTGACATCTGTCGGGCATGCCACCGTCCTGGCGAGTCTATCAGGCATGTTATTTCCGGTTGTTCGTATCTTGCTAACGGCGAGTATTTGCATAGACATAACCTAGTAGCCAAGATCATACACCAGCAAATTGCCCTTCGATATGGACTTATGACTCCTGAAGTGCCATATTACCAGTATGTGCCCCAACCAGTTCTCGAAAATGGTCATGCAACGCTGTATTGGGATCGATCTATTATCACAGACAGGACTATTCTAGCCAATAAGCCTGACATTGTGATAATAGATCGATTGGCGCGCCGGGCTATACTTGTTGACGTCACCATCCCGCATGACGATAACCTTGTCAAAGCTGAAAAAGACAAAATGTCTAAATATTTAGATTTGGCACACGAGGTTACCGACATGTGGGATGTCGACTCAACAATTATTGTCCCGATTGTCGTTTCTGCCCATGGGTTGATACCAAAGAACCTCGACCAACATCTACAGAGGCTCTCAATCGGCTGTTGGGTCAGGAGTCAGATTCAGAAGGCAGTATTGCTTGACACGGCACGTATTGTGAGGCGGTTCCTCACTTTGGGCTCCTAACCACCGGTGGCTTGGGTCTCGAGCTTCGCCATCGTTGGATAACTTTTTATATTTTTATATGTATTTTGTTTTTTTAATATATATATAAAAATGTAAGAAAAAGATTTAAAATAAAGAGAAATAATAATAAAATAACTGAAAGATTTAGCAACTCAATCAATATGGAGTTTGGTGTAGATAAATGTGCGGTTATCCATGTGAAGCGAGGGGAGGTTGCGGTCTCTGATGACATACAAGTCTCAGAGACTGTAAATCTCAGGACCCTCTCTGTAACGGAAACCTACAAGTATTTGGGTATGCCAGAAGCTTTAGGTATCGTGGGTGCAGATGTAAAACAATCGATGAAAGAGCGTTTCTTTGGCCGCCTGACAAAAGTACTTAACAGTTTTTTGTCAGGTGGAAACAAGATTCGCGCTTTCAACGGTTGGGTTATGCCTGTACTCATGTACTCTTTTGGCATACTCAAATAGACTCAGACCGAATTGGATGCCCTGGATCGTAAAGTCCGAACTCTCCTGACTGCACATCGTATGCATCATCCACGTTCGTCAGTGATGAGATTGTACATCCCGCGGAGATGTGGGGGCCGAGGCATTCTTAATGCTAAGGACTTGCATAATCGCGAGGTGTGCAATCTCAGGGATTATTTCCTTCACAGTGATGTGGATATGCATAGGATTGTAGCTATGGTAGATAAAGGATTTACCCCACTCTCTTTGGCGATCGAAAACTGGCGGAAACCTCTGGTGGTAGATATTAAGGATCGTGAGGGCATATGGAAGAGCAAAGAGCTGCACGGTCGGTTCTATCGAGCCCTTCATGGGCCTGATGTGGACCGACTAGCGTCTGTATCTTGGCTGCGCTTCGGTAACCTCTTTGGGGAAACTGAGGGTTTTGTCTTTGCAATTATGGACGAAGTTATTAAGACGAACAACTATAGGAAATACATCCTGAAGGACGGTACGGTCGACATCTGTCGGGCATGCCACCGTCCTGGCGAGTCCATCAGGCATGTTATCTCCGGTTGTTCGTATCTTGCTAACGGCGAGTATTTGCATAGACACAACCTAGTAGCCAAGATCATACAGCAGCAAATTGCACTTCGGTATGAACTTGTGAGTTCTGAAGTGCCATATTACCAGTACGTTCCCCAACCAGTTCTTGAGAATGGTCATGCAACGCTGTACTGGGATCGATCTGTTACCACAGAAAGGACTATTGTCGCCAATAAGCCGGATATTGTGATAATAGATCGATTGGCGCGCCGGGCTATACTTGTTGACGTCACCATTCCGCATGACGATAACCTCGTCAAAGCTGAAAAAGACAAAATGTCTAAATATTTAGATTTGGCTCACGAGGTTACCGACATGTGGAATGTCGATTCAACAATTATTGTCCCGATTGTCGTTTCTGCTCATGGGTTGATACCAAAGAGCCTCGACCAACACCTACAGAGGCTCTCAATTGGCTGTTGGGTCAAGGGTCAAATACAGAAGGCAGTATTACTGGACACGGCACGCATTGTGAGGCGGTTCCTCACTTTGTCTCCCTAACCGCCGGTGGCTTGGGTCTTGAGCTTCACCACCGGAGGGTAAATAAATTATTTTTTATATTTTTATATGTATATTTTTTGTAATTTATATATTATGTAAAAATAGAAAAAATATGTCAAAAAAAATAATAAAGAGAATAATAATAAAGTTTTTGCAGACTGACTCCGATATGCCCATTACCCATTTAAGATCTTCGGCATCCCAGGAAAATCGCCCTGATGTACATTTGGCTTAGGCCCGTGTACTTCAGTTTACCGGAATTAATCCGAGCAAAACTATAGTCACAAAATAATAATAATAACACCCAACAGTCACATACATAGTCCTGACCCCACACTAAGATCGAGTCTTGTGTCGTGGGTTTCAAGAACTACGAGAGACTTTTCGGTCTCACAAACACCCAGACCCGGAAGAAATATTTGTGGGCCGCACAAACATTTCTCTCGGTGCGGGGATCGAACCCGCGACCTCTCGTTTCACAGGCGGCGTCTAACCGACTGCGCCACGGAGGCTGTCAATAAATGAAAACCTTTAACAGGTACTTCTTCAGTAGATCAGTAAAATTAGTAAGAAATGGATTACCTAAATATCTCAAGTCTAGGCAATTCTAATGCTCAAAAAACAACTATAGAGTTTAACAAATTAAATATTAATATTAAAGGTCTAACGAATTAAATATCTGTCTGAATTACTGTTATCAAATCCATCAAAATAAGTTGAAAGGCAATTTTGATCCATCAACATCACTCTCAATCGTACTGTCGATTGTAGAGGGGGCCCGTGCCCTGCAGTGGGATGTATATGGGCTGATACAGATACAGATAACTTTTTTTTTGTTTTTTTTTGTTTTCTTCTTTTCTACAATCTTTCTCCTTTGTGGGACATTCAGCAGTAGGTTGGTTGGTGCTATCGCTGACGTGTTCGGTATGTGACCTGTGTCACATCCTCATTGTTAAAACAGTAAATGTGTTTACTGTGTTTGTATTAAATCTTGAGGTATTTTACGCTTTAAACGTCGCGCTTCGTTGTGATTTGCCATGAGTGGCCGAGCCAGAATATTTGGGTGTCGTTCGATGCGCTCTTTATAGGTTCTGGTATGGAGTACAATTTCCTGTCTCACAGTGGGCAGGCGTAGGTCATGGTGTAATAATTCGTTCGGTACGAACCAGGGGGCATTGGTTATCATGCGCAGTACTTTATTTTGGAACCTTTGTATAATTTCAATGTTTGAATGTGATGCAGTACCCCACAGTTGGATTCCATACGTCCAGATGGGCTTCAGTATTGCCTTGTACAGAAGTATTTTGTTTTCGAGGGACAGTTGCGACTTTCTTCCAATGAGCCAGTAAAGTTTCCGCGTTTGAATACCGAGTTGCTTTCTCTTGGTGAAGATATGTTTCTGCCAGGTAAGTCTTTTGTCTAAGTGCAATCCAAGGTATTTCACATGATCTGCCTATGGAACTGCAATGTTGTTAAGTGTGACTGGGGGACAGGAGTTTCTTTTTAAGGTGAATGTTACATTGACTGATTTTGTTTCATTTGCTTTTATTCGCCACTTTTTGAGCCAATGGGATATGTCGTTTAGCCCTTTTTGGAGTGTTTGTGAGGCTATGTGAAGCTAGAACAGCGGTATCGTCAGCAAAGGTTCCAGTAATTAAGTATTCCGATGTCGGCAGATCCGCAGTGAAGATTAAATAGAGTATAGGACCCAGTACGCTGCCTTGAAAAACTCCTGCTTTTATAGGGCAGATGTCAGACAGTGCTTCCCCTTGCTGCACTATGAAATGGCGCTGCTGGAGGAATGATTTCAATATTCCATAAAAGTGATCTGGTAGCCCATTTTGCAATTTCAATAACAATCCTTCATGCCACACACGGTCAAACGCTTGAGATATGTCTAAGAATGCACTGGTGCAGTAAGATTTACTTTCTAGTGATTTCATGATATGTTTTGTTAGTCTGTGTACTTGGTCAATAGTGGCATGCTTACTGCGAAATCCAAACTGGTGATCAGGAATTAGCTTCTTTTCTTCGAGTATAGGCAACATTCGTTGTAGCAGTAAGGATTCGTATATTTTGGATGGAATGGGTAACAGACTTATGGGCCTATAAGATTTCGCTTCTTCAGGTTGTTTCTCTGGCTTTAACAGCATTACAATTTGTGCAACCTTCCACTCCAGGGGAAAGAACTGCAGTCTGGTCATGGCATTAAATAAAGACGTGAGGAAAGTTATGCCCGATTCAGGCAGTTCTTGTAATATACGATTGGTAATAAGGTCGTATCCTGGAGCCTTTTTTGGGTCCGTTTTTTTATGACTCGTGCAACTTCTGTTTTTGTAAATTTAAGTGTTATTTCCTGCTTATTTTTTGGACTATTTAAGTGGTTGATAATTTCTACTGCATCTTCTGGCGAGCCTTCATATGGGTGAGGAGTGAAGACGTTTGAGAGATGTTCTGAGAAGGTTTTAGCTTTCTCGAAGGTCTGTCCGTGCCCAGGTACCATCTGAATTTCTTATTGGAGGAGAGGCATTTACGGGTCGTTTTAGTCTTCTGGTGGCTTTCCATAAGGAATAATCCGAAGAAACAGTAGCATCCAAGCCGGTGAGGTGATTATGAAATCCGTCGTTACGATCTTTCTCTAGCGTGCGTTTAGCTGTCTATTGGCATGATTGAGTTCTTTTTTCGCTACAGGGTCTCTGGTTGTTTGCCAGCGCTTCCGTATTTTTCTTTTTTTGATTATTGCATTGAATATGTGTTTTGATACGTGGGTGTCCACGTTTTTAGATGGTAGTGGTGGGGTAGATGACCAGGCTGCTTCTTGCACACTCTTGTTGAAATATAGCACCGCTTCTGTTATTTCCTCTTTCGATTTTAGACTAACTGACTCTTGGAATGCTTTGTCTGTGAGCTCACGAAATTGGGACCAGTTAGTTCTTTTGTTATGCAGAACGCATTTCCTGGCGCATTCTTGGGGGCTAGTGTGCAGTACTACTATGATAGGGAAGTGGTCGGAGGATAGGTCCCAGCAGCTCTGACACGATATGATGTTCTTTGCAATTCCTTTGGTGACACAAAAATCTATAACATCTGGGGTTTTTTTTTGTCTGTTGGCCAGTAAGTCGGTTGACCAGGGGATGCCACATTCATATCCCTTTTTTGTATACATTTAAGTAGTTCTCGTCCTCTGGGTGAGATAAGCCTGGAACCCCAAAATGAATGCTTGGCATTAAAATCACCTCCTGCAATAAACCTGCCTCCAAGTGATTGAAGGTAATCACTGAAATCAGTTTCCTTGATAGTAAATCTAGGTGGACAATAGAGTGCCGATATTGTAATGTCACTAATCCAGTCTGTTATCACGACATTTGTTGCCTGGATGTAGTTTTTGCAGTAATGTTGTTGTACATGGTGTTTGATGTTTGACCTGATAAGAACGGCTGAACCACCATGTGCTTTGTTGTCTGGGTGGTCAGTATGGTATATGTTGTATCCTGGTAACCTAAAATGGCTTTTGGATGTGAAGTGGAAGCAAAACATCTATGTGGTGTATTTTAACAAATATTTGTAACTCTTCCAAGTGGTTTGACAAGCCATTGGCATTCCATACACACAATTTTAGTGATGTGAATGTGAAGGCATTTTTTAAATTAAGTCAGTGAGTGTTTGGGTCATAATTAACATTTGGTTCATCAGGGCAGCTAGTGATTCTATAATGTTTTTCAGTTCATTAGTATTTTGATTTTCATTCTTCGTGTTCATTATTTGTGTCATTGGTTGTTCAGGGACTTTTTTTGTGGTTTGGGCGTACGATTTTTCATTATTTATTGATTTGCTTATAGGTTCTTGTTCCTTTCTAACATATCTAGTCTTCTTTCTAATATATCTAGTGTTATTTTTGACACTGGGGATTGAAGGAGGGTATCGGACTTTCAACAGCTCCTTGTAGACTGTGCACCCTTTGTAGTTGGCTGGGTGGTTTCCCTCGCAAAGGACACATTTAACGTCTTTGGTTCTCTCTTTTCGTAAACAAGCTGAGGTGTGAGGCGAACCTGCACATTTGACGCATCTTGGTTTTCTATTACAGAACTTTTGCGTGTGATTGTAATTTCGCCTTGGTCTGGGTGCTTCAAATGATATGCGACAGTGTAGAAGATATTTAACACTATATATGTCTTTATTATTGTCACGAGGCTCTAGTTCGATATTCCACATTGATAGCGCTTGTTTTGTTCTCGAGTTTTGAATGTTCCAGACATTTATTACTTTATGATTAAGCTCCTCAATAGCTATTTTTATGTCCTCTTTGTCTGTAGATGGGTGTAGATTTTTTAGCACAACTCTAAAACTGCGGTCTTGTTTAGGCTGGTAACTATAAAATTCCGTATGTTTAGCCTTTAGTTCTTTATAGATGGTGGAATATGATTCGGATGATTTCGATTGTATTTTAACTCTGTCGCCTCGTAATACCTTGATTTCATATTCTCCTTTAGCTACATCTTCTAATAATTTAAATAAAGGCTGTATATTTTTGACTCCGTCAATAAAAAGTGGAGGGGGTCTTATGGGCTTCTGTGTTTTTATTTCTGGTTTGTCTACTTGCTCTATATCGTCGAGCTCTTTGAAGTTATTGGATGTTGGTACTGCTGGTGTTGCAAGCCAGTAATGTAATTTTGCCTGTTTTTGGTTGCGCATTTCTACTTCTGGATTGGATCTTTGCCTTTTGCCATAATGCACTTCTGCAAACTGTTCTTTAGGTTCTTCGGCTCTTTTATCTGCCAGTTCAGTGTTCCCTTGATTAGCAGTTTCACTAAAGGAACTTGATCTTGGGCGATTTATGAACATTCCTTTATGGAAAAGTTGTTGAGTCATAGTTTTTGGGTTGTTCTTATCTATTTTTTGTTGAATTTCAGGATCATAATTGCTCATTTTGTTCCCACGAGTAAGGATGATATTTGGTCGCAACTGGGGTGACTCCTATTCCCAGAAGAAGGCTATATAAAACGACGTTCGCCTATTACGTCGAATTTGGTCGCTAGTGACTGGTCCCACCTTCCAGCCAAGGAGTCCTTTAGGCACGTACCGCACCGTAGGATTAGGAGATTTTTTATAGAGGTTACTTTCCTCGCAGTCCAAGTGGTGAAGCTCAGACCCCCGTTCCTATGAGACATGACCATAGGGTTACGGTCTGGGGCAGTCTTTTCAGACTACACGCTGGTTTTTATTTCAGGGTTGTTTCCCCTATCTGTTTATTAGGTTAAAGCGCCTAATACTCGCTTTCGCCCAACATACTTTGCTACTGCAGTCCAGGGGTAGATAGGATGTATGGGGCCCTGTAGACTGTAGCATTGCCCAGGAGGGACGACTCACAGGTGTAGGTAAGCCCACCCCCAGCCCGCGGCGGCAGACTGGAGGCAGCGTGGACGTGTATGTTGAACTTGTTGGTGCACATGGTAACCCAACTCCACACACTTGGGTTTATGTTTTAGCTCTATTTCAGCATTTGATGGATGAGTGTCTTACAGCAAGACAAACACCACTGAGGCTTGAACACCAACCCCCCCCCCAAACACATAACTTTGATCCATCATCAGTTTATAAATTTAAGCTTTGATTTGAAGTATTTTATTAAATCCTGAGACACTTTAATAACTTTGTATGCCTTTTGATCGGATTTGGCAAATCTAAAAGCTGTATCCCATTGATCAGGCGTATGAAACATTTCACCTTTCATCTGTTTTTCAATTAAAGCGTGCATGCTATCGCCTATAATTTAAGTGACACCCACTATTAGACATTGATGGCTAGTATTTTCTCTACTTAAAATCGAACTAGCTAACATATACCGGGTATCTCAAGACTGCTACCGAAAACGAAGCCGGGTGGTAGTTTTAGTGACTACAAACACAATGCAACTAAAAATTTCGCACAGAAACGCGACAATTATTTTTTATGATTTTTTAAATATCGTCATTTTTGGGTGGTAAATCCATAGTTTTTGCTAAAATAATAATTTAAACTCTTTTATACCTTAGAGTATTTATAAATAAAAGGTTATACTCTATTATTTTAGTAAAAAAGTGTATTTACCATCCAAATATGGCCAAAGGAAAAAAAAAATATTTGCGCTTTTTTTGCAACTTTTTCTGTTGCATTGTATCTGAAGTCGCTTAAACTACCACCCGGCTTCGTTTTCGGTAGCAGTCTTGATATACCCTGTATGTATATTAAGAAAATAATATTGTTTCTATTTTGGCCTCCACAGTTGTCTGACCTGAACCGGTAATCTTTGAACACCGTCAACCTTATCCTCTATGTAGTTTAAAACATATGTGGAAATTTCATTTGCACCTTTCTTGGTCATCTATTAATGCCATGACAAACAACAATCTTGGCGAGAACCCAAATTGAATATCGTAAAATTAAATTAAGAAAGTTTCTGTTTATAATTAAAAGTGGGAGTACATTTTCCCGTGTGGCACATTATGGCACTTTTGAAGATCAGAGGCTGCTGTAAGGATTTCATTCTTTTGTAATGCTGATTCTTTATCAGTGGTTTAACTTTTATAGCTTTTTGCTTTTTAAATGCTCTGCGTGCTTCTCTTTATCTGCCCTTGCTTATAATTTTTCATATAATTACGTGTCATGTTTGTGTGTGTATTGCTATTTTTATTGTTCTCAAACATCTTTTTTGGATTTATGAAAACTATACAGGGTATCTCAGGACTGCTACCGAAAACGAAGCCGGGTGGTAGTTTTAGTGGCTACAAACACAATTCAATTCAAAATTTCGCATAGAAACGCGACAATTATTTTTTAGGATTTTTTAAATATCGTCAATTTTGGGTGGTAAATCCATAGTTTTTGCTAAAATAATAATTTAAACTCTTTTATACCTTAGAGTATTTATAAATAAAAGGATATACACTATTATTTTAGGAAAAAATGTATTTACCACCCAAATATGGCCATAGAAAAAAAAATAACAAAAAAAAATTGTCGCTTTTTTTTGCAACTTTTTCTGTTGCATTGTGTCTGAAGTCGCTTAAACTATCACCCGGCTTCGTTTTCGGTAGCAGTCTTGATATACCCGGTATATACGTCAATACATATAGGTATATAACAAATATACATACATTAATAAATATATACAATAGAGCATCAGTACATACATACAAATAGGAAAGTTATCCACATCAATATGTAATGTAAGAGAAAGGTAGTGATCTGTAAGCGTTTTTTTAAATGATGATGGTGATAGCGCCCGTCTTACCACAACTGGTAGGGCGTTCCGTAATTGGACAATATAAGACATATTTAAACTCTGAAATTGTATTTTAACAGGTGGAGCAGTGCCGGTGTTCCGCAGAGCGCTGTTATTTCCATCTAGAATAGCCCTTCAAGATGAAGTGGGTATATACACATACACCGGCCTCTACCAGGCTGCTTCAGCTCTCTGCACGGAGATCTCTATGCAGCTGGGTAAGAATAATTTAAAGTTTTTTTTCTTTTTTTTTTCTCTCGGCAAAACCTTTTTTCTTATGTAACCTTTTTGGTAAGTTTTACTTCTTCAACTTTGTTTTACGGCTTGGAATGCGGTGATTTATATGTCATGTTCAAAATATAAAACCTGATCAAGATTTAAATTTAAAGCATCAAATTATAATTAAAATATTAACCTTACAATATAAAACTTAATTTTTTTAAGATGTTTAACTATGACAAAAAGATATATGTATAAAAAATCTTAATTTATTTTACTGATTATGTTTAAATACATATATGTTAATACCTGTAATTCTATGAACAGATTCAGGCTCTCCTGAAATTGTTTGAAATAACTTGTTAATTTGTTGCAGTTGGTGAGACCGAGCGAACAATATGTTATTTGTGCAACAATGATGCTTCACATGTCATAGTGCAGTGGGCAATATGGATGTCCGGGAACATTGGTAAGCATACCATACACCAGCGGCGTGCACAGGATTATGACACTGGGTATGCGGCGGAGTACTCGGTCACAAAAACTTTTTCTTTTATAGTTTTTTAGCATAGCCACAGCCACGCGACGGATCTCTAAGTCGGAAACCATGCCAACATAACAAGTCTTAGATGTACTACTATTCATGTCCATCTTCTACGGCAACGCAGACAAAACAGCGATCGATCGTCGCGGCGGAAGAAATTCTAATAAGTAAAATAAAAAAACTCACCTAGTCAGCTTTCAATTTTCACATATTCAAGGTTCCGGTTAGTTGAGATTACTATACCTATCCCGATGTAAATAAACGCAAGATTTCGGCCACCTCATTCATTCATTTGATAAACATACATTTCTAACACAAACCTAGCAATCAAATAACATTTAAAAAAATAACAACACACTAGTAAAAGCAAATGACTACAATTAATATCGAAACTTAGTAATAAACTGTTAAATGTACACACTTTCAAATGTTAAAATGATAAATCCGTTACAAAATCTATTTTTTTTTTACAAACATACTAATATAAAATAGTAAACAATGCAAAAACTCATAAAAAAAGCAAAATGGCCCCCGCGAAACACAAAACATTTCTATTTAAACAAATAAAACCTTACTGACCAAAAATGCATAATGTGCATAGATGATTTATTAGATTCCAGCCTATTAATTTTACTCGGATTATAGGCAACGAACATTTACGATTACTCCCGACAACTGCCGAACTCCCGAGGCCTGCCGCAGGAGTCGCGGCTTTCAATATTCATGGGTGTGTGCGTTTGCGACTGTGCACGGATACCAAAATTACTACACACATGCAAACAAATGTAATGCGGGACGCGGCGGCATGACTTAGGTTGATTAGGTACATTAATTTGCTTTGCAGCGCCTCTTGCTTTTCACGTGGCAAACATAATGTTTGCGTGATTGCAAATAGGTGCTATTTATAAAAATAATTTATAAATAATAAAATAAATATTTTTAATTTATTATATTTTGTTTATTCATTTATTTACTATAAATTAAAGTCATCTAAAACGTATGAACGTTATAATAAAATATCTGTGAATGGCAAGTAAAGCACTGCATTTCTGCCTACAAGGAGTGCACGCCCCTGCCATACACTTCTCTTTGTATTATAATATCTTCTGTACTTGTAGGGACAATCATATTTCAAATGATTCAATCATCATCATCATCATATCAGCCACAGGAAGTCCACTGCTGAACATAGGCCTCCCCCAATGATCTCCACAATGACCTGTTGGAAGCGGCCTGCATCGAGCGACTTCCTGCGACCTTAGTCAGATCGTCCGTCCACCTTGTAGGCGGGCGTCCGACACTTCGCTTGCCTGTACGTGGCCTCCACTCGAGAACCTTTCGGCCCCAACGGCCATCGGTTCTACGAGCTATGTGCCCGGCCCACTGCCACTTCAACTTGCCAATCCTATGGGCTATGTCGGTAACCTTGGTTCTCCTACGGATCTCCTCATTTCTGATTCGATCTCGTAGGGAAACACCGAGCATAGCCCGCTCCATGGCTCGTTGAGTGACTTTGAGCCTTTTAATGAGGCCCACAGTGAGAGGCCAATGATTCAATGAATGAATGTTAAAATGGTTCATGTTTTTTAAGCTGTTGCATAGCTTCTATCGCGGGCCTTGAGCGTGGAGACCGAATCCAGAAATTCCGTAACGAAAATAACCTAAGTCCGACCGAAATTTAAATTTAATATTTTTATTTTGATTCAAATATGTGCCAGTATTTTTAAATGCGAATTGCAAAGCTATTGCGTGATTAATTGTAATCTAACCTCTTTCGATATTTAGTTTTGCCATCTATCGATGAATAGCAGAACTTTTAATGACTTTTTGAAATATCACGCTTGTCTCTTTAGTTCAGCAACTCGCCTCTAGGTGGCATTGGTTGTATCGGCGGTACTGCGCATGCGTAATCCCCCTCTTCGCCCCGCAATCTGGTGACTCATGCCTGCTTAGAGTTTCGGCGTTGGGGCACCTCCTCTTTGTATTTACTTCATGGTACGACTCTACGAAGCTCACAGTGAATATCTGTACAATTAATATCAAAGAAAAACAAAGGAAAAAAATACTGCATAAATAAAAAATAAAAAAATAATTATAATTACATAAGTTGATAAAAAATGCTATGCAATAGCTTTACCGCGGCAGTCTCCGAGTGCCACACGTCTTTTTATACAGGGTTACAGGTTAAGTCGACCTAGATCCTTTAAGAGGTTATAGTTTCCATCATTCCTGACTGATTTGACTATGAGATCCTGTACCCTTAACTTAGCCGTTTCCACGTAGTTTGACTTAGAAGTTTTTTCTTGAAAATATCGTTTTTTTGTCTATTGGTCCATTTTTTTCTGTTTTCTTGCCATAAATTTTTTTGTATTTGCAATTTTTGTGTAGTGTATAAGTTACTTTATTTTATTCAACACTAAAATTACACTTTACTGAACCGGCTGAGCCGTGGGAGACTGTTGAAGTTGTAAAATAAATTCGTTAAAAATATTTTTTTTTATCCTAAATATTGCAAGAAAAATCTAGGACAGTTATGCTGCAGATACGTTTAATAATATCTCCGTTTAACTGGCTATCCAGCGAGGTATAACAAGCTAGGGTATAGTGAGCAATCTTTTTAGAAATACTGATCAAAGGCTCCCAGGTAGTAGCAAAAAATAACAGTACTTAAGCGTACATTTTTTTACTTGGGTCAGAAAACACAATACCTAATAGGTACAAAATAACGTTTTTACTGTCTGTATCTGTATCAGCCCATATACGTCCCACTGTAGGGCACGGGCCTACTCTACAATTGAGAGTACGATTGAGAGTGGTTAGGCCATATAGTCCACCACGCTGGTCTAATGCGGGTTGGCGGACTTACATAAGAAGTGTCAGAGAATGGCTAGACACTAATTATCCCAATAAGTGCATCGGAAGAGGTGGACCCATACCGTGGCCAGCTAGAAGTCCAGACTAGACCCCCATGGATTTTTGTGTGGAGACACATAAAGAGTTTAGTTTACTATGAGACTACCCCAATCACGTCTGTTGACACTTTGAAACAGAAAATTATCAATGCGGCAAATGTCATACGAAGCCGTTTAACAACTGGTGTAGTAAAAAGTGAATTAAGACACAGAATGAGAATATATGTGCGAAACAGAGGTAGACATGTGGAACATGAACTGTAATCATTTACTTTCTGCAAGAATAGTAAAATCTTGGGTTCGAATCCCGGGTTGGGCAAAGTGATATTGGATTTTTCTATTCATTATCAGTCCAGAATCGGGAATTTGTGCCCGATATCGCGATAGGCTCGCCACCTATCACATTGTGGGACGGAACATACAAGGCGAGATGTGGGTGTCCTGGCACCTCTGCCTACCCCTTCTGGGATATAGGCGTGAGTTTATGTATGTATGTAAAAATAGTAAAAACGTTATTTTGTGCCTATTATTGTGTTTTCTGACCCAAGTAAAAAAATGTATGCTTAAGTACTGTTATTTTTTGCTACTACCTGGGAGCCTTTGATCAGTATTTTTTAAAATATTGCCTACTATACCCTAGCTTGTTATACCTCGCTGGATAGCCAATTAAACGGAGATATTATTAAACGTATCTGCAGCATAACTGTCATAGATTTTTTTTGTAATATTTAGGAAAGAAAAATATATTTTTAACGAATTTATTTTAAGTTACAACAGTCTCCCACGACCCAGCCGGTTCAGTAAAGTGTAATTTTAGTGTTGAATAAAATAAAGTAACTTATACACTATACAAAAATTGCAAATACAAATAAGTTTATGGCAAGAAAATAAAAAAAAAATGGACTAATAGACAAAAAAGCGATATTTTAAAGAAACATTTTCAAAGTCAAATTACGTGGAAACGGATAAGTTAAGGGTATAGGGTCTCATAGTCAAATCAGTTAGGAATGATGGAAACTACAATCTCTTAAAGGATCTAGGTCGACTTAACCTGTAACCCTGTATATGTAAATATTATCTGCTTGTCTCTTAGGTTATTTTACGCCTCAAAAGTAATCAACATATTATGTTTTCTTTATATTTACGCGAATGTTGCTCAATGAAATAAAACTACTTTATACGGGTTTTATCGCGGATTAGAGTTTATTTATGTAGCGTGACATCACGATTTGAAATTTGTGAAAAGTAGTTCTGTTGGTTCTGTTTGATTTTTTGAAAACTGGTTAAACTGGTGGTAGGTCTCTCATATGTGACCATCACCTGGATAGGTATCACCGCAATGTCTATTTCGTCCGCCAAACAGTAGTGTAAATGCACTGTTGTGTTTTGGATTGAAGGACATTGCACCCAGTGACATTATACTGGACTTATTGAGACTTAACATCTTATGTCTCAGGATGGTGAGCGCAGTGGAATGCCAAGCATTGCTTTGTAATTCAAGGCGTTGTTTGGTTGCAACTGTTTATGACCGGTCGTATCGCTTGCTATCGAGCAAACGTAAAGATCGACGTTTGATAAATTTGTTAGTAACCATTGTGCTAATATTACTAATATTAACTCAATGTTAGTAACCTTTCAATTTACTGGCGGCAATTAGCACCTGACCGCGACGAATGGAAGATAAGGTGGGAGGCCTTTGCCCAGTAGTGGCAATTAAAGGGCTTGTAATTAGGCCGTTGATTGTGTTGTTATACCAGTTACTTAAACCTAGAAATCTCGAGAGAGAGGTCAATCGTCGAATCGAACTCGGTTGGACAGCGTTCTTAAAACTACGCGACTTTTCGTCCAAAATACCTCAGTGCCTAAAATTAAAAGTCTTCGATAGTTGTGTGTTGCCAGTGATGACATACGGCACCGAGACGTGGCCTCTCACTATGGACCTTATTAGGAAGCAAAAAGTCACTCAACGAGCTATGAAGAGGGCTATGCTCGGGGTTTCCCTACGAGATCGAATCAGGAATGAGGAGATCCGTAGAAGAACTGAAGTAACATAGCCCGGCGGATTAGTAAGCTGAAGTGGCAATGGGCGGAGCACATAACGCGGAGAACTGACAGACGATGGGGCCAAAAAGTTCTCGAATGGAGGCCCACGTTGCGGAAAGCGCAGCGTAGGACGTCCACCCACAAGGTGGTCAGACGACCTGGTAAAGGTCGCGGGACGTCGCTGGATGCAAGCTGCCTCCAACAGGTCACTGTGGAAATTATTGGGAAAGGTCTATGTTCATCAGTGGACTTCATTTGGCTTATAGCTGGATGATGAAACCGAGAAATAAGATATTTAAAAATAAATAATAATAATCTATAATTTTCCATTTTCAGCCGTTCCCCTAACATCGCTCCATCCTCCGGAGTTGCTTAAGTACTACATGCAAGACACTATGTCGCATTTAGTGATATGTACTCAGGAGTTTGAGAAGCTTCTTCGACCGATCACATTGGAGTTGTCCACTCCTTTACTGATCACTGGGAAAGACAAGGAGATTACTGCTCAACTGTACCAGCCGAATAGTTCGTTCTTGAAGCCCAAGAATGAAGACACATTGTCTGATGTTGGAAGGTCCAATATGTGGTACGGGGAGAGGGAGGCCCTTATTATTTACACAAGTGGTAAGTACATTGAATTTGACAGTTATCTTTTGTAAGGTTCTGTAATTTCTGTCTTTCTGTCCTGCTCTTTCTATCCTACTCTTTCTATCCCTCCCTCCGTTGCTTTCTCTTTCAGTCCCTCTTTTTTTTAGCCATTTTAAAGGCGGACATGGATTTTAGCATGAAGGTGCATATTGAACTGTCCGATTTTTTGAAAGAAATACCAACTACGCTATTTTTTCATAAATATAAGAAAATAATTAATAAATCAATATACCCAACAGTCAAATACATGACTCCACATCCTGACTCCACATTAAGATCAATTAAGTCTTGTGTCGTGTATATCGGAAACTACGAGAGACTTATCGGTCTCACAAACACCCATGAACCAGACCCGAGCCAAATATTTGTGGGCTCACTAACATTTGTCTTGGTGCGGGGATCGAATACGCTGTCCCTCGTTTCACAGTCGGCGTCTAACCAACTGCGCCACGGAGGCTGTCAGTAGGTCCGTAACTTGGCAAAAAAGAGTAAGATGCGGTGACAATTGGCAATTAAGAAAATTAGATATGACAACACTATTAACAATGCCATTGTCTTTGTTGAATAATTCATACCTACATATTTCTATACATTTACGTACTATTTTTGTTTGTGAAATAAAATAAACAAAGAGCCAATCAACAATCAATAAAAATAACAAGCATATAAACCTTTTCCGTGGTAGTGTGTCGGGTTGGCATATTAATGTTAAATTAGATCTTAGCGTCCTCATTCAAAACAGACCTTTTTTTGCCAAGCTATCTGTATCAGAACATATACGTCCCACTGCAGGGCACGGGCCTCCTCGGTACAATCGAGAGTACGAGGGTTGGCGGACATAAATTCTTATAAATCGCTATGTTATGCAGGTTTCCTCACGACATTTTCCTTCACCGTTTTAGTGGCAAGCTGTATATGTGTAATATTTTTTGTAGGTACAACAAGCAAGCCCAAAGGCGTGGTGTGGACGCACAACATGCTGCAGACTCAGATATCTGCCCTACACAACGCGTGGCAGTACTCGTGCCACGATGTAGTGCTACACACACTACCGTTACATCACATACACGGACAGTTGAACTCCATGCTCGCTACACTGGCGGCCGGCGCTAGGTATGTACATTATTGTTTGACATCCTCCGTGGCGCAGTTGTTTAGACGCCGCCTGTGAAACAAGAGGCCGCAGATTCAATCCCCGCACCGAGAGAAATGTTTGTGTGGCCCACAAGTATTTGTCTCGGGTCTGGGTGTTTGTGAGACCGAAAAGTCTCTCGTAGTTCCCGATACCCACGACACAAGACTTAATTGATCTTAATGTGGGGTCAGGACTATGTATGTGACTGTTGAGTCTATTTATTTATTTATTGTGTATAGTTTACTAGTAAGTCAAGGTACTACAGTTTCACCAATATATTTTTTCTTTGCTTTGTAATTCAAGGTGTTTGGTTTTGCTACTGTTCATGAGCGGTACGCTTACCATCAGGCGAACGGCATGCTCGACTAGATATTCACAGCAATAAAAAAATAATTAAATAGAAATACTTAAGGCCAGTGCAGACCGGGACGGAATTGCAAGGCATTTTTTTTACCAAAGGATTTTCAAACTTATCTGCGGAGAATACGGTAGAAATTTCAATGTTTTAACTTGGTGTCACGGTATCGAGAAATGCCAAAAAAAGTAAATCTCTTTAGTCCCAGAGATGACGACCAAAACCATGTATCATAGCAATACGGTCGAAACTGTATAAAATCGTTAGATTATGTAATTCTAAACCCGACTAGGTAGGTAGTAACGGTTAAAAGTGTAGCAATTGCATGTGAGGCTATTTCTGCTGTGTCCAAAAAAAAGGCAGTCGGTATCATAGCAATACGTCTGATATTGGAAATGTACATAGATTTGATAATTTTATGACGAATAAGTTGGTTTTCAGACATTTTGCGCGTAGTATATAGCTGAAGCGAATTTTTGAAAATGTCATCAAATTTAGCCGACCTGTATCATAGCAATCCGAATGAATTTTTTTCTACCGTTCGTAAATAAGGCAAGATTGCAAAAAAAAAAAATGTTTTCAGACATTTTAGATGTCGCATGTACTCCCAAAAGAGAAAAGAACGTCTTGGAGTCGCTTGGCCGATGCCTGAGCGCTTCTTACGTTTCTGCTGCGGTGAGAATGGTTTTTTCGCATATTATACTCCTGCCACTCTCTTACTATACATAGTCACTCACCAGCTGTCCTAACCGTTGAAATAACGCTCACTTAAAGTGACAACAAACTATAAGTAGCTCAGGCGGACGTGGGTGTGTTGCTGGTTGTCCGAGGGCTCGCGGACGTTTTTTTTCTTCTATTCCCAATGATAAGGCATAGTTTGCTCATCTCCCATTGACGAAGTTTTCGGGGATGGAAGATTAGTATTTTAAGAATTCAAAATTATCAATTATAATAGACATTTTTATAGCATAGATACGTTGTCCGCGCTCTATTTTGGCAAGACAAAAGCAAGGTGATTGCCCAACTTGCAATCAGTCACGCTTCAATACGGTCGATATCGAAAAGTTGTCTGATAAGGGAGGTGCTACACTGAATGCTTCTGATATAATTTTTTTTTACATCTGGTTAATTCATTTCATCAACTTCAACAATTTTTAGACAGATTGCTATGATACCGATCGGTAAAATTCCTTAACATATTTAGAATGGTCTCAAAATTTGTTGCATCCGAATTTTCTTCTGAAAATATTTTTTTTCGTATTAACTACTCCTAATTTACCCGTAAAAAACATTTTCAGACGGATTGCTATCATCATATTTTTTTGTCTCATTTTTAATTTTTCTAAATTATTTTTTGGGTTCGCGCTACACTATTAACTTCTGAAAAATATGTTTTCGGTATCTTATAGCTATTATATAACTACAGTCAGAAAATCAGACAGATTGCTATGATACAGTCCGGTAAAATTTGTTGACAATTTTGAAAATTCAGTGCGGTCAAACGCTACGCGAAAAATGTCTGAAATTGGTATTTTCGAGTTTGAAATAATCAAATCTATCAATTTGATGCGGTTGTGGCCGTATTGCGATGAGACTAAAATTTTGGTTGTCATCTCTCGTACTACTTGCCATGCCGTTCCGGTCTGCGCTGGCCCTTAGGTGGCATCTTTAAATTACGTCACACATTAAGGGGGAGGGAGGGGGTCGATGAAGTATTACATTATGTGACAAGGGGTGGAACGGGTCCAAAATTTTGAGACATCAAATTTTTAGAAAATGTAATATTTTATACCTAAGTATTACAACACTAAAACATCACATAAATATGTATAGTCGCAACTCTGTCGGTCTAAAATTTGCAAAATATGTGACATAACTAGGTAGGGGGCGGAGGGGTTCATATATATGAACAGTGACCATAAATGAAATACGTGTGACGTAATTTATGGCTAGCCCCTTAAATGATGCGTGGTAATAATTGTGGTGGTGCTGGTGCAGACTGCGCATGCTATTGCTATTTTTACCGATATTATGAATGGGCATTCTCCTTTAAATTAAATAAAAATAGTTGGAACTTTGTCTAAAATTGTACAACATAACATTAGGTAAGGAGGAGGGGTCCACAAATGTGACCAGCTGTGATAAGGAGTGGCCCAAAAATGAGGAGATTTGTGTGACATATTTTATGGCTGGCCCCTTAAATGATGCGTGGTAATGAATGTGGTAATGTTGGTTCAGATTGCGCATGCTGCCCACATTCGCTCCGCACGCGGTGTGGGCGCGCCTGCTGGGCATGGGCGAGCGCGACGAGGCGCGCGTGAGCGTGTTCCACGGCGTGCCCGCCATGTACGCGCGCCTGGCGGCCGAGCACGCGCGCCTGTTCGCGGACAAGCGCACGCACGCGTACGTGCGCGACGCGCTCGCCACGCGCATGCGCCTCATGGCCGCCGGGTCCGCGCCGCTGCCCGATGCGCTGTTCCGGAAGTGGGAGGAGGTGAGTGTCTTATTATAATATGTGTTTACGCCGTTTCCATTTTTCTACGACGGCTTACGTCACGTGCTATTGGCGGTGCGCCGGCGCACAGTGGGACGGATTTCGAGGCTCCTTTACATAGGATTTTTCAAATTTTTTTTACCTTTTTTCTCAAATCTAAGTATGAGGTATTATTGTTATTACCATAACATTAACTAATATTAGAATATTGAACCGATTCTTATCTCAAATATTGAAAAAAATGACTTTAAAGATTTTATATGTATGAAAACGGATTTTGTTTTCGTCCTAACTTTTTTTTTATATCAAGATGTAAAGCTGAAACTTTCAGGGATTATAACTTAGACCAACACCAAGTCAAACAAGTTGTAACCTTGACCCCGACCCGTCCCGTTTGGGAGATATGAGTTAAGGAAATGTGCACATTTAGCCTGCATTTGGACACGGGCTTTATGTGTTTAAGTAAATTAAATTCTTAAATTTGTCTATGTGATAGTATCATATGATATCTAAAAACATCTGCAACTCATAACCTTGACCTTGAACGACACTGTTTTACAGATATGAATAATTAAAAAGTGCATTTTCTGAGTATGTTGTTACATGGGCTCTCGTAACTAGCCTATACCTGAAATTTGCGATCCAAAATAACAGGAGATTTTGTAACACGTCAGTTTCAGGCCCTAAATTATTACTTTTGACCTTAATCTTGAAGAATTCCATTCAAAAGGTACAAATCAAAAATTACAGGAATATGAAAATTATAGAATACAATTATTGAGCGAGAAATACATAGCCTAAACTAGTTGTCTGGTTTGAAATAATCATATTTTCTACAAAGTTTATGTCAATAGTGGATGAAAGGGTGTTTGAAAAAAAACATTACTCTATCATAGTAAGGTAAAATCCATTATTTAAGCTATTACTTTCTAGTCTGAACTAGAAGTAGACAATTCTAACAATAATTTGGCTTCCTCTGAAAGTGGCTGAATATCACGTTGACTTATTCTAGGTCTAAAACTGGACAGATATGGGTCAGATGAAATTAGTAAGTTATGGATAATGTCTTCATTTGTAGCAATTCTGCTGTTTTTGCGTGAGTGGAAAGTTCTGAAATATTTAAAATCTTTGTTTCGAGCTTCGGATACCTCCTCAGAGAGCTTCCCTATTGGAATGAAGTTATTGAACTCAATAATATCTGCACCATGTATGAGTAATTTCGCAAATATGACCATGTTTCTGAATTTCGTACTAAGCTCAAGTGGTTACCCATCCGGTTTCGTCGGAATACTCATATTCTTTCACTTTTATACAATACCGGGTATCTCAAGACTGCTACCGAAAACGAAGCCGGGTGGTAGTTTTAGTGGCTACAAACACAATGCAATTAAAAATTTCGCATAGAAACGTGACAATTATTTTTTATGATTTTTTAAATATCGTCATTTTTGGGTGGTAAATCCATAGTTTTTGCTAAAATAATAATTTAACTCTCTTATATGTTAGAGTATTTATAAATTAAAGGGTATACACTATTATTTTAGGAAAAAATGTATTTACCACCAAAATAAGGCAATAGGAAAAAAAATTCCAAAAAAAAAATTGTCGCTTATTTTTGCAGCTTTTTCTGTTGCATTGTGTCTGAAGTCGCTTAAACTACCACCCGGCTTCGTTTTCGGTAGCAGTCTTGATATACCCTGTATAATGTTTAATCCTCTCACGCCCCGTTATCTGAAAGATCGATTCATTTTTCTCCACGACTCACATTCAAGATCCTTGAGGTCGTCGGAGAACCTGAAACTAAAAATGCCCATGCACTCCACAGTATTCATGGACAAATCATTTGCAGTCCAAGCTGTCCGACTGTGGAACTCACTTCCAGTCGAGATAAGACGGGCACGAACACTGTCGTCTTTTAAAAAAATTATTAAAGACCATTTCCTTTCTCAACTAGAGCATAGCTGAGGAATATCTTGTCCATTCGCCTCTTTGGTAAATGTTAGGATAGGTTTATATATTTATGTATATGGTAAATTGTATGTATGTGTATTTTAATATATTTTGTTGGTATGTATTCGTATATACGTATGTATATTATTTATATATATATTACTATTTTATATACCTTAGACTGCCCGCTCATTTTTCCTATCAATATCCATCCAAAGGTTGCCTGGAAGAAATTACCTAGAGTGATAAGGCCGCCTCTTGTACTATTATTATTGTGTTGTTTCTTCACTGTATTTTTATTTTTGTGCAATAAAGGATTAAATAAATAAATAAATAAATAATAATTTATGCACAGTAGATGGCATGTAATACCATGAATAGAGCTCGACGTATTTATGAGCTGTTGAAGTACAATATAGCCGGAATTTTTCGACATTAACAAATTCTCCACATGTAATTACTTGGATGATGACTTTCAACTGGCTAATTCATTGTGCATCTACACCTGTGATGCGCGCAGTAGTTTCGGGATCGGCAAAAAAATGTCTTGCAGTATTTCCATCATTGGTGGTCCCTGAACCTTGCTTCACAACATCTATGAGAAGTCCCATTTCATCTCGAAATTGATCTTGGATTGCTTTTTTCTTATTAGCCAATTGTTGTTTTAAGTCATCACCTTTAGCTTGCCATTTCTTAAAGTCGAGGCGATAAGCTATGTGCAATATGCATTCCATGCATCTTATAAGTGTATGGAGAGAAGACAAACCAAACCTAAGCATATCTACGGGATGACTTCTTTGTGAAAGCATATTGATATTATTCATCTCTGTGGGTTTTGCTTTGCAAATGTCACATGTTGCCGTAGATGTATCGGTCAGTTTCGAGGATATCTTTCCGTCAATCATAGTCATGTGTAATTTGTGGCTAACGCTTACATCTTCAAACAAAGTTGGCTGTAGAGTAGCAATTTCTCTCTCTACTGAAGCCATTTCTTCATTAATATTTAAATCATTTTCTTTTGCAAACTTGAAATATATTGGCCGACAGTAAAACGTTGAAGAAGCTTTCGGATTTTCCCATACCGCTTTAGCAGTGTCATCTCTTGTCAACTTCAATGGAACAAATGAACACATAAATACGTTGGAATCGTCACCGTCCATTTTTTGTTTATAGTTGCTATATCCAGAAGCACCGTCAAATCCCCATTTAGTGGTAAGAGTCAAATTGCAACTAGTAGAATCAGTTTCTACTGTTTTAAATAATCTTTTAACAGTAATATCTAAAATTGACTGCAGCTTAAGTTGTCTTCTTTTTCAGGGTAACATTCCTGTTTCTCATTTCTCACACAATTATAGGATGGGAAAATATCACATCCTAAATCCTTTGTTTCTTTCCTCAATGTCATATATTGCCACTTAGATAACTTTAAAGAAGCTGCAATACCCAATGCTTTGTCAGCGGAGCAAGCCCGCTGCCTGGAGTTCAAACAAGATCGGAGCATCGGAGCATCTTCGGGATGTTTAATTAGATGCTTTATTAATGCAGCGAAGTCGATCAAATTTTCGTTTTCATCTGCTTTTTTGGCCAACGCATAGGCTAGGGAAATACTCGAAATCGTTTTCCTCAATAAGAGTTGCTGACCTTCTTTTCTTTTGCGCATTGCTTAGTTGTGAAAACATTTTTCGTGGATTAAATACAGTAGTTGATGTCGACACTAACACAGAATGGGGCACAGTAAGCTCCGATGATGAACCGGGTTCGGTTACTGTAGACGTACTAGCAGTCGTATCTTCATATTCCATCTCAATAGGTGGTATCGCTTCACTCCTGAACTGATCATTATTAATGATCAATTGAATACATTCTGGCCAATTGATTTCCGTATCTAACCAATCAGCAAACTTTTTTAAAAAACTGTCTCGTGTGCTGTTAGCTGACTTCCATTTACGTTTCAAGTTAGAAGTATAAGAAGTACAAAACGACTTCAGTTTTGACTTTTCTTCTTCGGTTAAACTAACAGTCACAGAATTTATCACTTTTTTAAATAGCATGTCTCATTCGTCAAAATTATTTTGTCTCATGAATATAAATATATCAAGATTTGACACAAATCCTTCCATATTGAACAACTCAATAATCGCACAAAAAGATAGTGATACGAATCAGTAAAGATAAGTGAAATAAATTTAGGATGACCACTGTATTTTAAGTATTTGGATATATTACCCTTCCCACCACATTTATTTACACAAACAATAACAACAAAATTCCTAGAATAAAAGGTGGCCGGCAAAACATGGTAAACAAAGGGCTAATTACCCCCAATTAACATTATCAAAAGTCGGCCACATCTGTAGAATAACAATGGATATCGAGTGCAGCTGTATGATATTAGAAAATTCTATTAATCAAGGTAAGTAATCCACGTCACCTGGTTGCTTATATTTTAATGTTATAATGAATTACTATGAAGTCATAAATTAGTTAGGGATTATCGTACCACATTTTTTCATAAAACTTGAAAAAATCAGCACCTGAGCTCAATATCCATTAGCAGTCAGAAAAATGTAAGAATTTAATTTATTTAAACACATTAAGCCCGTGTCCAAATGCGGGCTAAATGTGCACATTTCTTTACCCCATATCTCCCAATCGGGACGGGTCGGGGTCAAGGTTACAACTTATTTGACTTGGTGTGGGTCTAAGTTATAATCCCTGAAAGCTTTTTTCAGCTTTACATCTTGATATAAAAAAAAGTTAGGACGAAAACAAAATCCGTTTTCATACATTTAAAATCTTTAAAGTCATTTTTTTTCAATATTTGAGATAAGAATCGGTTCAAAATTCTAATATTAGCCCCTCAACCGTCGGAACCGGAACACGGTTCCTTCGGATTTCAAGCAATAAGCAACCTAATGTCATTAAAATAGGGTCTATTATTAATACGGCTCATCGATTTCAAGCAAAAAAGCAACCTAACGTTATTGAAATAGGGGCTTTTTTTGAATCAAGGTCAGTAGGCGGCGCTTACGACAGTCAAAGGGTTAGTTAATGTTATGGTAATAACAATAATACCTCATACTTAGATTTGAGAAAAAAGGTAAAAAAAATTTGAAAAATCCTATGTAAAGGAGCCTCGAAATCCGTCCCACTGTGCGGCGCTGCGCGGCTTTTCCTCCAATTACGTGAGTGCTGCGTCACGTTATCACGTGTCTGACCAATTGGGGCGCGTGGTCTGCAACTTCCGCGAATCCTGTGCCTTCGCGGTACGGTTAAATGTATTATGATTACAATGTATCGGCGTGATGCTTGTGTTTTTCAGAAAATTAATTGTAAAAGGCTCAATACAGCTGCCCTTCTGCCTTGTTTACTGCCGACTCGACGCTCATTTTATACGAATCAAATCAGCCAACCGGTCCCAATTACGTTAAAGATTTACCGTCATTTGATTGGGTAATTTTATGGCAGCCTCCGTGGCGCAGTTGGTAAGACCCCAGCTGTGTAATTAGAGAGCGCGGGTTCGATTCCCGCACCGAGACGAATGGTTTGTGATTGACAGATGTTTGTTTTAGAACTGGGTGTTTGAAACCGAAATATCTCTTTTAATTTCTGATATACGATACAAGTCTTCAATTAAGTCGTAATGTCAGGACTATGTGTGACTGTTAGGTGTATTTATTGATTTATTATATTAGGAGAATGCCGGTTTTACTATGAAATTTAGTATCAGTGTGAAGATTGTTATCCCTCGATGAAACCTACTTTTTTGTTTGTATTTATTAAAATATATATTTTTCCCTACACACAAAAAAGTAAGTTTCAATCTTCGCACCGATTCTTATATCATAGTACAATGGGCATTCTGCTTTAATGATTATTACTTAATTTTTTTCAAATCTGTCACCTGGGATAGCACAGGAAAATGTTTTAGGCCAAAGCATAATAAATTGCATAATTAGTTTTAAACAGTATCAATATCGGGATCAATGATATTTTTTACCGATACTATGAATGGGCATTCTTCTTTAGTTAATTTAATAGTTATTTTAGCGCGTTTTTCGGTCATCTTTTTGTAACTCCAAATACTGAATCCCTAGTTGTTAATATAAATGCAATTTGCCAAACAGAACTCGTACACAAAGCA